>CM053582.1:69635151-69691322 GCA_028627135.1 Pseudochirops cupreus
TGTGTGTGTGTGTGTGTGTGTTGAGGGGTTGGGGGTTGGTGGGGAGCCATTTGAGCTGATCAACTCCCCTTGCCCAGGCAAGGAGAAGCTTCTCCCCATTCCCGCCCAGCATCCTCATGGTCATGGGCAGGGTCAAGTCTATCCTTCTACCTGGCTCCTTTAAACATCTGGGCTTTACCTGGGCCCCTCCCCTCCCAGGTGAGCTCTGGGGCCCCGCCCCTTCTCAGCTGGGCTGGCCACCTAGGGCCACAGGGAGCCAGCTCCTGCTCCCTCGCCTCCTGGCCACACAGCCCCCAAACCCGGGCCCTGTGTGGTCTCTCCTCTGGGCAGGTGAGTGAGTCGCTGACCAGGAAACCTTTCCCTAGGCCTGCCCTCTGTGGAGGCCCCCTCTCCCTGGCCCAGGAGTCCAGACCCTTAGGACTCCATTCCTTAAGGGCTTAAACACCTGCTTTCCTCCTCTACTCCCTGCAAAGATCCAGACCCTGGAATCCCTAGATCTGCCTTCTGAGGGACACAATTGTCCAGGCCTTCACTTAACTCCGACCTCCTCAGAAACTCAGGTGCCCTTTCACAGCCCTAGGTCAGGCAGGTTCTGTACTCTCCTTAAAACTAAGTTTGTCCCTCTCTCTCCACAGCCCGTCCCTGCCCAAGCCTCTCCTTTAATCTTTACCCTCGAATATGGGATGTGATATGTGACCCTTGAGCAGTGAACAAGGTCTGGGGAATTTCGAGTTGGGGGTGGAGAGGGTGAGTTGGAAAGGGGGTGGACCTGGTCTGCCTGCCTGCCTGCCAGCAACCTCAGTCCTGGCCCTGAGGCCCCCTAGTGGGGAGAGTGGATTTCTTTCTGATGATACTCAGGTGTACAGGTTGGAAGGCGAGAAGAGAATATGCCGATCCCTAGAATGATTTGTTCTGCTTTTGTGGGGGGACTCTCTAGGTCGGTTGTCTCTACCCCGCTATGAGGAGCTCTCCCTTCCTGCTACTGCTATACCTCGGGCTGACTTCCTCTCAAGCCTCCCAGCCTGATCTGAGGAAAGATCATGGTGAGTGCCTAAAGAAGGATTGGGGAAGAGAGTAAGGGTGGACAGAGTCAGACACAGCTTTCTTCCCACTCTGAGGATCCAGGTATCTGATCCCTGACCCTAAGACACAGTAGATCCCCTGAGTAATCCTCAGGTATTTGGACCACTGCCCACATTATGGGCAGGCAAGTATATGGTTTTCCAAAGACATCTGTACCTCTCAATACATCCCCACCCCTGCTCAGGTCTGAGCAGACGGTCCTCTGCCTTTACCTTCCAGGCCACCTGTATCTAGCCTAACAGCATCTCTCACCCAATCCCCCACCCCCTACCCCCACTCAGAGGTCTGGGCCAGCTATTCACCAGTGCCCTTGCCTGACTTCAGGTTCTGCTGCTGACCCAGACCCCACAGCTGTGTTCTTAGGAGCTCCCAGGGCCCAGAGTTTCCTGGGGAGTGGGCCTGGGCCCCGGCGCTTCCCCCGGGCTAATCATTGGGATTTGGAGCTTCTGACCCCTGGGAACTTGGAACGGGAATGCTGGGAGGAGCAGTGTTCCTGGGAAGAGGCCCGGGAGGTCTTTGAAGACAGGACCTTGACGGTATGTGAGGAGAACGTGGGCCAGGCAGGCTGGAATGGAAACCTGGGCCCCAAGATGCCCAGGAATGCTGGGCCCAGAGGGTCAAGGGTAGAATCAGTTCAAGATCATTATCCAGAGTACCAGTAATGGTGGTCTAGGTTTAGGGGCCTGGGTAGTCTAGGGAACTGGTCTGAGAGGCCAGGGAACTTGGAGTGCTTAAGGATGGATAGGACTGGGACTGAGGTGAGGAGTGGGGGAAGGGCAGGGATGCCTAGTGATAGGGTATGCCTTGAGAATTTGGAGATTAAAACTAGGATGAGTATTGGGGTGGGGAATGTGTTTTGTGAGGGCTGGGCTTGTACTTATGACCTGTAGAGACAGGGTCAAGAATGAGGAAAGTAAGGGGTTGGACTATGGTAAGGGTGGGGGGGTTATTGGGTCCAGGGGTGCCAGAAAGTGGGTGGGCACTGTATTGTGTCAAGAACCCAGCCTCAGAGAGATCACTGAAGAAAACAGAGTTTCCTGGGGGTTGGGGAGGGTGGTCCCTGTGGGCAGGCTCCCCCAACCCTGTCTGCAAGGTTTATAGAAGGGCTGGGGCCTGATCCCAGGGGACTAGGCCTAATCTGACCCAAAGCTGTGAGTGAGCAGGACCTGGGAGGGGGGTCCCCGTGGGGAGGTGTGGAGCCCAGGAGGGGGTGGTACCAAGGGGGCAGGCCCTGCTTGGGCAGTGGGTAGGGCTTAAATTGCCTGTTTCTGCCCCAGGATCACTTCTGGGAGACCTACCCCTACAATGGGAAGGGTGGCGCTGGTAAGTACTAGGTTAACCACTGGGGACTCCACCCCATTTTTATGAGCCACACCTCAGGAGGAGGTCCTGGGAGCCCAGAGCCCACCCCTTTAACCAATTCAACTGGATACTACAGTATCCAATCCTGATCTGGGCCCTGCCCTCCACTTATCTCCAAGCCTTAAATGGTCCAGCTGGACCTGGGCATCCTGAGGCCCTTCAGTAACCTCCGCACAGCTCACCTTGCCATCCTTCTGGGACTGGGCTCCCTTCCAAGCACTATGCAAGCAGGCCTAACAGCCTTCTACCTTGATTGTTCCTCCTGACTTTCTCTTCACTTTCACTTTGTGGGAAGCCTAGTTTCCTTCTAGGGTTCGCTGACAGGCCTTTCCTCATTCCACCAGTGGCTTGCTGGTGCCTCCTTTGGAAATCCCCAGTGCTGGGATTTGCTTTGGTCTTCTTTTGTATCCACTTACATCTGGGGGACACTATGTATCCATTTAATTTGCCGGCAATTCGGAAGCTACTTTTGGATACTTTGTATCTATTTTGTTTCCACTTCTACATAGACACATTTCTCTACATTGTTGGCTTTTTGTCTTTGTATCCTCTGGCTCAGAGTACCTAGCCCAACCTTGCCCTAGTTTAAATGCTTATTGATGGAAAAATAACAATTTAGGGAACGAGTGGGAGAGATATTAGGGGTGTAGACAAAAGCCTATACAAAACACATGAAATGAAAATTCAGGGAAATTTCTGGGAGGGGAATGGAGAGGGGTCAGAACCAGGAAAGACCTTTAGGAACTGAAGTTGGAGCTAAGCTAGGGAGGACAAGTGTTCCACAAACCGGTGAGAGCCCATACAAAAGAACAGGGATGGACGCTCCCTAGCATAGCAACGGTAGTAGGGGCCTCCCGAGGCTGGTAAAAGCTGCAGTCCCAAAGCCCTAACAGAACAAATCTCTCCTTATCAGGGCCTGCTGTGGTGGCAAGCCATCTTCTTGCAAATTTTTTAAAAAGGGGAAGTCATTCTTAAGGGTTTGATTCCCTAACAGAGGGTCTGGTGAGGCTGGAGGTCTGTGAGGATTTGCTGCACCTTCCCCTCCCAGTCTAGTAGCTTTGTCTTAAGGAAGTATGTGCCGCAATGGGACTGAGGTGAGAGAGATTTCTGTGGCTCTGAGACCTCACCCTGCCCCCACTCCTTTCCTTTCCTACAGGGCACGGACAGGTGGATGTAGCAGCATTGGCTGCGGGGCTGGGGGCTGGCCTACTGGTCTTGCTTCTGGCAGGCCTGGGCACTTTTTGGTATCTGCATAGGCGGAGGCAGTTGCATCGAAGCCCCGGGGCCTCTCCCCAAAGGTGAGGGGCTGGAGAGACCAGAAGCTGGGGCTATCCAGGTCTCTTCCCACTTATTCTGATGGAGCAAAGGCAAGCCGTGGGGCTCAGGGGACATGTCCAGTGGACTCCAGTTCATGGAGGAGGTCTGGGTCCTTGTGGATGGAAGGGCTAGTCTTGATGGGCAGTTTTTTTCTCCTTCAGTCTCCCTCTGGTTGGGTCTCACCCGCCTGGTTTCGCCAGGTAATATTCTTCACGGCATTATCCTCCCCTCTTGGCTGTTTTAAAAAAACGGTTATATCCCCTTACTCTTCCCATCTCTTCTCTCTCCCCTCCTCTCCTCTTTTCTTGGGTCTCCCCCTTCAAGAGGCTCACTCTGTCTCTCCACACCCACAGAGCCTTCCTAGTGACGGATGATGTGCCCTTGAGCCCCTTGCCGCCTCCCCCCGGCCTCCCCACTTACGAGCAGGCACTGGCAGCCTCGGGAGTGCATGACGCACCCCCGCCACCCTACCAGAGGTACCTGCACGGCGGGGCGGAGTCTGAATGGAATCCCTCCTGGGGGCGGGGTCTGCGGGACGACAACCAGGGATTGGAGGAGAAGCCTTGGGCTCTGAAAGCTCCTCCCTGGCGCGCCTCTGACTCCTTTTTCTCCACCTACTCCCGTAGCACTCGGCGGTCCCGCTGAGAAGACGAGCTCCCCCTCCCCCCAGGCCAGCCCGCGCCTTCTCTGCCCCGTGACCCCCCCCCCCCACATTCTGGAAGCCCGGATCGGGGCTGGAAAGGATTTGTCTGCGAAGTCGGCTGCCCTCCTTCTTCTCTCTCCCCTCTGCCCCCCCCTGCGTGTGCCCCGCGGTTCCCCACACGCGGCCCTCTCCGCCTTCAGGACACACGCAGGCTTCTCGTGTGTCCCAGGCTTCCTAGGGCACCAGAAGTATGTGCACACGTGTCCTAGCCTCGCTGCTCCAGTGGCCTAGGTGCGTGCACACAGACGTCCGAGTGGAACAAGCCTCTATAATGGCGCTCCCGCCCCATCCACATAGTGGCCGGTGCCAGTCTCTCTAGAGGGGGCCCTAGGTGTGTCGTAACTTCTCCGGGATAGCTGGTGCATCCCTGCCCCTTCGGAGCCTAGTTCTGGACAGTCCCAATCGTATGGGGGAGGGGGAGAGGCCGCCTCCCCCTCCCCCCCTGCCGCCAGCACTGGCCTTGGCTGCACCCGCCCTGGGCGCAGTGGGAGCAGGGCTCGGGCAGAGGCCGGCCTCGCTCCGGCACGTCGGGCGGGCGGGCCGCGGCCGCGTCTGCGCGCTAGCTGCGGCAGGGGCGGGCCAGGCTGGGGGCTCCTTTCTCCAGCCCAGCCGGCCTCGGCCCCTCCCTCCCTCTTTTCCTCCCTCCCTCCCTCTTTTCCTCCCTCCCTCCGTCCGTCGGTCCGTCCCTCCGCCCGCCGCGGGCAGCTCGCTCGCTCTCTCGCGCTCCAGCCTTCGCTCTCCGGCTCGGGCTTTTTTTTGCATTTGCATTTGCACGGGATTGTGGGAGGAAGCGGAGCGCAGCCAGACAGCCCGCTGCCCCCCGCCCCCCTCCCTCCTCTCCCCTCCCCCTCCCTCCCTCCTCCCTCCTCCCTCCTCCTTCCCCGCAGCCAGCCGCCTTGTGCAAAGATGGCTGCACGGTGAGCGAGGAGGAGGAGGAGGAGGCGGCGGCGGCGGCGCCGGACGAGCGGCAGAGAGCGCCCGCAGCGGCCCCGCGCAGCGCAGCGCCCAGTCCCCCGCGGCCGCCCGGCCGGCCTCGATCCGCGGGGCGCCCCCCGCAGCGCGCCGAGCCCCGGGGAGCCCCAGGCCCCCGCCTCCCCTCCCCCCGCCTCCCCTCCCCCTCCCCTTCCTCCTCCTCCTCCTCCCGCCTCCTCCTCCCCTCCTGGCCCCGTAGGCGCGGGCCCCGCGGCGGCAGAGGCAGAGAGAGGCCCCGGCCCCGGGCCCGGGCCCCAGGCCGCGGCTGCGAGCGCGCTGCGCCCCCTCCCCGTCCCCCCTCTCCCTCCCCTATCCCCACCCCGGCCCGCCCGCCCCCACCGCGGCTCCTTCATGGACAGGAACTACCCGAGCGCCGGCTTCGGGGACCCGCTCGGCGCCGGGGCGGGATGGAGCTACGAGAGATCAGCGAAAGCTAGGTAAGGAGGCCGGGACCGCCCGGGGCCCAGGGCCGGGGGCAGGGCACGGCAGGGCTTGGACGGGGCGGGCCGGCGCGGCCTGGACGGGGCGGGCTGAGCTGGGCAGGGGAGGGGAGGAGTCGGGGCCGGGCCGCGGCGGCGGGGTGCGGGTAGGGGGGCGCTTGGAGTCCTGTGGCGGGCCCTCCCCAACTCTCTCCCCCCCGTCCAAGACCTGGCTGCTGCCTGTGCAGCAACTCTACCTCCTCCCCTTCTCCCCTGCCCTCCACTCCCCCACTTCGGGGCGCGCTGGAATGCAAGAAAATACAAAAAGGGGGCAGAGGCCTCCGTCCTTCTTCAGTGAAAGAGAGGGAAGGAGCGCCGACCCCAAAGTCTGCCCGGGCCCCGTCCTGCTCCCCCGCCCCAGTCCTATTGTTCAGCCTGCTGCGAGAGGCACCCCCCCCATCCCCAGCGGGTGGGACGGGACAACCCCGCCCCCCCTTGAGAACCAGGAAGGGGTGAGCACAGAGTGGGCTGGCAGGTCTATGGACACACCCCTCCTCTTCTTCCCCTGAATAATTCCTCCATACCCCCAGCTGAAGGGCCTGGACAATGGGGGGGCTGGAACCCCCCCTCAAACACACCCACACATTCACACACTGGCAGGTTGAGCACCTGGGGCCATGTTTACTCGTGGTATCCTAGCTGGTATTTACGTATTCGAGGAGCCTTGCTCAGTGTTTACATGCATGCATGCCCTGTATGCCCTGTTCCTTAGCGTTCCTCCTCATTTTCTTGCCTGCTCTGTCTTCCTGTCTGTCTGGCCTAGGCGCCACTTTCAGTGTCTTCTCCCGGCTGCTTTTCCCGGGGTTTGGGAATTGGTGATCTCTCTGGGATTTGTCCCAGTGGGGGGAGGGAGGCTCAAGCTGGCCTTTGGGGGCCACATGTTGCTCTCTCCACATTTCCCTGGGCTGGAGGGCTTTGTGTCTGTCTGCTGGCTTAGTTGCCCCTCACCTGGGGGCTCGAGCTCTGTGCCTGGGTTTCACAGTCTCTGGTTCTTGGTGTGGCTGATGGTGTCTCTAAGGGTGTGATTGTCAGATCACTCTGTTTGAATGAGGTTGTTCCCACTTCAGGTCTGAGCATTAAAGAGTGGGTGTACTTGGTGATGGTTACAGGTCTTTTTTTCACCCACGTATGGGGCCGTGCTGTGTATGAGCTTTTCTTTGGAACACACGTGTCCCTGGGCAGCTTGTATGCATGAGTGTATGTGTTTACTCAGAGCTGGACTTCTCTAGGCCACCTGTGTGGTACCCCTCGGACCTTTCACTTCCTTGGACCTTCCATGACCCTGGGACCAGTGAAGAACCTGTAACTTATAGAGAGCCAGTCTAGGATGGTCTTTCTCTGTAGTCCCATTGGGGCCTGAGGTCTGGGCTGGTAGGGGATCTCAGTGGCCCCTTGATTCTCACCTCCATGTGATAGTGGGTCCATTCCTTTGTATATCCAGAGGATAAGGACCCCAGGTCCTCCTCTCTGCTGTGGTCCTACTGGTTTCCAACCTGGAAATTTCCCATCCCCAGTGGATACCCTTGGCCCTGAGGGGGTGCAATTGGGCTGCCGTGGTTTCTAATGTCTAGGATAACCTTCCTGCCTCTTTCCCCCTCCCCAGCTTGGTATATGGCGGCTCCAGGACTTCCCACCCAGAGACAGACATCTTACACCGCCAGGCTTATGCAGCCCCTCACCCGCTTCAGGGGTATGCCACCAATCATCACCCTGCAGGTAGGACCATTGGATCCAGATCTCGGGGAATGGGAGCTCCTCATGCTGGGCTCCCTGGCTGCCCTTCCATCCCCATAGCCCAGCCTCCCCTAGCCTGTGCTCTAGCTAGGTTAGCAGGCTACATTGGGCTCAGCTCCGACCTGAGCTGCAGTCCTGGCTTTCCCCCTCTATGTGACCTGGGACAAATCCTTACCTGTTCTGGACTCAGTCTCTTTCCTCTGCCAAGTGAGCTCCCCAAGATCCCTCTGACCTTCAGAATCTGTGTGTGCATGCCTCCCTCACTGCCCATATCTGCTGTCCTTGTGGCTCCCCCTGGCCCTTCAGTCTGGGCACTGGCAGGCTCTCCTGAAGGCTCCCTCCTTCTGCTTCCTTTCTCCCTTATCCCGTGGGCAGATGCTCAGCCTCCTTCCTGCCTCTCCCCCCTCTTCTTTGCCCCGCCCCTCTCCCTGGCCACGCCCCCTGCTGCCTGGGTGCCCGCTTCCTTTTCCTTTGGTGGCAGGAGCCTGGTTGGGTGGTCCTCCCTCTCTTAGCTTGGAGGGGCCCCTCTCACCCTCCCGCCTGTGCCTCCCCAGGACTCTCGGGCTTGTTTGACACGGGCCTCCACCATGCTGGTTCAGCTGGCCCAGACGCCTCAGTTATGAATCTCATCTCTGCCCTGGAGTCCCGGGCCCCCCAGCCAGGCCCATCTGCTTCTTCTCTCCTGTCCCAGTTCCGAAGTCCATCCTGGCAGACAGGTAGCCTAGCCCAGGGTGGAAGGGGTGGTAGCTTGATGGGAAGCCTGGGACCCAGGGTGTGCCTGGCTTCCCATCTAATCCTCAGCCCCATTCCTCAGCCATGCACACACCTGGCCCCACGGAGCTGTTCATCTCGGGGGCCCTGCCTGGCTCGGGGACGTTCCCATCCTCCTCAGCTCTGTCTGCCTACCAGCACCCAGCCTCGTTTGGGGGCCGCCCCTTCCCGGTGCCATCATCCCTGAGCCTCCAGGACCCGCCCTTCAGCCCACCAGCCAATGGGCTCCTGTCTCCACATGATGTCTTGCACCTGAAGCCTTCCCAGGCCCCGAGCGTGCCCTCCTCACTGGGCTTTGAGAGGCTGGCGGGGGGTGGCGTCCTGGGGCCTGCCAGCCTGGGGCCTGCTCAGACTCCTCCCTATCGCACAGGCCCTCCTGAGCCTCCTCCCCCTCCCCGCCATCTACCTGCTCAGTTTAACCTCCTGGCATCCTCTTCTTCAGAGCAGTCCTCTCCCCAGCTGTACAATTTCTCTGGGGCTGCCCCCCCTGGACCCCCACCTGAGCGGGCTTTGCCCCGACAAGACAGTGTCATCAAGCACTACCAGAGGCCGGCCAGTGCTCAACCCCCACCCCCACCCCCTCCACCCCCGCCGACCCACTCCCTACAGCACTATCTGAGCTGTGGCGGTAGCTACCCACCCCCAGCCATGGGCCACCGGGCCAGCCTGGCCTGTAGTCCTCTAGGTGGGGAACCTTCTCCAGGAGCTGGGGAGGCAGCTAAGGGGGGACAGGGGGCTGGTGCGGGGGGCACAGGGGCTGGAGGCCGGGCGGCAGGCCCAGAAGCTGGGCCAGGGACAGGGGGGCAGGGGGCTGGTGCAACAGGCGGTGGCTACCGCCCCATCATTCAGTCACCTGGTTACAAGGCAGCCAAGGCGGGTTATGGGGCAGGGGCAGGAACAGCACGACCCCCCCCATCCCGCTCCACAGCCACACCTAAGTGCCAGAGCCTGGGGGGTGGGGGCTATGCTACTGGGACTGGGAAGCCCAGTGGGGCAGGCAGTGGGGGGGGGCAAGCTTACTCCCCAGGCCAGCCCCAGGGCCTCCTGGGTCCCCAGGCTTACAGCCAGGGTTTTGGTGCCACCCAGGCCCAGGACCTGAGTAAAGGGCCTGGCTACACAGCAGGGCCTCCCCAGGCTCAACCCGGTGGGCCCCCCCAGCAACCTCCTCCCAGCCTGACCACCTGCCAAAGCTACTCACCTGACCAGCTCCAGAGCCTTCCATATGGGGTGCAGAGTGAAGGCTACCCTGGCCCTGCCCCCCACTCCCAGGGCCTGCCCACAGCCAGCCCCTCACTCAGCTATAGCACAGGCCACTCTCCAGCCCTCTCGGGCCATGGTGGGGCTTGGGGCCACACACCAGCCTCCTTAGGTGGCGGTGGGGGTGGAGAAGCTAGTCCCTCCCACATCATTCGACCTTTGCAGTCACCACCAGCTACTGGGGGAGGGAGACCCCCAGGGGTGGCCAGCCCCGGAGCCCCTGGAAAGTACTTGAGTTCAGTGTTAGCCTCTCCAACCTTCCTGGGCGCCCCTGGTGGGGGTGGTGGCTACCCAGGGGCAGGGGGAGCTGGGGGCTATAAGGGCAAAGGAGATGGGGGAGAACTGCTGGGGGGGCCGGGGAGCGGGGGGACAGGGCAGCGCACTGAGGATGAGGATTTCCTCATCCAGCACTTGCTCCAGGCCCCCAGTCCCCCCCGGGGCTCAGGCCCCGATGGGCTAGTGGGAGAGTGTGAGGAGCAGAGAGGCAGTGAGGGGCCAGGTGGTGGGAATGGCCCCAAAGCCACCGCAGCCTATGACCTGGCCAAGGAAGAGCAACAGCGCTACCACCTGCAGAGTGTGATCCGGACAAGCGCCAGCCTGGACGATGGGGCCACTCTGGAGCTGGGGCTGGGGCGGCTGAAGGACAAGAAGAAGTCTGCCGGCAGTGAGCGGGGTGGGGGCACCCCTGAAGCCCTGGCCACCTCAGTGGTCCACTATGGGGCAGGAGCCAAGGACTTGGGGGCCTACCTGCAGAAGACTCCACCCCCACCTGCCCCGGCCCCTCCCCCACCCTCCCACCACAACCTGCTATTGGAGGGGGCCCCTGAGCTTCCTCTTGTCTTGCCCCCCCCTCCGCCTCCACCCCCGCCCCAGCTCCTGCCTTCAGTGCTGAGCCATGCGCCCAGCCCCCCAGCTCCCCCCCCTGCTCCTCCACCCCGCAAAGTGGGTGTGCATCTCTTAGAGCCCACCCCTCGAGATACTGGACCTCTCCAACTTGAGGCCCACCTTCGGGGGCCCCCTGGCCTCGAAGCATCCCCAAGTCCCCGGCTGCGTGCAGATGAGGGCCTCGAGGCCCCCGGGGCCATGCAGGACCTGCTGGGTGCCCTGGAGCCCCTGCCTGCACCCCCTGCTGATGCAGGTGGCCCTCAGCCAGGGGAGGCCAAGGACCCAGCAGGGGCCTACCGCAGCCCCAGCCCACAGGGACCCAAGGCCCCACGCTTTGTGCCCTTGACGTCCATCTGCTTCCCTGATTCGCTGCTGCAGGATGAGGAACGGAGCTTCTTCCCCACCATGGAGGAGATGTTTGGTGGGGGAACCAGTGACGATTATCCCAAGGCCGGGCCCCCAGAGGATGAGGCTGACCCCAAGGGCAGTGGCAGCGGAGCTGCCCCTCCAGGGCCGCCAGCCTATGATCCTTATGGTCCCTACTGCCCTGGTGGACCATCGAGTGGGGGCCCTGAGCCCTCTGGGCTGGGCTTGGACCCTGGCAAGACCCCCGTTGAGCTGCCATCCACAGTTAACACGGAGCCCCTGGGCCTGATCCAGGCTGGGCAGCACCAGCCACCTCCTCCACCCCCGCCACCGCCGCCTCCACCCCCAGAGCCCAAGGGCGGCCTTACCTCACCCATCTTCTGCTCATCCAAGCCCAAGAAGCTGCTGAAGACCTCGTCCTTCCACTTACTACGGCGGCGGGACCCTCCCTTCCAGACCCCCAAGAAGCTCTATGCCCAGGAGTACGAGTTTGAGGCTGATGAGGACAAGGCAGACGTGCCTGCCGACATCCGCCTCAACTCCCGCCGCCTCCCTGACCTGCTGCCAGACCTTGTGTCGAGCTGCCGTTCACGCCCAGCCCTTTCACCCCTGGGGGACATTGACTTCTGCCCGCCAGCCCCTGGCCCTACTGGGCCCCGGCGTCGGGGCAGGAAACCCACGAAAGCCAAACGGGATGGCCCACCTCGGCCTCGGGGCCGGCCCCGCATCCGGCCTTTGGCCGAACCTCCTCCTGGGCCACAGCTGGGTCCCCATGCTCCTGGCACCCAGGCAGATGGAGCCAGGAAGCCCCGGGGCCGGGGCCGGGGCCGGGGGAGGAAGACAGATGAGCCCAGCACCGAGGGGCTGGAGCCCCTGAAGCCACTCAAGGTGATGGCATTGGGATGCCCCCCTTCCTGGGGAGGATCTGTGGGGGTGATGGAGGGGGTCCTTGTGGGGTTAGGGAGATGGAAATTCATAATAGCCCTACCATCTCTTCCAGATCAAACTGGCAGTGCCGAAAGTGGGTGAGGGTGGTGGCCCCGCGGTGGGCGAGCCAGCGTCTTCTGGCCCCATGGATGGTGGCCTGGACTCTAGCCAGACCCGGGAGAAGATCCAGGCGAAGATCAAGGAGGTGGAAGAAAAGCAGCCGGAGATGAAGTCTGGCTTCATGGCCTCTTTCCTGGACTTTTTGAAATCCGGCAAGCGGCAGCAGCTACCCTCTGGGGCAGGGCCGCCCCCCAGCCCCTCCAAGGCCGCACCTGCCCGGACTCTGGGGCCGCCCCCAGCAGTGGCACCCCCCCCTCCACCCCCACCCCCTGCACCAGCCTTTGGGCTGGGCGGGGCCCTGGAGGCAGCAGAGAGTGATGGCCTGGGCCTGGGCTGCCCCTCGCCCTGCAAGCGGCTGGATGAGGAGCTGAAGCGAAACCTGGAGACCCTGCCCTCCTTCTCCTCGGACGAGGAGGACTCAGTGGCCAAGAACCGGGACCTGCAGGAGAGCATCTCCTCTGCCATCTCGGCCCTGGACGATCCGCCTGCCCTCAAAGACGCTGGTCCGGCTGCCACCCCAGCCACGGCTTCCAGCCCTGGTGAGGACCCTTGTCAGAGAGCATGGGCCCAGAGGCTGCCCCCGCCCAGGGCAAGGCTCCTGAGGGGAGGAGGGAGGCATCCTAAGGGGCCTTTAAGACCCCGAGCAGAGGAATGAGAGGGGCTTGGAGGCTACTCTTTACCCATCAGTAACAGCTGGGATAGAGTGCTGGGCCTGGCTTAGCAAGTCCCAAGTTCTGATGTGCCCAGACTGTGCCTCCCTGTGTGACTGGGTAAGGTTCTTAACTGCTGGCCTAGGAGGTTGGCCTCCTACCTTAGTTTCCTCCGCTGTGAAATGGCTCGTAATGGCACCTATGTCCTTGGGTTGTTAGGAGGGTCAAGGAGACCATGTCTGTAAAGTGCTTAGTGCAACTCCTGGCACAGCATTCATTGAATAAATGTGTGTCTCATTCATTCCTTCCATCTGGGGGGGAGGAGAAAGGAGGGGATCATGGGGAGAGGCTGTGAAGGCTTGCTTGGGGAGGGCTGCGGATGTGGGGCTGGGTGGCTGGAGCCCCGAGCTGAGAGATGCCTCTGTCTGTCCTTGCTCCCTTAGAGGCCCCCATCCTGGAAGAGAAGCCTCCCCCATCACCTGCTGCATCTTCTCCTCCCTCCCCTCCTTCCCCTCCACCCTTGGTGCCCCCAGAGCCCACCTCCTCCTCCCCACCCCCTCCGCCCCCACTGCCTCCACCTTCTGCTGTCCCTCCTGTGCCAATGGCACTACTCCCTCCACCAGAGGTGCCAGCCCTGGCCCCGGCCCCAGCCCCGTCCCCCGAGGAGCCAGAGCCCCCCGATGCCCGGCCCTTGCACTTAGCCAAGAAGCAGGAGACGGCGGCTGTGTGTGGCGAGACTGACGATGAAGCGGGGGAGAGTGGAGGCGAGGGCATCTTCCGAGAGAGGGACGAGTTTGTCATCCGGGCAGAGGACATCCCAGCCCTCAAGGTGAGTTGGGGAGGCCATGGTGGGAGGGCTTCAGCCTCCTTGGCTATTGCTGTGACCCTGCCCAGCCCCCTTCCTATCAAAACTTCAGTTTTTTCTTGTAAAATTGGGGTGAGGCCCAGGCTTGGCTGATCTCCGGGCACCTTCCAGTTTTTTGTGTCTGAGGCAGAAGGCTGAGCTTATGCTCTTGGCCATGCCTTGTGAACTTTTCCACAAGGAATCTTGAGAATGGGTCCCTAGCATGACCAGGCTTACCAGAAGGAAAGAACGACCAGGCTGCAGAGACCCAGCAAGGGGCCTCTGGTGTCTTGGTTGAGCAGACAAAGGGTCAGGGGAAGCTGGGCCGGGCTCCAGAGAAGTATCAGGAGGAGGCTTGCAGAAGGCAGCAGTGACAGGACTGCCAACCCCCTTTTAGCCAGAGGAAGCCTGAGACCCACACTGGGGAAGGGGCTTACCTGACAGTATTCCTGGGAATGGAATGTGGCCCTAGAGCCTTTGACTCCAGAGGTTAGGCTGCCTCCTTTGTCCTCTCTGTAGTAGCTTTGGCCTATGCCCCTGGAGTTGGCAGGCAGGAGGAAGTTGTGTAGGCAAGCTGTACCTGGGTAATTGCAAAGTGCCTACCACAGTGCTGTGTACGTAGCAGGCCCTTAATCAGCAGAGCCCAGGGTCCTCCAAATAAAGGTTGGGTTTGAAGGGGATCTGGAGGCAGAGTCCAGAGGCCTCTGCCATCCTTGGAGTGACCTTGGGCCACTTTAGGGGCTCATCTCTGCCTGTCACTTCTGGGGAGGACTGATCACACGATGGCTTGAGGAGCCAGGAGAGGTGGAATGGCAGATGTAGTGAGGGCCCTGGGCTGAAGAACCTGAACTTGGGGGTGCTGGTCTGTAGCCAGGTAAGGGGCCTGAGGGTCAGGGAAGAGAGCAGCATCAGAGGAGGCCCTGAGTGCTACCTGGCTGGGGATGGGCCCCATTGACACTGGTCCCTCCTCCTTGCAGCTGGCCCTGCAGACAGGCCGGGAGCCGCCCCCCATCTGGAGGGTGCAGAAAGCCCTTCTCCAGAAGTTTACCCCAGAGATCAAGGATGGACAGAGGCAGTTCTGTGCGACCAGCAACGTAAGCCTGGTTGGAAGTACGGTGGGCTTGGGGCATGTGGCAGCCGGCTTCCTAGAGACAGGCATGAGGGGGGCATGCAAGGGGTGGGGCCCTGCGGAGATCAAGTGGAGGGAGCCCTAACTCTTCTTTCTATTTCCCCCACCCCCCAGTACTTGGGTTATTTTGGGGATGCCAAGAACCGATACCAGCGTCTCTATGTGAAGTTTCTGGAGAACGTGAACAAGAAGGATTATGTGAGAGTGTGTGCACGAAAACCTTGGCATCGGCCCCCAGTCCCTGTCAGGTACTCGAGGGCAGGGCCATGGAGGAATGATATGAGTGGAGGGTCCCTGGAAGAGGTGGGCAAAAGGTACTGGGAAGCAGAGGACCAGTTGAAAGATAAAAAAGAACCTGATTTTTGCCTCATCTTTTTTTGTGCTCAGGCGTCCAGGACAGCCAAAGGCTGCTCCAGCATCATCTGGGACAGTAGCCCCAGGGGGTGGGGTGTCCCTTTCCAAGCCCCCAGCTCCCCCTTCAAAGCCAGAGCCTCCCGAGAAAGTTCCTGAGAAGCCCCCTGAGAAGCCCCCTGAGAAGCCCCCCGAGAAACCCCCTGAGAAGGTCCCAGAGAAGTCCCCAGAGCCAGCCCCAGAGCCGGCTCCAGAGAAGCCACCTCCTCCAGTCCGCCCTCCTGACAAGGAGCGGGCCCTGCGGTCAGAGCGGGCCACTCGAGGGGAGCGGGGGGCCCGGCCTGGTCCTCCTGCAGCAGAGGCAGCCCCAGTCAGGCCTCCACGCCTGCCAAAGGCTCGACCAGCCAAGGTGAAGGCTGAGCCTCCCCCGAAGAAGAGAAAGAAATGGCTGAAGGAGGCCAGTGAACGTTCAGCAGCGACCAGAGGCAGCTCCTCCGAGTCTGAATCCTCCCCCGGGCCCCCCAGTGAGGACGGTGAGGGCCAGGCCGAGGTCCCTGAGCAAGGGGCCTGCCTTGGCACGGCTGGCATGGGGATGGGGATGAGTAAGGTGTGTGCTTGGTGGGCGGAGGGCAGGATGTGGGGCAGGGGGTGGCAGGGTCCATTGAGATCAGAGTTTAGCATGGCCAGCTGAAGAGAGAAGGGGGCGGCCTGGTAGAAGGTGCTGTCCTTCCTCCCTTCCTGGCAGAGCGGGCAGCCCCTGGGAGGCTTCTGAAGACCCGGGCCATGAGAGAG
Source organism: Pseudochirops cupreus (assembly GCA_028627135.1). Classification (NCBI taxonomy): domain Eukaryota; kingdom Metazoa; phylum Chordata; class Mammalia; order Diprotodontia; family Pseudocheiridae; genus Pseudochirops; species Pseudochirops cupreus. Next base: position 69,650,894 of record CM053582.1, read on the forward strand.
ATGTACCGCAGCTATGTGGAGATGCTGGTGAGCACAGCTCTGGACCCTGACATGATCCAGGCCTTGGAAGACACACACGGTGAGTGACGGGGCCTCCCCGTCAGAGCTGCAGGGGCCGAGGGCTGGGACACCAGGGGTCCTGATACCTGTCTCTTCTCAGATGAGCTGTATCTGCCCCCGATGAGAAAGATTGATGGAATTCTCAATGAGCACAAGAAAAAAGTTCTCAAGCGCCTTTCCCTGAGCCCAGCCCTGCAGGTGCCTGAAGAGGGGGCAAGAAAGGGGGGGCCAGGGGGCCAGTGCTGGTGGCACAGGGTGCCCCCTAACACAGCTCTTCTCCTTCCAGGATGCACTGCACACCTTCCCCCAGCTGCAGGTAGAGCGTGGCAGTGGTGGGGCTGGGGGAGCAGATGGTGCCCCTGGGACAGGCTCTGGTGCCGTGCGGCTTCGGCCTGCTGGGGACCCATATAACCGCAAGACCCTGAGCAAGCTGAAGAGGACTGTGGCCCGAGCGCAGGTTCCTTGGCTGGAGCCCTAGGTGGGAGGGGCTGAAGGGGGCCCAGGCTGGACCTGCTTTGGCATTCAGGCTTCTTCTGCCCTCTTCTCTCCCTAGGAGTTCAAGGTGGAGCTGGACAAGTCAAGCTTCTATACCCTCTATCACGCTCTCCACCACTACAAATACCACACCTTCCTGCGCTGCAGGGACCAGGTAATGCTCCAAGCCTTTGCTTTCCCTGCCCGCTTGGAGACCTTCTCCCTACTCCAGTGCCCCCCAGGCCATCTCCAGTGCCCCCCAGGCCATCTCCCGGCTCCCTCTGGCATCCCTGTGTGGCCTGGTCTGGGGCCCTGCCCACTGCCCAGAGGCCTTTCTGCTTAGCTTCTCTTCTTTCCCCATTTGCAGACGCTGGCCATCGAGGGCGGTGCTGACGACCTGGGGCAGGAAGAGGTTGTGCAGCAGTGTATGAGAAATCAGCCCTGGCTGGAACAGCTGTTTGATTCCTTCAGTGACCTCTTGGCCCAGGCCCAGGCTCAGGCCCAAGGCCGCTGCGTGTGACCCTGGGGGCCGAGTCACCAACTTGCCCTGCTGGGTTGTTGCCCCTTCCTGCCCTTCACCCCCTTTCACTGTACAGAGAAATTATTTATATATATATGTATAAATGTCTATTTAGTCCCCTCCCTCCTTTGCCCTCCCCTCCTCTGCCCTCCCCCCATGTACATAATGTATAGGAAAAGTCTATGTATGGGTGGGGGGCCCAGGGAGTGCTCCTGCTTCCAACTGAGACCTTTTCTTCAAGGGCCATCCCCAGGCAGGGGGAGGCTGTGGTGGGTGGGGCAGGGGAATCTCAGCTTGTTAATTATTTTTAATCTTATTTATTGTATATACCTTTGGGGAGGGTCTTAGGGGAAGGGGAAGAGGAGGGGTTTTCGCTCCGGCCCCCCTCCTTTTCTATGCACAGCGCTTCATGTCTGGTCCCCAGCCCAGCCCCGGCCCGCCTCGCTCCAGTTTCTGAGTGTTGTCTGAATGTGATTCTATTTTTTATCAGTCTGTTGACCCCCCGCCCCCCCAACCCCTTCTTCTACCCTGTCGTCTCTTGCTCTGTCTTTCTCTCGGGCTTCTAAACAATTCACCTTGTATACACTGTGTACACAGAACCAGCCAGGCTCCCGAACAGCAACCACTTTATTTGCATGGGCTGGCCTTGTGTGCCTCTGTCCTGCGCTGCGTAGGGGGGAGGGCGGAGGGGCCGATGTAGTTCTTAGAAACCCATGGGGGGGGGTTGGTGCGTTTCCTACGGTCCTATAAAAATGGGAGCAATTGCAATGCTGCTCCCCCCCAAGTAGGGCCTAGTCTCAGGGAGCAGCTGCCCCTTTAGGCCTTCCCTGTGCAATTGGAACCAGCTGGTCATCCGCCCCAGGGATTCTCGGGCCTGCTATGAGCTCAGTCATGGGTCCCTGCCCCAGGAACTGGTTGACATTCAGTCTGGTATTGGCAGTGATGTTTATTGAGAGGTGGGGTGGCAGAGTATATACAGTCGTGATTTTGAGGGAGAAAGGGAAGGTATGTGCTGTGAGGAAGGCACTGGGTGACCCTGGCCCAGGGGCCTGCGTGGTGTAGTGTAACTGGATGTGGAGGGGCAGGAGTGAGGTGCTTCAGGTATTCCCCTGCACCCCTCCCTCCCCATAGTCAATCCATGCCATTGGCTAGGAGAGGTAACAGCCCCCTATGGAGAAGTGCCCCAGGCAGTAAGGCTGGTACAGAATCATCTCCTGAGGTGCTGCTTTGGTCCCCAGGGCAGAAGAGTTAAAGGAGGAGGCAGGGGCAACCACTGCTCCCAGCCTTCTTCCTAGGGGGCGTTGGGGGACTGGGGGGCAGCTCTTGCTCCTGGTACTTCCTGTGGAGGAAGATCATTAAGGGGAATAAAGGTTGGGCCAATGAGCAAACAGGTACACATAGTTGTAATGGGGTTTGGATGGGATATGAGGGTGTCTAGTGAGTAGGGACCATCCAGGTTAATGAACCCAGGAAGGGGCACTAAGGCAGACATGGGAATCCCTGCTATTTGTTCACTGAACTGGGGGGGGGGCAATTCTTGGGGCTCATGGAGGGGTGTTGAGGCCATTTCTCACCGGACAGCTCGGACCAGCTGTTCAAAGGCTTCATCCACATTGAGCCGAAGTTTGGCTGATGCTTCAAAATATGCTATATGGCGGGAGGTACAGAAGGCTGAGGCCTCAGAGCGGGATACCTGGGGCAGTGGGGAAGAGAATGGGTGAGCAGCTGCACCCTTGGGGCCTGCCCCTCCCTGCCCTGCTCGCCAGAGGGGCTGACCTGTCTCTGGGTCTCCAGATCAGCTTTGTTGCCCACCAGTACGATGGGGAAATCATCTCTGTCCTTGACTCGGAGAATCTGAGTGTGAAGCTTGCCTACTTCGTTAAAGCTGAGGCAGGGAGGGCAGATAGGGGAGCCAGGAAGCAGAGTTAAGCTGGGCACCCACTGGCCGCCCCCTGCTGTTTTCAGAGGTCCTGCCAGCCACCAAGACCATCTCTCAATCTTCTCCTGCAGGTGCTAAAGCTAGCCCACACACGGTTCTCCCCTTAAGCGCCAAGGCTAGCCCTCCCCTCCTTCAGGTTCCAAAGCTGGTCCCTCCTGCAAGCCCGGAGGCTAGCTCTGATGCTCTTCTCAAGCACCCTTTAGGGGGTGGGGCAGCTAAGTGGCTCACCTCTGCCGGTCATTGATAGCGTATACCAGCAGGAAGCCGTGGCCGGCTCTCATGTATTGCTCCCTCATGGCCCCAAACTCCTCTTGCCCGGCGGTGTCCAGGACTGGGGAGGGGCAAAAAGGGATTGGGGTGCCCTACAGCTTCCAGCTCTCCCGCCCCGCCGGCCACACCTCTTCTTCTCCTCCCCCTCCCCAATAAGTTCCCTTCCCCCTCACTGTCCAGCCGCGCCGGGATCCCGTCCACACTGCACAGCTTGGTGTACGAGTCCTCGATGGTCGGGTCATAGTCGGACACGAAGTAGGACTGCCAGCAAAGGAATGGGAAGTCAGATCCGTCCGGGGAGCCCCCGCCCGCCCTCTCCCGTGTGTCTGCCCCGTCCGACTCTTCCCTTCCCCGAGGCTCTGCCTGGTCCAGTCCTTCCCTCTCTCCCTCCCTCCCCAGCCTGGGATGCGGCCAGATCCCGCTGTCGGCTCTGCCCGGAAGGGGGGAGCCCTCCCCCCTCCAGCTCCAGCTCCCGCCCTTCCTGCCCGGGCGGCCCCCCTCCCGCCGGGCCAGGGCCAAGGCCAAGGCCGGAGACCGGACTCCAGGCTGGGGTGGAGATGTGATGGCGGGGTCGGAGCAGGGGGACAGCGTGGACCCGGGCAGGGAGAGTGGTTAGTGCGGCACGTGTGGAGGAGGCGCGCACAGCCCTGGGGGAGCGGCTCCGGGGGGCGGGGCTCCCGGGGGACCCGGGGCAGGGGTCCGTGGTCGCCTGGGGTGGGGTGCCCAGGGAGGCGCCCTCCGCTACCTGGATGAACTGGATAGTGAGCGCGCTCTTGCCCACGCCGCCGCCTCCCACGACCACCAGCTTGTGCGTCTCCCCGGCCGGTGTTGGGGCCAAGAGGGCCGCCCCTGGACGGCCCCGCCCGCGCCCCTGCCCGGCTCCCGCTCCAGCTGCTGCCGCCGCCGCCACCCCGCTCATGTCGCCAGCTGCTGCCACCCCGCCGCCGCCTCGGGGGCCCAGGGAGGTGCCCAGCCCTGCCCGGCTGGGGCGGAGCCACGCTAATGAGGGCACGGGGGCGGAGCCATGCTAATAAGCACTGGAGGGCGCTCCGGGCCAAGCTACCAAGATTCCAGGTGGAATGTCCAGTGCCTGGGGGGAGAGGGCGGAGCGACGCCATCGCGATCAGCCAATGGGAGAAGGAACGCTCAGGGCTATGTTAATGAGCTCGTGGAATTTCCTGGCCTGGGCGGGGCTGCGCTAAAGAGGGTCCGGCTGTTAGTTAGGGTCGAGGCGGTGTCCTGTCCGTGGAGGCGGGGCCGTGCTGACGACAGTTCCCTTCGGGCCCCTCTGGGCCAAGTTAAGGAAGGAGGCACAGGGAACTGAAGAGCCCCGGGGGCGAGGCTATGCTAATACAGTCGGGGCTTCGCCCTGTTGGGGTCCCGGGAGGCGGGTTTATGAGAATGAGGGGGCGGGCTCTTGCTCCCGGCTGGGTCGTGAAGTCATCGCATTCCAAACTCATGAGCCTGGAGACCAGAGACTGGAGGGAGGGGCGCCGGGGTCCCCCAGGTGTGGGGCTGGGTCAAACCTTTCCCCATCCAAATATACCCCCCTTTCTTTATCTTTACTGTATCTTACAGGAGGAAACGGAGGCCTAAAGAGGGAGGGAGAGCTAGTTCGCCCGCTAGGCTTCGTAAATGGTTGTTCCCTTCATCCCTCCCTCTCATCTCCCATCAGGGCCAGATCGTTTAGGATGGGGCGCCGGGGTCCCTGGATAGAGGGTGAGAGCCAACGTTGGGTGAGGCGATGCACTTTGGTCTCGCTGTCTCTCAGCCTCACCGGACTACAACTCCCGAAGGCCTTTGCCTCAGGGTTTTTTTCCCTTCCGTCCGCGCGCAGGGCACTGTGGGGTCGGATTGGGAGGGGGGAGCCGCTCTCGGCCCTGCCTCCCCATCCACCTTCCTCCCTTCCTCCCTCCCTAGCTTGGCTTGGCCTTCCCCCGTTTCCGCGCGTCAAGGAACTACGCCTCCCGGTGGCACCCGCGCGTCACCGCGCTGCTCACCGGGAAGCGCAGTTCCCCGGCCGGCTGCCGTGGGCGAGCGACCCTTCGGTGGGACTGCATCTCCCGGCGTGCCCCACAGCGGCGCGCGCCTGGCCCCGCCCCGCCCCGCCTTGCCCCGCCCGCGCCGGGGCCCCTGAGCCGCAGCCGGAGGAGCGAGCGAGAGGAGATCGAGACGAGAGGAGAGAGTGGAGGCCGCAGAGCCAGGAGGAGGCGGAGGCGGAGGAGGCGGTGGTGGAGGAGGAGGAGGAGCGGCGGCGAGCGGGTGAGGGGCGGACGGACTCGGGGAAGGACTAACGGAGGGAGGGCCAGACGGGGCAGGGAGGGAAGCGCCGAGGCCCAGGTCGCTGCCGCTGCGGCCGCCGCCGCCACCGCCGCCGGGGTAAGATGGCCGCCCGACTCAGGCCCCCGAGCGGAGCCGCGCCGCCATGGACTCGACCCGGCCAGTCGACGCGGCCGCCGGAGCCCGGGGGGAGGGGCTCGCAGCCGGGGGCGCCTGTCTCCCAGGGTCGCGCAGGGCAGGGCGATCGCAGGCTCCCGGCGTCCCAGGGAGCTCCCTGGGCCGGGCCCGCCAGTGTGGAAGTGCAGCTGGCTGCTGCATCCGAGACCCCTGGCTTGTTGGGCGGTTGGGGGTGGCCCCGAGATGGGGGCGCTTGGCAGCATCTCTGGGCGGGAGGGGCTCCTTCCCAAGGGCCAGGGCTGCCACAGAGGTGGGGAAGGGGTTGCGTGTCTGGCCTGGGGGGCAGCGGCACGGAGAGGGGTACCCAGCTGTCAGAGGGGGATCCTTGGGCTGCTGGGGGGAGGTGGTAGGCGGAGCCGTGGGACCCCAGAGTGAGGGGCCAGGATGGAAGGTCCCTTCACAGGGAGGGGGCATGCCCCCCAGATTTTGCCCGTGGGGGGCAGAAAGGCTTTGACACGTGCCAAGAGGGAGACAAGGGGCAAACGCTCCGGGATCTTAAAGAAATCAGTGGTTTCACACCCCGCCCCTAAATGTGTGGAGGAGCAGGTGAAGGCTAAAAGAAGGGCAGGGATTTGTGAGAAGCTACCCTTCAGGTTGGGGTCTCTGCCACCCACCGGGCCTGCTGAGCAGAAGACTGAGCTTCTGGAGGGCAGAGCTCATAAATGGGGAAGGAGCTGACCAGTCACGAGTGGGAACACAGGGATTGTGGGAGACATGGGGGGCTACTGGTGGAGTCTGCAGCTCTTTATGAGAATCTGTGGAAGATCTCTGTGACAGTATTGGGGGTAACAAATAGGGTGAGTTCTGAGTGAGTCTGGGTATCAGTGGAAATGAGAGGTCCCTGTAGGCCTGAGAAAGCTATGTGGGCCAAGAGGGGTCACCTGTGGCTGTCTGAGGAGTGCTCTGTGGGAAGGGTCTCTGTGGGTCTCTGTGGGAAGCAGGGGAGCCTTTGGGATTAGGAGAGGCATCTGCCGGTTGGGATCAAGGGGTTGGGAGGTGGTTGTTCTGGGCAGTAGAGGTTAGGAATTCCTCTGGGGCCTGAATGTCAGTAGGGGGATAGAATACCAGGAGTAAGATGTGAAGGGGCCCTTGGGGCTGAGGGATGTCTCTGTGGGGCTGGGACCTTCTGCAGTGCCCAGAGTGAGCCCTGGGTGTTTGCTGCTCTCATTGAATGGGCTGAGAGTGGGCTCCAGAGACTGGCTGGGGCAGGCAGGCGGCAGAGGAAAGGGTTTGCCTTTTTGGGGGGGATCGCCTGCACACCAGCCCCTCCTTTCCTCAGGTGACCATGGAGGATGAGGAGGAACCGAGAGGTGCCTCGGAGGAGCCTCACGATGAGAGAAGAGAGGTCCCTGGCCTGCCTGACAGAGACCCTGCCCTGACCCCCAGCCCAGCCCCCTTGCCCTCAGCCATCATCCTGGTGAGTGGGTTAAGCGTGGGTGGCCCCTGGGTCTCTGGGAAGAGAATGTCTGTGGGCCCAGGTGTCTGAATGCTTCTCTTCTCTCCCATTTCTCAGCGGGCTCTACAGCAGGCAGTAGGGGGTTCACTGCAGGGGGAGCTGAGCAACGAGAAAGGTAGGGAGCATTTGGAGTTGGCTTGGGTTCGTCATTGTTAACTAATAACCTTGACCCCTCCCCAGGCTTCTGCTGGCCCTTGCTTTGGTCCCTTGCCTCTGACCCCTCTTTCTCTTTTCTCTCTTCTTCCGCTTCCCCCCCAGATGTTCCTCGAGCTCGGGGTCCCCGGAGGAAACGCTGCCGGAGTCCCAGAGCTGAGCTTTGCCTCAGGGGAGCAGGCGGGACTGATGCTGCTGCTGTGAGTTTGGGGGCTGGGTGGTGGGCTCTGCCAGAGTACTGGATGGCTTAAGGTCCTGGGGCAGCTCCTTGAAGAGGTGGACTCCTCTGGTTACAGGTGGTGGACCTTGCTGTCCAGAGCTTTCTGGCTGGGCTTATGGGAGTGCTCGAGCCCCCGGACTCCTGGATTCCAGGCCGGCTGGACCTCCCAGCTGTAGAGTGAGTGGTGTAACTGGAGGGAAAGTTGTAGCTGGGGGCGGGGCAGGGTGAGCTCATCCCTTGATCTTATCGGCCTTCCCCCTGCAGGGAGGAGCCGGCTGAGATGCTGGAGCTGGTGGCTGAGGTCCATCTGGGAGATGGAGCTCCTCTCTCTGTGCCCATCTCCCACTCACTCCGCAGCAGCCGGGCCTGGCGGGTCAGCAAGTCAGGTGACCAGAGTGGGCAGCCAGGGTGGGAGGGGAGGGCTGCTTGGGAGAGGCCACTACCTGTCGTCCTCATGATGTCCCATTGGCTTCCCCTCCCACAGGGTCTCTGCTGCAGCCTGGCTTCCTGGGTCCTCCCAGTGCCTCCTCCCGTCTCCCGCTGCTGACCATGGGCACAGGAGATGGGGGGCCGGCCCCACCACCAGCCCCCTCCTCTACCTCCTCCTCTCCTTCGTCCTCCCCACGGTCCTCATCGTCATCCCCTCCGCCCCCCCCACCCCCTCCCACAGCTCCTCGCTTTGACATCTACGACCCCTTCCACCCTACGGATGAGGCTTATTCCCCACCGCCTGCACCTGAGCAGAAATACGACCCCTTTGAGCCCACGGGCTCCAACCCTAGCTCCTCAGGGGGCACACCATCTCCTGGGGAAGAGGAAGAAGAAGAGGAAGAGGAAGAGGAGGAGGAGGAAGAAGAGGAGGAGGAAGAAGAAGAGGAGGAGGATGAGGAAGGTCTTTCACACAGCATCAGTCGCATCTCTGAGACTCTGGCAGGCATCTATGACGATAACAGTCTGAGCCAGGATTTCCCCAGTGGGGAGAGCCCTGGGCCAGAGCCTCCACCCGCAACGGGCTCTGGTTCCCCACCCCAGGCTGACTCAACCCGGGTGGAGGGTGGCCCCCCACGCCGACGGGTCTTTGTGGTGGGGGCTGAGGCAGAGGCTTCAAGAGGGGAGGGCAAGGTGTCCCTGGAGGTGGTTACCACTGGGGCCCCCTTCCCTCCAGCTGCCCCACCTCTGGACTCTGAGATTGAGGAAGGGGAGATTGTACAGCCAGAGGAGGAGCTGCGCTTTGCCCCCGTGGCCCTGTTCCGTGGAGCTGGGGGCCGAGCACCCCGGCCGGCCCCCGCTTCTGCCAGTGCTGCTGCCACTGCCCCAGCTGCGCCACTGCCCCCTCCGCCAGCTCGGGGTCCTGAGGGTGATGACTTCTTGTCTCTGCATGCGGAGTCTGATGGTGAGGGGGCCCTTCAGGTCGACCTGGGTGACCCTGTCCCCACCGTGCCTCCTGCAACGTCCTCTGACCCCCGCTGGACCGGTTTGGATCTCCGGCGCAAGATCCTGACCCAGCGTCGGGAGCGCTATCGGCAGCGGTCTCCCTCCCCAGCTGCAGCCCTCACCGCCCCGCCACAGCCACCCAGGAAGAAATCCAAGCGGGATCATAAGCGGGAGGCCAAGGAGACGCCGGCCCCGCCGGCCCCACCCAGTCCCCCAGCCCCCGTGGCCTGGGACCCCAAGAAGCACCGGTCACGGGACCACAAGCCTAGTTCTCGGTCCTCACGCCGCCGGTCACGCTCCCGCTCCCCACGGCCACGGTCCTCCTGGTCGCCGAGCTCCGAGAGGAGGAGAGGGGGACGCCGGTCCCGGTCCCGAGAGAAGCGGAGGAGGCGACGGCGAAGGTCGTCCGCGTCGCCCCTTCCAGCTTCCTCGTCCTCCAGGCGGGAGCGGCACCGGACCAAACACCGCAGCGACGGCAGCAGCAAGAAAAAAAAGAAGCGGTCTCGGTCGAGGGGCGAGAAGCGGGGTGCGGGGGACCCCGAAAAGGTGTCCGTGGCTGGGACAGAGAGGGAGAGCAGGCGACGGGGAGCTGTGCCCCCATCCATTCAGGACCTCACGGACCATGACCTCTTTTCCATCAAGCGGACCATCACGGTGGGGAGGGCCGAGAAGCCCACGTCCCGCTCAGCCTCTGTGGCTGGGAGCGGCCCTGCCCCAGCCTCACCCCTGCCCAAGCGGGAGGTTCTTTATGACTCAGAAGGGCTGAGCTGTGAGGAAAGGGGGGGTGGTAGTGGGAAGAGTTCTAGTGAGAAGGAACGCAAACGATCAGCAGCCCCGGCCCCCCGTGAGAAGGGGAGGAAGAAGGCGACCTCCTCAGAGGGTGCGGAGCGCGAGCGGGACAAAGGGTCCAAGAAGGCCCGGCCATCCTCAGGCAAAGAAGCCACTGCCAAGACTGCCAGTGGGGGCAGTGGGCGCAAGGTCAAGCTTCAGTCCAAGGTGGCGGTCCTGATCCGAGAGGGGGTCAGCAGCACGACCTCTGCAAAGGAGGTGGCCACGGCGACAGCCCCCAGCTCCATTGGGGTCAAGTTCAGCCGTGACCGCGAGAGCCGCTCTCCCTTCTTGAAGGCTGATGAGAAAGCATCCAGTGAACCTGGCAAAGGGGTGGTCCCCGGAGGCCCCAAGCTCAAGAAGGCCAAAATCAAGGCCAAGGCTGGCGTCAAAAAGGTCAAAGGGTCAAAGGTGAAGACGAAAGGCACCAAGACCAAGAAGAAGAAGGCCGGCGGAAGCAGTGCCGGGACTACCCTGAAGAAGTCCAAGGCCGACAGCTGTAGCCAGGCCGGCCCCAAGGGAGCTGAGGAGACGTCTTGGTCAGGGGAGGAACGGGCCCCCGGGAAGCCCCCCAGTCCCCCTACGCCAAAGGCAGCCCCGCCACCCCCAGCCCTCACTCCCGACTCACAGACTGTGGACAGCAGCTGCAAGACACCTGATGTGTCCTTCTTGCCTGAGGAACCGGCCAGGGCTGGAGGCCGGGGTCGAGGCCGAGGAGACCAGGAAGATGGGGATGAGGAAGAGGAGGAGGAGGAAGAGGAAGAGGAGCAGCCTGGCACCACCACAGCCTCTGGGGGAGGAGGAGCGGCAGGAGCGGCAGGGGCAGGCGGGATCAGCACAGCCGAGGCTGCACCAGAGGAGGGGCCCCCTGCCCGGACCCCCCAGCCCCCTGCCCCCCCACCCCCCATGCCTTGGAACTTGCCGGCCGGGGTGGATTGTGCCACCAGTGGAGTGTTGGCTTGTGAGTCAGGGCTGATCCAGAGGGGAGCGGGGATGGGCTGGGGCGGCAGGAAGCATGTGGAAGGACTTAGGGCTGCAGCCGGGAGAGCTCGGAGCCAGTAGAAGGGTCTGGCGCGTGGTGTGGACCCAGAACGATGAGGAGACGGCTCAGCATTTGATGAGCCAGGCTGACCTGTTATCTTCCCTGGCATCTCTCCCTTCCTAGTGACTGCTTTGCTCTTCAAGATGGAGGAAGCCAATCTGGCCAGCCGGGCCAAGGCCCAAGAGCTGATCCAGGCCACCAACCAGGTAGGGATCTGTCAGGGGCTGAGTGCCACTGGGGATGGATTAGGGGGGCCCTGAGCATCTGCCTTCATCCGCGCTTTCTCCACAGATCCTCAGCCATGCGAAGCCACCCTCGGCCCTGGGTGGGGCTCAGGCCCCAGGTGGGACTGTGCTGGGGCTCCCCCCTGGGCCTTCGGGCTACCTGCTTCATGGTGGGGGCAGCATGGGGCTGCCTCTGGGTGGCTGCAGCTCCTCTCCCCCTTCACCTGGAGGCCTGGCTGGGGGCCCTGACCGCAGGGAAGGCAGCAGCAGCTCCGATGGGCGAATGGACACGGACAAAGTAAGTGCCCCTGGAGTGGGACGGCTCCCAGGGAGGCTGAGAGGGCTGGCAGGGCCTTCCCTCCTCCTGACCTGCATCCTGGCCTCAGGCCCAAAGTTAGGGGCCTGGCAGATCTAGTCTGCTGGAGAGAGCAAGGCTTGGGGATTCAGAGGGGTTTGGCAGGCTTCCTAGCGAAGGTGGTCTTTGAGTTGGGGCATAAAGGAAGCCTGCGAGGTCAGTTGTTGGAGTGAAGGAGGGAGGATGTTCCAGGCCTGTGGAAAGGCCAGAGAGGATGCCCAGAGCTGAGAGGTGGAATAGCCAGGAGGCTGGGGGCCGTTTATTGTGTGTTGGGGAGTGAGGAGCAACCGGACTGTAAAGGCAGGAGAGGCCTCCAAAGGCAAGAGGCCACAGGGAGTCGCTGTGGTTTGTTGAGTAGGAGATGATGGAGTCAGGTCTGTGCTTAAGGAAAACCGCTTTTTTTTAAATTTAATTTTTTATTTCCATTTATTTGTTTTTGGGAGGGGGGAAGGCAAGGCAATTGGGGTCAAGTGAGTTGCCTAAGGTCACATGGCTAGTTAAGTGTCAAGTGTCTGTGGTTGGATTTGGACTTGGGGCTTCCTGACTCCAGGACCGGTGCCCTAGTTACTCTGCCACCTAGCTGCCACGCAAATCACTTCAGGGGCTGAATGGAGAATGGACTGGAGGCAGCCCCTCCCCCCACAGCTGTTGCTCTAGTCCAGGGACGAAGGGATGAGGGTCTGTACCAGGGTGGGGTCAGGGTCAGAGGAGAGGAGGGAGTGTGGTCAAGAGATGCCGCTGAGCAGAAATCTTCAGGCTCTGGGACCACGTTGGATCTGGGGGGGAGAGAGGGAGGAGGCCAGGGTGACTCCTGGGTGGTGCCCTCCATAGCCGTGGGGAAGGTGGTGGAGGTGGGGTACTTGAGGGGTAAAGGCCATGAGGTCAGTTTTGGACATACTGAGTTTGAGACATTCTGTTTGAGATTGCTGAAAGTCAGTTGGGCTTGGAGGTCAGAGATAGAAAAAAGTAGATTGAGAATGATCAGCATAGAGATGGTTGTTAAATCCATGGGCCCTGAAGAGATCCCCAAGTGAAGTCTTATGGAGGGTAAAGAAAAGAGGGCCTAGGACAGAGCCCTGAGGGACCCCGATGGTGAGAGGGCTTGATGTGGAGGAGGAACAGTTAGGCCAGGGGGAAGGAGGCAGAGACAGAGAGAAGGCAGCCGGGGAGAGGGTAGGAGGAGATGAGGAGGCTGCACCTTTGGCCACCGCCTTTTCAGGCTGCTGGCTGTGGGAGGCAGCGCTCCTTGCCCTCCTGGTGAGCCTCAGCCTGGTCTGTGTGTGTCCCAGTACCTGAAGAAGCTGCACACGCAGGAACGGGCAGTGGAGGAGGTGAAACTGGCCATCAAGCCCTACTACCAGAAGAAAGACATCACCAAGGAAGAGTACAAGGATATCCTGAGGAAGGCGGTGCACAAGGTGGGGGGGTGGGGGTCGGGCGGCGGGCGGCCTCTCTGGGCCTGGGTGCACCCTGACCATGACCTCCCCGCTGCTAGATCTGCCACAGCAAGAGCGGGGAAATCAACCCCGTGAAGGTGAGCAACCTGGTCCGGGCCTACGTTCAGCGCTACCGCTACTTCCGCAAGCATGGCCGCAAGCCTGGCGATCCTTCAGGGCCTTCTAGGCAGTCCAAGGAGCCTGCGCCGCCTGACAAGTGTGGCCCGGTACTGCCCGTGCCCCCGCTATGAGCCCCGCGTGTCTGGGCCTTGACGTATTTATGTCTCTCCTTCCTTCCCCCCACGGCCACAGCTTCGTGGGATTGGGGGGGTGCTGGGGGAGGGGACCTGTCTGGCCTACTCCCCCCAGGCCCACTTCTTCCCTCCTTATGCCCTCTTCTCTCCAGCCCTAGTTAAGGATTTCATGAAATGTTACACCCTCCAGCTTTGCCTCTGGCCTGTTCTTTTTCCTGGGGTCGTATGGGGAGATGGGGAGGGTATTGGAGGTTGTCTGTGCTCAGCCCTGCTCCCACAGAGCCAGGACCTGTGGAGGGAGTAGAGGTGCCTCCTTTCCCCTGGGGTTGTCGGTATGGGTATTGCACACAGGGATACTGTGGTGGCTCCCAGTTACCTCCTAAAGCTCAGCTTCTGGGAGGGCCTTGGGCATCCCTGTGTCCCTCCTTCTAGTGGTTGGCACCCTCCATAAGCATGAGTGCAGGCCAGAGGCCAGCCCACACTCAGAAAGGTGGGCAACCTTGGGGCTCAAGATTCCCTACTTAGGTTGGGAGGTGGGAGCTGCCTCATTTCCCAGAACAAAGACTATCCAAGGTCATATGGTAGCTGAAGAGACGCAAATGTCAACTCTTTTATTTTGCAGGGAGGCTATAGGCTCAGAGAAGAGGGTCAGGTTGGTCTGCCTTGGGGTCCCCAAGACTGGAGAGGGGGTGGAGCCAGGCATTGCATCTGGGCTGATAAGAGTGGAGAGCTCAGCACTGAGCCCCAGACTCCCATTGCATGCTGTGGGCCAGTCCCTGCAGGTAGTCATGGAGGTGGGCAGGTGTCAGGGACAGGGAGAGGCTGCTAGAGATGTGCAGGTCTACCTCTTCCAGTGAGGACGCTCCCCCAGCCTGGGCCACCTCGTGGAGTGCCCTCAGTGCAGTGGGTATCACCTAGAGAGGAGAGAGTGGCTAAAAAGGGGAAGAAGACTCCCTCCCGAACAGAGGAAATGCCAGCAGTGCCAAAGCCCACAGTCTTCTCCATGTTTTCATTAGGGTTCAGCCCTTCAAGCTCCTGGAATTCAGTGACCCCTCCCTTTGTCCAGTGGTCAGCTAGGCCTGGGCACAGAGCTAGAATTGAAACCCAGAACCTAAGGGCAGAGCCTCCTATGCTCACTGGTTTTTATGGGACCACCAATCTGGATGCCACTCCACCCCCTTCTTGGCAGAGGAAAGCTCTTGTCTGATATCACTTAAGTAATAAAACTGGGGATTAAAGCTAGATTCCCCAACTCTGGGCCTTCAATGGCTAGTGGCAAGAAGCTGTCCCCTGAAATTGGAGTGTCCACCTCTGGGTTTGTTGGGGCACCTTGACCATGACAAGCTTCTTAGTCCATAACTGCGACTCTGTAGGCCAAGGTTCCCCTAGGCAGAACCAGAGAGTGTACTGGGGTGAGCGGTGACTGCCTTCCAGGAAGGAGATGAGGTCTGAGGGTACATAAAGGGAAGGTGCTCGAGGCAGGGGTACTCACCAGGCCTGACCTGCCCAGCCAGCCCAGCCTCACCCAGCCTCACCATTCACAAACTCCGGAATGTAACAGACTTGCTGGCCATCTCTTTCCTTTGTTACTTCCCTCCCTGTGGCCCCAGGGGATGCCTGCTCGCCCAGAGCCCAGTGGGCCCTGCAGTGCCCCAGGCGCTGTGCCCTCAATTCGGTCTGGGAGGTCCACAGGGCCAGCCCAGCCCCGAGGCTGCCCAGCACCCTGCTGATATAATGTACTGCTCGCTGGTCAGTGAGGGTACTGCTGGGCTCAGGCAGGGCCAGTGGTGTTCCTTCCAGCTCCATTGAGGCCTCAGCCCCTGGTCCTGGCCCAACCAATCTGAGGCCTTTGAGGCAAAAAAGGCATTTCTGAAGGACTAGGCGGCCCCGGTAGAAAGCTGTCACCTCATACTCAGACTCTGGAGACAGATGGGCAGATCTGAAGACCCCAGGCATCCAGAAGGCCCCGCTTCCCTCCCTCAAAGACCAAGACCTCTCACTCCCCAGCTGGCTTGTACTCACGGAGGCCACTGGCAAAAAGTGGCATTAAGGGGTTGGAAGACAGAGCTGGTTCTGGTGTCTGGGGGAGCTGCTCCAGGATAGAGCTGGGGCTGAAGGCTAGGGAAGGAGCAAAAGTGGCAGCTCAGCTGGGGAGAAGCCCAAGCAGGAGCCCCCGGGTTCGGCTGCAACCTCCACTCGGGCCTACCTCCGAATTGCTCCTGCTGCTGCTGAGTGGACAGGCTCAGGGCCCCCAAGATATTCTGGATGGCCTCTTCCTGCAGAGGGGAGTGCGACGTGGTACCATGGAGAGCGGCTGAGCCCCAGACCTCCCACCGACACTGCAAGCCAGGCCCTCCCTCACCTGGTCCTCCAGCTCAGCGGTTCGGCCTGCCTCGCACCCCTCCCACTCCCCTGACAAAAACTCGTAGATCTTGTGGGGGTTCTCCTCGTCCCTGCTGTGGTTGCTAACCACGCGCAGATTCTGCTTTCGGTCCAGGGCCGCCCGAAAATTCCGCTTCCACGTGGCCGGATCAGGCGCATCGATACCAGGCCGATAGCTGCCGCTGGCCTCTGCCCAAGCCTGCCAGGCCGGGGTGGCCATGGGACAGGTGGCAAAGTATGGCTTCTTCTTGGGCCCCCCACCCCAGGTTATGCAGGGCCATGACCCCTCATGGGAGGCCTGGCCAAGCCCCTTCCAGCCCAACGGAGTCAAGGCCACACCCCCCCCACCCCACCACATGAAAGGTCTGGCCCAGCCTCTACCACCCAAAGGGAGTCAGGGTCACATGGGGGCAGGACCACGACCCCCCCCCCCAGAAAGGCCTGGTCAAGTCCCACCCCAGGGAATAAGGGCCACGCCCCCTGCGCCAAGAGAGCCAGGGTCTCTCCTCCCCCCCCCCCCGCCTCGTGGGAGGTGGGGCCATGCCTCGCACCTGGAAGAGGCCGAAATCCTCCTGCAGCAGGTCCCGGCGGAGCCCGTGCTTCCAGGGAATGAAGAAGCGCGTGTGCTCCGCATCGATCCAGGTGGCGCCCAGGTGCCCCGAGTCCAGCTGCTCCCTCAGCCAGGGCAAAATCCGCGGCTTGGTCTTGTTGGCCATGACCCAGCTGGCTGTGGGGGCATTCAGGCGGCTGGAGGCTACTGTGGGTGAGGGCCCTGGGGGGTGCAGCCTTGCCTCAAAGTCTAGGGCTGGGGGGCGCAGTGGCGGGGCAGGCATCGGAGCAGGGCGTAAGGGGGACGGTGAGTGAGTCCTAGGAAGCGGAGATCACTGGGCCCATTCTGTGGATCAGGAAACTGAGGCCCAAAGCAGAGCTGGGCACGGCACCCAAGAGTCCCACCGCCCAACTGCAGGCAGATTTCTACCCCCACCCCCAGTCCTTCCGCGTTACCTAGTTCTGGACTGGAGAACTTAGGCACCTAGGGTTCCTCCTTCCTGCTCGACCGCTGATCCCTGCCCACTCTCGGTCAGCTGACTGCATAGGGCAAATCCCCCTCCCGTTCCCCCAAGGAAGTAACCGAACCCGCAAGCATGCCGGGAGGGACCGTATGCAAATGAATGCCCCTCCCCTGGCCCTGTGCGGGTCCGCGTAGGGACTCCGATTAGGAGAAAGTTGTTTAGAAAGTTGGCTTTTAGGTGCGGAGGTGGGGGGGGGGGAGTTTGGAGAGACTCCGCCCTCTGGCAACACCGAACTCGGAAACTACGTTTCCCATCGGCCTTTGCGTGCCAAGAATCACGTTCCTCTAAGATGGGGGCCCTAGTGCTTGCTGGGAGTTGTAGTTTTTGTGCGATACCTCGTAAGGGAGACATCTCTACCCCCCCCCCCCCCCTCCCCGCTTCTCCCGAGATCTAGGCTTGCAGTGCGACAACTGGGCCCGAGGTGGGCACTAAGCAGGCCAGGCTCGGCGAAAACCCCGTTCCAGGTGCCTTCCCGAACCGGGCCCAGGAAGAAAAGGTCTAAGGGCCGGAATTGGGAGGAGTGGGGTCGGACACTCTTGGCAGCTCCCTCCGGCCTGCGGCTCTCTTTGCTTTGCTCTCGGTTCCCCACGTTTTTTGCACCCTTCTGGATCTCTGCTCCCCCGCAAGATGTCTTCCCGGATTCCTGCGTCCCTGTCTCCGCTCCTGCGTGCCCTTCTGTCTCTCCGTCTATGTTTCTCTGGGTCTTGGAATCCTGCCCCCGCCCCCGCCCAGGTTTCTGTTTCCACGTTTCTGCCCACATCAGGGGTCTCTGCCTCCTCGGGGATCTCTGCCCCCTTTGGGGCCTATCGCTCCCAAGCTCTTCGGGTCTCCCCCCAACCCCACCCCGATCTCGGTTCTCCAGGGTTGAGCTGAACGGCCGGAACAGCGCAACTCACGCGGCCGGAATTCGTGCAGGCCGCTGATTGGTATGCACGGGACCAATGGGTGGGGGTGGTGCCTGAACAGGGCACTCTCCCGGGGCTGATTGGTAGGGGGCGGATCCCGGGCGCGGAGTCCGGGAAGCCTGAAGGCTTGGAACACTACTGCCCCTACAGACCAGTAGAGGCCAATGGGCTGCCTCGTTTTCCCGGAGCGCTCCCCGCCGCCTTTGGCTGCTTCACGCCAATCAGAGAGGCTCCTTGACGCTGCACGGGGAGGGCATGCGCATTGCTGCGGGTCCACCAATGAGGGCATCAGCGCGGTGGGGCGGGGCGACGGCGAGATGGAGGTCCCTGGCAGCGCGGGGTCCGCCGGGAAGGCGATGGGGGGGGGGGCAGGGTTAGAGATATACATAACCAATGAGAACACTAAACGTAAAGATGGGCGGATAAATTGTCCAATCAGAGTGCACAAGAGGAGGTGCCGACGGCGGGCAGGGGGCGGTGCGCCCGCTAAAAGGCTGCCCTGGGGGAGCCGCGGGTGGGGGGCGAGTCGGGGGGAGAGAAGATGGCGGCGGCAGCTGAGGCTACAAACTGCATCATGGAGGTGAGCAGGGCCGGGTGGTGGTGGTGGTGGCCGCAGCGGTGACAGCAGTGGCTGGGGGCTTCCTCGAAGGCGGCCGTGATCGACGTCGGGGGCTGCTGGGGGGTAATCCGGGAGGGCGGCGTGGAGGCGGTGACGGCGGCAGTAGGGGATGGGATGGACGCCCTGCCGGGGACTCCCGCTCTCCGTTTTGGTTACTTAGTCGGGGATCTCAAAGCACGTAGAGAATCGGGGTGCAAGGGAAGCCTCGCAGGCTGGCTGGGGTCTCGAGGGGGGACCACGTGGGGCTCCGGAAAACCGGGCACCACTTCCGGTCCGAGCGCCACTTCCTTCCCCCCCCAGCCCCACGTGGCCCCGTCGGCGACCCTGGGGGCCTCCGAGTGTGGCCCCCGGGAGAACAAAGGACTGGAGAGCTCCCCAGAGGAGGGGGCGCGAGGGACAGGCCGGGAGGGGACGGAGGCGTCCGGGTGCCGCGGGGTGGGGGCGGGGGACAGGCCGAGGTCAGCCCCGGGGCCGGGCTATTTCCCGGAGGCCCAGGCCATTCCCGGAGGCCCGGCTGCGCAGGCGCTCCCCGCAGGGGCAGGGTGACAGGGAGGGGGCTGGCCCGGGGCTGCCTCGCAGCTGTCTGTGCTCGTCTGCCGGGGGCGGGGGGGGGGGGCCAGCTCGGAGTAGAGGGAAGGCCCCAGGGAGTGAGCAGGGCTCATGCCCGAGGTATCCACAGCCGAAGCCGGGGCTGGGGGGGACCCCTCTCCCCTGCCCCTCCCCGCCCGTCCCCAGAGCCCCTGAGCCTGGCCCCCGGGAGCTAACTGCCTCTCCCTGTTACTCTCTCCTAGAGTTTTGTGGCCACCTTGGCTAATGGGATGAGCCTCCAGCCTCCACTTGAAGAAGTAAATATCCTTTTGTGAGCCTCCCCTCCTCTCCCCAGCCTGGGTCCCCTTTTCGTTGTGACCTTGGGGAAAGTCACTTTTCACCATGCCTCAGTTTCCCCTCTATGGGCCAGAAGGTCTTTAAGTGCTCTCTCTGGCTCAGCGGCTTCCCAGTCTCCGAGGCACATTCTTGCTGTGAGGCCCCTGGTCAGGCCCTTCCCCTTTCTGGGCCATAAAAGGAGGCACTTGCAACATTGGCTCTAATCCCATCTTTTGGCTCAAAAGAATCCTAGGGAGGACTTTCCTATGCTGGGCCACAGCTGCACAGCTGTTCCACTTGGCACCTTGGCTTGCTGTCCTGTTGCCCCCTAATGATAATAATGAGGCAGCCTTCCCTTCCTTCTTCCCAGGAAACGAGGGAGAGGCACGGCAGCTGAGGGTCCCCTTCTGGACTCTGACCTCTGATCCTGGCCTCCTGTTCTCTCTTCTCTAAAATAAAGGGCTGAACTTGCGACCCACCCAGCATCTTGGTTTTGGCATCCTAGGAAGTGGGTCTGCTGTGACCTTGAGCAAACGACTCTCTCTTTGGTTTGCCGGCACCCAGCCCCTGTTTAATCACCCTGATATGGCAGGGTACTGTGGAAGGCTCACTTTCTTTCCTAGGACTATATCTCTTCCTCTCTCAAAGCCCAGGCAAAATCTTCCTTAACTCTGCCTCCAGCAGCCCCCCTTCCCAAATCTGCACCACTCCCCCATTCCCCAGACCCCAAATGTTACCAATGTTCCCCCCCAACCCCCGGCTGTGGGCTGAGCTAGAGATTGGAGAGTAGGCGCCGCTGAGGTATCAAGGGGCCTCTGGGGGGGAAACTGAGGCAGGGATTGTGGGGGTAGGATGGAGATGGGGAGCTTGGAATGGGAGGGGGAAAGAGTCCCTGGTACTGGTGGTGGTAGTGGTGGCGGCCATGAGGACTCTTTAGGAAAGAACGAATACTGGAGTCATGATACCCCTCCCCCAAAAAGTGACCCCCTTGTCCCAACCCAGGTGTCATGTGCACAGCCGGAAAGCAGCGAGAAGCCTAACGCTGAGGACATGACGTCCAAGGATTATTACTTCGACTCCTATGCCCACTTTGGCATCCATGAGGTGAGGGAGGGCTCCCCCGTGTGGCAGACACAAGCACAGTGGGGTTGTCAGCCCAGGACGGGCAGTGCTCTGGTCAGCCTGGAGGCCTCTGGGGATGTGCAGCCTCCTGCTCTCTGCTGCCCTCTCGTGGCAGGCCCCAGCACTGCGGGGGGGGGGGGTTGGTGGGGGGGCGGGGCCCTGGAGGGAGGTCCAGGCAAGCCCCTGCTACAGCCACTTCTTCCTTCTGCAGGAGATGCTGAAAGATGAGGTACGGACACTCACTTATCGCAATTCCATGTTCCATAACCGGCATTTGTTCAAGGACAAGGTGGTGCTGGACGTTGGCTCAGGCACCGGTATCCTCTGCATGTTTGCAGCCAAGGCTGGGGCCCGGAAGGTCATCGGGGTGAGTCAGGGAGTGAGTGGGCCGGGGTGCTGCTGGGAGGAGGAGGAGGCGGCGGCCCAGGTGGCCCCTGACCCCACCACTGTCCCTTCACCCAGATTGAGTGCTCCAGCATATCTGACTACGCTGTCAAGATCGTCAAGGCCAACAAGCTTGACCACGGTGAGTGGCTGGGCTCTGGGGGTGTGGAGGGCTGGGGCTGCCACTGCAGGGCCTGGCTGCTGCAGGGAGCTGAGCCCAGGCCCTCCTGGCCTTGTCCTGTCCACAGTGGTGACCATCATCAAAGGGAAGGTGGAGGAGGTGGAGCTGCCCGTGGACAAGGTGGACGTGATTATCAGCGAGTGGATGGGTTACTGCCTCTTCTACGAATCCATGCTGAACACTGTGCTGCATGCCCGAGACAAGTGGCTGGTGAGGCCCCCGAGGTCCCGCTCCCCCTCCCCCTGGGCCCTGAAGCCTGCCTTCCCATGCTTGGCCCCTTCCTCATCTCCTGGACCCCTCTCCCCGCAGGCCCCTGATGGGCTCATCTTCCCAGACCGGGCAACACTGTATGTGACTGCCATCGAGGACCGGCAGTACAAGGACTACAAGATTCACTGTGAGTGTGGCCGGGGAAGGGCTGGGGAGGGTGTCGCTCTGGGGCAGTGTAGCACAACAGGACTTCTGTTCCTCAGGGTGGGAGAACGTCTATGGCTTCGACATGTCCTGTATCAAGGACGTGGCCATCAAGGAGCCTCTCGTTGATGTGGTTGACCCCAAGCAGCTGGTGACCAATGCCTGCCTCATCAAGGTGCGGGGGTGAGGGAGGCAGGGCCTCCCTCCCGTCTGGGTCTGGGTCAGGGTTCTTGGGTTTGAGCTGAGGTCACCTAGTCCAATGGTCTCAAGTAGAAACTGAGGCCTAGAAAAGTCATGGGACTTGTCCGAGTCTAGTATTGGCGGTGGCAGGGCCAGGTCCTTCTCTACCACTGGTCCCCTGTGTGGCCTGCCCTGCCTGGGCTTCAGGACAGACCAAGTGTCTGTCTCTGGTTTGGAGCTCGATGTGCTCTCAGGGCCTTGCAGGCGGCATGGAGGCCTGAGCACAAGTTCTGTCCCTCGGCAGGAGGTGGACATCTACACGGTGCGCGTGGATGACCTGACCTTCACCTCCCCATTCTGTCTGCAAGTGAAGAGGAACGACTATGTCCACGCCCTGGTCGCCTACTTCAACATCGAGTTCACCCGCTGCCATAAGCGCACAGGCTTCTCTACAAGTGAGCCCCAGACAGAGGCGGGGGCAGGGAGGGGGGGAGCAGGAACACCCTCCCCCTGCATCTCTCTCTCACACACTCACACAGACACACCCCACACCACACAGACACACAGACACACAGACACACACACACACACACACACACACGGCCCTGCCTCTTAAAGGTGGCCTTGGATTGGTGCACTTTCAGATTGCCATTGTTGAGCTTGAGGGCCAGCTGTGCTGTACTCTTGGGTCTTGGGCACTGGCCCTCAGCGGTGACCCAGGGAAGTTTGTTGGGAAGGTGTTGTGGTTTTTGAGAAGCTTCTGTAACCAGCTGTAGACCACTGAATTTGGATTCCTTGGGAGGACATTTTGGGAATTCTTTGGAAAGGGGTGCAGTATAAAGCATGTAGAAAGGGCACCTTGGAAGCCCAGCCGTGCTGGACAAGCCTGTGTCCTTTCTGAGAGGATTAGGTAACTGAACTAGGCCAGGCTGGGGGGGGAGGGAGGGGTCAGTCAGGGCTCCTTTCCTCCGCCATGGGTGCTGTGACCTCTCTCTGACTTTCTGCTTGGCTCCCTCTTGCCCAGGCCCCGAATCCCCTTACACGCACTGGAAGCAAACTGTTTTCTACATGGAGGATTACCTCACAGTGAAGACAGGCGAGGAGATCTTTGGCACCATTGGCATGCGGCCCAATGCCAAGAACAATGTAAGCATGTAGCTGGGGGTTCAGTCCAAGGCAGCTGAGAGCTGAGCATCTTTAGAGCCAAGTATGGGCTGGCACCATCTTGGAGGAGGGCATTGGCAGGGAATGACAAGTCCCGGGGTCAAGGTTACCTCCTGCCAGGTGCCTGGGTTCTGCCAAGGGACAACAGGCCAGGAGAATTGTCTGGGGTGTCATTCCCCAGAGACCAGGTCCAGGATTTGAATTTCAATTTGAATTCAGGCCTCTTGACTCCATGTGTGAACCTCCATTTCCTACCTAACATTCTGTGGCGCTGTTGGGGGGGATTGGGGGAATGGGTGCTTCCTTCTCATACTTCACCGTCCTCCCGCAGCGAGACCTAGACTTCACCATCGATCTGGACTTCAAAGGCCAGTTATGTGAGCTCTCCTGCTCTACTGACTACCGGATGCGCTGAGCTGGCCCTGGGGGCAGATCCCATGGGCCCCTGCCCCAGCTGGCCGAACCAACCGCTCCAGGCCTCCCACCTTGGCCGGCCCAGCCCACCCTGGGGAGCCATCACCCTGGGAGCCAGGGGGGCCCCCCATAAACCCTTCCCCCGTCCTCTGTCCTCCACCCCCAAGCCCCAGCTCCCTCCTGTGGGTGAGTGAGGGGCTCAGGGGCCACATCGTGACTGTGTTTTTCATAACTTATGTTTTTATATGGTTGCATTCATGACAATAAATCGTCATCTGGGATCTGGGGAGCAGAGCTTGTGCCGGGGCATTGGGGAGGGACAGGCTGGGCAGGCCAACACCTCCGTCTCCCTTGCACCCCTGGCTCCCACATCTCTGGGTCCTCCTGTCTCTCCCTCTGAGTTTTTGTGGTCATCATGCCCCATCTGGGGATGCTCCAGCTCTCCCTGCTGGGAGTGGGACTGCTTGACCTGCTTCCTGAAGGCCCCCTTTCCTTCCTTCCCAGAAGTGGCCTCTAAGCTTCCCTCCTCCCCTTGACTTATTCTCAGAAAAAGTGGCCAAGAGTGGGGGTGGGTTGGGAGGAGCTGGGCCACCCATGCCTACCTGGGCTTTGTCTCAGTCAATCAGGGAAGGTGCTTGGAGATCCTGCAATCTTAGGGGCAGAGTCTAGGTTTCCAGGAGCCCTGTATAGCAGGGAGCTTATCTACACACTGCATATCCTTCCCCAAATGTGGCTCGCGTTGGTTTGTACACAAGGGTCCCCATCTTGTGAGCTGCCTCTCCAGAATGCTGGTGTTATTTTCAGGCGTATCAGACTCTGACCCTGTTGGGGTTTTCTTGGCAGAGATATTGGAGTGGGTTGCTATTTCCTTCTCCATCCTGTCTTATAGGTGAAGTAACTTGAGGGAAACAGGATACAGTGACTAGCTTAGGGTCATATGGCTACAGAGGCTGAATTTGAACCTCATCAGGGTTCTACTGTGCCATCTGGCTGCTCTCCAGAGAATTAGCAGGCCAGCCCCCCAGGCTCTTTGAGGACCTGGATGAGCCTTGGTTAACTCATTTCTGGCCTCCAGGCCTCAGTTTGTAAATCTGAAGTGGGAGGTCAAGTAATAGGGCCTTTGTGTCCACACCCAAATAGCACCTCGAGGAGACCGTATTCACAGATGTCCCCAAATGGGGGGAGGGTCACATCTCTCTGCTGGCCCATCCTTTGTCCCCTGCAGGTACTTGGGGCAGATTGCTGTGCCCTTAAAAGGCCTTTCCAGTCCTTGGGTGTGCAGCCCCATAGACAGTTGGGTCCCCTGACATCTTAACCCGGATGGGCTGGGTGAGATGCCGTGCACTCTAAGCTGCGGAGGCTCAGGGAAGATATAGAAGGAAAGGGGGGAGGGGGTCTGGTGATACCACAGAGGCTTTCTGCTGGGCACCAGCCTTCCCCCAACCTGGACAGCAGGACCATTAGTCTGCTTGTCAGTGTCAGCCCCTCTCTTCCTTTCACTTAAAGTATGGGGCAGCTGGACGCAGAGGGACGGAGTGCGCACATGCGCAGAGAGTCTACGGGGGCTAGGGTAGAGGAGTCCCCCTGCGCGCGACATGCGGAGGGGAGGAAAGGGGACAACTGAGCGCAGGCGCAGACAGAAGTGGGGCGGGGGTAGAGCCTGGGATTCCATCGGCAGGAGCGGCGCCCTGTCGGCATATAGGAGATCTCCAAGCGCAGTGAGTAGTGAGACGACAGCTCCTGGAAAGGGCAGCTGAGGGCCAGGAGCTGGAAAAAGGGATGCCCGGGCCCTAGGGGGGCGGGAGTCGGAGAGCACCCCAAGGTGGGCTGTGGCTGGGGGCGGACATCCGGGGCCCCTGAGGGCCTAGGGTCGGGGCACCGGGGGGAGCACACCGGGGTCTCCATCACTCGGATCTCCGCCTCTCCCTCCCCGGGGCTCTCAGCATCTCAGGCTCTGGAGCATGCGCGGTGGACAGGCCTGGCCTTCGGGACCCTTTCTCTAGCCCCCTCATAGCTTCCCCCTTTGGTTTCCTGAAGCTTCTGGTTACAGCGTTGACTGGCACCAGGGTGGAGTGGGGGCCAGGGCCGCCCCCTGTCCCATTCCAGGAGCTGGGGGGTGGGGGTGGGGCCAGGGCTCTGGGATACTGAGCCAGCCTCCTTCCGCGGGCTCCAAACTACATCTCCCGTTAGGCCCTGCGGTGGCCCGGCTACCGGCAGTCCTTCCATGGGCCTCACGGCCTTGTGGGAGTTGTAGTCAAAGTTCCTGGGGGCTGGGGTGATCATGGGCTGGGAGAAGGAATGGGGGGGGGTGAGGGCCGACGCGTGGTCCCCCTCCCAGGGTCCCAGGGCGCCATGGCCGAGGCCCGCCAGGCAGCGACCTTCCGCCTAGACCTGGGCCAGGGGACTCCAGGGCGGAGGTGGTGGAATGCAGCCTTGAAGGAGGTCGGCAGTGCCGGGCTGCGCTCCTGGAGGCGGAGCCTGGCCCAGTGCAGGGTAAGGTGGGGGGGGCCTGCCCACTCTCTTGCCCGCCTCCCCCCTTCCCCTGCTCAGCCCAGCTTCTGAGCATGCCCCCGCAAACTTGCGCCGTTCCAGCTCTTCTTCCAGGGGCTAACCACCAGGCTCTTTATGCGTCTCGTAGCTCCCTTTGGGGGACCCCGAGTCGCCCTGGTGTACCCAGGTCCCTGCCCCAAGGTCCCATTCTGAGTTCACCATACTCGCTTTTGCCATCCCCAAGTCCCTTCCAGCGGCCCCCCAAACCCAGGTCTGAGACTTCCAGGCTGTCTGGCTGTATGTGGGAGCCTGCCGTGCCTTCTGTCCCATCCCGGCAGGATGACGTGCTGTCTGGAGCTTGCACGGCCGGCCCAGCCAGCGGCCTCTTCCTCTTGGCGGCAATCCAGGGTTCCCGGTTCATGCAGCTGGACCCCTCTTTGGGACTGGTGGACTGGATCAAGGCTAGCCTCCCGGCCTGGTGAGGCTCCCCAGGGTGCAGGGCTTCACTGCTGCCCGCCTCTAGTTTCTCTGCCTGGTAGATCTCTAAGCACCAGCCTGCCCCTTGGCAGTTCAGGGCAGGGCCCAAGCAAGGGTGGGCGCGGGGTGGTGGGCAGTCTTCTGAGCTCAGAATCCTGGCCATTTGAGTGCATTGGCCCCTGGGCTGAGCTCCAGCCTGGTCCCCTCTCCTCAGGGGTGTGCACTGGCTCCCGGGCTGCCAAGGGGCTCTGGCGGCTACCATCTTCGCTGGGGGTCTCTGGATGGCCCTGCTGCTGACCCTGCATGTGGTACTGCGGCTCCTCCTACGCTACCAGGGCTGGCTGAGCGAGCCTCGTGGGACCTTGTCCTTGCCCACACGCTCCTGGCTGGTATGAGGAGCTTTGGGGCCCGGCTTTCCAGCCCTTTTGCCCCAGCTGGTCTCTGTCTCCATTGTTCTTTGTCTCTCAGTGTCTCTGCTTTGTCTGGGGGGTGGGAGACCCAAAGGAAAGGGAAAAGGATCTGGGTCAGGGCCCAGTGCTTCTGCCTCCTCCAGGCCCTGGTCAGGATCTTCTCCGGCCGTCACCCGACGCTCTACACATACCAGCGGTCCCTGCCTTGCTTACCCCTGCCCTCTACAGCGGGCACTGTGGCCAAGGTGGGCATAGCAGAGCTGGTCTCCATCCCTGATACCCAAGAATCAGGGACTGTGGCAATTAGGACTGTGGGAACCCAAGGTGTCAGAGTTATGGGGATCCTGAGAGTCAAGGGTTTGGGGACCCAGGGAGTCAGTTACAGGGACCCAGGGTTGTGGGGAATTGGGGGCCCAGGGAGTCAGAGTTACAGGGACCTGGGGGTGTGGAGTCTCAGGAACTCAAAGAGTCAAAGTCTTAGGGACCCAGAAAATTAGGGACCCAAAAGGATTTAGGGTCTTAGAGCCTCAGAGGCAGATGGCCATGGCCAGATTCATACCCTATGTCCCTAGTACTTGGAGTCTGTGCGACCACTGCTGTCAGATGAGGATTTCCAGGCCCTGAGCAGCCAGGCCCAGACGTTCCTACACTCAGAGGCACCCTGGCTACAAACTCTTCTGGGCCTCAAGGCCTGGTGGGCAGCCAACTATGTGAGTGCCCTGTCTCTACACCCCAGCATGTCCCAACATGGCGTGATGGGTTTGGCCACTGTCTGATCTCGCTCTCCCTTTCCCAGGTGAGTGACTGGTGGGGAGAGTATGTCTACCTGCGGTCCCGAAGTCCCCTTCTGGGCAACAGCAACTTCTATATCCTGGTGAGCCCCCTCCCCTTTGTCTGCTAGCCCTCCTGTCCCTGGCCGTTGGCCAAGTGACCTGTGACCAAGCTCCAGCTCTATTTCCTACACCAGTTTGAAGCATCTTTTAAGAGGTTACTGCATGCCAGAAGGCAAAAAGGGGCCCTGCCCTCAAGGTGCTTCCATTCTGACAGGTTGAAACAACTATGTGTCTACCATTCTAGGCAGTGTGGGCAGCGGTCAGCTTGGAGGGAGGCTCTGGCAGTGAGTGGGGCGAGGGGGCCTGGGAGCGGCCTGCACAAAGAAAAGGGCTAGGATGTGAAGAAAAGAGACCCTCCCAGGCCTTTGGGACGTCCGGCACTCGGGTGTGCCTGCTGCAGCCTGCCCTGTCCTCCCCACAGGACTTCCTGTCTGTGGCCCCCACTCCTCTGCAGGCCGCTAGGGCCGGGAATGCCGTGTACGCCATGATGAGATTCCGGGAGCAGCTTGGCCGCGGGGAGATTGAGCCTGTAAGGGACTGGGAGGGGCCCCGATCTGGACCAGGGTGCCTCGGGAGCTGGGTGAGCAGCCTCTCCCAGCCCTGGTTCATGCTGTTTCCTGCCACTCGTGGTCCAGGCAACGCTGCTGGGGATGCGCCCGCTGTGTTCTGCCCAGTACCGGCACATGTTCAACACCACTCGGATCCCTGGGGTCTCTGGAGGTGAGAAATCCTGTCACTTCTGACCCCTCTCCTCCACACAAGAGGTCCTGGTGACCTTAGAACCCCCCCCCCCCCCCAGAGAAGTGGATAGAGTGCTGTATTTGGAGTCAGGATGACCTGGGTTCAGATCTTGCCTCTGGCATTTTCAAGAATTTATCCAGTGGCTGCTGGGTACTGGGTGCCTGGGGCTGCAGGGCCAAAGGTAGGGCCAGATGTGGACTATTTTCTAGGGGCCTCAGGCTCATCTGTGACATCAGGGCTAAGAAACATCAGAGCCCTTGGTAGATCACATGAGAGAATGCCAGTAAAACCCTCTGTGACTGGTGAAAGGCTGTGTGCAGTCACTGATTTTTGTAATCATTTGGGACGCTTGGTCGTCTGAGACCCCCACATTGGCGCCTGAGCCTGGGCACCAATGGCCTCCTCCCCAGACCAGCTGTATCATGTCAGAAATAGCTGCAGCCGCCATGTGGCTGTCCTACATCGGGGCCGCTTCTTCTGCCTGGGGACCCACGGGGGGCCGGGGGGTCGCCTGCTGAGCCCTCGGGTCCTGGAGCAGCAGTTTCAGCACATCCTGGATGACCCAGCCCCAGCTCGGCCCTCAGAGGAGCACCTGGCTGCCCTGACAGCTGCCCCCAGGTCAGTGGGGTTCCTGGAGGGCTGAGGGCCACAGGGCTCAGGGGGTCCAGCCCCCCCTGACCCCAGCCCTGGCCCTGACAGGGCCCTGTGGGCTCAGGCTCGGGCCTCCCTGCAGGCGGGGGACAGGAGCACACAGGCCGCCTTGGAGGTGGTGGAAGGTGCTGCCTTCTTCGTATGCCTGGAGGAGACCCCAGGACCCTCGAATGCATCCCCCGAGGTGCTGTTAGACAAACTAGCTTGGTCCTTGCTGGTGGGAAGTGGCCACAGCAGGTGAGCCCAGCTTGGTCCCTTCCCTTTACCCTCACCCCCCCATCCCCCAGACGCCCCAGGTCTCCTTGCCAGCCTCAGCAGAGCCCTCTCTGCCAGGCCATTTCTGCTTCTTCCCCTACAGGTGGTTGGACAAGTCTCTGAATCTTGTGGTCTTTGCCAATGGACGCATGGGGCTGAACGTGGAGCACTCCTGGGCCGACACCCCCGTCCCTTCGCACATGTGGGAGGCATGGCCGCTGTGCCCGAGACACCCCCAAGATCCCTGAGAGGCTCCGCCATCAGAGACGTGCCCAGAGAAGTCTCTCAGAGGCCAGGCTCTGCAGGGGCCAGTCCCTGAGGGCAGCCTAGGGCTGAGGGGTCAGGGGTCCTAGGGAGTGATGGCCTAAGGTCAGGGCCTGATGAGTGGCTCTCTTCTTCCCACCAGGCTATACTGGCTGCTGAGTGCTTTGAACTCGGCTATGCAGCTGATGGGCATTGCAGAGGGATCCCTGACCCCACAGTGGGACCACCTGAGCAGCTCCTATGGACAGTACCTGAGGAGGTGAGAGCCTGGCCGTTCCCTTGCCCCCATGTTCTTCTCTTTGTGGGTCTGTGTCTCTGGCCTGACCTCAGCCCCTCCTCATGGCGGTCTCTACCCGGGGCAGGTGGCCGCCTCCATCCCCCTGGCTCTGCGGGAGGCCCAGGTTTTGGCTAGAGACATGGAATGCCACATCCTCCCATTCACTCACTTTGGGAGAGGATTCACCCGACGCTGCCATACCCCGGGAAGCAGCTTTGTGCAGCTGGCCCTGCAGCTGGCCAGATTTCGGGTCAGTTCCCTTGGGAGAATGTGAGTGGGGGGCCCATCTATGTACCTGCAAACCTGTTGTGGGAACAGAGAAAGAAACATAGGCTAATGTGGGGTGGGGGCCATAGGGAGGGATATGAATCAACAAAGATACTGATCTAGCTGGGGAGGCAGGCAGTGTAGACCAGAAGGGTATAGAAGGGCCCAGTATCTGTGCCTGGGCCAACACTTCCCCTTGTTCCTGGTCCATCAGGACCAAGGCAGCTTCTGCCTGACCTACGAGGCGTGTGTGACAAGATCGTTTCATGAGGGCCGCACGGAGACCGTGCGGCCATGCACGGCAGAAGCCTGTGCCTTTGTCAGAGCCATGGAGGACCCGAGGCTGATGGTAGGTGCCTTTCTGTGCCTGCCCCCTAGCACTGTCCCCAGAGCCTGTCAGTGATCAGCTGTGGTTGACCTCCCCCAGGATGCCCAGCGCCTGGCCCTCTTCCGAATGGCAGCGGAGAGGCACTGGGCACTGTGCCGGGCGGCCCTGACTGGCGAAGGCATTGATCGGCACCTCTTCTGTCTCTACCTCGTCTCTCAGCTTCTCTGTCTCCCCTCCCCGTTCTTGACCCAGGTCAGTGCCTCCTGCCCCAGGGAAGAAGGAGTCACCTTCGAGGAATGGGGAAAGCCTTGGGGTCCCCTGGCCCACACCCTCCTCTCAAACCTCCCTTTCCAGGTTCGGGCTGAGCGATGGAAACTCTCCACCAGCCAGAGCCCAACACAGCAGCCACGACTGTTTGATCCAGCCTACCATCCGGACTATGTTTGCTGTGGGGGTGGCTTTGGGCCTGTGAGTGGGGCCATGGCAGGGACAGTCTCTGGATGCCCCGGGGATGGAGGGGGAAGTGCTGGCCCTGCAGTGGGGCCTGGGAGGGGCACAGTCCCTGGATGCCCCAGGATGGGCAGAAGGAGGCAGTGCTGGGCCTGCAGTGGGGTCCTGGTGGGGCACAGTCCTTGGATGCCCCAGGGGACAGAGGGAGGAAGTGCTGGGTCTGCAGTAGGGTCCTAGGGGGCGGGGTGGCCAAGGCTGGGGGGTGAGGACCGTGGCACTGGGGACTTTTCTCTTCTACTGGACCCAGGCAGATGATGATGGCTATGGAGTGTCTTACATCTTCATGGGAGAGAGCATGGTCACCTTCCACATCTCCTGCAGGGTCTCCAGCCCTGACACGGTTAGAGCCATCAGAGCCCTTGTCCTTCCCAGACCTTGCAGGGGTTAGGAGGTGTCCAGATCTCCAGGCCCCTGGCTTTCCCCATCCTCCACCCCCAGTTCCTTCATTGAGCATCCTTTGGAGGTCAAAGGAGCCTAGATTTGGAACTTGCAGGGGCCTTGGATCGTCCAGCCCAGAGATGTTGCAGATGAGGAAGCTGAGGCCCAGAGAGGTGAAATAGGCTTACCTGAAGAGACACAAGTGACAAGTGACAGCATTAGAATTTGAATTCACGACCACTGTGACATTTCACGGCAGGAATCCTGAACCCAGGCTTTCCACCCCCACCCCCCAACGTGCCCTGGTGTCCAGGCCCCCGTCCCCACCCTCTCAGGGACCCAGGCTAGGCTCCCATGCTGGGTTCCCCCTTCGGCCCCTCATTCTCCCTCCTTCAGGGAACCTCAACGTCCTCTCAGGGATCTGGGTTTCTGGGCCCTTTGGGAACCCCAGCATCTGGGTCTTCTCACACCCATCTCCTGCCTTTGCAGGATTCCCGGCGGTTTGGGCAACACATTCAGGATGCGATGCTGGATGTGGCTGCACTGTTTGGCCTAGGCATCGGGCCCAGCACAAGGGCACAGGCAAGTGAGGTGGCCAGGGAGGACAAGAATTCTATGAGGGCCTCCCAAGGGCCTGAGCCCCAGCAGGCACCCTCAGCTCCCAGCCGTCACTAGCACTGAGGGAGTGGCTTTCGCTTGTCGGGGCTGGACAGATTGGCTCTTGGCAAGCCCCAAAGAAGACCGAGGAGGAAAGCTGGCATTGTGGCATCTGGAATAATGGGGACCCAGCCTCACCCCCACCTGTCATCTGCTCATTGTCACCTGGTCCTGCTAATCTCAGCCTGTTCCCTTCCTATATCCTCATCCCTGATGTGAACTCAGCCCCCATCCCACCCCTACCCATAGCCCAGTCACAGGCTAGGGTCAAGCCCCCGCCTGGCACTGTTCCGTAGGTGAGGGAACCCCCAGCCTTACTCCATTCCATAGAGTGGGCTCAATCCCAGCCTTCCATAGACTAAGATCAACCCCAACCTGACCCCATTCCATAGGTGAAGGTCAATCCCAACCTTACTCCATGCATGGGCTAAGGTCAGCTCCAACCTCACCTCATTCCGTAGTCTGTCAATCCAGTTCTGACCCCTTCTGTAGGCTGAGGTCAACACCAGCATTGCCTCATTCCATAGGCTAACCCTAGCCTCAGCTCCAGCTGGTCCATAAGCTAAACTCAGCCCCAGCACTAGCCTTGAATGTCCCTTGATCTCAGCCCAGTCACAGACCTTTCTGAATTCCAGTCACCCCAGAGTCCTGCCAGACCATTCTCAATCCCTCCCTTCACCCCAGCTCCTCATCAGCTCCAATGTCATCTGAAGCTGAGCCCCAAACTCAGTCCAGGGTCTGCTCAGTGTCAAATTCAGTTCATCCCAGGCTGCCTACAGGCCAGCCGCAGCCCCAGCAGCATTGGAACGTCCAGTCACCTACAGCCCAACCTCAGCACGACCCTTAACTGCACTTGCCCAAGGAAGCCATTAGTAAGCACCCACTGTGGACCGGCCAGTGTATCTGAAGCTGCAGAAATGGATTCAGCAGTGAAACAGTCCCTGCTGTCAAGGAGTCGACATTTTGCTGAGTGGAGGGAGACAAGTGGGCATGGATGAAGAAGGAGAAAAATGTAAGGGGTGGGGTTGGGAGCGTTCCCAGTTAGAAAGGTCTGTTGTAGGAGCAGGCATTGACTGAAATTTGAATGGAGCTGCGGGTTTCAAGAGATGGAGGGCACTTGTGCAAAGGCATGGAGGTAGGTCAGTGGTTAGACCTCCAAGGCTGGAGTCAAGACCTCAACTCCAGTCCTGGCCCACGCTAGCTGTGTGACCCTGGGCAAGTCACTTCACCTTTTCCTAAGTTTCGTTACCTGTGAAATGGGAATAATACTGGCACCTATTTCCCAGGGTTGTTGGGAATATCAAATGAGATATTGGTCATGTGCTTTGCTCACCTTAAAGAGCTGTATGAATAAATTCTAGCTACTGTTTGATGATGCTGATGATGGTGAATAGCACATAGGCCAGTTCGGCTGGATGGAGTGAGTGAAGGAGGGATGCCGTGAGAAGTGATGGGAAGCCAGACGGTGAGAGGTTTCAAAGGGAAGCGGGCAGGAAGGTGGCACAGTGGGTAGGGCATGCGAGGAATAAAGATTTTCCTTTTATATTTAATAAGTAATTATTCTATTAGGACCCTTTTCTCCTTCCTCATACAGAAACCAACTAATGTGGGAAATCTCTCTTAGACATTTACCTAGGCCAAGATCTAATCTGACAGTAAAAGAAATTCCGAGTCTGGACTAATGAGTGTATTCCTGCTCATTGCCTTCACCCAGGCAGACCTGGGGAAAGGTTGATTTTCCTTATCAAGACAGGTCATATGGGGGGCGGAGCCAAGATGGCAGCATAGAAGCAACAGGATTCTGCAGCTCCCACGTAACCACCTCAAATACCCATAAAACATGACGCTAAACAAATTTTAGGGCTCCAAATCTCACAAAAAATAAAGACAGGTGATATGAAAATTGATGTCCCTGAGGTTTGAGTGACGGAAGCCACATACCCTAACACCTTCACTTTAATATAGCCCCCACCTATCTTTGTGTCAGCCAGTCCAGGATCGTAACCCCTCATGAACACCTCCTCTTCAAAGGGCATGTAAACCATTACCCCCACCACCATTCTGGGTCTTTTGGTCTTAGAGATGGCCAAATGGCCATTCTTTTATTAATAACCTGCTGGCCTTATTAATGAAATGATTAAATTACCCAGAAACTATGTCTCTTAAACCTTTTTAAACATCATAAGCACCAATCCTGGCGTCAGGAGGACCTGAATTCAAATCCAGTCTCAGATACTCACTAGCTGTGTGATTGTGGACAAGTTACTTAATCCTAATGGCCTCCAAAAAAGAAAAAGAAAAAAGGCATACAAGAAAGCTTGTATTTATTAGGGAGCCAGTGAAGTTTCTTGAGCTGGTGTATCATACTGGAACGCATCCCTGAACTCAGGGATTCCAGCATTCTGTCTCCTGTGGCCTGAACTCCACCTCCTTACCTAAGTGACAGAGGATGAAAGCTTTTGTAATTGTTGCCTGCAAAGAGAAGTGGCCCTAAATATTTTCTTTTTTAAAATAAACTTGCATGGATATCTTCTATTTTTATATTATCCAAATTTTTATCAGCATCTTCACCTTCCCAGGTCCCAAAGAGTCATCTTCTATCACAAAGAAAAAGTAAGAAGAAGAATAAATCAGCAGAAGTGGGTCAGTCAATACATTGAAAAGGTCCCCAAATGTGTGAAGCATCCACAGCCTTGAGCCTACCACCTCTGCAAAGGAGGGAAGTGAAGAGGCCCAGAATATTTCTGATTTGTTGTAGTACCACCTCTGGGATTACTTCCCTAACCCTTTCTCACATTGGGGGGCTAGGTTCCCATAGGGTGACTGTCAGGGTCCTAGAGGTGACCCTGAGGGGATGGATTTCTAGTACTGTCACTCACGAGCCCCCATCAGTGTGATCCCAGTTTACAGCTCTTGACTTGGTTAGCTTTTACCTTTTAGGAAAGGCACTTACTAAATAGATATTACAAGAACAGTTGGTACAAATATTTCTCCCTAAATCCTGGGTTATGGTCTCCCACAAGTACACATAGATACATAGGAAGAGTGAGCTCATGCTTAGAAGACAGTAATGAGGCACACACATAGTGTGGTATCATGGTAACTCAACTCCTGGTAGACTGCTTTCTTCAGTCTACACCAGGCATTCTTCTAAGGTGCAAGGGGTCATGCCTAGCTCATTAATGATTGTCTTTCTACCTCTTTGGAATATCATTCTCTTCCCAGCAGGATATCTTGTCTCCTCCCAAGCCATTCTTTATAATCCCAGCTGAATACACTATCAGATACTGACCCAATCTCTCTGAGGACATGGTCAATATGGAGGAAACGCAGATGAGGAGGAGGAGGACAGAGAAATTCTCTTCTTTCTCTAGAAGGAATTGCCTCATAGGCCCAAAGCTCACTTCTATAGAAGTTTTCATCCCTGGACTGCCCAGATGCCTGATAGGCTTAAAGCTGAAATTTCTTAACCTCCTTAAAGCTCCCAACATAGAGGATGGGTTAGCTTGTTTCATGGGCTAATCAGAGTTTATTTCTAACCAAATCAAGAGGTCCATAATTCATAAAGTAGTTTCACCTGTGCCAGGTACTCTGCGTGCTAAGCCCTGGGTAATGCAAAAAGGGGCAAAAGACAGTCTCAGTGCTCAAGGAGCTTATAGTTTAAAGAGGGAGACAACATGCATCTGCTCACATGCATGTGCACACACACAGAGCAATGAATCAAAACAGAATAAATAAATAAATAGCAAATAATTATAAGAGGTAAAGCCCTGGATTAAGTGTGTTCCTCCCTATAGAAGGTGGGACTTGAAGGGAGCCAAGGAGGTCGGTGGTCAGAGCAGAGGAAGAAGAGCATTCCAGGCATGGGGAACAGCCAGAGAGTTGAAGAGGACCCACCCCAGAAGGGGACAGAATCAGAGGAGAGAAGGGGGTCTCTATGAGACGTTGCCAAGATGAAATCGACAGACTGTGGCACCATATTGAATGGGGTGGTGCTAAGAGATGGTGAGGTGTCCAGGATGACTCCTAGGTTGGGAGCCGGAGCGACTGGGAGGATGGTGTTACCTTCCACAGTAATGAGAAGAGGAGGGAAGGGTTTAAGAGGAAAGATACTAAGTTCTGTTATGAGTTTGAGATGACTGCTGAACATCCAGGATGAGACATCTGAAAGGCAAAGGTGTTAGACTGGAGGTCAGCAAAGAGATCTGAGAATTATCAGCATAAAGATGGTAATTAAATCCATGGGAACTGTTGAGGTGACCAAGTGGGACAGTCTAGAGGGAGAAGAGAAGAGGGCCAGGACAGAATCTTGTCTCTACCAGCAGGACACTGATGGTAAGAGGACATGATCTGGAGAAGGATCCAGCAAAGGAACCAGAGCAGGAGCTTCAAGAGAAGGAAAAGGAGAATGGGGTGTGGGGGGAGTGCATTTGAAAACCTACAGAGAAGAGAATTATCAAGGTGGAGGGAGTGGTCAACAGTGTCAAAGGCTGCAGAGGGGCAAAGGAGAATGAGGACAGAGAAAAGGCCACTGGATTTGGTGGTTAGTGAAGAGGTATAGGGTTAGGGTGCACAAGACCCCAAAATACCAACACGCTAGGTCCTGTTGAATGAATTCGACTCAAGTTTTCTCTCAGCCAAAGAAAAGTAAAATTTATTAAAAGTTTGCTTGTATTGGACACTGAGAAAGTCCGTGCTAGGTCATTCTATGGCGCTTACACACATGGAAGGAAGATGGGGTCTTATATACAGAAAGGTTGTGGGAGGAATCTAGGGTGGTCTAGGGGAGGAGTTTGGGGAGGGTCTTTAGGAGGAGTCAGATGAAGTCAGACTCCAGTAAGGAGTTTGAGGAGGGTCTTTAGGAGGAGTTAATGAGGTCAGACTCCAGTAAATGAATGAAGTTACTGGAGGCTATCTGGAGACACAGACAATGGTGGAAATAGTTGATTTGGATAGAGATATTTTGATAGGCTCAAGAATGGGAAGTAGATGGACAATGGAGGGCTAGGCTAGTAAGAGTAAGAGATCTGGGCCTAGCTATAATGAAAAGCTTATGGCCTCATGCAAATGCCTCATCAAGTGGGAAGATTCAGTAAGAATTCAAAGGGTTTTCCCAGAGCCTGTACCTCAAAGATTCAAGGAGAGCTCAAGGGGGTTCCCAGAGCCTGTACCCCATCAGTTAGGAGATCACTGGTAATTTTAGAGAGAGCAGAGAGTAGGCCCTCTTATTTGCAAAACTTTATGTTCTTCTGTGAAAATATCCACAGGGAAAGACTAACCAAGAAAGAAGAGTAGAAGGAAGCAGTAAAACCTACTTCCACTCTGATCTTGTAGCAGTTTTTCAGATTTAACCACCCATGTGGTCTGAAGCCTTCAGCTGAATAACCACAGCAGGGAGTTCACACCAAAGGTGAGTCTACACTTCTGTTGCTGTGAACCTATAGAGCCTTCTAGTTGGAGTCAGCAGCAGCCTATTGATGTTTCAACTAGGGACAAGCCCACAGTGGTGTTACTCAGATCCAAACCTGGTTCAGGGGCTCCTAAAGCTCAGACCAGGAAGGTAGGGATCAGACTTTGTCCTGGATCAGACAGGTTTGGACACTGAAAACTTAAGAGATCTCTAGCCCAAGCTACCACTGTGATCCTTAAAGAACATGGGACTCTGAGCTCAGAGAAAGCAGCATCAGGCCTAAGAAAGTACAAAACTGGACCAAGCAAGGCATACACTACCTTCAGAAGTGTACAGAGTCTGATCCTGACATAAAGTTCTAAACTGGGAAATCAGGCAGGAAGAACGAAGTAAGCAAACACACTAAAAATCCCAACATAAACAACTCTGACAGCCACAGGGACGTCTGAAACCACACGTGGAAGAAGAAAATGGTTTTAAAACATCTTCAGGCAAAGCCTCAAAGAAAAACACATCTTAGGTAAAAGTTCAACTAGAATTCCTAGGAAGAAATGAAGCCAGAGTTTGTTTCTTTTTTAAAGTAAATTTAGGTAGAGAGAATAACGTTGACTCTCGGTGTTTCTGGATGTGAATAAGAATCACCTTCATCATCTAATTACATAATAGTGTGTGGGGTACGGAGACCCCAAAAATCCCTTCCCCAAGAAAAATCAAAAGTCAGAGGCATCTTGAGGAAGGAACAGGAAGTTTTATTCTCTTCCCCTGCAGGAAGAGGGTGGTCCTCTCCAAGGTTGGGGTAGGGTGGGGAACGGGGGCGGGGTGGGAAGAAGAGGAGGCATGTTACAAAAGACAGAACAAGAATTTATATCCTAAGGCAGTCAAGCCCCCTCCCCCTGGCTGTTCCTTCTCCCACTGGCTAGGAGGTGGGCTCTCAGTCTTGGTGTGAAATCTAACCCAATGGTGGATAACAAAGAAGCTTGCCACTATCTCCTATTGGGAGGGAGGTGGGACAGGAAGCCAAGGTATCATCCCTGGCCTTATTTGGTAAACGTCAAAGCAAGGAAGGGGAAAAGGTCACAAGCAAGGGTGGAGGTCAAAAACTCCTGAATGGGGCCTAGTGCTAATGACAAGAGAAGGGGGGAAGGGTCCTAGGTTGTGTAATTTCTATCTCTGGTTTCCAGATAGTTTCTCTCCCTTCTCATTCTGAAGAGTCTTCACAGAGGGTGCAGAGAGTATACCCCACTCAATAGGATTAAGAAATTTAAATCTATGCCACTGAAAGAAATCTTCTCTGAGACAGGAAGATAAAGAAACCTTAATCTGCTTTGGACAAGCTCATTAAGTGGTTAAAGATAGAGATCCAATTGGGTACAGTACTTTGCACCTACTAAGGCTCAAATGTTATATTCATTTATGAAAACTGATTTGATCTTGTGTATACTCTTTTATCATTACAATGAAAGCATGGTATTCTGTGTCTCATTTTTAAAGCAAAGTTTAGTTAATTCAAATAAATGAGTTGAGTTTTCCTTTCTTTGGTTTGGGAATTTTTTGAATTCATTTTTTGAATGAATATCCGATGAATATTCTTCTTAAAAAAACTCTCTAGTTGCACATCCAAATGAAATACCCATGAGAAAATACCAATCTAAATCACTAATAACAAGAGAAATGAAAATCAAGACAACTTTGAAGTTTTGCCTCATGCCCCATGGATTGGCAAAGACACAAGATCAGTCCAAGATGAGGATTTTAACTCAATGGGCATATTGCATTTTTGGTGGATCTGTGAACTTGTCCAACCATTCTGGAAATTAGTTTGGATTTAAGCAAAGAAAATGGTCAAAATGTCCATATGCTTTGACTCAGAGATCCCCTTTCTAGGCAAATAAGCCAACAAGGTCAAGAATCAAAAGAAAGGTACTGTGTGTGATAAAATATCTATAGCAGCATTTTTTTTGCTAGTAAAGCACTGGAAATATGGTAGATGCTTGTGGACTGGGGAATGGTGAAGCAAGTTATGAATCCAAGGAGACTGATGTGGATAAACAGAGTTCACTAATCAAATAGATTTTACAAAGAAAAGTATACTTTGATGCAGTAATACCACTTCTGGGGTTGTACCCCAA
The DNA here is from genome assembly GCA_028627135.1 of Pseudochirops cupreus. NCBI lineage: Eukaryota > Metazoa > Chordata > Mammalia > Diprotodontia > Pseudocheiridae > Pseudochirops > Pseudochirops cupreus. Next base: position 69,689,795 of record CM053582.1, read on the forward strand.
AGAGATCATAGAAGTGGAAGACCCATACGTACAAAAATATTTACTGCAGCTCTCTTTGTGGTGGCAAAATGGAAATTAAGGGGATGCCCATCCATTGGGGAATGGCTAAACAAGCTGTGGTATGTGAATGTAATGGAATACTCTTGTGCTATAAGAAATGGGGAGGAGACGGTCTTCATATTCACCTGGAGGGGCTTATACAAGCTGATGCTGAGTGAGAAGAGCAGAACGATGAGAAATTCATACACAATCACGGGCACAGCGTATGTGTGACGACCAGCTTTGATAAACTGGACTCTTCTCAGCAGCGCACAGTTATAAGGCAACTCTACAAGTCTCAGGCTGGAAGGAGACACCTACATCCAGAGAAAGATCTAGAAAGAACGGAGTTTAAATGGAGACTGAAGCAAACTACATGCTGTTGTTCTTTTTCATGTTTGGTTTTCTTTCTTTTTACCCACTGTTCACTCCATCAGCTACAACCTTTCTATCCAGACTAATGTCCAACGTGAAAGTATTTGCAGATCCTATCCATGATTGCACGCTGCCGTGGGGGGAGAGGGGAAAGGGAGGCGAGAAAATTTGAAACTCAAGGGATTCTGGAACTGAATCTTGTAAACTAAAAGTAAATAAACAAATCAATTAAAAAAAAAAAAGCAAAATGCTCTAACTCCGGACAAGTAAATCCTACCACTTATCTATTTGATTCTGGGTCTAGTTCATTGTTCATTCAAATTGTCTGTTTAAAATATTTCTATATAATATCATCTATGTCTATATATGTACAGATATATGAACCAGCTCTGTTGTTTTTCTATTGAAATGCATGTTATAGACAATAAGCATCGCTCGTTTATTGTTTTATTATAATTTTTCCTGGGTTAGATGGTTAGACTGAACTCTTAAATAATTGTTGATCTTATGGAACACTGGACCAAAAATCAGAAAGTTCAAATATGACCTTAGATATTTACTAGCTGTATGATCCTGAGCTATATGTGGAAACAAAGCAACATCATTTTTCAAAAAACAAGGAAAGAAAAGAAAAGTATAGCAAATGAAAGTGAAAGGGAGGTGTGTGTGTGTTGAGTGAAGCAACCACACACACACACACACACCCCACACATATAACCACACACACACACACGCATACATACACACACATACACACATACACACACGCGCACACACACCCCACATACACACACATACACACCCACATACACACACGCACACACACCCACATACACACACATGCACACACATACGCACACAAACACATACATACACACCCCCACACCCCACGCGCACATACACACCCACCCACAAACACATACATACACGCACACACACATACACATGCACATATGCACACCCACACACATACACCCACACCCACACATACACATACATACACACACATACACACATGCACACCCACACACACCCGCACACCCACACCCACACACATACCCACCCACTCACCCACACCCACACACATACACACACATGCACACACACATACACA
>CM053582.1:69691822-69720758 GCA_028627135.1 Pseudochirops cupreus
AGGGAGGGACCTGGGAGGAGCCAGGGAGTGACTAATACTTAAAGGAACACGCACCCTTCCCATCAACTGCGCATGTGCTTTGCCCATAATTCACTGGGAGAAACTGCAGGGTGCAAGGAGCAGGAGGTGTGGTTTTTGCCTTGAAACATCATAAAGTCAACCAGCGGTCAGATTTGAGGTCAAATTCCTTTGAGAAGTACCTCATGCAGTTTGCAAATGGATGAGTCTTGTTTCCGCTGCTTCTAGAACAAAAGGAGGTAGTGCCTTTAAAAGATTCTTGTTATCATAGCTATAGAATTAATGGTTTCAGAGGAAATACCTCTAGGCTGGGGGCAGGGAAGGCACAGAGTTAATGCTTTAGAGCTGTGCGGGGAGGGAAGGGACAGTTAAACTGATTTCGTACACAAGACTGAAGTTACAACAATGTTTCAAAATTATAAAATCACCCAAAAAATATTACAAAGGCCACTCAGCACTGCTTCACCTTGTGTACAAAAATGTTTGTAGCAACTCCTTTCATAGTAATAAAAAAAAAATCAGAAACTAAGGGGCCCTTCTCCTATAAGGCAATTGTGGTATATTCATGTTCACTGTTCAGTTTCTGAGGAAACATGAATGGCAGTGATGATCTATTTGGCAAAGAGTAAAGTGAGCAGAACTAGTGGAATGATTTACACAATGATATACATAGAGTTTCGAAAGGCTTTACAACTGTTACCAGTGCAATGAGAAACTAGGAGTCCAGAGGACTGGAGAAGGAACATGCCATCTACCTCTGGCCAGAGAGGTGAGAGACTGAAAAGTAATGTATTTCCAGGCACAGTCAAGGTAGGGATTGGTTTCGCTAGACTATTTGTGTTTATGCTGAAGCTTTTCCTTTTTCTTGTTCTTGTGAGAAACATGCTCACTCTAGAAAGAACAATTGTGAAGCCGGGAGAGTTCTCATTTTATTTTATATTCATTCTGAATGAATAGGTAGCTCCCACTTGCTCAAACAAATGCAAGCCTTTTTATGCTGTTCTCAATTCGAATTCTCCCCCCCTTGCCCCTCCCTCCCCACCCTTGCTCTCCATTGGCTAGGGGCAACCTGCTGAACCTCCCACTCCCTGCTCTCTTACTAGATGTGTTCCCCCTCAAACAGCTTGTTAAGCTTGGGCACTAACTTCTGACCTTTTACCTGATCGGAAGCCTGCTTCTGCTCTCTGATTAGAACCAGTCACCTCTCATTGACATTCTGCTATCCCTCAAAGCTGGGAGTAGTTTTAATCCTGTAGAAACAGAATTCCTTCTTTTGTTTCTCACATTCTGGTTGTTGTTCGATTGAGGAAGAGGGACAGATTATAAATGCATATAAAAACAAATACTTTTTTAAACTCCTTGAGGGCAGGAACTATTTTTTCTTTTTGTAACCCCAAACCCCTCTGCAAGGTAGTCTCTCGCCATGAGTGGTGATCAATGCAGCAGCTTACATCAAAGGCAGCCCAGAATTAGTGAGAGGCAGAGAGAAGAGAGCTGCAGTCTGGAGACCGTCTTCAACTCTTTCCAGGCTCTTTGGGCATTGCAGATGCTTCCGGGCCTTCTGGTTTCCAGCTTCAAGAGAGAAGCTGGCCCTCTCCAGCATGTCTCTGTCCCCAGCTCGCTGCACTAGAGACTTGAGGGAATTTCCCTTGGGAGAGACCTAGGACTCTAGCGCTGAACTGAGTTATCTCATGGGGGGAGGGGGGAGAGATCCTTCACTCTGCGGTGTCTGGTATGTATTCTCTTCACATATATTCCCTCTGGTTTTTGTTTTACTATTGAATTGGATCAGTGGGATTTCTTTGCTAATTGCTAAGTGTATTCATTTCCCCAACCTCCTGCTTCCCTTTTTGGCAGGATTGAAAGTCTCCCTCAGAGAAGGGCGGAGGGAGAAGAGGCCAGAGATGTCTGTTCTGCCTCCCCTGGAGCCACAAAATGACACCCCCTTCTATTTGTGGGGAACAGTTCTTAATGTATCCCTAGCTCTTAGCACAGTGCTTGTGTTTTATGTTGTCATGTCATATTATATTACATTGTATTATATGATATTATGTTATGTTATAATATATAATGATACGTATATAATATATATGATATTGTGTTATGTTAAATTATATTGTATTATATTATAAGCACTTAATAAATGCAGTGTCATTCATTCAAGAATAGGTGCCAAGGGTGGCCAGGTGGCGAAGTGAATAGAGCACTGGCCCTGGAGTCAGGAGGACCTGAGTTCAAATTTGACCTCAGACACTTAACACTTACTAGCTGTGTGACCTTGGGCAAGTCACCTAACCTCAATTGCCCTGCCTTCCCCCCTCCAAAAAAAAAAAGACCAAGAATAGGTGCCAACAGCCACAGCTGAAGTGAGCCTAGACAGAGTGATACAGGTTGCTTATCAACTCAGTTCCTCATAAAGTTCCTCTCCAGGTTCATAGGCAATCTAGGGCACAGGTTCTTAAATGAGGTCCAAGAGTTTTGGTTTCTTACTATTTTATAGTGCATTTCAATATAATTGGTTTCCTTTGTAAGCTTATGTATTTTATTTTATTCATTTGAAAACATTCTGAGAAGGGGTCCATAGGGTTCTTCAGACTACCCCAGAGGTCCATGGCATAGGATCAAGCATAAACCCTCTCCCCCCAGCCCCATTTGGCATTCAGAGCTCTCCATAACCTGAGCCCCTCTACCTTTCCTGTCTTCTTACACCGTACTCTACTTTTCCACCCAGTGGCGCTGGCCTTCTGGCGATACGCTCTTCTCTGGCTGTCCCCCATGATTGGAATGCTCTCCCCCCTCATCTCCAGCTGGCTTTCCTGGCTTCCTTTAAGTCCCAACTGCAATCCCATCTTCTGTAGAAAGCTTTTCCTAATCCCTCTTAATTCTAGTGCCTCCCCTGTTTCTTTCCTATCTATCTTTAGCTTGTTCTATGTTTAGTTTGTTCATACTTATTTATTTGCTTGCTGTCTTCTCCTGTGACCCCATTTGGGCTTTTCTTGGCAAAGACACTGGATTGGTTTGCCATTTCTTTCTCCACCTCATTTTACAAATGAGAAAACTGAGGTAAACAGGGTGAAGTGTCTGAACCACCCAGCTAGTGTCTGAGGCCAAATATGAACTTGGGAAACGAGTCTTCCTGACTCCATTCTCTGTGCTGCCTAGCTGCCCCCCAAAACATCACATGTTTATCTGCTTCTTGTCTTCTCCATTAGACTGTGAGCCCCTTGATGGCAGAGGCTGGGTTATTGGGGGTTTTTGTGGGGGTTGCCTCTTTTTGTATCCCACAATGCCTAACACATAGTAGGCTCTTAGTAAATTATTGATTGACATTGATCTGGAGGGAAGAAGTTTTGGTCAAAAATCTCAAGGAAATTCATGGGGAAAAAATAGGAAGGAAGGGAACCTAGCAATATGAGATCTCAAACTACATTATAAGATGGAAATCATAAAAAAAAATTGTTGCTGATTAAGAAACCAAGAAGTGAATCAATAGAACAGATTAGCCATACAATATACAGAAGTCTATAAGCACAGTAGCAAAGAGTTTGATAGACCCAAAGATCCCAGCTACTGGGATGAGAGCTCACTATTCAATCAAAACCATTGGAAAGCAGTCTGGCAGAAACTAGGTACAGACCAACATCTTACACTGTACACCAAGATAAGCAGCAGATGAGTAAATGGCAGCATCGTACACAAAGTAGGACAAGGAAGAAATTATCTGTCAGATCTATGGATAATGGAAGACTTCGTCATCAAGCAATCAACAGAGAGGATCACAGAAGGTAAAGTGGGTAATTCTGGATATATAAAGTTAAGAGATTTTGCATAAATAAAACCAACGTAGCTAAAATGAGAAGTAGGCAAACGGGGAAAAAATTTTTGCAACAAATTTCTCCAAAAAAGTTCTCATTTTTAAGTAATATAGGGTACTGATTTAAATTTATAAGAATAAGAACCATTTCCCAAATGATAAATGGTCAAAAGACATGAACATTGTTTTTAGAGGAGAAATACAAACTATCTACAACTATATGAAAAAATGCTCTAAATCACTAATAATGAGAGAAATGCAAATTAAAACAATCCTGAGGCACCATCACATACCCATTAGATTGGCTAAGATGACAAAAAAAAGGAAAATAACAAATGCTGGAGGGTAAAAAGGTACATTAATGCATTGTTGATGGAGCTGTGAAGTGGTCCAGTCATTCTGGAAAGCAATTTGGAACTTTCCCCAGAAAGTTACCAAACTGTATATGCCCAGCAATATCACTACTAGGTATGTGAGGTGGAGGGTATGTTCAAGGAGAACTGGTACCTCTGGTGTGAGGGCTGCTTTCCACCTTTGGTGTCCACCTGTTCTACCCAATGCTCATCTGTGGCTCCAAGAAGCTGTAGTCTGCACAGCTATGACATCCTGGTAAACCATTACAGCAGATGGGCTAAACCAGATTGAGGGTAATCAAGGAGGTCTCGCATCCATTGGTGAGTTAGCAGGGTGTCTACTCAAGCTTGTGAAGACTTCCCCTGATGGAATGGGTGGATGAGAACAATCTGTCCCAATGACCATGAAAGCAGCTGAAGCAGGTGCTGTGGAGTGCTTAGAGCTTGGTTAGACATCAAAGATGCCAAGGTCATCCATCCACTGCATCCTGGGCCATCCCCAGTCATCTTGACTCTATCCTGCCACTGGACTATGATGACTCTGGAGGAGAGAGGGAGGCCAACTTTGAACAATTCTGCCTCACTTAAATCCAATTTGTGCACTAATCAAAACACATCACTCATACCATTTTACCACTTTTACATATCTGAAAGTCCTGTGGCAAGTGATGAAGCAGCAGGTGGGGAAATCCTGGGAGCTGTAGTCACAACCCTACAAAGGCGACCCAAGCCATAGGGTCATCTTACTGAAAGCAGCAGAGGGATTTGGCAGCCCCTGGGTGTCTGAGTAGCCTGCTCACCTCCTGGTGTGAAGAAGGGACAGGAAAAGGTGCCCTAAAAATTGTCTGCTTAGCCAACTCTGGCCTGATTATCGAGGCAGCTGGGGATCTTGCCCTGTACACAAAAAAAATGTGCAAAAACTTTTGCAAAGATTCCACTTACCATCAGTACATGGAATGTGTGTACAACACAAAATCCAGGAGGCCTGAAAGACAAAAACCTCTTTTGAGAGAATTCAGCAGGTATCACCTTCAGATAGCAGCCCTGAGTGGAACAAGGCTGGCAAATGAAGGCCAGCTCACTGAAGTTGGAGCTGGATACCTATTTTTCTAGCATGGCTGCAGTAAAGGAGAGTGCCATGTAGAGTTTGCAATCAAAAGCTATCTAGTCAAAAAGCTTGTATGCCTACCAAAAGGAGGGAAAACAGGCTTACAACAATTCTATTGCCACTTATAGAAAAAGCACCATGCCACCATCATCAGTGACTATGCTCCCCCCAGGAAGTACCCTGATAAGATCAGAGAAAAAATTTATAAAGACCTGAAGATCCTCATCATCAATGGGCCAAAAGAGGACAAACTTATAATTCTAGATGACTTTAATATCAGAGTAGGCACAGACTATCAGACATGGCAAGGAGTCCTTGGAAGGAATGGAATTGGAAACAGCGACAGCAATGGTCACTTACTACTAAAAACTTGTGCATCTCATGTCTTTTGTCTACTTAAATGCAAAAAAAAAAATCATGGACAAACCCTTGAAGCAAACATTTGCATTTAATAAACTATGTGATTGTAAGGAGAGGAGACAGATGGGATGTGAGAGTGACTAAGGCAATGTGTGGCACAGAATGCTGGACTGATCACAGACTTATTCTGTCCAAGATAAACATTTACATTGAATGAAAGTGGTGGCCCCAAGGCAACACGACTACCAGAAGAATCTATGTCAACAGATTAGAGCTCTTCTTTGAGTTGAAACAGTTTGTTGCTAACTTGGAGGGAAAGTTGAGCCAATACACAGAAAAGGAGTGGGCAGCTCTCAGAGTTTTGGTGTATAGCTCGTCTTGGTCAGAACACTCACAAATATTAAGACTGATTTGATGAAAATGATGGGGAAATCGAGAAGCTGCTAAATGAAAAACAAGGGTTTACTAGCAGAGTAGTTCATACATCTCTAAGAAGGTAGCATTTAATTCCATCAAGAGTAAAGTGTAAGTGAAGCTTAGAGAGATGCTTGGCTCAGTAAGAAGGAAGATGAAATTCAGTTTTGTGCTGATAATAATAATCCCAAATGCTTTCATGAGGCCCTGAAGGCTATTTGTGGACCAAAGACCTATGGTGCCTCTATATGATCCTAGGGAAATGGGCTGAACACTTCCATAGTGTTCTCAACAGACCATCATCAGTCAATGCTGAAGCTATTGACAGTTTACCTCAGGTAGAAGTCAATCCCTCCCACACTGAAGCTCCAACTGAAGAAAAGGTTTTGAATAATATTAGGCTCCTTTTGTGTGGCAAAGCACCTGGTGCTGATTCTGTTTCACCTGAGTTTTACAAGGTAGAGGAGGTCCATTGCTCATACAAAAGCTGACTGAAATTTCCCAGGGTTGCATGGCAAGAGGAGCTTATCCCTCAGGAGTTCAATGATTCCCCCATTGTGCATCTCTATAAAGGTAAAGGAAATAGATTGTCCTGTGACCATCACGGGGGGAGAGGGGGAGGTGGCAGTCCTCTCTCTTAGTCACTGCTGGCAAGACTGTAGCCAGAGTCCTCCTTTAATAGGCTGATCCTTCACCTGGAAGATGGTCATCTACCTGAGAGCCAGTGTGGCTTCAGAAAGGGCCAAAGAACAATAGATAAGGTGTTTGCTACCTGACAACTCCAGGAGAAATTCCAGGAGCAGAACAGAGATCTGTACACAACATCTGTAGATCTGACCAAGGCCTCTGATGCTGTCAGTCATGAGGACTTATGAAAAAATTATGTCCAAATTTGGTTGTACAGAGAAGTTCATCAGCATTGTACATCAATTTCATGATGGTGTGCTTGCCTGGGTTCTAGATAATGGACAATGGACAATGCCTTCCCAGTCATCAATGGAGAGAAACTCTGTGTGCTTGCTCCCATGCTTTCTAGCATGATGTTTTCAGCCATGTTGTCAAATGCCTTCAATGAGGACAAACATGGAATCAAGGCCAGCTACTTCACTGATGGTAAATTCTTCAACTTGAAAAGCTCCAAAGTGGAGGGAGTGTCAATGCATGATTTTCTGTTTGCAGATGATTATGCACTCAGTGCAGCCTCTGAAAGTGAGACACAATATAGTATGGATCAATCATCTGTTGCTTGTGCTAATTTTAGCCTAATAATTAACACCAAGAAAACACAAGTGCTCCATCAGCCACCTCCATGCCATCCATACATGGAACCATCAGTTACAGAGAAGTTTTGAATGCTGTGAATAAATTCACTTACCTTGGTAGTGTACTTTCCAGGGAAGTACACATTGATAATGAGGTTGACTCATGCATTGCCAGAGCTAGCTCATTGTTTGGGAGGCTCTGAAGGAAGGTGTGGGAGAGAAGAGGTATTAGACTGACTACCAAACTGAAGGTCTACAGAGCTGTTGTGCTGACCTCATTGTTGTATGCCTGTGAAACCTAGACAGTCTACCAGTGCCATGCCAGAAAACTGAATCACTTCCATTTACATTGTCCTAGGAAGAGTCTGAAGATCACCTGGCAGGATAAAGTAATGGACAATGAGGTCCTTTCTCAAACTAAACTGCCAAGCATTCAAACTCTGCTTCATAGAGCACAACTCTGATGGACTGGCCATGTTGTTCAAATGTAAAATGTACACTTGCCAAAAAAGACTATTTTATGGAGAACTCACACGGAGCAAGTGTTCACAAGGCAGTTAGAAGAAGCAATACAAGGACACTCTCAAGGTCTCTCTGAAGAACTTTGGAATTAATCGTGTGACATGGGAGACACTGGCACGCCCACATCAGAGAAAGTGCTGAACTCTACGAGCAAAGCAGAATTGAAACAGCTCAAAGGAAATGCAGGATGCACAAATTTGGAGAATCTACCCCAAATGTTCACACAGATTATTTGTGCCCAACCTGTGCATTCCAAGCTCATATTGATCTGGTCAGCCACATTCAGACACACTGAAACTTGACTCTAACATAGTGATGTCATTTTGGTCCTCTTTGAGAATGAAGGACAACAGCCCGCCAACCAACCAGGTCTATTCCCTAGAGATTAAAGAGAAGAGGGAAAGGATCCACATGTACAAAAATATTGATAGCAGCTCTTTTTGTAGTGGCTAAGAATTGGAAACTGAAGGAATGTCCATCAGTTGGGGAATGGTTTAAGAAATTATTGTATATGACTGTGATGCAATAGTATTATGTTGTAAGAAATGATGAAGGGAAAGAGTTTGGAGAAACCTGGAGAATCTTGTATGAATTAATGGAGAGTAAGGTAAGAAGAACCAGAACAATGATATTGTAAAGACTAACAACTTTGAAAGACTTGGGAACTCTAATCAACAAAATGACCGACTATAATTCCAAAAGAGTCATGATGGAACATACTGCCCACTTCCTGAGAGATTGATGGACTCAGAGTGCAGAATGAGGCATGTTTTTTGGACATAGCCAAAGCAGGACTTTGTTTTCCTTAACTATATGTGTTTGTGTTGGGATTTTTTGTTTATATATTTTCTTGCTTTCTCAATGGGGAGTGAGGGTGGGAAGAGACAAGTGAGAAGAAAAAAAGGCTGATTGTTGAAAACTAAATTAATTTTTTTTAAAAGAAATTCTTAGAGAATTGCCTCAATTTTTTCAGAACTCTGGAGTCTGAATGCAGACCGAAGCATACTATTTTCTCTTTCTTTTGTTGTTGGGGTTTTTTTGTTGGTTTTTTTTTTTTTCACATGGTTTTTCCCTTTTGTTCTGATTCTTCTTTCACAACATGACTAATGTTGAAATATGTTTAATATGATCATACATGTATAGTCTATATCAGATTGCATGCCATTTGGAGGAGGGGGCAGGGAGCTCAAAATCTTATAAAAGAGAATGTTGAAAACTAAAAATAAATTAATTACTTAATTTTAAAAAATATATCATGGTCCTTCTGGTCTCCTTTGTTTGTAAGCACAGCATTAGCCTCAGCTCCTCACTCATCCTCACCCCATTTATCCAATACATTGTCAAATCTTGCCCTTCTACCACCATAACATCTAGCATCTGTCCCCTTCTTTGTACTCACATAACCTCTACCTTAGTTCAGTCCATCACCACTTTCCTGGGTATTAAAATCGCATCCTCATTGGTCTCCTGGCTTCAGGTTTCTCTTCATTCCAATCCATTCTTCATATAGCTGTCCAAAATAATTTTCCTTGACTTCAGGTGTACCATATCATTCACCTACTCAATTAACTCCAATGGCTTCCCATCACATCTAGAAGACAAAAGCTAATTTGCTTAGCTTTGAAATCCCTTTCCAACCCATTGACTCTGTATGTATCTTGTTTCTACATCCTTGTTTCTACGCTGTCTTTCCCATTAGAGTGTGAGCTCCTTGGACAAATTTTTTGCTGTTTTATCCCCAGCTCAGAGTAAACATAAATGCCTATTGACTGAATGTCTGATCCCATTTATCTTCCCAGCCTTCTTTCATTCACTGGTAGAGGCAAACCAGCCCACAGTGCTCCATCTTCCATCTTGGTGCATCTGCAATGGGTATCCCCCATCCATTTCTGGAATGCTTTCCCTCCTCACCTCCGTCTCACAGAAACCCTTTCTGATCATAAAGCATTTAGTACAATATCTGACACATCATTTGGTGCTTAATAAATCTTTGTTTTCTTCCTGATTCTGTTGTTCTCTCCCTCCCTCTTTTAGAAATATGAAGAATATGATCTTAGTTTGAAACCTTTGGACCAATTTAAAGAGAAATCTTATCAGTCTTTCTTTAACTTATCAATTCTGAAACAGCCTTCTGCTCCCCTGGCTAAAAGCCCAGGAAGGACTCTTCCCTGAAATAATTACTTTGTTGAAGGGACCTGTGGAGGGAACCTTTGATTGATGCACCTAGGAGCAGTACCCCCTTTGCCCATGCCCTGAAGGGATTATAGTAACGATCCATCTAAGCACAGAAAGAAAATGCTTTATTTCGGTTAATGGAAATATCTATTTTGTTCGCTTTTGATGAAGTGAGAAGGAGATATCTTGAAGGGTATCATCTGGGAGGGATTAAACAGTTTTAGGAAAATGTTTCTCTAGGATGCACCAGAAGTTTTGACTCTTGTACTGTTTAATTAAGCCAACTCTTAACTGAACTATTACCTGAACGCTGCACCCTTGCTCAGTCTCGACTGTGAAATATTTTTTGCTCAGGAATCCTATAAATGGTGACATCGGATGACTGGGCAGAAAGATGCCCAAGGTCATGAGGGAACTTTTTTCAGTTTGGACATTTCTCTCTCTAATAGAGAAATGTTTGGGTTGAGAATAATCCCAAATTAACACACTATTTCTGGCAGGCTTGGGGGTCAAGCACGGTCATTTTTTCCTCCAACATCCCCTTATATATAGCTACTTTATGTGTATTTGCATTTCTTCTGAATAAATTTATTGTACAGATAGTGGAAGTTGAGCACCCAAGGAACATACTTGGGGATATACCTCTGACGGCTTTTTACTTTGTGGTGATAAAATAGTCCCCTTATTGGTGACTAAGGAATGATTCAGGGAACTTTGAAAGGGAGGAATCCAAGATCTGCTACTCTCTTCTCTTCCCATCTGTGAGAATAACAGGAGTCTCTGAGCCTCTAATTCAGTGGTTCTCAACCTTCCTAATGCCATGACCCTTTAATACTCATATGTGGACATATCTGCATGTGAGTGGACCTGCCTGGAGACGGATAGAGGAGCTGTGTCTTGGTTGCTAAGACCATCGGAAATATGTATTTTCTGAAGCATATGGCAACAAAACCACAAGGGTGGGCTCCAGGGAGCCTGGACCTGGACCTTAGACCACAGGCTACTAATCCTGTCTTTTACATGCATTGGTGATGGTTGGTGGCACAACAGTGATCCCAGGATGGACATGTTCTTTTCTGAGCACAAATCAGAGACCAGCAATCCTGAGAACTGATGTGTCTCACCTTGGGGGTAGTCTCAGGGGTGATCCTTAATTCTAGAGTTCTTGAATCAGACAGGAGGGAGATTTCCTTAACAATTCACTTCTCTGAGAAGGAGTAAAGATTCCTTCACAAATGATAGCCATGAAGGTAAAAGACTAAGACCTTACTATGAGAGCTCCTCACATCTGGACCTTACCAACCATCCGTAATATTGTTTTAATGTTGCTGCGGCAGCAAGGTTGGGCTGATGGACCTCTTAGATTGTAAGCTCCTTGAGGGCAGGGACTATCTTTTCCTCTTTTGCACTATGTGCAGCATCTGGCATGCATTAGGTGATGTTTATTGATTGATTATTGGCTCAGATAGATCACCACCTGGTCAGTAATTCATCCTCTCACTGGATTATTAAACCAATGTCATGCTGTATTTCTATAAAATAAAGGAAAGCCTCACTTGGGCCACACAAGCAAAGGTCAACATGTGGGGGTCAATGTCATGTCTAGCTCCACCTTCCTTCCTTTATTTAGCCTGATAATCACAAAAGCACAGAATTTCAGAGCTGGAAGGGAGGCCTCCATGGCCATCTCCAATACACAAGCAACAAGTGGTCCTCTAGACCTTGCCTGGACATCTCCAGCAAGGCAGCAGCCCATTCCACTTGGACATGGCTCTCCTTGTAAGCAAGTTCTTCCAGACAGCAAACCGATATCTATCTCTTTATAACTTCCACCTGTGGTTTCTGGTACTGTCTCCTAGGACCAACCAAACAAGCCTTTCACACCTTTCACAAGTCCTCTAAACACTTAGAACAGCCTTTGTGTACTCTCAAAGTCCTCCTGGTTAAACATCCCTAGTTGTTTTCTTGTTTTGTTTTGTCTTGATTTTCAAGGTAATTGGGTTTAAGTGACTTGCCCAGGGTCACACAGCTAGTATCAAGTGTCTGAGACCGGATTTGAACTCAAGTCCTCCTGACTCCACCTAGCCACCCCCAGTTCTTTCAATGGGTTGTCATGGGAATGGAATCAAGCCCTTTCACCCCAGTTGTCATCTCCTTGCTACTGTCCAGCTGCTCGATGTCCTTCCTAAAATATGGTACCCAGATCTGAAGAGCACACACATCTCCTTACACATAGGAAACAGTAAATAAATAGTTGTCAGATGAATGAGCTGACTACAATACTCCAAGTTTGCTCTGACAAATTCAGTAAAATTCAACCAGCATTTATTAAGGTCATACTACATGCAAGCACTGTGCTAAGTCCTGGGGATATGAAGATAAAAAGAAATCATCTCAATCACCAAGGATGTGTGTGGATAATAATATCTGCAAAGTAATTTTTGTGGGGAGAGCACTAACATCCAAGGGGGAAGCTAGGAAGAGTGCAGTAGGAGACTAGCTTCTCATTCCTGCATAGCAACTGAGGGCACCCCCTTTGACTTATGGGACCCCCAGAAAACCTACTCTAGCTTTAACATATCTTGAGGGTCTGCATATGCTCAAAAACATAACCCCATCAATATGTTTACTTTTACTAATCAGGCAAAGGATACAAGTAGTCCAAAGCAAAAGCATTTAATGGAATAGCCTAGAAAGAAAAATAATAATAAACATTCCCCCCATTAATCAGGGCCATATAACCCCATAAATACACATACCCTGAGTAGGAAGAATGGATATGTCTTGCAAATGCCCTCACAAGAGCATATTCATGGGAAATGTGTGTGGCCATGGCATAAAAAGTTAAGGACACACTTATGGCCAAGGCACATGAATGCAGGTGCAGCCCATGCTTTTGACTTATCAAAGTCACTGATGTCTTGTGCTTTTAGTTCAAAATAATCAATTTCATAAGAATGTGATGGAGAAGATATGGCTGAATAACAAGTGATATGAAAAAATATATGGGAGTTTTTGTGGACCACATTGTAACATGTGGCAGCAGTGTGATGTGGCAGGCCAAAAAAGCTAACACAATCTTATGCTGCATTGAGAAACACAGGTCCCAGGAATAAGGATGGGATAGTCCCATTGTCCTCTGTCCTCATCAGACTAACTGCATCTGGAGAACTGCATACTGTTCCAGGTGCCACAGTTTGGAAAGGTAGAGAGTGTCCAAAAGAGAGCAGCCAACATGGTCAAGGACATTGACATATGAGGTGGAGGGTAACCAAGGGGTCTTGAACCTATCAGTGAACTGAGGCCATGTCTACCCCAAGCACGTGAAGACTTCCCTGAGGAGAATAGGTAGATGAAAACAATTTGTTCCAACAGCCATGAAGGTGCCTGAAGCAAGCCCCATAGAGTGCTTAGGGCTTGGTCAGGCCTCAAAGACACCGAGGTCATCGGCTACATGCCGGCCATCACCAGTCATCCTGACTTATTTCTTGCCACTGGACTTTAAAGACTCAAAAAGAGAGTGAGGTCGATGACTTTGCGTAGCTGTACCTCACTTAAATCCAATTCACACACAAGTCAAGATATCACCTAGGATGACATTGATCCTTTGTGAAAATGAAGGACCAACAACATGTCAGTACCTGGCTTCCTGATACCTGACTCTGATGAGGTGGTAGAACTGACCATTCCTACTTTGCTAAATCAGGTGTGAGTTTAGGCTACTAAGGCTCCTTCCAGTTCTGAAGTTCTTTTGCTCCCATCTCTGCTGGGAGAGAAAAGGCAAGAGTCACGTTCCCAGCTAAACCATCTTCTGCTGGTCTCTCGGCCACGGCTGGCTACTGCATTGCTGGGCTTTTTTTAGGGTACCTCTTTGTTTTTCTAGCTTCTGGCTTCCATTGGAGTCTTCATATGAGAGACTTTCTCTTCCCCATTAGAGGAAGAGTGAACTTGCCATTTCTCTTTTAGTTCAGAGCTCAGAAGCTTACGACTAAGCTCTTTTAGTGAGGTAGGAAACCCCTTCATGGGATCTATGTAGCTAGCTGTTTTGACTTTCAAAAGACCTTAACCCTAGAGACAAGTCTCACCTTCTGGAGAGAAATCTCTTCATTCCCATTGTCTCAGCTACATGTAGCTTTCTCTTGGTTCCTAAAGTCTTAGCTACGTGTAACATTGCTATGTGTAACATTCTCTCCCACAGGGTTAACCTTCCAGGATCCAAAACATCTAGGGACTAATCTATTTTTTGTTCTATCATGTTTATTGTCCCAAGGAACTCTTTGACTTAGGGTTAGAGATTTTTTTCTAACTCCCACTTAACCCGTTACGGGGATACTGTGCCAGCCACCTGTTTTTGAGGAGAATGAAATTTTACCACAGCAGTTTGGTCTCAGGCCTCAAGGTTTTTTCTCAATCTTCTAAAATCCTTTGGTCCCATAGGCAAATGAAAAGAAATAGGGAAGGGCTAAACAAAACCCCTTTTGTAGCCCAGCCAAGGCAAGACTCTTTACCTCAGTACTTTTTTCCTCAGGTCCTGCCTTTACTATGTATATGTGGCTGTCAACCAGTCTGCCAGGCCAAGACTCACCCACCAGGAGCTATACCTCATTAGACTTTGTTGGCTAACATATCACACCACTAACTGGCCCTGAGCTTGCCATCCACTTAAAAGCACCAGCTCTCAGACAAACTGTTGAAAGCTGCTGAGGCTGCCAACTGTTGTAAATCCCATTGGGCGCCCTAAGGTGGGTGATGAAGTGTTTATGAAGGATGGGAAGAAGTGTTTATTAAGCAGTGAAGGAACAGATACAAGCAAAAAGGAGGAACCCCTGACCCCTGGAGGAAGATAACACGCCAAAGGGACCTGAGAAGTCAGAAGCTGGAGTAAAGGCAGGTTGGCCTGGGCCCCTGCCAAAAGGGGAGCTCCAGGAAGAATTTCCCATGGAAGAGTGTGGCTGGGGCTTTACAGAAGAACATCCATAGTGAGAGGGCCCCAGGGGTGGCAGGCTATTCCAGGCTGAGGAGACCCCAGGCAATAAGGAAAGCTCTGAAATGAACCGGCAGGAGACAGGTATGGTTTTCAAATCCAGAGGAAGTTGAGAACTGGGCAGGAAAGGGAATGACTGGTTTCCCTCATGGTGTTCCCCAACCTCCTTTGTTTCTAGTCAGTGATTCTGAGGAAGGGTGCATGCACCGCTTCCCTTGAAACCTTTCCATAAATCTTTTCCAGCATATTGCTGGAGGTTTCCTTCCTTGCCACATCCAAGGATCTTGAAAGGCAAATGGAACCAGGTTTAAGAGACTGCTGGCTTAACTACCAGGGCAGTCTATCTGTGCACCTCCCAGCACCTAGCCTAGTGACTGGCACACAACAGGTACTTAGTAAATGTTGGCTGGCTGACTTTCCATTCCATACAGTATATAATAAATTATGGGTGGCTAAGTGGTGCAGTGGAGAACAGGCCAGGTCTGGAGTCAGGAAGACTCATCTTCCTGAACTCAAATCTGGCCTCAGACACTTACTACCTGTCTGACCCTGAGCAAGTCACTTTACCCTGTTTGCCTCAGTTTCCTCATCTGTAAAATGAGCCCCTCCAGTATCTCTTCCAAGAAAACCTCAAATGGGGTCATGAAGGGTCGGACACACTGAAACGACTGACCAACAACAGGATGATAATAAATTATGTGAACACTTCCCACTGAATGGGAAGCCTTTAAAGTTGAGATTCTCCAAAGGCAGTATTAGAATGCAAATCAGAACTTTTGTTTAGGATGGGCTAGAAGTAGACCTGACGGGAGCTTTTTGCTGTGGGCTTGGGGTGGGGGCAGGAATCCCACGAGAGTGGCTTGTCTACGTAAAGACTGTGCGCCCTTACCTTTTGCGCAAGCAAAAGGTGAGTGGGACAGAGTGGGGAAAATCTTTCTTTGTTTAAATTCGCGCTGAAACGGGACTCCGCCCCTCCTCCAATGAGAAGTCAGAGACCCTCTGACTTTACCTGCGTGGAATCCATACCCTCTCTCTCTTCCAATAGAACTTAAAAGAATGTACTTTTTATGACTTTTTATGACTCTCAGTGTTTTAAAAAAAGGGCACCTGGAGGGGCTCTCTCGCTCTTTTTCTTCCTCTTCGAACATGTGGCGGGGAGAGGTCTCTCCCCGCCCCAGGGTATGTATTTTTTTTTAAAGAATAAAATTCCTGTCTGCTCGAAGTTCTCTTCTATATTCCTTTGATTTGGGTAAGTGAGGTTTCTCACCCACACACCACCAAGTTTCTGAATATGTGAATTCAGGAGAGACCAGATGGGGTAATGATTCAAGAGCTCCACATGCACAGATAGAAAATTTTATATTTTAATATTTGAATGATACATCTGAATGATAAATGAATCTCAAACCTGGCCAACAGGTGCTAACCCCAAACCACTTAGCCTGTGGAGCACAGGCTTGGAGCTGGGGGAAGAAATCTAGAAATTTGAAGGCTGGTTGCCCTTAGGTCTCCAGAAGGGAAACTTGAGCCTCTTAGGCTTGAGGCTATCCCGGCACATGCCAGAGAGAAACTGGCAATGCCACTGGGCTGACAGCTCAAGTATATATTGTATTCCCTCAATGGATAATTAATATGGTGACATACTGCCCTCAAGGGTGCCACTATGTTCTAGTCCAACTGGCTTCCTGACAGTCTGTCTCCTGTGTTCATCCTTTTCTAGGAGTTCTCCCTCATACCTAAGATAGACTTACTTTTCATCCCCACCTTTAGGATTCCTTGTCTCCCTGGCTTCATTGAGGTGCTAACATGAAATGTTTCCTGATCCACACAATGAAAGTTTTCTTCCTCCTGTCCCTCCTTTGCCCTACTTTGCACTACCTAATTTGTTTTTATTTACATAACAAGTTATTATAATGAATTCATTTGGAATAGAGGATGGCAATATTGTAAGTCTGGGGGCCCTTGAGATCCACTTGGTTCATTCCTCTTGGGCTTTAAGAAATTTACTTTAGATGAAAAATTCTGAGTTCAGTCGTTGTAAGCCTGGAGTTAAGAAACTTTTATACCCAGGCAGAGGGAGTGCTTTCTCCCTAAATCCACATTTATATCTGTCTCTACACCCTGGCCTTTTTGTGGTTGAGGCAAAATTCAGTTGACAGGAAACATCTGGATAATGCAAGAACAGATTATATAATATTGTCTGTGGATAGACAGGTGGTGGGAACAGAAGGTTGAGGAAAGAGCCAACCTCACCTTGGTTGGGACTTCCCTCAGCCTGAATCCTTTGTGCCAAGGTATCTATAGAGCCAATGATTCTCATCAATATATCCTGGATCTATATCTGCCACAGCCAAGCCCTCCATTTATTCCTCAGGAGCATGCTGGCTCCAATCTCTCAAATCCAGACCTTCAAAATCTCATCAGAATTCAGTTCTGAGATCTCTCACAATGGCTTTGATTAATTCAAAGAGGTGTACAGGTCCTGTTTACCCTCAGAACTGATTGTCTGATTCAAACAATAAGTATTCTTGCCTCGTTAAAGTATCAGAACTAAAATGACAGTGACTTCAACCCCGATTTACATTTATCTGCACACAGGGGATATTTCCTCAGCAGACTGTGGGCAGGCAGTTTGCATTTTATCTTCACATTCTCTGCACCAAGCACTGGGTGATGAATACAGTGGGCATTTAAATAATGTTTATTGAAATGAATTCTATGATTTCTTATCTCCCACCCCCACCCCCAAGAAATCCATGGGCCGACCCATTGTTGGTTTCTAGCAACCATGGGTTAGGAAATATCTACTTAGTTTCCCCAGTAGGGAATTAATGAATCAGCCCATGATGATGCTCTAGGATGGAAGTCTTGGGAGGCCCATTCTGAATTGTAGGAGTAGACTTTGGCTTCTCCTCTCTGTACAAGGAGGGATTTATATTAAGGTCCTTTTGACTTTCATGTTGAGAGACTCCCCCCCTCCCCACCAATGGAATCAATGGATTTGCCCCTTTGAGGGTTCTAGGAACAGGGCCTAAAAAAGTCTGTAAACCATTTTGGGCCCCCCATTGTGAGGATTAGAAATACGTGCAGATTGCAAACGGTTATGTTGAGGCACAGGGAAGTGTTTGAGGCCCGGGAATTAGTTGGGTCACATGGAGGTCAGAGCATATATCATTGTCCCTGGCCAAGGGATACTGCATTGCTCAAGACTCTCTTGCATGGGGTTACCTGATATTCCTAATTGGCATCTCCACACCCTGGGGCCTTCATACTCTTGTAATCACACTCCCCCTCTCACAATTCTGTTCAGCTGGGCTCTATCATGTGTGGTAGGTGGATGTGGGATATATATAAGATCTAAGCCTTGGAGGTATCTTGGAAGCCTGCCTTAAGATCTGGCTTTAAGGCTTGCCCATAGAGAGACCTTAATAAACCTTTTCTGTTTGGACCTCAGAGCCATGACTCTTCTGTTCTAAAAGGTACGCTAGCGTCAATGAAGTAGGGTAGTAACTGGTTGCCCCTGCAGGTAAGTTAGGGTACTCTGAAAGAGAACCCTGACACCCCATCTCCTGAGAAAGGCCTAAAACCTGGATTGACGAATCAGGAGAAAGACATTTTGGCCCACTCTGAGCTTAACCTACCATAGCTCTTTGCATGCTCTGGCATAACAGACAAGCTTTGCTTTCTGAGTGAACCCAAAATGCCCCTTCCTGTGACAGCAACTAACTGCAAGGCCAGATGAAGCTGACCAGGAACATTCTTCTGTTTATGACTGTCCAGGGCAGGATGTCTTGAACCAGACACTATCTTGAATAATGAGACTTTTCTTATGTTATATTATGTCACGTTCCTGGTAAAAGCACAGACACCCTGGATCTCTAATTTCAATTGACACCCTGATATTCACTTATTGTATTTATAGCCTATTCCATTGAGAAATTCCTTTATCACATTATGGTTAAATACATATGGAGACCATCATTTTGGGTTGACTAAGGAATCCTGAGTTAAGCTTGCTCTAAGTGTATAAAGTGTCTCCTTCAGCTTGCTTACCTCTGAGTTCAGAATTATTTTCTGACTCCATCATGCATGATTCCCTGGCTTAGTGAGAATAAGTAGGCACATTATAGCACACATACAGTCTGATTCTGTTTGCTCCTTGTTCAGACCTTTGGTAAAGGGAGAACCCCATTCCATTTGTTCTAGGGCAAACCTTTGGTTAAGGAGGAAACTGATTCTGTTTGTTTCTTTGGACCCAACCTTGGGGTAAAATGGTTGACAAGTTCATTCCAAATTCTAGGGAGAAGCATTGGGCAAAGCCCTTTCCCTCTCTGCCCCTTGGTTTGTTCCTTAGGAGAAACAAGGATTTTGTACTCAGTTTTGAACTTCTATTCAGTTTCCAACTCTTCAAACTACCTACCCTGTGAATGTTAATATATCTTCCCCCGAATTCACCCCACAAATTCAGCAGGCTGGTCCATTGGAGAGTTTCAGGAATGGGGCCGGTGAAGCTCTTCAGGAATTATGGATGGAGGTAGATAGATGTCTTACCCGGTAGATTGATGAGCTGGCTCACTGAACCATTCTGGGAATGTCATTTGGGAACTTCCATTCTGGGTTGCAGAGGTGGGGGAGAAGGAATACTAGGTTCCATGGACTGAACTTGGAAGGTTCTAGTTTAAGCCCTGGGAGAGTCCATTGTAGTTCTAGGAAAGGAGGAGGGGCTAGATTCATAGATTCTAGAGTCCTCCCACCCCCAAGAGGGTGTCTCTAGGTGGTTGGGCCCTTTGTGAAGCAGGCTGGTGGGGGCTGGGGTCAGGGGTCAGAGTGGGTGGTGGGTCTCGGTGGACCCCCCACCCCCCTCCCTGGCACCTGGGCCGGGCCCCGCCCCCACCACTCACACCATGGCGAGTGTGGTGGTTAAGACGATCTGGCAATCCAAGGAGATCCATGAAGCTGGAGATCCCCCAGCAGGGGCTGAGAACCGGACCCCATTGGGGCCTGAGGTCCCTGGGGCTGGATCTGGCCCCGGAAAGGGGATCACTAAGAAAAAGAAGGCTGTGTCTTTCCATGGGTGGGTGGGGGCCTGGGGCTTGCTGGCTAGGGGGGAGAAGAGGGAGTTGGAGTTCTTGGGTGTCTCTAGGGAGCTGACCTAACTGTTTCCTCCAGGGTAGAGCCCTAGGGCTTGTTGGAGGGCTGAGGGGGATGGGAGAGAGGGAGCTCAGGCTCCCAAGGGTGCCAGGGAAAGTGACTTGTTTGGGATAGAGTCCTAGGGCAAATTTTGGGGTTGGGAGAGAGGGAAAAGGAGGAAGCCAGGGCTCCCAGGGTGTCAGGGTTGCTGACCAGCTACCTCCTCCAGGGTGGAGCCCCGGATGTCCCATGAGCCTATGCAGTGGTGCCTGAATCTGAAGCGCTCCTCGGCCTGCACCAATGTCTCGCTCCTCAACCTGGCAGCTGTGGAACCTCCTGACTCCACCAGGATTGAGTCCACCACCAATGAGCTGCTGGCTCTGCCCGCCTCTGGGACATCCTCACCCCTGGCCCTGAACCTGCCAGGCTCGACCCCAGCCTGGACCCCTGATGACCCTGACATTGCCGACCTTCTGGTAAGACCCCCTCCCAGATGACTTGTTTCCAGTGCCATCCCTGCCCCCCAGGGCCCCGCCATTGGTGCTAGCTTCTAGTCCCTGCTGCCCTTGCTCAGAACAAAAGGTCTTACTCCCAAACTGGTTTACAAGGCCTGATTCTCATTTAGACCCAAGGCTCCAGGCTGAGGGTTGAGTGACTGGTGACATTTCTCTTCGAGGACTCACACTGTGACTCTTTTAGACCTGAGGCTTCAGGGTCCAGGTCTCCAAGACAGGTCAAGGTTCTAGGCTGGCTTCCTGTCAGTGGCTTCCTGCCAGAGAAGGCAGGGCTTCTAGGGGGAGGTTTCTAGGCTGTGGAATGGGCCTTCAGACTCAACCTTCTGCAAGTGGGTTTAAAACATACTTTTGAGGATACCCAGGTTTCCACACTTCCTGGCCTATAATCAGAAAGGCAAAAGAAAGCCAAGAGTCCCTCTCCCCCACCTCCGTCCCCCGGTGTCTAGACGTGGAGACTGAGGGAGACTCAGAAGGGGAGAGGGACAGAGGGACTGGGGAACAGATGTGTGCTAGGAATTGGGCCTTTGGCTTCTGGGTTGGGCAGGACCATGGTGTTAGATGCATCTGAACTCTGGGTTCTGGGCTCTGGGCTTTAAGTACCAAATTTCAAAGTCTCATCTTTGTTAAATACCTACTGTGTGCCAAGGGGATTGGAAGACAAAAGGGAAGGGGAGGGAACTCAGAATTGTATAATGCCTACTATCATGCCAGACAAGGATGTAAGGGCTTTACAATTGTCCTCTCATTTGATCCTCATGGCAACCCTGGGAGGTAGGTGATGTTACTATCACCATTTCACAGTTGAGGAAACTGAGGCAGGCAGAAGTTAGGGTGACACACCTACCAAGTGGCTGAGGTTGGATCTGAACTCATGCCCAGGTTGGCTCTATCTGCTGAGCCATCAGCTGTCAAAGGTCAAACAGTTCCTGGTGCTTAGGAAGACAGCCAACCCATATACACAGGAAGGATCAGGAAAGGCCTGACTTGGAAGGCAGAGACTGGTCCGAATTCTGAGAAGAGGCCAGACTGTGCAGAGCCACCTTGGCAGGCCCAAGAGGACATAAGGAAAGAGCTTCTCTTAGAGGGCTGGCCCACAGGCCTTGGTGCCCAACACAAGAGGTCCAGTTTGATGCTAGATGCCTTGGAGAGCTGCTAGAATTGACTGAGAAGTTTAGGGAGCTGTGTTTTAGGAAACTCTCTTTGGTAGCTGAGGAGGGGGCCTCAGCAACATCTCCATCCCCCACTACACTATCCCCCTTACCTCTGCTCACTGGATGGTCTGCCTTGGTTTGAACAGACTCAGGAGTGGGGAGGGACTGAGGCAAGTAACCCTGAGTTGGCTGAATTCCAGGCATTAGGATGTGACATGGCAGGGCCCCTGAGTAGACCCTGAATCCATGAATCCCCAAAAAGCTTGCTCCCCTTCCCCACCGCTAGAATTGAGAGGGCACTTGCCTGGCTCCAGGTCTGGGGAACACAAGCAGCTAAGTCTGGGGCACTGTTCCCCTGAGCCCTTCCGTGTCCTATAGAACGGGGTGAACAGCGGCTTGCTGCGGGCCAAGGACTCCATCACCAGCCTCAAGGAGAAGACCACCCGCGTCAACCAGCACGTCCAGTCGCTTCAGGTCCCACTAGCCGCTGCCTGGAACAACCCCCTCCCCTTCCTAGATTTCCCCCCACGAACCCCACATGCAAATCCTGGGGTGGCAGGGGATGGGGAGGCCCTTGCTGGACACCCTGCTGAGCCTGTGGAACCCTCACACCCTCGACCCCAGAGAATCCCTGCCTCTCTCGGGGTCTCGAGCCTGCGCGGGCCACCACACCTCCCGCCAGCCTCCAACTCTTCTTCCGCTTTGGGCCTCTCCCTTCCACAGAGTGAGTGCTCGGTGCTGAGCGAGAATCTGGAGCGTAGGAGGCAGGAGGCGGAGGAGTTGGAGGGGTATTGCAGTCAGCTGAAGGTGAGCAGGGATTCAAGAAGATGCCAAGGGCGGGTCCACGGGGCAGCTGAGGCGGGGCTAAGGGAGAGGGCGGGGCCAGTCGAGTCCCCAGCGCCCCCGGGGTGGGCGTGGCTAGGAAAGGGGGCGTGGCTATCCTGAGGACGGGTTTGGGGGAGGCCTGTGGGGATGGTCTTGCATTAAAGGAGGGATGGGGGCTAGCTGGGGGCTGGGTCCAAGGGGAGCCCCTGCATCCCGGGGGAGGGCTTCCTCCCCTAGCCCCCACCCCCAGCCCCAGATGTCCGGTCCCAGGAGAATTGCCGGAAGGTGACCCGCTCAGTGGAAGACGCTGAGATAAAGACGAACGTCCTGAAGCAGAACTCGGCCCTGCTGGAGGTGAGGGACGCCTGGGTGCTGGGGCGGGCGCTGGGCCAGCCAGAGCCCAGAGCTTGGTGGGCAGGAAGTCAGATATGCTGAAGCACCTCTCAGTGAGCTGGCCTTGGTCATCCCGCGCCCCAAGCCCAAGGAAACCCGCCTATGTCCCAGTGACAGCAAGAGGGATCGGGGTTAGGCTCCCAGCAGGATTTCCCTCCTTCGCCTCCCCAGGAGAAACTGCGGTTCCTCCAGCAGCAGCTGCAGGAGGAGCCCTCCAGACGGCAGCAGGCTGAGCTGCCAGAACTCGAGCAGCAGCTGGAGACCGGACTGTCCCGCCACTCACTGGTCTCCTCCTGCCCCACCCCGCCTCCTGAAGAGCCCCAGACCCAGACTGAAGCCCAGCCCCAGGCCGAGGCCGAGCCGGAGCCCGAGCCCGAGCCCGAGCCCCACCCGGAACCGGAGCTGGAGCCTGAGCCCGGTCTTGCCTCAGGCCTCTCTTCCACGCCCCAGACGGGCAGCCCCACCGAGCCTTCTGGAGCGCGGGGCACAGTCAACCTTGGGGATGGGCCCGAGGGCCAGGGCCAAGGCCAGAGCGAGGGCCATGGCCAGGGGCGCACAGGGGACAGTGGCGATCTGGAGCTGCATAAGGTCACCACCGGCCTGGAGGAGCTCAGGTGACCCGAGGCCGGCGGGTCAAACGTGGCGGGCGGAGGCCTTAGGGGCAGATCAGACATCAGGGGCGAAGCTATTTTGGCCGATGGGGCTGGGAAGGTATCCGAGCCTTCGTAGGACAGAGAAGGAAGGGACAGTCTTGGAGCTGAGACGAGGCTTACGAGTCATTTTAGTATGTAGAGGGCTAACCTCTGTGTTCCTTGACTGAATGAAAAGGACTAGAAAGGGCAGTGAGAATTTCGAGGCTTATTAGACGTCGAGAGCGAAGCTAATATGGGGGCAGGGCCAACCTGGAAACCAGGAGGGCGAATTCCGGACCTTAAAGTGGAGAGGACCGCGAGGGAGCTTCTAGTCAGCGAGCAGGGGGAGGGTTGCGTTTCCAGGCCCTGTGAGAAGTGAGGAGGCGAAGGGATCGGGCCTGGGGGATATGGGATAGGCTCTGGACCCTGCTTCTGGAGGTGGGGTCCCTGGAGCAGGCAGAGACCTGAGCACGACTCCCTGGCTTCCCCGGGCAGGAGAGAGGTGTCTTCGCTGACGGCGCGCTGGTATCAGGAGGAGGGCGCCGTGCAAGAGGCGCTGAGACTGCTCGGAGGTCTCGGGGGGCGGCTGGACGGCTTCCTGGGCCAGTGGGAGCGGGCCCAGAGGGAGCAGGCCCAGACTGCGCGGGGCCTCCAGGAGCTGCGGGGCCGGGCGGACGAGCTCTGCACCATGTGAGGACCCTCTACTCCTCCCATTGCCCCCAATGCCCATCCTCCGAGACTAGGCCGGGAGGGCTGCTCAGAGAGCGACGTGGAAGCGGTCCACTCGGACCCCCGGGGTGAGGCCCCTGTACAGTAGATGAGAGGGCGGGCCAATTTGGGAACTGGAAGGGCTTTAGAAGGATAAAAGCGCAGGAGCAGGAGTTGGTTCCACGCAGGGTGGCACTAACTGGGGACCCAGACTTAGTAAGGATGTAGCCTGCTGAGCCCCTCCACACCTGCCCTGCCCCCAGGGTGGAGCGTTCTGCCGTGTCCGTGGCTTCACTACGCGGGGAGCTGGAGGGCCTAGGTCCGGTGAAGCCCGTGCTGGAAGAGCTGGGTCGACAGCTGGGTAGTGCCCGCCGCGGCTCGGAACTCGTCATGGCCTTGGACCGGCCGGGCTCTTGCACTCGTTGCGGCAGGTGAAGCCCTGCCTCCCCAAGCCACAGGGCCTGGAATTGGGTGGTGGTGTCGAGGTCCCGTGGATCCGAGTGGGGTGCTCCCAGGGCACCTGGGATCTGGAAGGTCATGGTCCTGATGAGAAAGTGAGGGGGAAGGGAAAGCTCCTGGGCATCTCGGAGCTGGAGGGCCGAGTAGGGCTCCTGGGTGATTGTGATAGGGGGTCTGGGTAAGTCCCGAACTTGAGTCCATCGCCCCCAGCCAGGGGCAGCAGCTGTCGTCGGAGTCCCTGCAGCAGCTCCTGGAGCGGGCCCTGACACCGCTGGTGGACGAAGTCAAGCAGCGTGGCCTGGCCCCCGCGTGCCCCAGCTGCCAGCGACTGCATAAGAAGATCCTGGTACGAACCACCCCCACCCTACCCCATCCCAGGAGCCTGGTGTTGGGCTGGCCAAATGGGGAATGGGCACCAAGAAGACCCCATCCCTCCCTTCTGTCGCTGCAGGAGTTAGAGCGCCAGGCGCTGGCGAAGCATGTTCGGGCTGAGGCTCTGAGCTCCACTCTGAGGTTGGCCCAAGATGAGGCCCTCAGGGCCAAGAACCTGCTGCTCACAGACAAGATGAAGCCTGAGTGAGGGTCCTGACCCCTGACCTCACCTCAGAATGACCTCAAATGTGACCCTGACCAGCAACCTCTGACCTCATCTGACCCCAGTGTGTCCCTGAACCCCTGACCTGCTATGACTGTGATCTGGACCTCGTCATGATCCCTGACATCCTGTAGGAGCCCTAACCCTGGGTTCTCCTGACCCTAACCTACACCACCATGACATGACTGCTGATGTCATCATGACCAGCTGGTGACATCCCAGTGTGATCCCTGAGAGAATGACCTGTGACCCCTGACCCTCACTACCTCCTGCTTTGACCCAAATCTCAAAGCCTGTGTGACCTCGAATGTTCCCATGCCAGCATCTAAGCACTCCTGCCCCTCCTCCTTACAGGGAGAAGGTGGCTGCTTTGGACTACCTGCATCTGAAGATGTGCTCCCTACATGACCAGCTGAGCAGCCTCCCTCTGGAGGGATCGGCCACGAGCCTAGGGGGAGGGAGCAGTGGAGGAGCCCCTCCAAAACGTGGGGGGCCCGCACCTGAGCAATAAAACCTCAACCCCTATTCTGCCTCCTATCTCCTCTTTGCAACACTTGGAATGCATTGCAGTAAACTTTTAATCATTGGCCACAAACTGTCCAAGATTTTGGGAAGAGCCCTCAAAGTGCTTTTCGATCAATTGGAGCAATGATTGAGGCTGAGGGGAGCTGTAGTGAGGGCTTCAGATAGCCAAGGATCTGGCTAAGGGTACAGTGGGGCTGAAGTTTGTTCTATGGTTATAATGAGGATAAGGGTGGGTGGGCTGAGGGTGGAGCTGAGGAAAGCAGGCTTTGTTCAATTCCATCACTTTACAAGAAGGGAAACTGAGGCTCAAGGTGGTTAATGAGTTCCAGAGGACCAGCTGATCTTCTGACACCAAACCAGCTTTTTTCCTACCACACCAAGGTTGAGCTCTTTGGGTGAACCTTCAGGGAAGATAAGGACTGATGAGAGTAGACTGAGGCTGAACCCAAAGATTGGGCTTGAGTTATGTTGAATAAGATTGGGGATTAGATTGGACCAAAGGGAAACAGAGGTTGGTAATGATGGATGAATGAGTTTGAGTTTGGATAGACATTCACTTGATGGGCTGAGATGATGGTGAAATTGGGGTGTAATCTGATCTGACAGGATGATTGGACAAAATATGGTTGGACTGTGTTTATGATTGAGGCTAATGGGCTGCTGGTGTCAGAGATGAACAGGAAATTACCCTTCATCTTCTTCCTTTAACCCTATTCTGGGTTCCTGGGGCTAATTTTTAGAGGCTGGAGTTAGGATTAGACTTTTCTGTACATTCGCCATCATTTAGTACCAAAATCAACATGGGCAATGATGATGTGAGTCTACTGACATACTAGAGAAGTATAGACCAATCTCTACAAAATATTTCCATGACCTAGAGATATTTACTGAAGGATATAGGTTCAACTGTTCTTATAGATTTGCCCTACATTAAGTCTGTCCAGTGCAGAGGGAAAATGTAGGGTCCAGGATTGAACAGGAGGTGAAAAGTAGGGTGGATTGCCTTGAAAATTGCAAAGCTCTTAATCACCCACAGCTTCTAATGGTAGCAAAAGTCTGTTTTTAATACCATCATTCTCCCGATGTTGTCTGGCAGTGAGAAATGGAATTGATCAGTCTCTTAAGAGTTAAAAAAATGATTAGCACACAACAGTTGAAGGTGCATACTGAGTGTGAGAAGCCTGCAACATGTAACCAATGAGGAACTTCAGGGAGCAGGTGTAAAATATAACAAGTAAATGTAGGATAGGAAGAAAAGACAGGTTGGTCATAAGGTGAGAGTGAGGGAAAACAAGTGGATAGCCACAATGTCCTACTGTCCACAATGTCCTTCAGGTTTCAGGAAAAATCCTCCAAGAAGTTGGGTTCATCACCCTAAGGAAAACATGGGAGAACATGGGCAAGAATCACACAGGGCAAGCAGGTATCAGCAAAGGGAGCTTCCAAATGAAGCATTTGAGCTGGGAAAAAAAAACTGGCTAGCAATTAAAACCCTCAACTAGTGCAGGGGTGGGGAACTTGCATGGGATGGGATACCTTAAGAGGTAATGGGTTTCCATTCCTTGGAAGTCTTCAGGCTGAGGCTGGATTATCACTGTATAGTTTGAAGTAGGGATTCCCCTCAGCTAAGTGTTGGACCAGATGGCACTTGAAGACCCATCTCTGGAACTCTGGGATATGCCTCAGTACAAGAGTTATCTGTAACCTGGGCTCCATTGAACCATGAGTCCTGAAAGCTATATAAAATTTAAGGCACTCTTTGGGTATTTAAAACCACAGTTCACAAGCCCTTGCTGGTGACTCTCTTTAACAACTAGACAAAATTAGAGGACAAACTGGAAACAAGACAATTAAACAGAATAGCACCCCATATGTGCACTCTTCCCCACTTTGGCACATCTCCTATGGGCAACAGAGGTAACTGGAGCACCTCACTTTCAGTACTTGCACCCCACCCCCTCTCTGTCTTTTACCACTGGCTGCTAACTACCAGTGAGGTGACAGCATCTACCGAACCAGATCTCCTTTCTGAACTAGAAGTTGTTGCTGTCAACTGCTGAGCTGTTTTTCTCTACCACACTGCCATCTGCTGGTTATCCACTCAGCAACTCCCGTCTGATGATTTTGCCAGCTATGGTCATTTTCTGGTTCTCTGTTCAGTTAGAGTTTCTGGTCAGCCTCTTCCCCGCAGAGGAGCAGTCCCAGCTCCTGTTGTGCATTTAGAGGTATCCCATGGCTTTGCTTTTATTTCAGTAACCATCTTTCCATCCAGGGTTGGGGGTGAGAAAATCTCTTTCAATTCCCATCATGCCCCTAGCCTTGACTAGAGAGTGCCAAGAGCATGCAAAATACTCTCAAGTTCTACTTAGAGAAGCCTGGGGGAGTGAATTCTCACTGGGGACCTTCAATCTGCCTGTGTTCCTTTCTGCTGGAACTAAAGCTGAAGCTCTGCCCATACTGTCCAGTAAAAATGTACAGTTCAAGGGTCAGAACCAAGATGGCAGAGCAAAGACAGGGACTTTCCTGAGATCTCCAAACCTCTCCAAATACCTTTTAAAATTACTCTAAACAAATTCTAGAGCATCAGAACCCACAAAAAGACAGAGTGAAACAAATTTCTAGTCTAAGACAACCTGGAAGGTCAACAGGAAAGGTCTCTTGCACCAGGGTGAGAGAGGCGTGAAGTCCAGTGCAGGCCCCAGAAAACCTGGAGCAGACCTTGGGGTACCTGAATCACTGGCAGCAGTGGTGGTTTCCAGACCTCTCAGCCCACAGACACAAAAGACAACTTAGAAGGTCAGCAGGAAAGGTCTGTCAAACCTGGGTGAGAGACAAACTCAGTCCATCACTGTATCAGCAAGCACCCCAGCACACCCAGGGTGGCTGCTAGCACAGGTTCTTAGATCTGCTTTTCTAAAGGAAAGCAACTCAAAGTGGGTTAACAATCTTACGTTAATCGATCAAATATCATTTACCTAGTTCAGGGGGAAAAG
>CM053582.1:69721258-69738721 GCA_028627135.1 Pseudochirops cupreus
TGGCCAAATCACACAACTCTTCTCAAAGTGAGCCCCAAACCAAAACCTCACATCAGGGCGTATATATAGCCTTCTCCTGGCTTGGAGAATGTCACAGCCCTCTAGACCCACTGCCCAATCACAAAGCTACAAGGCACAGGCATTCCTGGAAAACAAGCCTGGCACCACAGGCTCCACGTGACCACATTCAGCCTATTAGGGAACAGAGTATACTTTCAAATATCCAAGGGTCCTCAGAGTCACGTAGCCACTTTAGCAAAGGGCCTAGGGGCAGGGAAGATCTTCAGATTCCCATAACAATCACAGGCTGGGCCAGAACAACCCTGGTCCCAGCAAACCAGGAGCAGGCCTGGGAAGTAACTGAGTCAGCAGTGGCAGTGGCTGCTTCCAGAGCTCTCAGTCCACAGACAGTAAAAAGGTCAAACAACCCGTCAGAAGGAAATTGCAGAAGTCTTTTTGCTAGCACTGAGGCAGGATTCTGTTGCTTTGTACATACTTGGATCTGGGTCATAGTGCTGGGGGGCAGTCCCAGAGCAAGGAGGAGCACTAGCAAAGCAGAACTTGTGGCAGCAGTAGAGCAGGAAACCCTCCTCACAGTTCCAGAAGAGAGTACTTGTGTCCACTCACAAACCAAAGCACAGACCAGAAGAGGAGTAGACACCTCTCCTTAGATTATACCACCTTGTAAAAGCTGAAAACTTATAGGTCCCTAGAAGTGTCTCTGAAAACAGCTGCACAAAACCCCTGAAGCTTGGGAGAGTGCACCCTCCACCCTGGAAGCAGAGTCCTATCTTAACAAAGAGTTAAAAAGTCAAGTTATAGACTAGGAAAATGAGCAAACAATGTGGGGAGGGAACTCTGATTATAGAAACTTACTTTGGTGACAAGGAAAATCAAAACACTCAGAAGACAACAAAGTCAAAGCTCCTATGTACAAAGCTTCCAAGAAAAATATGAATTGGTCTCATGAAAGAACTCAAAAAAGATTTTGAAAATCAAGTAAGAGAAGTAGAGGAAAAATTGGGAAGAGAAATTAGAATGATGCAAAAAAATCATGAAAAATGAGTCAACAGCTTGGTAAAAGGGACTCAAAAAATACTGAAGAAAATAATACCTTGAAAAACAGACTAGGCTAAATGGTAACAGAGGTCCAAAAGCCACCGAGGAGAAGAATTCCTTAAAAAGCAGAATTGACCAAAGGGAAAAGGAGATCCAAAAGCTCACTGAAGAAAATAATTGCTTAAAAATTAGAATGGAGGAAATGGAAGCTAATGACTTTATGAGAAATTAAGAAATCAAGACAAAACCAAAAGAATGAAAAAACAGAAGACATGAAATACCCATTGGAAAAACAACTCACCTAAAAAATAGATCCAGGAGAGATCATTTAAAAATTATTGGGCTACATGAAAGCCATGATTAAAAAAGAAAAAGTATAGACATCACCTTTCAAGAAATTATCGAGGAAAACTTCCCTGATATTCTAGAACCAGAGGGAGAAATAGAAATTGAAAGAATCCACTGATCACCTCCTCAAAGAGATTCCAAAATGAAAACCGCCAGGATTATTATAGTCAAATTCCAGAGTCCTGAGGTCAAGGAAAAAATAGCCAGAAAGAAACAATTCAAGTAAGGTGAAGCCACAGTCAGGATAACCCAAGATTTAGCAGCTTCTATATTAAAGGATCAGAGGGCTTGGAATATGATATTCCAGAGGGCAAAGGGTTACAACCAAGAATCACCTTACCCACAAAAACCGAGTATAACCCATGAGGGGGGAAAATGGATATTCAATGAGACAGAGGAATTTCAAGCATTTTTAATGAAAAGACCAGAAAAAAATAAAAAATTTGACTTTTAAATACAAAATTCAAGAGAAACATGAAAAGGTAAGCAGGAAAGAGAAATAATAAGGGACTTAATAAGTGTAAACTGTTTACATCCCTACATGGGAAGATAATATTTTGCTGCCATTTGCTCCATTCTAATTTTTTTTTTTTTGCTTTTTGGAGGGGGGAAGGCAGGGCAATTGGGGTTAAGTGACTTGCCCAAGGTCACACGGCTAGTAAGCGTTAAATGTCTGAGGTCAGATTTGAATGCAGGTCCTCCTGACTCCAGGGCTGGTGCTCTATTCACTGTGCCACCTAGCTGGCCCTCCATTCTAATTTTTAAGAAATTATTTTCTTCAGTGAACTTTTGGACCTCCTTTTCCATTTGGGTAGTTCTGCTTTTTAAGGAATTCTTCTCCTCATTGGCTTTTTGGACCTCTTTTACCATTTGACCTAGTCTATTTTTCAAGGTGTTATTTTCTTCAATGTTTTGGGGGGTTTTCTTTTCCAAGCTGTTGACTCAGAAGACCTTTCTCATTATTAGGGTAGTTAGAAGGAGTATACATGGATAAAGGGGATGGGTGTATGAGTTGAATATGAAAGGATGATATCTAAAAAAAATAAAGTTAAGGAGTGACAGAGGAATGTCCTGGGAGAAAGAGAAAGGGAGAGGTAGAATGAGGTAAATTTTCTCACATAAAAGGGGCAAGAAAAAGCTTTTACAATGGAGAAGAGGGGGAGAGGTGAGACAAAGCAGTTTGATGCTGTAATAATTAACCAGTAAGAGACTGCTTCACTCTATATCTAGGAACCTGATATAGAACCTTCGATGAGCATTTATTAAGTGCCTACCTGCAGCTGCTTTGCACATAGCCTCTGGAGGTAAATAGACAAATGAGATATTCTATGTCTTCAGGGTAAAACATGCACAAATACCAGATTGTGAGCTGCTTGTCAGTGGGGACTGGTTTTTCCTTTCTCTGTGTCACTAGCACTTGGTAGGAGCTTGGAAAATGTTCCTTGATTTGAAATACAACCAGACCCTAGAAATGATAACAGCTAGTTCATGAGAATCTCTAGCATTCCTTTGTTTAGTCTCCTCAGAAATTGCCATAACCTGGGGATTATTGGAAGGGGGTGGATATGACTGACAGACCCATCCTCTTCTTAGCCTAAGGCAGAGGGCAATCCAAGAGGGAGAACGCCATCACCAAAAGGAGCATCAGGGCAAGGTGAGGAAGGAGTTAATGGAAGACAAGGACTGAGCAGAGTTTAAAGTAATACCAAGCACAGAATAGGAGCTTAACCAATGTTTGCTAGGAAAGGGAGGGAAGGAGAGAAGTACCTCAGGGAGCCACAGAGGGCGAGGGTCACCAATGGTCGTGAGATCCTTCGCATCAAACTCCAGGACACTGGCCATATAATCTATTCTTGCACAACTAATACTCAGCAGACACTGGGAGACCAGACCCATTTGAGTGGCTGAGACTAGAGCCAGGGATGCCTTCTCTCACTCTCCATCAATCTCAAGATGCTGAGGATTTCTTCCTGAAATTTGTCCCTATTTCTTGCATCTTTCTTTACTTGCCTGTTCACCTTCCCTTTAAAGTTGGTTTTAAGACAAAGGGAGTTAACCAATGCATTGTTCATTCCTGTGTATCCCTGCACCAATGCAATGAAGAGAAATGATGGAAAAGACCTCCTAGAAGAGAGAAAATAAATGTTTTACATTTAATTTTTATTTTTTCTCAATTACACATAAACAAACATTTTTAACATTTATTTAAAAAAATTTTGAACTCGAAATTTTCTCCCTCCCCCTCATTGAGAAGTCAAGCAATCTGATATAGATTATATAGGTGCAATCATATAAAACATTCCATATTAACCATGTTAACAAAGGAAAACACAGACCCAAAAAACCACAAGAATAATAAAGTTTTAAAAAGACTGCTTCAATCTGCATTCAGACTCCATTAGTTCTTTACCTGGAGGTGAATAGCATTTTTCATTATATGTCCAAGAGAATAAATTTTATAACTACAGTATATATTTTGCAGAGAAATTCTCTGACTAGGGCTTCAAGTTGTGGAGAGAGAATCATTGATCCCTTCTTACATATTCCCAGGGCATTGCACCTCATGCCATCCCTGATGGTTCTTTATCTCTTAGAGCAATATATTTCTGGGCAAATGGCAGTTTTTGATTGGAGGAAGCAATAAAATGTCAGTTGGCATTGGGAGAAGGACCTTTGATCTTTTTTCTTCCCATTGTTTCCTGAGACTGGTTTGAAAGGGAAACCACTCCTCCAGAGAAGAAGAGGCTTAGTTATGTCTGATGAGTATACATAAGGGTATAAGAGGAAGTGACATTGCCCTTATGATCCTTCGCGTTAGCTCAGCATAAAGCCTGCACAACCTATATTACTGCTAGACAAAACAAAATACATACAGAGAGATTTCCAAGGCCAGGACACAGGTCAGTATGGAAGATGGTGAAGATGTAATATAATGGACAGTGTGAAAACAAAGCTCAGGGGTTCCCACAATGGGAGGGTAGGGGAAAATAAGACAGACACCCCCTAGAAGGCTGAAACTGACATGATGGATATGAACATGAATTGTGATCAGGGAAGGAAGCTTAGGTTTAGTCAGCCTGAAACTCAGAAGTCCAGGTTAATGAGCAGAACCACAGCGCCACAGAGTGTCACGTCATCTTCATAACAGCAAAGGCAGCTGATTCTTAATCCCTGAGAAATATGGTCCAAAGTTATTAAAATAATAAAATATTTCATCTCAGCTCTTGAGTCCTCATTGCCAAGTTTGGGGGATCCCTTTGTCATTTATCAGCGTTTTGTGTGTATTATAATCCCGTAAGAAATTCACGTATGTGCTTCATGCTGTACACGTGTGAATGAGGAGAAATTACTGGTAAAGTATGGAACAAGACTAGTTCCTTAGTTTAAGCACAGCAGTACTTACAGACACAGTGTTCAAGGTTGGAAACTTCTGACTACATACATTTCAGGATTTCTCAATTACCTTAGAAAGCCCATCAAAATCTTTTTGCAGACATTTCTACGATTTGGAGCTTGAATAAGCTGGTGGATTTGTGTAGATTTAGAAGATCCATGAAGTATTTTTTATTTATTTTTTTAAGTTTATTTTTAGTTTTCTTTTCTTTTCTTTTTTTTTTTGGAAGATGATTCATTTTTGTTTATAAAAACAAAGGCAACCCCAAGCAAAGACCCCTTTCTTTTACAGCACATAGATAAAAAGGAGAAAAGGGGAGAAAAGTCAATGTTTTGTCTGGATCAGGTTGGGTCCTTTCTTGTGGCATCTGCAGGATCTGAGCTGCTCGTCCCCTCTGAAGGAGAAGCAGATTTCGGTCCAGCCTCAGCCTCTGAAACAATTTCGAGAACCTCCTCACCCATCACTTGTCTCACCTTCTCCCCTCGAGCTGCCAGAATTTATTCAATGTTCTTCTTCCCATCCAGGTCTGAAAACCAGCCCAGGTTGTCAGCAATGACATGGTGGTTCTGGCAGCTGGGACACATCACAATCACCACACCATTATGATAGGCAAGTTTGGAGATCCTTTTAGCAGACCTCTTCCAACAGACCTTGCAGGTGTAGACTAGCTGGTAGTGAGAGGCCTGTACCCGGCCCCGAGCAGGCCCCGAGCCTGGCCCGGAACTCAGAGGGCACCGCCAGCACCACAGCCCACCTGTTGGACCGGGCCAAGGCCACCTCTTCCCGATGCCATCTCGGATGCATCCCTGAAGTGAGCCAGGCCGGGTGCCAGTGTTGAGGGTTCTATTAGTCTGAAAGAATTACCAGGCATAAGCAGTCTTGGCAGTTTTAAAAGGGTTTATTGCGCTTGTCAGCGGGCAGGAGAAAATTAAGGAGACTCCTGCAAAGTGTGGGGATTGGGGGTACTGATTATATAGTAACAAAGTCATACAGAGGTGGAGTTACGGAGGAGCACCCAGCCTGTCTGCCCTGAAAAGTCCCTCTTTGATAAGGTGGATGAGTTCTTTGGTTAGGAGTTATCTTACAGCTGGCCACTGGAACAAAAGGGGTAATACTTTCTCTAACTAAGGAATCCTTTTAAGAATTCATAGGTGTGGTCTGTTATAGTTAAGGAGCTTCAGGGAAGATACTTACAGGCTGGGGGCCAGGGAAGGGACAGAGTTAATGCTTTACAGCTGGGGGGGAAAGGTGACTTTTCACAGGCTGATGTCACAAGCCGATATCACATACCTAGGTGCTGAATACAAATGAGATTCAAGACAAAGTCACCCCAAAATATTACACAGGCACCTCAGCACCCCCTCACTGGTACCCAGGACTGCTACTGGAGCCAGCCGCCAGACCCAAGTCACCGCACGCCACATGATTCCATCTCTATTTTTAGTTTTCAACATTCCTTTCCACAAGATTTTGAGTTACAAATTTTCTCCCCATCTTTCCCCTAACCCTCACCCCAAGATAGCAAGCCTACTGAATACCCCTTCCCTCAGTCTGCTCTCTTTTATATCCTCCTCCATGTCCCCCCCAACTTTCTAGTAGGACAAGATGGATTTCTACACCCCAGTGCCTGTATATTTTATTTCCCAGTTGCATGTAAAAATAAAAAAACAACTTTTTTTTAACATTTATTTTTAAAACTTTGATTTCCAGATTCTTTCCTTTCTTCCCTCCTCACCCACCCCCACTGGGAAGATAAGCAATTCAATATAGGTTGTACATGTGTAGTTACGAAATTAGTTATATTGTGAAAGACTAACTATATTTCCCTCCATCCTATCCTGCCCCCACTTATTCTATTTCCTATTATGACCCTGTTCCTTTTCAAAAGTGTGTGCTTCTAACTACCCTCTCCCCCAATCTGCCCTCCCTTCTATCATGCCCCCTCTTATCTTCTTCCCCCCTACTTTATGAAGTACTTTCAAAAGGCAAAAAAATAACATCGAGAGCATCACTTATTATATTGCTTTGTTGGAATACTGCTATATATGCCTATCTATCACTATATATTAGCAGTCTGCTCCTAATTTAATTTTTAAATCAGATTTATTGTAGTTAATCCAAAGTTTTAATGTAAATTTAAGCAATTTTGATTAAAAATTTTTGTTAATGGGGACAGCTAGGTGGAGCAGTGAATAGAGCACTGGCCCTGGAGTCAGGAGTACTTGAGTTCAAATCCAACCTCAGACACTTGACACACTTACTAGCTGTATGACCTTGGGCAAATAACCCTAATTGCCTTGGCTTCCCTCCTCCAAAAAATTTTTTTTGTCAATCTGAAAAATATCTGTGTGTGTGTCCGCATACATGCTTTATCATACAAAGATAAGGCATAAAAGATACTTGATGATAAGTACTCTATGGAGTGCTCAGCCCTGTCATATCTCACGAATCTTCCTGATCACTGTCCTCACTCCAGAAGATATGGAGAGAATGGTTGGGAAAGGCTCACCACTGTGACTCCTTGCTCTGTAATAACTGACCATTCAAAGTGTTCTGGAAATCTCCCTGGTAAGCACAAGGCCCCAGATATCAACCAGTAGCTTATATCTCTGTGCCAGACCCAGATGGCATCTCTGGACACAGTAAGCAGTATCACAAATGCAACAGCAACAGGCAGCAGCCATGTGCTTTCCATGGTGGTTCTCCATTTCTGCCTGTATCTATCTGTTGTCTCCCTTTTCTTCTCTCTTCTCCCTACCCCACTTCCTTCTTCTCTTTCCCTCTGTCTCTCTCTCTCTCCCTCTCCCTCTGCCTCTGCCCCCCTTAAATTGGTACTAAAATGGGAAAGAACAAGAGAAATCACTTATACAGAAAGATTTAGATGGTTCAACGGATAGGCAGTACCTCCCTAGGGTACAAAAAGTCATGAGAAAAATCAAAAGAGGAGAGGACCAAGTTACAAAACTCTTTCCTCACCTGCCAACTTCTCAATAAAGCTCCTTTCCCTCTCTTGAATTTGTTCTCAGTCCCCTAGGTTTGTTTCCATTCAAACCCTGTTGGTTGGAGTTATTGCTAATCGGTAAGTTTTTTCAGCTAATTTCTTATCCAAGAGACAGCTGATTTCTTAGCCTGAGTCTCCAAAGCACAAGTCAAGGTAGAGTCTGGGGGAGTGCCCTGGGAAGTTATATACATATCCTAGTATAGCGCTTATAATAGCCAGGATTCCTTATCCCAACTCCCAAACACATCAATCAATCAGGTCCCTTAGAGCAAGGCTAGCTACATCTCCCCATAAGATTCTAGGGATAGTTCTAAGAGGTTGGGGATGGGGGGGTCTTTTTAGTGCTACATGACTCATGAGCCCCCACCAATGTGCTGTCCTTTATGATTGTCAGTTTATTATCAATTAGTCAGATGTTAGACTTAGGTAGCTTTTAAAAAAGGGTATTTGCTAAGGTAGAGTTAGTAAGTTAGATGATACAAGCATCCCTCCAAAACGGATCCCTCACACTCTCCCAAAAGTCCATACAGAGTCTAGGGCAGCGGTTCTCAACCTGTGGGTCGCGACCCCTTTGGGTGTTGAATGGGGTCACCTAAGACCATCAGAAAACACATATTTCTTATGGTCTTCGGAACCAAGACACTGCTCCTCTATCTGTCTCCAGGCGGGTCCACCCACATGCAGATACGCCCACATACGAATATTAAAGGGTCGCGGCATTAGGAAGATTGAGAGAATACCCTCTGTTGACTTCTCTGAAGTCCTTGATCAGGGCTCAATGTTCCTAACACATTCAGTAATAGGAAAATTTAGAACTCAGGCTGTGGGTCCCCTTGAACATGGATCTTCACACATACTAGCATTAGCATTTCTTTGAGAAGCTTCTTCTGCAGTTCTTCAGCAGAGCTAGAAGTTGTCTGTCTCCTGGTAGAGTGAATGCCCATGCATATCTTGGGAAGTGGCCAGTCCGTACCAACATATGGCTCATGTTCTTCTATCTCATTCCAGAACTAGGGAGTCAATGCAAACAAGCCCCAAAAGTTTGCTAGAAATTAAATTCTCCAAATACACTGAGTTAAGTGATAGAATTTTTCTTTGTACCCATCAAGCACAAATCTTGCAGTTCTTCTCAAGCAATCAACCAATGAGCTTTTCTTGAGTGTCTACTCTGTGCCAGGCACTTTACTGGGCAGTAAGGACACTAAATGAGGCAAAGAAACAAAAAACCAAAAAGATGAGTCTTCTTGACTCCAGGCCTGGCACACCATCCATTGCACCACTTAGCTGCCCTGATTTTTGGTACCTCCAAGTAAGACTTTGCATTTAGCCCCACTGAATTTCATCTTATTAAATTCACCCAATGCTCCAGCCTGGACTTTCAGATGCTCCTTCATTCAGTGTGTTCCCCATCCATCCACTTTTGTGTCCTCTTTGGATCTGATGAGAAGGTAATCATGGCCTTTACCCAAGTCTCAGACAAAAGTACTAACCAGCACTGCCCAAATACCTAAGGCATTCCCTGGACACCTCCAGCTATACTCACATTAAAACATTAACAACACTTGGAGACCAGCTATCCAACCACAGGAATGCACCAGGACCAAGCAGGCATAGGCTGTATAGAGGGGGAACAGAGTTGGAAAACCAGTGGGAAATGGAAATTAATGCTGGGAGAGGAGAATGCAGAGTTGGGAGACTGCTGAAGGTATGTTTAGTGGGACACCATGACAAAGGCACCATTAGAAGATTCTAGGGAAAAGTTCTCATAAAGGACAGATCTGTACTGCCCTAATTGTGTCAATTATAAGGTGGCAACCTTCCAAGAGAATACCGAAATAGCAAAGAAAGAGGGGCCCATGCCAGCTTTGATATTAATAGGTTTTTTTTTAGGGTTAATTAGATTAATTGAGGAAGTTTATTTGCAAGAGGTCAGTCATCTTGGGCAGCAGCAGGGCAAAGTAACATCGCGAGTCCCTGCACCAGCCCCAGATCAGGACAGTTATTATATAGAAACAGAACAAAGGAGGCAGAGTGCTAAGAAAGGCCCAGGGTCATGTGCCAGCTTTGGCATGTGATAGTTGGAGTTCGTTTTGTTTGTTTGTTTAGTTTTAGTTGTCAGCATTCACTTTTATAAGATTTTGAGTTCTAAAATTTTCCTCTCCTTCCCCATCCTCCTCAAGACAATGTGCAATCTGATAGAAACTCTACATGTATGATCATATTAAACATATTTCCACATTAGTCACATTGTGAAAGAATAAACAGAACAAAGGGGAAAACCATGAGAAAGAAACAACACATGAAGGGGAAAGTAGTCTGCTTTGATCTGCATTCATTCTAGACTCCATAGTTTTCTTGGGCAAGTTCCCAGGCTCTGGCTACCACATGCAGTACCAAATGGGAACCATTGTCTTACTTGATAATAAAACCATATTTCTTTCACAGCCATCCTTGCTTTTTTTTGGTTCTTTTTTCAAATAATGAGCATCTTCTTTTATTAATCTCATTCTCCACTACTCCCCTACATCGACAACTTAAAACAAAACAAAAAACCCAAACAAGTCCCTCAATGCATACCTACATAGTGTGGCAAAAGACATTCTCACATTAACCATGTCAAAAACATTATGTGTCTGCATCTCAAGTCCATCAACTTTCTGGCAGTAGGTAAATGATGTAGTTCATCTTCTGGGCTGATCAGAGTTCTGAAGTCTTTCAGAGTTGTTTGTCTATCTAACGTTGTGATCCGTGCATAATTGTTCTAGTTCTGCTCAGTTTGCTTTGCATCAGTTCATAATGATCTTCCCAATTTCCTCTAAAATTGTTCCTGTTATGGTACAATTTTATCCCGTTATATTCATATACTAAAACTCAGCTAGCCATTCCTCAGTAAGAAGATATCCCCTTCGTTTCCAATTTGTGGGTACCATGAAAAGAGAGACTATAAATATCTTTGTGCAAATAGGCCATTTTCTTCTTTCTTCTGTTTTATTTAAGGTATAGACCTCGCAGTGGTATGCCTGGGTCCAAGAGAGCACGCACAGTTCGGTAACTCTCTGGGCACAGCTCTAAGTTGTTTTTCATTGTGTTGGATCCATCCACAGCTCTACCAAGGATGCATGGCTGTAACCATTTGCCCACACCCTCCCAGCATTTCCCATTTTCTTCTTTTGTTCCTTTTGCTAGTCTAATGGGTGTAAGAACCTGAAAATAGCTTTAATTTGAATTTGTCTAATAATTACTTTAACCTTTAAAAAATATATGATTGTCCATAGCTTAGATTTCTTCCTTAAAATTTGAGTGCTCATATCCATTGCCCATTTATCTCTTGGAGAATGATTTTTATTGTACAGATCTGAATCAGTTCTTTACATATCTTGGAAATAAGACCTTCATTGGACACACTTGTTGGGAATATTTTTTCCCACTCTTTCTTCTGTGGGAACATATTTCCCCATTGGGGTGCACAGGTATTCAAGGAAGACGAGCACTTCTGGTCTGCAGGCTACTTTCCACCTTTGGTATCCACCTGCCCAGCTCTCACCTGTAGTTCCAGGAATCTGTAGCATGTGCCATGGCCACACCCCAGTAAACCAGATTGAGGATAACCAATGGGCCTCAAACCTGTTGGCAAAGTATGAGGTGTCTATCCCAAGCATGTGAAGATTCCTGTGGCCAAAAAGTTGGATGTAAACAATTCGTTCCTATGGATCGTGAAGGTAATAGAAGCAGGAGCTGTGGAGAGCTTAGAGCTTGGTTAGGCATCCTGATCCATCTTCAGTTGTCTTGGCTTTTGTTTTGCAGCCATACTTCAATGATTGAAAGAGGGAGTGAAGCTGACGACTTTGTGCAACCATGCCTCACTTAAATCCAATTTATGGTGAGTCAAAAACATCATCCATACCATTTTACCGTTCTTACCTACCTTAAAGTCCTGTGCTAATGGGCAAATGACAAAACAACATACGCTGGGAGCCATAGTCATAACCCTGCACACAGGCCACCCAGACCCTAGGATCATCTTCTCGTTGGATTGGGCAACCCCCCTGAGTGTCTGAATAACCCTTTTTAAGGACTGCTCAGCTCACCTCCTGGTGTGAGGAATGGGATAGAAAAGGTGCCCTAAAAATTGTTTGCTTCTCCTAACCCTGGCCTGCTTACCACAGCAGACAGGGATCCTAACTTGTGGTTGAAACAAACAAAAATATACAAAAAGTTTTGTAAAATGATTCCGTTCACCATCAGTACATGCAATGTGTGCACACTTACGAACAACATAAAATCCAGGAGACCTGAAAGGCAAACATCTCTTGTTGAAAGAGAATCAGCAGGTATCTCATCCAGATAGCATCCTGAGTGAAGCAAGGCTGACAGATGAAGGCCAACTTACTGAAGTCAGAGCTGGATACACCTTTTTCTGGAGTGGCTACAATGAAGGGGAGCACTATAAAGGTGGCATAGGTTTTGTGATCAAAACTAACCCAGTCAACAAGCCTGTATGCCTCCCAAAAGGAGTGAATGATAAGCTCATGACGATGTGATTGCCACTTACAGAAAAGTACCATGCCACTATCATCAGCACCTATGCTCCCACCATGAAAAAACCCTGATGAGGTCAAAGAAAAATTTTATAAAGATCCGGATACCTTCATCATCGGTATGCCAAAAGAGGACAAACTTATAATTCTGGGTGACTTTAATGCCAAAGTAGGCATAGATTATCAGACATGGCAGAGAGTCCTTGGGAGGAATGGAGTTCACTTACTATTGAAGACTCGTACATCTCATGATCTTCTCATCACCAACACTGTCTTCCATTTACCTAAACATAATAAAATTTCATGGATACTCCCTCAAAGTAAACATTGGCATTTAAAAGACTATGTGATTGTAAGGAAGAGAGACAGACAAGATGTGAGAGTAATGAAGGCAATGTGTGGGCAGAGTTCTGGACCGATCATAGACTTATCCTCTCCAAACAAAATATTCATATTCAACCAAAGTGATGGCCCCAAGGCAAGATGACAACCAGAACACTTCAAGTCAACAGATTAGAGCACTTCTGCCCACATAAACAGTTTGTTGCTAACTTGGAGGGAAAGCTGAGCCAATACAGATTGGCAACAGAGGAGCAGAAAAGGAGTGGGCAGCTTTCAGAGATTTGGTGTATAGCACTGCATTTGCTCATCTGGGTCAGAATACTCATGAATATTAAGACTGGTTTGACAAAAATGATGAGGAAAT
Organism: Pseudochirops cupreus; assembly: GCA_028627135.1. Classification (NCBI taxonomy): domain Eukaryota; kingdom Metazoa; phylum Chordata; class Mammalia; order Diprotodontia; family Pseudocheiridae; genus Pseudochirops; species Pseudochirops cupreus. The sequence goes on from CM053582.1 coordinate 69,734,305, forward strand.
TCAGAAATTGCTAAATGAAAAATGAGAACTCCACAGCATCTACCAGCAGGATAGTTTGTAAAGTACAAGCAGAGCTCAGAGAGATGCAGGATTCTTGGCTCAGTAATAAGGCAGATGAAATTCCATTTTACACTGATGGTAACAATCTAAAGCATTTTTACAATTCCCTGAAGGCTATTTGTGGACCAAAAATCTTTGGTGCATCTCAGCTATTCAGTGCTGATGGAACCACATTGAATAGTGTTAAGGACATGTCCCTGGAGAGATGGGCCAAACACTTCCATAATGTTCTCAACAGACTGTTGTCAACCAATGCTAAAGCTATTGTTCGTTTACCTTGAGTTGAAGTCAATTCCTCTTTAGCCAAACTTCCAACTGAAGAAGAGGTTTTGAAGGCCATTAGGTCCTTCTCATACGGCAAATCACTCGGTACTGATTCTATTCCAAATGAGATTTACAAGGCAGGGGTCTGTTGCTCCTACAAAAACAGACTGAAATCTTCCAGCAAGAGAAGGTTATCCCCCAGGAGTTCAAGGATGCCTCCACTGCCCATCCTGATAAAAGAAAAATAAATAGGTTGTCCTGTAATGATTTGGGGGGAGGGGAGGCTTCTCTCTTAGGCATCATAGGCAATATTCTTGCCAGAGTCTTCCTTAATAGACTGATCCTTCACCTGGAAAATTGTCATCCACCCAAGAGCCAGTGTGGATTCAGAAAGGGTCAAGGAATGATCAATATGATCTTTGCAGCCAAAGGATCCCTAGAGAAGTGCCAGGAGCAGAACATAGGTCTAAGGTTCATCTACCTAACCAAGGCTTTTGATACTGTCCATCATGAGTGCTTGTGGAAGATTATGGCAAAATTTCATTGCCTCAAGAACTTCATCAGTATTGTACATCAATTTCATAACAGCAGGCTTGGTAGGGTAATGGATAATGGTTGATGTTCTAGCGCTTTCCCAGTTATCAATGGAGAAAAGCAGGGCTGTGTGCTTGTTTCTATGCTTCTTAGCATGATGTTTTTCATGATGTTGTTGGACACATTCAGCAAGAATGAAAACAGCATCAATCTCAGGTACTGCCCTGGCAGTAAATTATTTAACTCGAAAAGGCTACAAGCCAAGACGAAAGTAAAGGGAGAGTTGGTACATGACATCTTGTTGGAGGATGACTGTGCACTCAATGCAGCCTCTCAGGCTGAAATGCAACAGAGTATGGCTCAATTCTCTGTTGTTTGTGCTAATTTTGACCTAACAATTAATATCAAGAAAACACAGATTCTCCACCAGCCATCATTACACCATCCATACATGGAACCATTAATTACAGCAAATAGAGAAATTTTGAATGTTGTGAATAATTTTACCTATCTTGGCAGTAAACTTCTCAGGGATGTACACATTGATAATGAGGTTGACATATGCATTGCCAGAGCTAGTTCAGTGTTTGGGGGCATCCAAAAGAAAGTGTGGGAGAGAAGAGGTATTAGGCTGCCTACTAAACTGAAAGTCTTCAGAGCCATCATGCCAACCTCACTTTTGTTTGCCTGTGAAATTTGGACAGTATACACGTGCCATGCCAGGAAACTGAACCACTCCCGTTTGAATTGTCTCAGGGAGATTCTGAAGATCATTTGGCAGGATAAGATACCAGACAGTAAGGTCCTTTCTCAAGCTAAATCATCAAATATTCAAACTCTACTTGCAGAGAGTGCAACTCTGATGAGTTGTCCACGTTGTTTGCAAATCAAGCATACACTTGCCAAAATAACTATTTTACAGAGAATTCATGCAAGGCAAGCACTCACATGGTGGTCAGAAGAAGCAATACAAGGACACTCTCAAGGTCTCTCTGACGGGCTTTGGAATCAGTTATGAGACATGGGAGCCAATGACACAGGACTGCCCAGCATGACATGCCTGCATTAAAGAAGGTGCTGTGCTCTATGAGTGAAGCAGAATTGTAGTAGCTTAAAAGAAATGCAAGATGTGCAAATTTAGAGAATCCACCCCAAATGTTCACATGGATTACTTGCACCCGACCCGTGGTAGAGGATCTGATCAGCCACAGTCAGACACATGGCACCTGGACCCAGATACAATGATGTCATTTGGCCCTCTCCAAGCACCATTTCCCCATTGTTTCTTCATGTTAGCAACACTCAGTCTACCCAGAGGCTTTTCAAGTTCTCTATGTACACAACTAAAGAAGAGGGATTGGGCACTAATTCCACATGGAATTTGCAGACTCTGTTCTCTATTCTTTTTATAAATGGGCACACTCATTCTTCTCCAATCTTATGGTTCTCCTCTAGTTTTCAATAGCCTCTCGAATATTCACTGACATGATAGTTCACTGTTGCCATTTCTTTCAGAACTCCAGGACAGAGTTGATCAGGACCAGGGGACTTGAATTCATCAAGGGAAGCTAAGCCATCTTGTGATCCCTTTAGCTGTCCCTGCTTGCCATTTTCAGAGTGATGATCATTCTTCTTGGCAAGGAAAACAGTAGAAGAATGAGAAACAAGTAGTTCTGTATTCTCTCTTGTCGGTTACCATCATCCCATCTTTCCTCAAATGGGCTCCTTTTGCTACTAGCCCCATTTTATAGATGAGAAAAATGAGGCATATAGGGCAAGCCAAGTGACTTGTCCAGAGTCACATGGCTAATTTGTGTCTTAGATTTGACTCCAGGTTCAGAACTCCATCCACTGTGCTGTCGAGCTGCCTCTCTGGAGCTATTGTCCCAACTCCCACTAAGCACTGGGGCAGGTCTTCAGGGATGGCTACCTCTGGCTTCTCAGGAACCCTGATGGAGAGGAAAAGGGTTTTCCAGTACTATAGCTCAGCTGCCACTGCTGTGTTTTCCCTTGATTATAGATTGATTGTAGGTTGGCCAACTGGATTAATGAGTGTTCAGTTAGGGATAGCATTGTCCAGAGCTGGCGTGGTTTGGGTGAATGACACTGAGGGTGGCCATGCTAGGGTGGGTAGATCCATATGGTGGCTGACGCTTGTAGCCAACCATAGAACCTGAGGCAGGTGGACAGAGATGTAGTCAGGGATAGGTTCTCATGAGACTCTGTTGTCCCCTGTAGCAGCATGCAATGTGTAGTGGGGAGGAGTGTGCTCCAGTCAAAACCCCAGAGCCACTGGGAGCTCAAGCTTATAGAGCAGCGATTCTCAACCTGTGGGTCGCAACCCCTTTGGGGGTCAAATGACCCTTTCGCAAAGGTCACCTAAGACCACTGGAAAACACATATTTCCGATGGTCTTAGGAACAGAGACACCACTCCTCTATCCGTCTCCAAGCGGGTCTGCCCACATGCAGATATGCCCACATACAAGTATTAAAGGGTCACGGCATTAGGAAGGTTGAGAACCACTGCTGTAGAAAGTTTTTAGACGAAGGATTTACTTACCGGTGACCCTAATTCCAAGGTAGAACACTGGGCCAAGGAACATGGACCAATAACAAAGGGAGTGCTCTAAAGATTACCCAGGAAAATCTAACTATTCCACAAGGTACAGAGTCTGGCACCTCTCAGAATGAGGAATTCTGAAGCAGAACCCGATTGCCCAGAGAATTTTGGTGGCAGATCCTAATGAGAACTGGGTAAAGTCAAGCCTTAAGTGTGCCAGCGTTGAGTAGCAGAGGCTGAGACTGGGAGAATAGGGCCGCAGACTCCTCTGGCTCTTCGGATGTTTACTTAGTAAGAACAGTGGGTACAAAACCACCCCCCGCCCCCAAGAGTCTGTGGAACACTTCTCTATACCAGCTCTGACCTTGCTCGTTTAGAGAGGACTCACGGGGAAATGGCGGGGCCACAGCAGCTAAATGCCTTTGACCGATTGATTGCTTGAATAGAGACATTCTCCCTGGTAAAGCTGGCAAGGGTAGAGTGGTTTGATGTTAGTTACTTTAATTGGTGTGTGTGTGTGTGTGTATGTGTGTGTGTATGTGTGTGTGTGTATATGTGGGTGTGTATGTGGGTGTGCGCATGTGTGTATGTGTGCGTGTGTGTATGTGTGTATGTGTATGTGGGTGTGTGTGTATGTGTGCGTGTGTGTATGTGGGTGTATGTGGGTGTGTGTGTGGGTGTATGTGTATGTGGGTGTATGTGTGTGTGGGTGTATGTGTGTGTATGTGTGTGTGCATGGGTGTGTGCATGTGTGTATGTGTGTATGTGTGTGTATGTGTGGGTGTGCGTGTGTGTATGTGTGTGGGTATGGGTATATGTGTGTGGGTGTGCATGTGTGCGTGTGTATGTGTGTGTGTGTGTGTGTGGTTGTGTGTGTGTATGTGTGTGAGGGGTGTGGGGGTGTGTGTATGTGTGTGTGTATGTGGGTGTATTGTATGTGTGTGTGTGTGGGTGTGGGTGTATGTGGGTGTATGTGTGCGTGTGTGTATGTGTGGGT
>CM053582.1:69739221-69772708 GCA_028627135.1 Pseudochirops cupreus
GGGTGGGGGCGGGGGGGGCGAGGGAGCCCCCTCCCCCCTCGGAGCCTGGGCACTCTCTTGGACACGGGACCCCGGGGCGGGGAGGGGGGGTGGGGGGGCGCAGCCAGCGGGGCAGGGTCTGCTGGCCGGGTGGTTCAGGCTCAGATGGCCCAGCCCACGCCCTCATTATTCCTACTTGGCTGCTGAATGAGCCGGGTGGGCAGTGCCCAGGCGCAGGCACTCACAGTCAGGCCTGGTGCTCAGATCTGTGGGCCCGCCTGGGGAAGAGGGAAGGGAGGGAGCCTAGTGCAGTTCCCTCCATGTCTGAGGGTGGCTGGTGCTGCAGCCAGGGAGACTAGCTGCAGGACCCTGGGCGAGTCACTGCACCCTCTTTGCCTCAGTTTCCTCATCTGTAAAATCAGCTGTCAGTATCTTTGCCAGGCAGACTGTGCATGAGGTCACAGTGGGTCAGACATGACGGCCCACCGTGGGCTGGGTGCTGCGCTGGCTTTTCAGATGGCATCTCATTTGATCTTCCCAGCAGCCCTGGGGCTAGGTGCTCTTGGTACCCCCATTTCACAGGAGAGGAAACTGAGGCAGTCAGTGGTGAAGTGACTCGCCCAGATTTGCACCGGGGACTTCCAGACTCCAGGCTTCTGGGAGGAGGGGCTGTGCTAGCCAGTCCAGGGGCTGGGGGCGGGGAGACCAGGCTGTACAGAGGAGCCTCTGGCCCCCTGACTTGCCATATGACCTTGGGCAAGTCCCTGCTGCAGACCCTCCTTTAGTGTCCCTTCCACAGGGCACATGGGCAGAATGTCACCCCAGGACAGTGCCCAGGGAGGTCCTAGGGGGAGGGCAAGATTTCAGGCCTGGATCTCCCCCTCTCCCCCCAGGCAAGAGCAAGGAGGCTGAGATTAAGAGGATCAACAAGGAGCTGGCCAACATCCGGTCCAAGTTCAAAGGTGAGCCGGAGGAGGGGGGGGGAGGGCTGAGGCTGGCTCCCCAGGGGGCCAAATCCACACAGGCTCCTCCTTTCCTCCCAGGGGACAAGGCCCTGGATGGCTACAGCAAGAAGAAGTATGTCTGCAAGCTGCTCTTCATCTTCCTGCTGGGCCATGACATCGACTTTGGCCACATGGAGGCTGTGAACCTGCTCAGTTCCAACAAATACACAGAGAAGCAGATCGTGAGTGGGCTGGGTGGGCTGTTGATGGGGGGGGGTTGGTGATGGGGGGAGCTCAGCGGGGCAGGGCCTGAGCCAGGATCCCCCAGCTCCTCGCTCTTTGGCCAGGGCTACCTGTTCATCTCGGTGCTGGTGAACTCCACGTCGGAGCTGATCCGCCTCATCAACAACGGAGTCAAGAACGACCTGACCAGCCGGAACCCCACCTTCATGTGCCTGGCCTTGCACTGCATCGCCAACGTGGGCAGCCGCGAGATGGGCGAGGCCTTTGCCGCAGACATCCCCCGGATCCTGGTGGCAGGGTGAGGAGGTGGGCGAGGCTGGGGGCAGGATGACTGGCCAGGGTGGGGTGTGGCGGGGCCGGGCGACCCCTGAGCCCTGGCCCCTCCCAGGGACAGCATGGACAGCGTCAAGCAAAGCGCCGCCCTGTGCCTGCTGCGCCTGTACAAGGCCTCGCCCGACCTCGTGCCCATGGGTGAGTGGACGGCTCGTGTGGTGCACCTCCTCAACGACCAGCACATGGTGAGGCGCTCGTAACCCCAAGGGCTCTGCAGCTCGGGTTCAGACCTGGCCTAGCTCCTGACCTGCTTCCTGTCCACAGGGCGTGGTCACTGCTGCCGTCAGCCTCATCACCTGCCTATGCAAGAAAAACCCAGACGACTTCAAGACGTGTGTCTCGCTGGCTGTGTCCCGGCTGAGCCGGGTAAGCGGGTGGCAGGCCCTATCTTCTCCCTCTGTCTCTACCTGCCTGTCATTGCTCCTCCTCCCCTCCCACTGTTCTGTCTCCTCCTTCTGCTTCACAATCACCTGATCACCAGAGAGGCTTTGTGGCCTCCCAGGCCAGCCTACAGTCGAAGGCTGACCGCCTCAGGCCAGAGGACAGCGCAGCTGGCCAAGCCCTGCCATCCGGTCTTGGATTCCTAGGGTGCAGGTGATAACCCTCTTGTCAAGGCGCTCTGCCACCCCAGAAATAAATCCTCCACACATATGAGTGGGGCACATTGTTGCTTGTGGAGGCGTGAGGGATGGAGGCTGGAAAATACACCCCCAGCAGAGCCTGATGTGTAGGCCCGGCCCACCATGGGCAGTGTGGGATTTAGAATTGCTGAGTTGTGGGGGCATCACCTCAGAGCAGAGGGGAGACATGCCCAGATGCCCTCCGGGCTGAGGGTGGGCACAATTATGGGCAAAGGCCGGCTGCTGAACCTTTCTGCTGTGCCCGCACATTCCCCCTCTCCTAGGGACCAGTCTGATACTCCCCTCCCCAGAGGCCCTGCCTCAGTGGGCCCAGCAAGAGTTTGGTTCTGAAAACAGCAGTGTTCTAGTGAGTATTGGAACCCTGGAACCCCTGGTCAGGGGAAGAGCACAGGAAAGCTGGAGGCATAGCTCCCTCTCCCCGGGGCCTCCTCTCTCTTCCTCCCTCTCCTTTGTCTCTCTCTCTTTCTCTGTCCTTCTCTGTTTCTTCTCTCTTCCCTTCTCTCTCTCTCTTCCCTTATTGCCATCTGCCCCCCACCTCATATCCCATCCATCTCTCTCTGTCTCTTCTCCTCCTTCCTTCTCCTTCCTTTCCCCCACCTGCCATGTCTCTCCCCTTTCCTCTTTCCCCCTCCATCTCTGTCTCTCTCCCACCCTCTCCCCACTGCCATCTCACCTCTTCCCCCCCCCCCATGCCCCTCAGATCGTCTCCTCAGCCTCCACAGACCTCCAGGACTACACCTACTACTTTGTCCCTGCCCCGTGGTTGTCTGTGAAGCTGCTCCGTTTACTGCAGTGTTATGCGCCGCCGGGTAAGCTCTGTTTCTGCAAGGCTCTGGAAGGTTCTGGAGCAGCCTGGGCCTGCAGGGGACCAGTCACTGGAGGGGAGGAGGATGGTGATGAAGAGGCTTGGGCAGCCCTCCTGGGGCCTCATCCTCATATCCAGCCTCCAGGGCCTCAGTGGGCTGAGTGGAGTTGGATGGGGGGGATAGTGCCTTGAGGCCACACTTGGGGGAGGCTGGGGCTGGGCTGGGTTAGGCAGGGAGGGAACAGGCTGTGACCCTTCCCTGTCCCCCACGGGCCTCAGAGGACGCTGCGGTGAAGGGGCGGCTGGTGGAGTGTTTGGAAACAGTCCTGAACAAGGCCCAGGAACCCCCCAAGTCAAAGAAGGTGCAGCATTCCAATGCCAAGAACGCTGTCCTCTTTGAGACCATCAGCCTCATAATCCACTATGACAGGTCTGGGGGTTGCCTGGAACGGGTGCTGGGGAAGGCTGGGCCAGGATGAGCCGCCATCTTACCTCTGTCCCTGGCCCCACAGTGAGCCCAACCTCCTGGTGAGGGCCTGCAACCAGCTGGGCCAGTTCCTCCAGCACCGTGAGACCAACCTGCGTTACCTGGCCCTGGAGAGCATGTGCATGCTGGCCAGCTCCGAGTTCTCCCATGAGGCCGTCAAGACCCACATTGACACGGTCATCAACGCCCTCAAGGTAGTGCCCTGGTTGTGCCAGTCTCCACCCCCCCCGGCCCCCTGGCATTTCCTGCCCCTCCTGGCCCTCACTATCTCCCCATCTGCCCCAGACGGAGCGTGACGTCAGTGTGAGACAGCGGGCGGCCGACCTCCTCTATGCCATGTGTGACCGCAGCAATGCCAAGCAGATCGTGTCAGAGATGTTGCGCTACTTGGAGACAGCCGACTACGCCATCCGGGAGGAGATTGTGAGCTGGCCCCTGAGTACGGCGGGGACCCGGGGCTGGAGGCCAGGGAGGAGTTGCCTCACCCACAGGTCCCTGCCTCGCTTCCGCCAGGTGCTGAAGGTGGCAATCCTGGCAGAGAAGTATGCCGTGGATTACAGCTGGTACGTAGACACCATCCTCAACCTGATCCGCATCGCGGGCGACTACGTGAGCGAGGAGGTGTGGTATCGCGTGCTCCAGATCGTCACCAACCGGGATGATGTGCAGGGTTATGCGGCCAAGACCGTCTTTGAGGTCAGGCCCTTCCCCCCACCCCCACAGGTCACAGTATCTCTGCCCCCTCCTCCCAGGCCCCCGTCCCCACAGGTCATGGCATCTCTGCTCCCCCTTCCCTCCACTGGACCGCCCTGCCCCTACAGGTCACGCTGTCAGCCCCTCCTTTCCCCAGGCCCTCCAGGCACCCGCCTGCCACGAGAACATGGTGAAGGTTGGTGGCTACATCCTCGGAGAGTTTGGGAACCTCATTGCTGGGGACCCGCGCTCCAGGTGAGGGCTGCCAAGCCCTGGGGCAGGGTGGGGGCAGGTGGGTGTGAGCACCAGGGCTGGTGGTGCCAGCGGCCTGTCACCCTGTGCCCACGTAGCCCCCCGGTGCAGTTCTCACTGCTGCATTCCAAGTTCCACCTGTGCAGCGTGGCCACAAGGGCGCTGCTGCTCTCCACCTACATCAAGTTCATCAACCTGTTCCCCGAGACCAAGGCCACCATCCAGGCGGTGCTGCGGGCGGGCTCCCAGCTGCGCAATGCTGATGTGGAGCTGCAGCAGCGCGCAGTCGAATACCTCACCCTCAGCTCCATCGCCAGCACTGACGTCCTGGTCAGTGGGACCACGGCAGGCCTGCCCTCAGCCGGGAGGTGGGGTGGCGCTGGGGTTGGGGGGCCCAGCCCAGGCCGTGATGCCCCTCTCTGCCCCCCCAGGCCACTGTGCTAGAAGAGATGCCTCCTTTCCCAGAGAGGGAGTCGTCCATCCTGGCCAAGCTCAAGCGGAAGAAGGGTCCTGGGGCTGTTAGCACCCTGGATGATGGGCGCAGGGAGCCAGGGCCCGGGGGTGACGTGAACGGGGGTGTGGAGCCCACCCCCAGTGCTGGGGTAGGAGTGGGCCGAGGGATGGGGGAGACGGGTGGGCTGCCCCGGGCCCCCAACCAGGCTACACGGGGACCTTCTCTTCACAGTCGACACCCTCGCCCTCGGCCGACCTCCTGGGGCTGCGGGCGGCCCCTCCCCCTGTGGCTCCCCCAGGACCTCCCAGCGCCGGCAGCCTCCTGGTGGATGTGTTCTCTGACAGCCCCGTGGGGGGCCCACCCGGCCTGGGGCCCAGCCCCGAGGAAGCCTTCCTCAGGTACCGGGGGCAGCCCCTGCTCCCCCTTCTCCAGGCCCCAGCCCTCCTCCAGGGCCTCCCACAGAGCCCCTTTCCGGGCACCCTTTCTGTTGTCCGAGTCCTAGGCCCTTCTCTGGCTCCCTCTGTCCTTCCCTCCCGCCGTCACCAGCCCTGTGCTCAGCCTGCTCTCCTCTCTCTGCCTCGCTGCCTCCCTGGGATTGGCTGCCCGCCCTGTCCTTCTCCTGTGTCTGTCCTGGGATTGGATGGCCCAGTGAGCTGGAGCCCCCAGCCCCTGAGAGCCCTAGGGCCCTATTGGCCGACCAGGCTCCAGCTGCTGAGTAAGGGGGAGGGGGCCGGAGACCTGGGGGCCTGAGGGGTGGGCACGGGGAAGGGGCCGGGAGCTGCTGGGGTGCGGGGAGGTTGAGGGGAGGCCCTGGGAGGAGGGGAGCCCTCTCTGCTTTGTTCTTGTCTCTTCTGGGGGAGCTTCTCTCCTCTTCCCGCCCCTCCAGCCTTGTATGTTCTCTTTCCATTCAGCCCAGCTGCCAAGGACCCTGGTGTCCCCATCCCTGAGGCTGATGAGCTCCTGAACAAGTGAGTGCTGGGGGCTGTGGGGAGGCAGGGCTGGGGCTGAGCTACAGCCAGCCTTCCCTGCCAGCCCTCACCACTGACCCTCTGTCCGTGCCGGCCCTGTTCTTCCACAGGTTTGTGTGCAAGAACAATGGGGTCCTCTTTGAGAACGCTTTGCTGCAGATCGGGGTCAAGTCAGAGTTCCGGCAGAACCTGGGTGCGTGAGCCTGGGAGTGGGAGGGTGCGTGGGGGGTGGGCAGGAAGGGCGGCAGACCCCAAGCCAGGCTCAGAGGCCTCTTTTCTCCCCAGGCCGCATGTATCTCTTCTATGGAAATAAGACCTCGGCCCAGTTCCAGAATTTCTGTCCTAGCGTCACTCATCCTGGGGACCTCCAGACTCATATCCTCCTCAAGATCGTGGCCCCAATTCCAGGCTCCCCACCTTTCCCTGCCCTCTCCCTTGCCCTAGACTCTAGGTCTATGGGGCTCCAGGTCCAACTTGGGCCCTGCCCCTGTTGTATGACATCACCTCAGGACACCCCTCCCCACTGCCCATCTAGTTTTCCTTCCTTGACACTTCTGGGGTGCACAGCTGGTGGTGCAGACCAAGCGGGTGCCAGGGCAGGTGGATGGGGGTGCACAGGTACAGCAGGTCCTCAACATTGAGTGTCTGAGAGACTTCCTCACACCCCCCCTGCTGACCGTGCGCTTCAGGTGAGGGGCTGGAGCTGAGGAGAGAGAGAGCACTGGGCACAGGGCTGGGCAGAGAGCTCTGGGCAGTGTTGGGCCTGGTGGGAGAGAGTGCCTGGTTGACCAGGAGGGCACAGCCTGGAGCCTTCCTTGCCTTCCTCCTGTCCAGGTATGGGGGGGCTCCTCAGACCCTCACTCTCAAGCTCCCGGTGACTATCAACAAGTTTTTCCAGCCCACTGAGATGTCTGCCCAGGACTTCTTCCAGCGCTGGAAGCAGCTGAGCCTGTGAGGGGCTGCTGAGGGTCCAGGCTAGGGCATGGGGCGGGGCATTGGGCGCATGTGTGCAGCCCCAAGGCCGGTCCCACCAGGGGCTCAGCCTGGTTTCTGTCTCTCCCATCATCTCCAGCCCTCAGCAGGAGGCCCAGAAGATCTTCCAAGCCAATCACCCCATGGATTCAGAGGTGACCAAGGCCAAGGTGAGGAAGCAGGGTCCCCCGGGGTCAGGGATCAGGGGCCCTGGAGCCACCCTACTTTCGTCTCCTTTGTGTTCATAGCTCCTGGGCTTTGGCTCGGCTCTGCTGGACAATGTGGATCCGAACCCCGAGAACTACGTGGGCGCCGGGATCGTGCAGACCAAGGCCCTCCAGGTGGGCTGCCTGCTGCGGCTGGAGCCCAATGCCCAGGCCCAGGTGAGAAAGGGTGGCCCTATGTTCTTGCTTTTCTCTGCCCTGGCTCCCTCCCTGATGCCTCTTCCCGCCCCCTGGTCTCTTCCCGCCCCAGATGTACCGCCTGACTCTCAGGACCAGCAAGGAGAGCGTATCTCGTCACCTGTGTGAGCTGTTGGCTGAGCAGTTCTGACCTTGGACTGTGGGTGCCCTTGCCCAGGAGGGATGAGGATGGGGCCTGTGGGGCAATGGGCTCAGCTTCCTGGGAGTCTGGGCCAGGAGCTCCAGAACTCTGGGGACAAGGGCACCTGGAGTCAGACCCGGCTCCGGGTTGGGGAGCCTGGTCCCCCAGCCAGGGCTGTCCCCTTGACCCTTTTGTATCTATTTTTTGATCTGCTGCTGTTTACAGTGTCAGGGTCCCCTTCCTTGAAGCACAGAGGGGAGGGGGCTCGGGCTGTCCCCTCCTCTGCCCCACCCCTAGCCCACTGTGTATCAACGTGAGTGAATAAAGAGATGAGAAGCCAGGGCAGGGGCAGCTCTGGACGCTTTATTGAGGCTTACAGGAATGGTGTAAGGGCCTGCAAGGTCCGAGTGGCAAGCCCCCGCAAGGAGTGGGTCAGGCTCCGGGGACTCACCAGCAGCAGGAGGCGGCGGGGCCCTGCCTGGACGGCCACCAGCCGCAGCCCAGCTCCAGGGTCCTGTCGGCCCTGCAGTCCCTCTGCAGCTGCCCCACACACCATATAGCAGGCCCTCGGAACTTCGGTAGGACACCTCAGCTCCTCAGCCTTTTCCTCTGAGGAGAAAAGGGAAAAGCTGGCTAGGCCTCCAGGCTCCTGTCTCCTGTCCTTCCTCTCCCTCCCCTCCTCGGCTGACCTGCGGGGAAGTGGGTGGCCGTGACCAGCACATAGAAGGAGCGTAGGAGGCGCCGGCGGGTACTGGGAGAAGGACCTAGGCGGAGAGAAATGGAGGACCCTGAAGCTGCCTCCCTTTCCCACTCCCCAACCCTCTGCCATGCTGCGCTCCGTCACTCCACAGCTCACCTTCCTCTCCACCAAGGTCCACTGTGAAGAGGCCCCGTCTCTGCTCCAGGTGCAGGAGAAGGAGCCTGGTGGGGAAGACCCTGTTAGCCCTTGGTCCTGGGGTAGAGGCTTAGGCCATCCAGGTCCTGGCTCCCCTTTCACTTACCCCAGAATGTCAGGGTGCAGGGGGAAGCCTGCAGGGATCCCCTGGGGTGCGAGGGCCACGCAGGCCTTCAGTGGCTCCAGCACGGGCTGCCACCAGCGTTCCAGGACCTGGGACAGAATGGGGGGGAGGGTCAGAGGCCAGGGTCAAGGGCAGTGCCTTGCTCTGTCCTCAGGCCCCTGGGTGAGCACTGGCCAGGGCTCACCTGAGGCTCCACCTGGCTTAGAGGCGGCTGAGGCCCACACAGCACACACAGCTCCAGGCTGGGCAGCAGCATCAGTGTCAGCAGCCGGTGAGGCACCTAGCAAAGGGGCAGCTTAGGGGGCGAGGGCAAACACCCGGGGGTCCCGTCCCTGAGTGGTCCCCCTGCCACTCACCGAGGGGCTCCCATGGGGCAGGTAGACGGGGTAATCACGAGCAGCCTGGGCTGGGAGGGTGCCCACTAGCCAGGGTAGCAGCACCGCCTCTGGTGCCCCCAGGCACCACCAGCCCTCTGTTCCTGCGGCTACTCGGCCGCCTGCCACCAGGCTGGCGAAGGCGCTGCCCATCTCCTTGGCAAAGCCTGCCAGGGCCTCCTGAGGGAGTAGAGCTGGCGTGGGCAGGTCCATCCACCTGGTCTGGCCCTGCCCCCCTCCTGGGGCCTCCCAGCCATTTCTGACCTGCAGCAGCTGCCCGTCTGCAGGGACAATGCAGTCCACGCACTGGGTCAGGTCCCCGGCTAGCTCGGTGTCCACTAGGAGGCTGTCAATGAGACCATAGGTGGCCTGGGGAGAGAAAGACCGGGCGGAGCCTGGGGCACCGGACCCCCTGCACCCCCACCCCCCAGCACCCTGCTCCCTCCCCCCCCAACCCCGCGCCCCGCCCCGCTCACCCTCAGGTCCTTCTTCAGTCTCTCCACGTTGCGGATTTTGGTCAACTCTTCAAGGCCAACCAACAGGACCTAGGGACAGACATTGTGGGGGCCTGGACCCCCGGCCGTGGGAGGGGAGGGGTCCGCACCCAGCCGGCCTCCTCTCACCATGGCCCCAAACACCAGCTCCAGCAGCCGCTCCAGCCTGAGCTCCGCAGTCCCCGGCTCCGAACACAGGACGATGAGGGTGATGCTGGAGGAAGGGAGGGTCGGGGAGGTCACGACCCCGCGACCCCTGTCCTTAGTGCGGGGGTTTATTGCCAACGCGGAGGCTGGGGCCCACAGGCAGGCGTCGGCCGCCCCTCACCCACCCTTCACTCGATACAGGGGTCCAGGCCCGGCCCACCTATCGTGGAAAGTCTTCCACACCACGGTCGTGTCCTCTGTGCGTGCGGAGCGCAGCGTCACGTCCAGGTTCTGGCCGAACATGTGCACGCCATTGAGGGAGCCGATGACCGAGAAGGGCAGCTGGAAGGCGGTACGATGTGAGGACGGGAGCCAAGTGCTCCCCGAGAACTACAGCTCCCGGCAGGCCTCGCGCCAGGAGCCCAGGGCGCGCGGTGGCTGCCGGGAGCTGTAGTTCTCTCCCCTTCCTCCACTCCTTCCCGCTGCCGCCAGGGGGCGCACCTGCTGCCGGGAGGGGGCGCCCCCGCGGCTGCTCCGGCAGAATAGGGGGACTCCGCTGGAGGCGGCGAGGCAGAGCAAGTGCACGGCGCCCGTGGCTCCCTCTTCCGCCATACCGGCCCTTCGGGGTCGCGTAGGGACCGGCCAAGCGGGCCCTGGCCCGCGGGGACCACGTCCCCTGGTTCGCTCCAGAGAGCGGCCCCGCTTTCGCCCGGTGGCCGGAATGCGTGCGCCCCTACCAAAGATGGCGGCGATCCGGTCCGGCCCCGGTTTTGCCCGCAGAAGTGTGTCCCCTGCGGTGGTCTCGGGACGGTGGTGCCTCTCCGCTTCCGTCCACCGGTAGGAAGTGCGCGCGCCCCCAACAAAGATGGCGGCAGCTGAGCTTCCGGCTGTGCTCCGCAGTCAGTCGCTCTGGGGAAGCTGAGCTCCCTTCCCGGGTGTTCCATGCTCCCCGGGCGCCCCTCGCCTCCTGGCCGCTAACTCCTGACCTCACTGTTTCAAGTCGCGGCGCCGCTTCGTAGATTGCCGCGGAGGAAGGGGTTGCCTGGCAACTGCTCCGGCTTGCGGCGCCGGTGACGTCACCGGCGCCCCCTCCCCCCCCCCCGCGGGCAGCGGCCGAGCGGGGCTGGGTACGCGGCCCATAGCTCTCCGTGGTACCCGTTTAAACAGCAGAAATGGGTGCTGCCCTTAGTCACAAGCGTCTTCTGCACCCACTGATGACTGACGTCACCGGGGGATTTGTGTTGCCTTTCTTTTTGTGCTCGGGTGCAGTTTCCCGATATGAAGCCGACCCTGAATGCCGTCTAATAACGCCAGCCTGGTCTGGTCGTAGCGGGACGCTCTGTTCCGTGTCGCCCGCATTCATACCGCTTGTATGCTGCGGTTTGAACTGGCTTAAGCGCTCGGTGCGGCGCTACAGAGGGCCAAGGGCGGCGCTACAGAGTCAGCCCCTCTGCCCTCCCGGAGCCCGCAGCTTAATACGCGGCGGCCCTTAGGGCGCATTTGCAAAGCTCCGGGAAATCGTGCATGGGTAAAATCAGATCAGAAGTCATTATTTTCTGATCGATCCAAGCCCGGAGTCCGAGCTATGAGATCCCTTTCCTGGAATCTCCGTAATTGCCCCTCAGTCACCGAGCCTAGGGAATGGCTCTCTCATTTGGGACTTGACCCTCCTGCTAGAGGCCCCCGGGTTCAGGGGAACCCTGTCGCCTTCCAGTGTTATTCAGGAGTACAGCACCTGAGGTGACCTCCCTCTGCTGTGTACAGCTCTACTCCCTCAAGAAAGTTTTCTCATCCAGTTCGGTGTCACAGTGGCAAAAATGCTGGGTCGGAGGCGGGAAGACCCAAGTTCAAATCTAGCCTCAGGTACTTCCCAAGTTACTTAATTTCTCTGCTTCAGTTTCTTCAACTGTAACGTGAAAATAACACCTTCCTCCCAGGGTTTTTGTGAGGATCAGAAGGGGTGATATTTGTGAGGTGCTGACCACAGTGCTTGGCAGACAGTAGCCCCTTTACGAGTGCTTGTTCCCACTCCTCTCTACACTTTCTCTAGCAGATTGCCTTCACTACCAGCCCCTACCTCTAATCGTCAGTCTCTTCTTATCTGCTGGTTTCTTCTCTGATGCCTAGAAAAGCTCCTGTTTTCCCCTTGAACTGTTTAATTCATATGTTCATTTATCAAGCATCTACCATGTGAGGGGTGCTCTGCTGGGCTACACATTAGATAAATAGGGAACAGTTAACAGAAGGAAGGCATTGAAATTCAGAGGTGTGGGAGGAAGGTGTAGAGTAGAAGGTGAGATTTTAGTTGGGACTTAAAGGAAGCTGGGGAGGTTAGAGGTCAGAGTGGAAGAGGGAGAGCATTCCAGGCCTGAGGGATGGCCAGAGATGCAGTGTCCGGGGCCCCGCCGGACTAGAGAACCCTGAAGCACCTACTGTGGCCCTGCAGGTGCCACCTCTCAGCCGCCCCAATGGCTCTTCGGACGTAAACCCCAGTTGCTCCAACGACTCTAGGAGTAAACTCTGGATATGGACAGAATAGTTCGACACACTCAGTGGTATTGCGCGTCTTTATTGTGAAGCATCCCTCTTGACACACACTTTTTGGCTCCTTGCTGCTCCACCCCACCACCTCTCTGAGCCCTTTTTAACCCTTCTTTGTCTGCCTCTTAGTCACTCGTCCTAGCAACAAGATCCTGATAGGTGGGGAGTGCCCCTCAATGCCTACATGCCTGTTGTCCCCCCCAAAGCACTTGTTCCCGTGAGAAACAGGCTGAGTCCTTTGGTAAACAACATCAAGGAAGAACGCACACCTGGATGCTTTATGGACCCACTCCAGGTTTTCTTGTCAGCAAGGCCACACTGACCGAGGTCAGACATCTAGTTACACAAACGGCTTAAAGGGCCCTTACAATGCAGAATCTTGTCAGTGAAACAGCCAGGATGCTGGCATCACTTTGTTAAAGAGTATATATTGTGGAGTGAGGTGTAAGGGGGGTAGAGAGGCAGGAAGGGGTTGGGTTCTGGATGCCAGAGTATTATGTATTTGTTCATGGAGGCAACAGGAGCTGCTGACTTTGTGTGTGTGTGTGTGTGTGTGTGTGTGTGTGTGTGTGTGTGAGATTTGGACATTGCTAGACCTGAGCTTTAGCATAGTCACTTTGGTGGCTGGATGGAGAATGGATTGGAGTGGGGAGGGACTGGAAGCAGCCAGGCCCACCTGCAGCCATCGCAATAATACACCAGGGTAGGAGCCAAGTCAGAGGAAAGAAAAGAGGGTATTGAAGATGCTGCACAGGTGAAATCGACAGGCCTTGGCACCGTATTGGATATGGGGGCAGGGCAGGGGGGTAGGAGTTGAGGATGCCTCCTAGGTTGGAAGTCTGAGGGACTGGGAGGATGGTGCCACCCTTTATAGTCACAGGCCTTGCAGGGGAAATGACTGAGCATTCCAAGTAAGTGCTGGATGGCAATTTCCCAACAAATTGGGACCAATCTTCCTCGGCTTTGGCCCTGTACCTCAAAAACAGGGAGACAGCTTTGTATATGTTAGAGACAATTAAATAAGACCAATTCATTAAAATCAAACTACTTACTAATCAGGATACAGCATTAAATCATCTGATTTCTAAATGGAGGAAAGATTAGAGACTTTCCAAGTTGGGAGGGGAAATCAGAGATGTCCTCTGCCCCCCAAGTGTCTGTATACAATAAACATGGAAACAATACTGGATTGATCAGTGTGGGGCTACTTTCCAGATGAGACAGAAGGGCTGCTTGGGATGTACAACTGTGAGAAAACTCCTTGCATCGTTCTTTGGATCTGACTGGGTTTCTGGGCAGCATAACTGGGTCCTTCTTAAGGGTCACTAAGCAGCTGGGAGAGGTGGTCCAGTTTCCCAGCCAGGCAGGGCTAGGTCCAACCAATACAAAAAGGTTTTCTCCCAATCCCCACAATCGAGTAGTTTTCTGACAAGACCAAAATTGGGCTAGATCCATAATTGAATAGAAAAGGATTTGAGCTAGCTCCAGAACTGAGTCACAGGATGGAGTGGTTCACAGTGTGCTGTCCTAATCCCACTGCAGGATGGGAGGAGTGGGGAGATTTTAGGGGGAAAGGTAAGTTTTATTTAGGATATATTAAGATATCTGCTGGACCTCCAGGTCTAGACATCGGAAAGGGAGTAGGCAATGTGAGACTGGAGGGCAGCAGAAAAGGTGGATTTGAAAATCAACAGGATGATGATGAGAATTAATGAGGTCATCAAGGGAAGCAGTAGAGGTAAAGGAGAAGAGGCACCAGGACAGAATTCCCAAGGAACATCTATGGTTAGAGGGTGTGATTTGGAAGAGGATCCAACAAAAGGGACAGAGAAGGAGGGGTCAACTAGGTAAGGGGGAAACCAGGAGGGCATGGTGTCCTGAAAACCTAAAGAGAAGAGAGTGTCGAGGAGGAGTCTCCAAGGCTGCAAAGGTTGAGGACAGTGAGGACTGAGAAAAGGCTGTCGGATTTGGCAGCTAAGAGATCACTGGTAAGTTTGGAGAGAGCAGTCTGGTGGAATGATGAGGTCGGAAGCCAGACTGAAAGAGCTTAAGAAGGGACTGAGAGGAGTGGAAAGATGCCTTTTTCAAGGAGTTTAGCTACAAAGGGAAGAAGAGATAATGGATAAGAGTTGGCAGGGATGGACTGAGGGAGGGTTTTTTCAGGAGAGGGCAGACATAAGTGTGTGTGTATGGGAAGTGGGAAATGGGCCAGTAGGAAGAGAGTGAAAATAAGTGAGAGGGGATGGCAGAATGGACAATCTATTGGAGGAGATGGGATGGAATGGGATTACTTGAAAAAGAATAGAGATTAAGGAGCAAGGCCACTTCACCAGGTGAGACTGGGGGAAGGACTAGAGCAGTGGAAGGCACTGGAGTGTTAGGAGATGGGGAAGAGGAAGCTCATGGTGAATGGCTTTACTTGTGTAGGCAAAAAGGTGACAAATGGTGGGAGATCCAAGGCTAAAGCTTGGCTGGGTGTAATTGATGATGAAAAGGGCAAGGCACTCAAGAGAGGACAGGGCAGAGTTAAATTGGTTCATAAACAAGTCAAGATGGGGAGAAAAATGATAGAGTGATTAGGGCAGGGGAGATGGCCTAGGAGAGACTTGCAGGGCCAAGAGATTGGAGGTCACGGTGAAGATGAAGAGTAAGGGTTGTGGAAAAGAAGGCAGAGGGAGAGGTGAAAAGTCAGTAGGTTAGGGTCAGATAAAAGGATTTTGGAATTCTTGAATATTGAAGTGATACATTTGTGGGTGATGGCCAGATCAGGGGTATGGCCATCTTTGTGAGTGGCTGAGGTGGGGTAGGGTAGTGAAGTGGCCAGGAACTAGTTAAGTAGAAACTTGATGGACTTAAGATAGGAGTCAAGAAACTGGCCTAGAAGAATTTGCCTATTTTTCATTTGCTTGCTCCGTCGTCATGCCCTGTGCCCCTTCGCTTACCCTACAAACCCCTGCCTTGTCTTAGCAACAGCTTGCTTGCATCTATATAGTAACCTGCTTAGTAACCAATTGTGTTAGTTAGATACGTAAACCAAAAAAACTGCATAAAAGGTTCTTCACCCCCGAACTACCTGCCACTCCCTCTTTGAATTGGCATGGAGTAGCCCCAGCTGGTAAATTAAAGCTCCTTAAAACTTTTTATTCAGACTTTGTGGTCACTTTGTTAAGACTCTGTCATTTCATTAGCCCATGGAGGGGAATAAGTTGGGGAAGTACTCTAGGTATCCTTGAAATGACCCCAACAGATGCCATCTTTCTACCTCTTGTCCCAAATCTTTTTTGTCCTTTTCATCTAAACTTCTTGAAAAAACTCTATACCCAATACTTCCATTTCTTCTCTTCTCACTCTGTTCCTTACTTTCTGTAATCTGACTCTTAACCTCTTCATTCAATTGAAATGGGACTCTTTTGTGACTAAATCTCATGGCCTCCTCTCAGTCCTCAACCTTTGTGATCTCTTTCCTGGACCCCCTTCTTTTCTTCCTTGATACTATGTCATGGGTTACTTTATGCAGACCATTCTCAGATCTGTTTATGCAGACCTAACCTCTTCTGAATCCAGTCTTCAAATCTCCTCATCTCTGTTAGATATCTCAAACTGGATGTCCCACAGACATCTTAAACTCAGTATGTCCAAAACATAACTCATTATCTCTCCTGCCCTCAACCCTCCCCTCTTCCTAGGTAATATCTTCGTAGGCACCTAGGCTTGCAAAATCCTTGAACCCTGACCCTTCCTCAGCCCATATGTCTTATCATTTTCTCTCCCTTTGGGTGAAGTGGGGGATGGAGATTCGGGCCAACTTGGAGCTTCAGAAATTCGGACACCTCCATTCTGGTGAAGAGGAGACCTTGATGGAGATGATGGGGGTGAAGTGTGTGCGGCCACGGGGAAGTCAGAGGTATGCTGGCTGGCCGAGACTTGAGCCCTCTGGCGCTCTGTCGTAGAGCAAACTCTCAACCTAGAGAAGACGGGAGGATGGACTTGCCTAGCAACCCTCCTCAGACTGGAGAACACGGGAGATGTGCTGTTGCTTAGCAACCGATGAGTAGCGCGCCCCACAGAGCGTCGGTCCGTTACAGGTGGCTAAGGGAGGACGCGTTGCCAAGCAGCCGGTTTCCTCGGCCAGATTCTCGTTGGTTTCGGAAGGCATCGCCAAAAGAGACGTTGCCAAGCGACCGCCATCGGGGCGTGCTTCTCCGTCCAGCGTCCGCCCAGCTCAAAGATGGCGACGAGTGAGTTGCGCCGTCACCCAGCAACCGTCTACGTAAGCGGCCGCCCCTCCCAGCGATTGGCTCCTCGGGCCCGGCCGCCGCTCAGCCCGCCCCGCACCAACATGGCGGCCACGCCTGCGTCATCAGGAGCGCGCCAGGAGCGGCGTCGCCTCGTCGAGGGTGCGGTGAGGGCGGCCGCGGCTACCGCGGGAGGGGACCGAGGCGGCGGCGGCGGCGGCGGCGGCGGCGGCGGCGGCAGCAGCCGATCGGGGCTCGGGATGGTGCCCGGGGCCGAGGGCCCGGCCCGTGCCGGCGGCCTGGTGGCCGACGTGGTCTTCGTCATCGAGGGCACGGCCAACCTGGGGCCCTACTTCGAGGGGCTGCGGAAGCACTACCTGCTGCCGGCCATCGAGTGCGTGCGTGTGTGTGCGCGTGCGTTCGAGTGCACGCGGCCCCGCCGGGACCCCTGCCCCCCTCCCCGCGTGGAGCCAGGGAGCTCCGACCCTTGATCCCTGACCCCGTCCCCTTCTCTTCGCCTCTAGGTACTTCAACGGGGGCCCCCCTGCGGAGACCGACTTCGGAGGAGACGTGAGGAAGGGGCCCTGGAGGGGGCGGGGCCGGGATCGGACCCGAGGGAAGGGGGGCGCCTTGGGCGGGGTCCGCCTGCCAGGGGGAGGTGAGCACGGCAGCTGCCGCCTCGCTTCGTCCGCAGTACGGGGGCACCCAGTACAGCCTGGTCGTGTTCAACACCGTGGACTGCGCGCCCGAGTCCTACGTCCAGTGCCATGCGCCCACCAGCAGCGCCTACGAATTTGTCACGTGGCTGGACGGCATCCAGTGAGTGTGGGGGTGGGAGACTTGCGGGCGGGGGACGGGGGCTGCTGGCGAGGGGCCGGTCCGAGCCGGCTCCTGTGCCCCTGCAGGTTCATGGGCGGGGGCGGCGAGAGCTGCAGCCTCATCGCGGAGGGGCTGAGCACGGCCCTGCAGCTCTTCGATGACTTCAAGAAGATGCGGGAGCAGATGTGAGCCAGGTTGGGGGGCGGGCGGGGGGGGGGAGGCCAGCAGGGCCCGGGCTGGTCCGTAGCGGCTCCCGGTGCCGGTGCCCCTGCCTGAGCCCCCTCTCTCTGCAGCGGCCAGACGCACAGGGTCTGCCTGCTCATCTGTAACTCGCCCCCGTACCTGCTGCCCGCAGTGGAGAGCACCACATACTCGGGCTACACCACCGAGAGCCTTGTGCAGAAGATCGGGGAGGTCAGTGGGGGGGTCGGCGGTGGGGGGGGGCGGGGTGCACTGGGGGCTGACTCTGAGGGGCTCCTCTGTCCCACAGCGAGGCATCCACTTCTCCATCGTGTCCCCCCGGAAGCTGCCGGCTCTGCGGCTCTTGTTCGAGAAGGCGGCACCCCCAGCTATGCTGGAGACGCAGCCCGCAGACGTGAGCCAGGACCCTCGGCATATGGTGTTGGTGCGAGGCCTCGTGCTGCCTGGTGAGTGCCTGGGAGCCCGGAGCCCATGTGGCAGGGAGGGTTAGCGTGGCTCCAGAGAAGGAACCATGCTTTGCCTGCCCTCTGTGATGGGTCACTGTGTGGCATAAGCTCTTGCATCAGTGATCAGGGACCCAGCTCTTTGGTGAAGGACCAGGGGAGCAAAGGAGGGGTGCAGTCCACAGGTCGCCTCTTTCCTCTTCTGCACCCCTGGCTTTTGTGTCTCATTTTTTCTGGTTATTGAGTTTTTCTCTCCTTTCTGTGACCTTCCCCCAGTTGGTGGAGGTTCTGGCCCAGGCCCTCTCCAGGCCAAGCAGCCGGTGCCACTGCCTCCGGCACCACCCCCTGGGGCCTCTCTTTCAGCAGCACCCCCACAGCCCTTGCCTCCCGTCTCCCAGCCCTACCAGGTAAAGGATGGGTTGGTTATTTGGATAATGGGGGGAGAGAGATTGAGTCTGGGGATGGCAGGGCTTCTCAGGGCTGTTTGCTCCCCCTTTCAGGTGTCCAGTAACCTCAGTGCTGCCCAGGTGGCTGCTCAGAATGCTGTGGATGCTGCCAAGAACCAGAAGGCGGGACTGGGCCCTCGCTGTGAGTGTTGAGGGAGGCAACTCTCTGTGGGTGGGGGAGGGGGGTCCTCCATGAGCACAGGAGGGGGGCCCTCCGTGGGTGCTCAACCCCCTGCTCTGCAGCTCCTTTTCTCTTCTGGCAGTCTCACCCATCAACCCTCTGCAGGCAGCGGCCCCAGGAGTGGTCCCCCCCTTCAGCCAGGCCCCAGCCCCTCCACTCCCTCCAGGGCCCCCTGGGGCTCCCAAGCTGCCCCCTGCCTCTCAGCCCAGCCTGGTGGCAGCAGTTGCCCCTGGGTCCGGGCTAGCCCCTGCTGCCCAGCCTGGAGGGCCCCCCATGGCTGGCCCTGTGGCTGCGGCAGGTGTGAGTGGCCCAAGCCCAGCTCAGTTGGGGGGCTCCGCACTCGGGGCTGGGCAGCAGTCGGTCACCAACAAAGTTCTGGCGTGGAGTGGTGTCCTTGAGTGGCAGGAGGTAGGTGGGTCTGGGGAGAGGGGACCAGGTGGAGACAGAGAGGAGGAGCCCCTGTGACACGCCCTTCTTCTTTTCAGAAGCCCAAACCTGCCTCAGTGGATGCCAACACGAAGTTGACACGGTCACTGCCCTGCCAGGTCTATGTGAATCAGGGAGAGAACCTGTGAGCACATGGGGGGTGTGGAGGAGGCTGGCAAGATGGGGGGGGAGGGGCAGGGAAGGGAGGCCAGAGGACCACAGCTTCCCTCTGTCCCCTGCAGGAAGACCGAGCAGTGGCCCCAGAAGCTGATCATGCAGCTGATCCCACAGCAATTGCTGGTGAGAGCAGACTTGGGCCTGCCCCTTCTTCTTGGGTTGCAGACCCATCCCAGGACCCCCTGCTGCCCGTCTACCCTCGTCCCTCCACCTGGGATCCCCTGCCTGTCCTCATCTCTCCTAGGACCCCTGATCCTCCACCCAGTGCCCCCTGCTGCCTTTGTCCTTGTTCTTCCTCAAGGCCTCCCCCCGCCCAGCCCCTGCTGCGTGTCCTTGTCTTTTTCCTGGCAGACCACACTGGGTCCTCTCTTCAGGAACTCCAGAATGGTCCAGTTCCATTTCACCAACAAGGATCTGGAGTCTCTCAAAGGCCTTTACCGCATCATGGGCAATGGCTTTGTGAGTGGGCCAGCTGCGGGCAGTGGGGGTGGGCCGGGCCTCTGCCCCTGGGCCTCCCTGAGCCCCCCTGCTCCCCATGTCCTGCAGGCCGGCTGTGTCCACTTCCATCACACAGCACCCTGTGAGGTGCGTGTACTCATGCTCCTCTACTCCTCGAAGAAGAAGATCTTCATGGGGCTGATCCCCAACGACCAGAGTGGCTTTGTCAACGGCATCCGCCAGGTCATCACCAACCACAAGCAGGTGCAGCAGCAGAAACTGGAGCAGCTGCAGCAGCAGCCGCCGCAGCCACAGCCTCGCGGGGTGAGTGCAGCGCGCCTTGCTGAGCCCGCCCTGGCTCACGGGGCCAGCCCCCAAGGCCAGAGGCCCAGAATCTGACGCCTTTCCTTCTCCCTATAGATGGGGGGACCACAGGCCCCCCCAGGACTGGGGCCCCTCCTGGAGGAGCAGCAGCGGCCCCCCCAGAGCTTGGTGAGGCCAGGGCAGGGATGGGGGCAGTGGGAGCCAGGGGCCCCTGGATCTCCCTTTGGCTTTATCTTTTGATCCCCCTCTAGCTCCAGCTCCGCCAGCCACAGCCACAGCCCCCAGGTGGGGTAGGAGTAGGGGTGACTGGGACAGGTGGACAGCCTCAGCCTCCCCCAGGCCCTGCCCAGCCCCCTCCGGGGGGGCCGCCTCCCGGAGCAACCCCTCCTGGAGCTGCCCCACCAGGGCCTCTCCTGCGGCCCCAGAACCCGGGTGCCAACCCCCAGTTGCGGAGTCTCCTGCTGAACCCGCCACCCCCACCGCCAGTGAGAGAGCACTAGAGGGGGGCAGTTAGGGACTGGCCATGGTTTGAGGGGAGTGCATGGAGGCCAGAGAGCCTGGTGGGGCGGAGGCTGGGGGTGGGGGCCTTGTGTGGTGATCTGGAAAGACCACAGCCCAGTACTGAGCGTTCTAGTGTCTTTTCTTTCTCTCCTTTAGCCCCAGGCTGGGGGGCCGCCACCCCAGGCCTCTCTCCACCACCTGCAGCCTCCAGGAGCCCCGACCCTGTTGCCTCCCCCACACCAGGGCTTGGGCCAGCCACCTTTGGGCCCTCCCTTGCTGCACCCCCCACCTGCTCAGCCTTGGCCTGGACAACTTCCTCCACGGGCCCCTCTGCCAGGTGGGGGGGCCCCCTCTTCCTTGGTGGTGGGAAAGCTGTGGGTCCTGGAGAGTCCTGGAATAAGGAGGGGGCTGTGGATTGAGGAGTCAAGCATGTTTCTTGGGGATAGTCCTGGGGCGCAGGGAGCCAAGTCTGAAGGGAGCTGGAGTCTG
Source organism: Pseudochirops cupreus (assembly GCA_028627135.1). Taxonomy (NCBI): domain Eukaryota; kingdom Metazoa; phylum Chordata; class Mammalia; order Diprotodontia; family Pseudocheiridae; genus Pseudochirops; species Pseudochirops cupreus. Next base: position 69,759,791 of record CM053582.1, read on the forward strand.
ATCCCCTTCTTCTGACTTTTTCCTTTGTTCAGGTCAGATGCTCTTGAGTGGAGGCCCCAGGGGTCCAGTCCCCCAGCCTGGTCTGCAGCCCCCCAGTGTCATGGAAGAGGACATCCTAATGGATCTTATCTGAGATGGGCCCCCAACCCAATAAAGTTTTCCTTGTTCCCCAGCCTTCTAACTGGGCCTGCGCTCTGATAGGACAAGGGCCAAGGAGGGGCGGGCAGACAGACAAGGGAGGTGCCATGAAAATAACTTTTATTTGGGGCAAAGGTGGGGAACTCAACCCTCTGAGAACTGACGGTACAGGGCCGCATGCCGGGCATCTGCGAAACGCGGGCGAAACGGGATCTCCAGGATCTGGGAGAAGCCCTCGCTCAGAGAGGGGGGAACAAACTGCTTCCTGGAGAGGGGGTTTGGGGTCAGGCAGGAGCCTCCAGAGCTCTCTCCCCCAGGCTCACCTTCCCCCCCACCCCCCGCCCAGGTATTACCTATAGCTGAACATGACCATGTCAGACACCGGAGCATGGGGGGAGCCAATCATCTCTCGGAACTGGGGGGGAGAAGTCACGGGGTCATAAGGTCGGTGGGGTCAGAAAGACCAAGACCACGGCCAAAAGCATCAGGTTCTCCTTACCCGGTTGTTGTGTCGGGCCAAATCCAGTGAAGCTGTGAAATGGAAACATCGACAGGGGACCCCAGCCTCCTTGGCACATAAGATATACCTGCCCGGGTCAGGGAGGAAGGGAAAATTGGAAGAGCTCTATGTCACTCCCTTCCTGCCCTACCCCAACCCCTTACCCTCTCACCCCCCCTTGGTACCGGGCCCGGCTCCCGGGGTCAGGGTTGGTGTTGTCCACCACAGCTCGGCCCCCTGCCTTCAGGGTCTCAGCACACACAGCCACACATTTCTGCCAGGAGCCCAGAGTGTCCTAGGGGAATGTGATGAGGACTAAGCCTGGGGCCTCAGCTCACAGCCAACTGCCCCACTTCAGCCAGCTGGGGACACAGAGGATGCACAGACAAATCCCTTTGCCTCAAACATCCATGGCTGTCAACTAGAAACAGGCCTGTTCCCACAAGACACATGAAGCCTCTGCTAGAAGGGAGGTGTCCTGGCAGTGAGGAATTGGGCCCACCCACCCAACCCTGTACATACCCGGTTTGCATAGACATAGCCAGCTGACACCAGGTGTTCTTGGAGAAAAGTTGATTTCCCAGCTGTGGGAAGGGATGGGCAGAAGAATCAGGGACAGGGCTGGGTACAGGGAAGGGTAACAGGAGTCAAAGGACACCTTACCCGCGGGGAAGCCAACAGCAATGACGATCTCAGGGCCAGGGCCCACAAGAGGCCCGGTGGGGGGCACGCACAGGGGCCCCGTGGGGCTTAGAGTCCTCTGCAGGAAATCAGTGAGGAATGAGGCCACAGGCCCCACAAAGGGTTCCCATGTGTATCCTCTTCCCTTCTAGGGCTCCCCAAACCTCACCGGGTCAAAGTCTGGGAGTGTGAAAGGAGCCGGCGCCCAATTCAAGAAAAACTCCTCGGGAGTTGAGAATTGCAGGCCAAGGTTCAAGGCAAACTGGGAGAGAAAGAAGGGTCAGAAGGTAGATCCCTCAGGTGGGGGGGTCTTAGCCAGGGGCTGGAGAGACAGGGCCCCTCACCAGCCGGTCCCCACAAGAGAAGTCCTTCTTCTTCCGGTCTGGAGCCCAGTTGGCTGGACGTCCTGCAGCATCTGAAAACAGGACTGGTATCAGCCCCCTACCTTGAGTGCATCCCCCCCAATCCTCCCCACCTGCTCCCAACTTCACCTCCCACGTAGATACTGTCAGCCAAGGAAATCGGGACACCTTCGTTGGCCTGAGAAAGGAAAACGGAAGGGCTTAAGGAGCAGGGGTGGGAGCAGCCTAGGGCAGGAAGCCGGGCTGGGGTCCCAGGGAGAATGGGGCAGTTCCTCCCTCCCCCTGCAGGGGCAGCCCCGGGGCACCTGCTGGCACAAGTGATCCCACATGCCTGTCACAGGCTTCCGGTAGATCCCTGAGCTCGTGGCAACTAGCACCTGCGTGGAAGAGGGACTGGAATGGCGGAGGGCCCTGGGGGACTCCCACCCCTGCTGCCCGCACCCCACGCCCGGCGCCCACCTGGAAGGGGGCCCCCAGGGCAACCAGTATGGCTTCCACCTTGGCGCGAAAGTCCTGGGGGCGAAGCCGGCCTCGCCCGATGCCCAGCTGGTTGGTGAAGATGACGAGCTATGGACAGGCCAGAAAGGCGGTCACGCCCAGGGTCCCCCCCCCCCCAGCCCTCGCCCCCCCCCCCACGGGTCCCGCACACACCTTGTAGCCGTCGGCCTCGAGCTCCTGGAGCCGCTTCGGGATCCCTGGGAACAGGATCCTGGGGGGAAGGAGAGGAGGAGCTGGCACCAGGGACACCCCTGCCCCCGCGACTCCCCACAGCGCAGCCTCACCTCCAGTCTTCGGGGCCCGTGGGGAAGACCTTTCCGGAGCGGGTGGTGATCAGGGTCCCGTCCAGGTCGAAGCAGGCCACCTGGGGGACAGAGAGCGGGGTGGGGCCGTGCCGGGCATAGGGTCGGGCACGGGCACATTCCCCCCCCCCCACGGGGCCCGCGGGGCGCGGCGCTCACCTTCTCGCGGGCCCGGGCTCCAGGATCCGTGAACAGCAGCAGGGCCCCAAGCTCCTGCCAGCCGTGGGGGCCGCAGGGCCGCTTGGCGGGGGGCTCCGGTGGGGCCTCCCGCGCGACCTCCGAGGGCCCCGGGGTGCCGAGCAGGGTCAGTGGGTGTAGGCCGTTCACCAGCAGCAGCGTCTCTCCGACGGCCAGCGGAGCACGGGCCCCGGGGCTCAGCTCAGTGCCCCCAGCTGTGGAGGGGTTCACGCCCAACTGGGGAGGGGGAGAGGAGGCGGAGCCCCGCCGGTCAGGCCCCGCGCCCTCCCTATGTGCCAGGGGAGGGGGACCGCACCCACTGCCCTCCCGCCCGATTCCTCCCTCCAGGTTCCCACCCTCTGTTACCTGCGTCACCATCACGACCTGAGACTCGGGGTCCAAGCGCAGCTCCACTGGTGGGAGAGGAGGCTATGAGGTTCCTCCCCCTCAGAGCCCAGGCCCCGTCCCCGCCCCCACGCCCCAGTTCCCCACCTTGGCTGCGGGAGCACTTCCGATCAGTGACTCGAGTCAGGGGTCCCCGACCCAGCAAGAGACTGTGACCCGCGGAGGGTAAGGGGATCGGGGGCGGACCCCCAGGAGGGCTGTGCAGCCACAGGAAGGGTTCCGGCGTCGCCATGCCAGCTCCCCCAGCACCGTACCGGCTTCAGAACTGCCAGTGGAAGCCCCGTCTAGCTCATCAGAGCGCAGCCGGAAAAGGAAGGCTTGGGCAGAGGCGAGGCGTATTTCAATTCGGCCCGCCCCTTTTCTTCTGGTGGGGCGAAGCCGCGCCCCCTCCCGGAATGCCGCCCCATCCCCCTCCCGGAGAGGCGAGGCCATAGTCAAAGTCAAACTCTTTATTCACAGGCGTTCCCCCTGTCCCTTCCCACTCCGACACGAGCGGGCAGGGCCCTTTAAGGCATGTATGGAAACAGAGGCTTAGCGAGCCCCTGAGGCCAAGGGGCCGCTGATCGGCTAAACCCTTCCCAGGAACAGGCCAATGGGGGTGGATAGCGTCATCGGATAGGTACTAATGCAATTGGACCACCCCTGAGGGGGGCGGGACCAGCACAGGGCGGCTGTACCGTCGACTGCGGGGCCTTCTCTTGAGCACGGCCTTTCCCCCCCAACAGCGGAGCCGCTGGCAGTTCAGGCCTTGATAAGGGCCTCCCTAAGGGGGAGGGCCCAAAGGAGCTAAGGCTGCGATTGGCCAAGAAGGCAACACCAGGGCCCTACGTACAGCTGATTGGATGCCCCCGCACCCCCCCCCCCCCCCCAAGGACGCCCCGGAGAAAGGAGCCTAGGATTGGCCACGGCCTGTAGAGGAGTGGAATTAAGAGGAAACTAGGGGAGTTGATCGGATACTTCCATTACCTTCCCCCAGCGCACAGGAAGAGCAAGAAAAAAAAGCCCCGCAGGGAGAGAGGGTGGGGCAGCGAACGGATCCAGGATTGGCCAGGCCGGGGCTTGCCAGATCCCGCCCACCTGGTGGGAGTGGGGAGTGGGTTGGAGATGCTGGGGAATGGGGAGGGGACAGGGGAAGGGGAGGCGCGGACAGGCGCCCCCTCCCTCAGTATTTCCGCTTCAGCTTCTGGAAGTCGCTGGTGTTGAGGCGGGGCCGGGGCAGGTCTCCAAACACCTGGGAGCCCTCAGCCTCGCGGAGGACCAGCGCCTGCATGCTGGCCGCGATGCGCTCCAGGTCCGGGGAGGAGGGCTGTGGGCAGGGGACAGCTGGTCAGCCTGGGCTGCCCAGGCCCCCGTACCCCAGCTGACCCACCACCAGGCCCCCACCCGCCCTTGCTCACCTGCCCGTTCTCCTCGTCCGAGGACCTGGTCTCAGTTCTCTTGTCCTTGAAGCCCCAGACGGGCACGGACACCGGCAGGGACTTGGCGTACTGCTGGGGGGTCTGGCTCACACATGGAGGGCCAGCGGGCGCCTCCTCGCTCAGGCTCCCATCGTCGGTGCTCTCGGGGTCCGACTCACAGAACGGGGGCAGATCCTCGTGGGCAGTGTCTTCGTCCATCACAAACAGGCCTGAGGGTGAGCGAGGGTCACAGAGCTGCAGCTCGGCCCTCACGCCTCCCTTGTTCCAAAGGACAGGAGGCCACCCACCCCACTTTTGCACACTCTCAAATCGAGCCAGCACCTGCCTCACTGAAAACCCAAGTCTGCGCTGCCAGTTCTGAGCCGGGGGCTTCCAGCCTGCAGAGAGCCCCCCATGGCCTCCCCGTCTCACCTCCGTCATCTCCCAGGCCTAGCCTGCTCCCTGATGTCTCTGTTTCTGTCTCTTCCTCGTCCTCATTGCCGTCCTCCTCCTCCTCCTCCTTTTTGTCTTCGGGCCTCCGATGGGGAGAACTCCTTGGGCTAGGGGCCTGGGGCTCTGGTGCAGGGGGTGGTGCAGGGGGCCTGGCAGCCGCCGCCTGGTGGGCCTGTGCTATGTCGTGTAAGCAGCGCCTGGCAGCTTCAGCCAGGGCGCCCCGGCCATGGGCTGCGTAGGCACAGGGACCTGGCCGCGGTGGGGGCGGGGGAGCGGCTGTCAGCAGCACCAGCTCCGTACCTGTCTGTGCCCGAAAACGCTCGGCTGCCCCCACCACGGCTTCCCATAGCTCCTCAGGGCGCCCGGATGCCATCCACGCCCTGGGGAGAGAAAAGAGGGGGTGACCGCGGCAGAACACGAGTGAGGTGAGCCTCCCACTCACACACATACACACACCTTAACAGGGAAGAAGAGGGAGTAAAAAGACAAAACATTAACGCCTGAAGAGGGCCCCCCCCCTTTGACAGAAAAGGCTCCGAATGCCCAGAGAGGACCCTGGCCAGGCCGTCACCCTGTCTCCGCAGAGACCCCGAGGCTTACAGCCATGGGGGGAGCGACCGAGGCTAGAGGTGGCCGCTCTCATCCCGGCGCACGGGCTGGCCACATCGAATGCCCGAGGGTAGGGAGCTGCGGGCAGGGGTAAATCCAGGAGGATTTCGGGGAGAAGAAGAAAAGCGTCAGAATCCGGAATTGCATCCAGGTTTCCACCTCAGAGAGGATCCCCTCCACACCTGCCACCAGTTCCCCCAGTTTGGGCATGGAACAGTTGCTCAGCTCCGCCCTCCACGTGTGAAAACAGGAAGTCCTGCCCCTTGTGGGCGGGGCAAGTAGTTCCAAAGTAAGAGGCAGCCCCTACCGGGTCCCGGGAGGTTAGAGCCAATCACCCCTCCTCCCCCTCCCCCCGAGTTAAAGGAATGTCCCGCCTCCCGGGGGGCGGGGAAAACCTAACGACAAAAGTTGCTTTCGGGAAAGGAGGCTGAAACCGGAAGTTCCGCCCTTGTGTGGGAGGGGGGGCACGCCATCAGCCGGACCCCAGACATTCCCCCCCACCCCCCTATCATCCCGGCACAGGGTATGGGCTTGGATGGGAGACATTCTCAGGCGAGCGCTGGGCCTCGGCCCCCTCCCCCCATGCGAGGGTGGCTGAATTCTCCGCTCGCTTACCTCGGCCGGGCTCCCGTCTCCCTGCCTCCCTCCCCGCCAGCCTTCGTTCCTCCCCAGGCGTCCGCGCCGCCGCCGCTCACGTGCCTGCGGCCAGCATGGCGGGCCTGGCGCCCTCACAGGGCATGGCGGCCTCGGCGTCACTTCCGCCCGGCGCTATCCTCTCCGGCACGCCCGCGACCTGCGGTCGGCGTGTCTCCGCAGCCTACCCTCGTTTTGCAAGGAGGAGGCCACCCGATCTGCCCTTAAGCATCATGGCGGCCGCGCCGCTTCATGTCCCGACCCTTGCCGAGATCAATGGCACTTCCGCCACAGATCTTATCCCTGAGGGCGGCCGTTCCGCCTTCAGCTTGTGAACATGACCAGGTACAACCATGTTGTCGCCCTGGACGCCCGCGACGCCACGGCCACGGACGCTGCCTTCCTCTAGGTGACTCCCGCTCTGCTTCCCTTCCTCTCCCCACTTTTTTGCACGGAAGTGGTATGCCCCGCACTAACATGGCGTCCTCAGAGCTCCGCAGCTCGCTTCCTTGAACGAGGGCAGCACTGCTGCGGCATCCCTAAGTAGGCAGGCGGAAGAGGCGGGGCACTTGCCGGGGGGCGTGGCTTGGCAACCTCCTTCTTTGTTTACTTCTTGGTGGGAGCGCACAGGAGGTGCCGGCGCACTGCCCACTCCCGGCACCACCCCTCCCCTTTATGTTTTTCGTAGAGCGCATGTATTCCCTCCTCCTCTTCCTCCTGGATTAGTGGTTTGATCCACTGGCCGCCGAGGGAACAAGAGGATGCTACCATCTCGCTCCCTTCCAGGGGAGGTCCGGCCCGCCGGATGTGACGCAAGGAGTTTATCTTCAGAGGCGGAGTGAGCTAGAGGAGTGGGCTCGGCCCCAGCTGCGACTATGGAGGAGGCTGACTACCGGGTAAGAGGTGACGGAGAATCTAAGAGGCCTCCGGATTGACCATTTCCCCGGTCCTTTAGGAATCTGGGTCCTGCCCTTCCCCACTATCCTCCTAGCCCGCGATCTCTCACCGCATGCGCCTCCCTCGGGCCCCGACCCTCGGTAAAGTGCGTCCCCTTCTCTGGTCTTTCCGCGCATGCGCCGCCGTCCTGGTACCGCCCTCCGGCGGAACCGCTTTCTCACTCTTGTCTATGCGCATGCGGCCCTACTGCCCCCGGGCGCACGCCTCCCTCCCGCCCCAGCTTTTATGCACATGTTGTAGACTGCTTTTCAGCTTCGTCCCCACGGCTCCGCTCGTAGGTGGTGTTCGAGAAGGGCGGAGTGTTCCTGCACACGAGCGCCAGGGGGCGGCACCAGGACCCGGGCTCCCTCATCGCCGGCGTATTGCGCCTGCTCGAGAAGGTGGGTCCCAGGAAGTGCGGATGGGGCCGGGGAACCGGGCGGGACGGGGGCGGGTCTCGAGGTGCATCTCTTGGGAGGGGAAGTGGGGGGCGTTCCTGGGTCATTCAGTATTCTCTCCCCTTCCCCTACCCCAGGACAATGACGTTATCCTGCATTGGGCCCCAGTGGAAGAGGCGGGAGACTCCTCTCACGTGGTGTTCTCCCGGAAGGTGTGTGCCCCGCCCTCTCCCCTCCCCCTCCCGTGTTCAGCTGGCTGCTGGACCCTGGTGGGCACCCCGCCTCGTGTATTCAGTTTTTCCTTTTTCGATACGTTTAGTATTCCTTCTCACGTCTAGGTCTCCCCTGTTTTACGCCGTATTTGGGGGCCCCTTGAAGGATGTTTAGGTTCTTCCTACATCCAGGTCTCCTCTATGTCAGGGCATATTTGGGGGCCCCTCCCAGGATATATTTAGGCTCCCCCCCACATCTAGGTCTCCCCTATCTCAGGGTGTGTTTGGGGGCCCCTCCTATGTCCTGGTCTCCTCTGTATCAGGGCATATTTCGGGGCCACTCCTAGGATATATTTAGGTTTCCTTCCACATTCAGGTCTCCCCTATATCAGGGTATATTTGGGGGCCCTTCCCGGGATATATTCAGGTTTTTCTCCATATCCAGGTCTCCCCTGTATCAGTATATTTGAGGGCCCCTCCCAGGATATATTCAGGCTCCCCACACATTCAGGTTTCCCTTATATTAGCATATATTTGGGGGCCCCTCCCAGGATATATTTAGGCTCTCCCCCACTTCCAGGTCTCCCCTATCTCAGGGTATATTTGGGGGCCTCTCCCAGGATATGTTCAGGTTCTTCTCCCACATCCAGGTCTCCCTTATCTCAGGGTATATTTGGGGGCCCCTTCCAGGATATATTCAGGCTCCCCCTACATCCAGGTCTCCTGTATCTCAGGGTGTGTTTGGGGGCCCTCCCCAGCATGCTTTTGGTTTTCATACATTCAAAACTCTTTTTTTCTCAGGGAGCGTAAGGATTTTGAGGCCTCCTTTATGTTTGGTTGTATGTACAGCTGTCACAGATGAGTCAGTTCCCCTTTTGGGGGGCTCGTTGCCTAGTTTTCAAACCCAGAACGACAGGCACAGCATCTGGGTTCAGGTTCAGTGCTTGCTTGACGTTCGAGGTTTTGACTTGTGGGTTCCATCTTCCCCACCTGACGAGTGCCATGGGGTTGGGTCACCTTGTTCCAGGGGTGGGGTCTGGAAAAGCCCGGGCACACCTGGTGTACAAGGGTTTACTCTATCTTTTTACCCCAGGAGCCTGGGAGGGGAGACCCCTGCCCCTCAGAGGAAGAGCCAACCTTTGACCCTGGCTATGAGCCCGACTGGGCTGTGATCAGCACTGTGCGCTCCCGGCCCCGGCCCCCTGAGCCTGACCCAGGTAAGTCTGTGGGTCTCGAGCCCAACAAGACCCAGAGCCGGGCACGACCGGGACTTGGGCCCTGACGAGGACGATGAGAGCAAAGGTGGGTGAGGGCAGGTAAGGGAAGTGTCCTGGGCCGGGCCTTGGAGGCTTCGGGTGGGAGCTGTGGAAAAGAGGCCTACTTCCTGAGGAGAGTGGGAAGATCACTGAGAGGGGCAGGACCAGATGGGATGGGTGCCTGCATTTGGGGAAGAGATCACGGGTGGGCGAGGTTGTGGCCCAGCCTCTGTCCCCCAGGTAGGGAAATGACCATGCCAAGGGCTTAGAGGAAGAAGAACCAGCATCGATAGAGTAGAGGAGGGTGGCCGAGATTGGGTGGTGGCCACAGTCTTGGTGGTTAGGAGGGAGGTTATTGGCTGCCTGGAAGGGGGTGAGAGTTTCAGTAGAGGGTGGGGGTAGAAGCTGGACTGTAGGAGTTTGGAGGGCGTGGCCGATGAGGAAACGTAGGCAGCAGGTGTAGACAGCTGGCGGTGCCAGAGGCTTGAGAGCGGTCCTGGGGAAGAGCACTTCTCCCACCAGCAGCCTCTGGCTCCCTCCCTCCAGCTGCAGGGTCAGGCAGTTCCCGGGGTCCCTGGGCCTTCTCAGTGAGCCTAGGGGAGCTGAAGTCGATACGGCGCTCCAAGCCGGGTCTGGGCTGGGCCTATCTGGTGCTGGTGACCCAGGCGGGTGGCTCCTTGCCGGCTCTTCACTTCCATCGGGGGGGCACGCGGGCCCTGCTGCGGGTCCTCAGCCGCTACCTCCTGCTGGCCAGGTCAGTGCCCCCCGGGCGCCCCTCATGCCCCACCTCGTCCTGGCCTCGAAGTGTTCCCAGCCTTCATCTTCTTTTCTTTCCTCTGCTGGACTGCAGCTCGCCCCAGGACTCCCGCCTCTATCTCGTCTTCCCTCATGACTCTTCTGTTCTCTCCCACTCCTTCCATCATCTCCAGCTCTTTGACGATGACAGCTCCAATGTGGTCTCTGTGAGTTTCTAGTCTGAAGGCTGGAGGGGCCCCTGGGACTGGGTGAAATGGGGAGAAGGGGAGAGGCATGGTCTGGGACAGGGACCCCACCGTCACTTTCACTCTTTTACCCCTCTTTAGCGTTTCCTCCAGGACCCTTATGCAGCCACCTTTGGTGGTTTTTCACGGGTGACCAACTTTTTTCGGGGAGCCCTTCAGCCTCTGCCTGATGGTCCTCCCACCAGCTGTCCCGAGGCCCTTGAGGATGAGGAGCCAGAGCCTGGCTTTGAGGTCATCTCCTGTGTGAGTAGCTGGGGGGTAAAGGGCAGAGCATAGGCTGTCACCCAAGGGGGTTGGGGGTAGTGTTGGGTGTGGCCCAGGGGGGCAGTCTCTGAGTAGCCCTGGGTCACCTCAGAGGAGAGGGGTGAACCGTGGCTGCAGATCAACATCCCTCCCCACGTGGGGTCAGTGCAGGTGCAGCTGGGACCCCGGCCTGTGGTTTCCCGGGGGCAGCCTGTGACAGAGGATATCTGGGCCAGCCACGTGGGCCCAGATGGTCGCCTTCAGGATGTTGGGGAGCTCAAGGCTCAGATCTTCTCAGGGGTGAGTGGGCCGGGGCCCCATGAGGGGAATGAGGGAAGGGGATGGCCATGCAGCCAGGGGCGTTTGTCACTACCATGCATCTCCTTAGGGTTTGTGCCCATCTTTGAGGAGAGAGGCCTGGAAGTTTCTTCTTGGTTATCTTAGCTGGGAGGGCTCAGCCGAGGAGCACAAGGTCCACGTCCAAAGGAAAACGTGAGTGAAAGAGCCTTCTGAGCACCGAACCCCAAGCAAGACCTGTCCCAAGGCCTGTGACAAGAGGCCGCTGAGGCTCCTTGGCCCTGCCCAGGGTCCTCCAGGGACTGCCTGCTGCTGCTGGCGGGGGGACCAGGCCTGACTGATGGTGGGCTGCCACTGACCTCTTCCCTTCTTCCCTTGCTCTCCTGCCGGCATCAGGGATGAGTATTTCCGTATGAAGCTGCAATGGAAGTCCGTGAGCCCTGAGCAGGAGAGGAGGAACTCGCTGCTCCATGGCTATCGCAGCCTCATCGGTCAGTGGTGGGCCTGGCGGGCCGTGGGGAGGGCTCAAGGTCAGGGTTCCTCCAGCCTGACTGTCCGCTCCACTTCCCACAGAGCGTGACGTGAGCCGCACTGACCGCAGCAACAAGTTCTACGAAGGGCCTGGGAATCCAGGTCTGGGCCTGCTCAACGACATCCTCCTCACCTACTGCATGTATCACTTTGATCTTGGTACGAGCGAGCTGGGCATTTCTGTGGGATGGGTGGGAGCCTTGGTGCAAAGGCCCAGATGGATGATGACCCATTAAGGACCCGCTGAAGGGCAGGCTTTGGACTTGTGGGAAGAAAGGTGCCCCACAGTGTTCTTCAACGGCCTCATCCACGCTCCCAGGTTACGTCCAGGGCATGAGCGATCTTCTCTCTCCTATCCTCTACGTCACTCAGAACGAGGTTGATGCCTTTTGGTGTTTCTGTGGCTTCATGGAGCTTGTGGTGAGAAGAGAGTCTTGGAGTCCTGCAGCTAGGCTTGGGGTACAGGGATGGGCTCCGTGATGACCTTGCCTTCTTTGAATATTTTATTTTCAGCACGGAAACTTTGAGGAGAGTCAGGAGACTATGAAGCGTCAGCTTGGCCAACTCCTGCTGCTGTTGCGGATCCTGGATCCTCCTCTCTGTGATTTTCTGGGTAATTGTGGCTGCTGGGGGTTCAGGAGCCTTTCCAGAGTAGGAGGGTTCTAGAGTCAGGCAGCGTCTAACCAGCCTTGGCAAATGGAGAAGCGGAAGGGTTGGTGTGGAACAAAACGTGAAGGGGGGAAAACCCCTAAGTACAAGTGTGCTTGCTGGTCACTAGCTTTCATTGGTTCCCTGCCTGTCTGCCTTATCCACGGCAGGTTCTTCTAGTTCCCGTGTGTGAGCCTGGCAGAATAGGCTTGGGGGTCACCTACGCCTTTCCTTTAACGTCGAACTTGACTTTCAGTCTAATCCTTCTCGTAGACTCTCTTGGGTTGTTAGGTGACCCCTCAGGTCTCTTCTAGTCCTCCATCTGTGTCTGAGAGTAGAATAAGTTCGTTCTTTTTTCTCTTTTCTTGGGCTTTGCCCTTTGATAGTAGGAATTTTTTTGGTTTGATTTGGGATGAGGCCCCCATGGCAGCCACATGTGTCTCCCTTCCCGTGAGACTCCGAGGACCCAGCCTGAGCCTCCCGAGGAGGCTGCCCTGTAGGAGCCCTGCTCTAAGCAGACAGTGGGGATGCCAGCACTGGACTGACCCCCAGGCACTGAGATCAAGGGCATTGTACTCTTGTCCCAATCAGACTCCCAGGACTCTGGCTCTCTTTGCTTCTGTTTTCGCTGGCTGCTCATCTGGTTCAAGCGTGAATTCCCGTTTCCTGACATCCTCCGTTTGTGGGAGGTGAGCAGAGGCCACCTCTGGGAGAGGGAAGGCACCTGGGGAAGAAGGGCCCCCACTGAGACTGCCCTGTTTGCATGCCAGGTGCTGTGGACAGGGCTCCCCGGCCCCAACCTACACCTGTTGGTGGCTTGCGCCATCCTCGACATGGAGAGAGATGCGCTCATGCTCTCTGGCTTTGGTTCCAACGAGATCCTCAAAGTGAGAGACTCCCCCTTCTCTCCTCTCCTCCCCTGGGGTAGCCCTTGGGAACGTCCCCTCCCTGAGGCTGTGCTCTCTTCTCCTCCCCAGTCACCCTGGCCCATGGCCCCTCCCCTTCCCCCCAGTCACCCTGGCCCGTGGCCCTCCTCCCTTCTCCCCCCAGCCTCCCCAGTCACCCTGGCCGTGCCCCTCCTCCCTTCTCCCCCCAGGCCCCCCAGTCACCCTGGCCATGCCCCTCCTCTCTTCGTCCCCCCAATCACCCTGGCCGTGCCCCTCCTCTCTTCTCCCCCCCCAGCCCCCCCCAGTCACCCTGGCCTGTGGCCCCTCCCCTTCTCCCCCCCAGGCTCCCCCAGTC
>CM053582.1:69772808-69789503 GCA_028627135.1 Pseudochirops cupreus
AGCTTACTATGAAGCTGAGTGTGGAGGACGTCCTGATCCGAGCCCAGGTGTTGTATATACAGCTGACGGCCTGTCAGGTGAGACTCAGATGCACCTTGCCCTCACCCCCATCCCTTCCCACCCCATGTCCTGCCTTTTCCCTATTCTGCTGTCCTGAGATCTCCCCAAGTCCTGCCCCCAACCCCCCGCCCCCCCACTCTGGCCTCTCCATCTCCCCCCAGGAGCTGCCCCTCAACGTGCAGGAGATCCTTGGCCTGAGCCTGGCCCCAGATTCCACTCCAGGCAGCCCCTCCCCCTCAGGCTCACTGCTGCCCCTGTCACCCATGCCAGCCCCTGAAGCCACATCCTCTGTTTCGGGGGCTCCTTCTTCCACTCCCCAGCCTGACAGCAGCCTGGAGATCCTGCCTGAGGACTCAGGGCCAGAGCCCTGAGTGTCCGCACCTGCCCTGGTCCACTCTGACTCTGCTCCCTATCCTTCCCGCACATGCACTTTACCCCTCCCTTCCTCTCGTCCATCACCAAAGCTGTGCCCCTACTTCTTGGACCCCTGGCCGGGGCCGAGGGTGCTGGGGGTCACATCCTCACCGGGTCTGGTGTGGGTGCGGGCGGATCTCTCTCTGCCCATTAAATGGGGTCACTTGGATGCTTGTGTCGGCTGTGTTGTGTTGTGGGCAGTCGGGGTTACCCCTTGGCACGAGTAGGGGTGCCAGGGAGCTGGCTTTGGGGAGGGCAGCAGGGCAGAAGGGGCCACGGGATGCCACCCAGGGAATGTGAACAGATCTGCTACAAACAGCTTTTTTTTGTTTTCAACATTAACTTTTACAAGATTTTGAGCTCTACATGTCTTCATTTCCCTTCCTTGACCCCTCCCTGAGAGGACTCGGAATCTGCCGCAGGTTATGTGCTACGCATCTTTTAGTTGGCTTTTCCTGGTCACCCCTGCCTGGAGCCCGTGGGCAGCTGAGTGAGGAGCCTTCCTGGGTCCACATCCGACCCTGGCAGAGCAGGGTGCCGGTAGAGGCAGGGCCTTTCTGAGTCCATGTCCAACCCTGGCCCGGCAAGGGCATGGAGGCAGAGCCTTCCTGGCCACCTATGGCCCTGGCAGGGGGCTGCTGCCCAAGGATGGCTCCTGGGCCTTGTGGACATGAAGGGGCCTCCCTGGGGCCCTAGGTAGCCCTGTGTATCTTCTGGGCTGCTCGGAGCCCTGACTTGATGGCTGTCTCCACCCATCCGTGGGGGAGGGCCGTGTACTCCCCAGCAAAGTACAGGCGCCCCTCAGGGTGTGTCCAGTCCCAGTGCCAAGGCTTCTCCTGTTCGGGATCTCTGGCTTGTTTGGGCCTGGGCTGCGGGGGCTGTGTCACAAAGCCTCCCTGGCTATAGCGGTCCTCCCCCCAATGCTTCACGGCTCCTCTCCCGTCCCAGAGCTCCCGTGCTTTCTCCCCATGGAGGGCAACGACATCCTCTAGTGCCAGGCGCAGGGTTTCTTCCTCTGCCAGACCTGCAAAGGCTGCTGTGGCATCTGACCACGTGTAGGATGCGAGAAGGAGGCTGCCAGCCTCCCCCCCACAGCCCTGGGGGTAGTAGAGAGCACGGACTGGGCGGTCAGTGGATGAATGTCCCCCCATGATGCCCTCCTCCTCCCAGAAGGGCTTCTGGAAGCTGAGGAAGACCTTGGTAGCCGGAACATAGTGGATGTTGCGGAGTGCCCGGCGGAGGGCGGGGTGGAGCGGTGGCTGGAAGTCAATGTGGCTCAGGGCGGTGGCAGTGGTGGCCAAGAGGACACGGTCAGCATCCAGGGACAGCAGGCGTGATGGCTGCTGGGGGTCACGGTAGAGGACGGAAGCACCTTTATGGTTTTGGGATACCTGGACCACGGGGGCCTGTAGCAGGACTGGGCCCGTCAGGGAGAGCAGGAGGGCACGGGGTAGCTGGTCCCAGCCATTGCAGATGCGCCAGAACCTGGGGCACAGAAGAAGAGGCTGGTGGGGGGCCCAGAATAGGCCGTCACCAGCCCCCCACCCTTCTCTGCACACACCTGAGCTGGTCATTGAGGTAGCTGTGGGTCCGTAAGGCTTCTGCAAAGCTGAGAGAGAAGAAGCCATCCTCGGCCATCACATCTCCCAGCAGGTGGACAGCGGCCAAGCTCAGGTTCCCCTCTCCTGAGAGGTAGTCCTGGGGGGCGGGGGGCAGACAGGGACTGGAGCACCTCTGCTGCTTCCCGGGGTCTCCAGTCTCCTGCCTTTGGTCTCTGTTTCTGGGGCAGGCATGCCCTGGGCAGGGGTTAGGGGGGATGTCTAGATGGCTTCTGATCCTCAGGCCTTTTAAGCTTTGGGTTTGAATCCTAGCCCTGTTCCTTGCAGTTAGTGGCCTTGGACCAGGCCCTCCTCGATGCTTTCCAGTGCCATGGCTTCAAACCCCATTTTGTGGGGTTGCCCCTGTTTATGGGACCCTAGACTCAGCTGGAAGAAACTTTGAAGGCCAGTATGGTGGGGAAGGGTCATGGGGCTGGTGAGTGACTAAGGCAGGATTTGAACTCTGATCCTACTGGTGCTAAGTCTAGTGGTTAGTACACTACGTCACTGTCCTCCCTCTGTGTGAATGACCCCTGGGTTCACGTAGCTCTGGTGAGGGGGGGGCCCTACTCCCATAGGCTCCCCCTCTTGGGGCCATTTCCAGCCACAGGGTCTGTCTCCCTTCCTCCTTGTACCTGCTTCCTCGCCTCTTGCTGTCTCCATACTGCTGCACATCTGCCACCCCGCTTTCCTCTATCCCTCCTTCCCCCTCAGCTACAGCATTCAGTGAAAAGAAGGTGGGAGCTTGTTCCTGTCTGAGCCCCTCTGGCAAAGTCACTTAGCCACCCTGAGCCTCAGCTCATCTGGCAGGTGAAGGGCTGGGCTGGACTGGGGTTAGACTCACTGGCATTTTAGGCCCTCCCTTGCAGCTGTAGAGCCTGGAGCCCAGGATCTGTCTCTTCTAACCTTGCTCTTGCTCTCTGGCCTCTGTCCAGGTGTCCCACCTTCTTTCCCTCTTCCTGCCCTCTCCAGGAAGGTGGAGGATGTAGACCTGGTTACCACAAGGCCTCCAAAAACAAGGGGCCTCCCAGTTGGCCCTTGCTTGGGAACAGAGTTCTCCTCGGGCCCTTCTTGGAGAAGACCCCTGCCAGCCACCAAGACTAGACCTGGAGGGAGGGTGAATGGGAATTGGGTGACTGGGGTCTCCAAGCCCACTTACCAGAAGGGTGTAGCTTTCAAATTTCTTTATCATCCGTGAGCAACCCAGGTGTTTGAGGTCATAGAGGGCCTGAGAATGGAGTGAGGACACAAGATGGTGGCCCGTGCTCCATCCTGGCCTGTCTTTCCCTTTCCCACTTCATCTTCTCCATTCTCTGACTCTCCTACAACATTCCCTGGGGCTGTGGTCCCATCTATGGCTTGCTCGCTGCTTTCCCAGAAACCCTGAGGTGAAACTTTGTGCTGGTCTCAGGGAGCTACTAACCAGTATTCCTAGTATGGGCATCAGAGCTGGAAGGGACCTTGGCAGTAGGGTTTGAGGGCTGGGTCTGTGTGGTCATCAGTAATGGGGGATGCTTGGAGGAGGGGATAGCTGGCCATCAATCCTTCCACGTGGCAGCTTAGAGCTCTGGGGCTCTAAGTACACCCCTGGGGCCCTGTGTGCCCTGGGAGGGTCATTGCTCTGGCCTCTATCTCCTTTGTAAAATGGGGTGGACTAGGTGCCTTCCATCCCTGCAGCTAAGGTGGAGCTGAGCCCAGGCTCTGGACGCACCTTGTCCAGGGCCATCTGGTAAATGGCCTCCGGTGACCGGCCTTGCTCAGAGGGCCGCAGCGGGTAGCCCAGCTGCTCAGGTGCTGCCTCGACCACAAAGTTGCGGAGTTTCACCCCATTCGCCTCGGTCCATGCGTTCATGTCAAACTGAATGAACTGGGCCAGGGGAAGGCCCAGGCGGGCACAGAGCTTTAGGAGGATCCTGAGGGGAAGTGAAGGAACACAGAGCCTGTGATTAGGAGCCAGCAACGGTCTGAATGATGGAGGCAGAGTCAGAACCTGGGCTGTTGCCTCTGTACCTGTGGCTGGACGGTATCCTCATGGCCCCCAGTTCTCCCATCCAGCCTGTTTTCTCATCCCTGTACGTCAGGATCCGTCCCCCGACTCTGTCGCTGGCCTCCAGCAGAGTTACCTGGCAGTGGAGTTGGTCAGTGCAACTACCCTGCCCCCCAGCCTGTGCCCTGTCCCTCCGGTGGGTGGAATCCAGGGCCATAGTCAGGTAGGAATTTAGCCTTAGGGACTGCTGGGTGAGGAAACAGCCTGGCCACAGGAAGGATTTTCTACAACATAGTCCCTTTAGTCCCAGGCTGTCCACACATCTGAATTTCAGTGAAAGGGCCGGTGCTTCCCCGGCAGGTGGGAAGAGTGGAATTTCATTCCCCTAAAGGCTAAACAAGTGAGAGATGCACTTTCTGACAGATGTTGGCCATTGGCAGTTAGGTTTGAGTGGGACTTTCCTACAGAGTCAGGGAAATACCTTGGGACAGGCGCATCTCTCTAGATGTCTGCATGCAGACCAGGTTAGTGACTGGGGCTTCCTTCTCCACCCCCCTGGACCCCTGCCCTTCTTCATGAAGAGAATGTGCAGTTTAGAATGTGAGGCATCTACAGCGTGACCCCATTGCATGACAGAAGGGGACCCCGAAGCTCAAAGTGCCTAGGGGCTTGGGTCCTTGGAGGTGACTTGCCTGACCTTGTGTCCAGCATCTTCCAGCACCTTGGCTGCCACCAGCCCAGCTATGCCAGCCCCCACCACTGCCACTCGCTGGGGCCGTGTTGTTTGGTTGAGACCCTGGCTCATGATGTCCATTAGCCTCCTGTAGTCTGGATCTTGGAAGCATTTCAGGAAGGGGTCATCCTCAGCATCTGCTTCACTGGCTCTGGCGAGGTCCAGGAGGAGGAATAGACCTGGGAAGGGGAGAAACCAGGGAGGGAGGGGGTATGCCTTAGGGAGACAGAGCCTTCTGCGCCACAGCCCTGGCAGGGGTAGGACCCTAGGATACTCACCCCACCAGCGCATGACTCGGAAGCAAGATGGAAATGGAACTGGGGGCTGAGGAGATAAGCCATAGCTGTGAACCCCTTAGCCAGACTCTTCCCCCCTTTGCCAGACTCTTCCCCCCTTTGCCCTCCCCCAGCACTATTTCCATCTCCCCATCCCGCATAGCTCTAGCTCTGCCCATCCTTTTTCTGGCTTTCTCTGTCTAGAGTTCATCTTTACCTTTCTGGATGCCTTCCCCAATTCATGTCTCCAAAACTCTTTCCCTGCTCCTCCTTCTGGATCCCTGTCCCTTCCCATCTCTCTCCATATCCATCTTTCTGAGTTTCTCTCTGTGTCTCTGCACATTTCTCTGGATCCTTCTCCCTGCCCTCTTCTCCACTGTCTCTCACCTGTCACTGCTGGGGTGTGGACAGCAGGCTCTCAACCTTTGGTTCTCCTCTCACCCGGTGCTTCTGTCTCTGAAAGGCCTGGCTAGATAAGAGTGCAGATGTCTTCCGAAATGTGCCCCGCCTACCCCTCCCCAGCTTTGGGAAGTCCACTCTACTCAGGAAACTGAAACTCTGCTCCCAGAATTTGGGGGCTGACTCAGGCCTGACTCCTGCCAGCTCCATTCTGGTTGAGATTGGGGGGGGCGGGTCAGGTGGTTATGAGAGAGGAAGGAAGTGGGACTGCTCAGCTGCTTCTCCCCAAATAGTTTTCTTGGGGGTCTGTAAACTCCGGCGGTTGTGATGTGCCTGGGACTTTCCTTGCTCTTTGTCTCTCCTCTCTCTTTTTTCTCCTGTTCTTTGCCTCAGAGCTGCAAATAGGGAGAAAGGCCAGGAGCGACAAACCCATCTTATTTCTTCTTCCTGTTGGGGTGATGGATTAAAAAGGGGATAGGCTGCCTGAGGTGGATGGTATAACAGGACAAATGATGGAGAGAGGGTCACTGACCAGTTTTCCCATGGCATGGAGCTGAGGCCCTTCATTATGCTTGTTGTTTTTCTCCAGATACCCTTAGCTTACCCACGCCCTCCCTAAGGTGTGGTGCCTAAGATTGGGTGCAGTACTTCACAGCGATCTGATCAGGGCAGAATACTGACAACTTAGATCGCTTCCTTTGTCCTGGAAATCATGCCTTTCTTGGTATAGCCTAAGACCATGTTTGCTTCTTGTACTTGGAGTTCACTGAAATGCCTCTCTCTGTCTCCCTCCCTCTTCCCTCCCTCCCCCTCTCTCATGTCCCTCCCCTCCCCTTTCTCTTCTCTCCCTCCCTCTCCTCTCTTCCCCTCTCTCTTCTTTCTCTCTCCCTTTCTCCCCCTCTCTCCTGTCCCTCCCCTCTCCTCTCTTCTGTCTCTCCCTCCCTTTCTCCTTCTCTCGCTCTCTCATCTTCTTAGTCTCTTCACGACTACCTTTCTCCGTCTCTCCCATTCTACTCCATGTATTTCTTCATTCTGTTGTTTCTCTTTCTCCAGGGCTCTCTTTCTCTTTCCACCTCTGTCCTCTATGATTCTGCCATTGTCTCTCTATGAATCTCATGTCTCTCCAGCCCTCTCACTCCAAAGATCTCTGCCTTCATTTCTGCCCCTCCATGGATCCCTTTACTTTTCCATCTCTAACACTACAAGTCTCTCAGTCCTCCATAGCTTCCATAGTCTCCCTTCATTGAGGAATACTAACGGCACTACTTAGAATGAGCTTATGCTTCTGGTGATGAATGCTAAAGGCAGAAAAGAAAGGTTCAAAAACTGGTTTGTGGAGATGAGGATAAAAAAGGATAGGAAGGGTTAAAAAAAAAACCACTGATCAGGGCTGTTGGGATGAAAATTAGAACAAGAGAAGATGAAAACACTCAGCTTGCTACTGCTGTTCTTTTTCCCCAAGAAGAATGCTTTTGGGACTGGAAAAGTACCATGAAAATGATTGGCGGGGAGCAGAGCTAGAGCCAGAACAGTGAGGAGATGGCTAGATTATCTTCCTGCCCTTGGTGACTTTAACTCATTGGGATCAAATTAGCCCCGTCTCTGGGTACCGGCAGAATTGACTGATCCACTGTCAATGATCTCCGAATAATCATGGAAAACAGAGGATGCATCACAGGACCGGAAGGGCAAATGCCAAATTGATTTTTTTTAAAGGGAAGAGAATAGAGTCTGCAAACCATGGTCTGATGAACTTGACCTAAAGGGATGGTTAGTGAGCTATAAAAAAGGAAGTGATGATCACAGAGCCAATACAGCTTCATCAAAAACAGACCACGCCCCTTCTGGCGCATTTTTCTCCTTTTGGGGAGATCGTTTGACAACAGTGGCGTGGATAGGCAGGTGTGGCTCTACCTCTTGGAGGGAGGAGAGCATCACTGAGCGTACAGATTGGGTTAAGAGAAACCAGTACAGTAGGGGTGTGCTGTGCTTATGGTTCACCTGGTATTCTTTGTTCCGTCTTAGCAAAGTATTTGTACCTATTAGGCTCTTCTTGTAGCTACGAGGTGTATTTGGAATTGGCGAGTGGACCTCCAGAGGGATCATGAATGGTTTTTGGAGAGAGGCGTTTCAGGAAGCGCCCTATGGAGGCCCGTGCCTCCTGCTGTGTTACTTATCCATTTCATAGGTGATGCAAAACTCTAAGGAAAAAGTAATGCAATGGATCGCAGAGGCCGAATTCTCGGAGCTCTTAATGAACTACCTAGACCACTGGGCTGAAGCTAATAAAGAGAACTTTAGTTGAGATAAAGGTAAAGTCGTACCACCCATCCTCAGAAGTACAAGATGGGGGGGGGGGGGGGCATGGCTAGGCTCTAGTACATTGGAGAAAAATCTGGAGAGGGGGGTTGTTTTTTTTAAGTGGGCTCTACATCAGACATAAGTTGGCAATAGGATCTGGCAGCTGAGAAAGCTAACTTGATTTTCCCCCAATCCCAGATCTTTGGCTGCCTTCGGAGAGGCAGTATGTTCAGGAAGGAGCCCAGGTACTTCCTGTTGTACTCTGCCTCCATCCAATGACTTCTGAAGGATGGTAGCAGTTTCTGGGCACTATGTCTGATGAGGACTACAGTGAGATAGGGAGTTTCCTGATCAATCAGAGTACTGAAGGGTCTCAAGATCAAGCCCTTGTGGGAGGAGAGGGGAGAGCCAGAGGCTCTGGCTACAGGATCTTTCTCTCATTTCCAGGCAGGGCTGCCACCTCCTTTCCTACCTTCCACCTGCCAGGGGGAGGAGGACCTAGCCTACCTGATAATGAGTGCAGTGGAAGACAAAGTGGTGGGTCTGGACTCTTTGCCTTCAGCTTAGGAAAGGGATACAGGTTGGGGATCCCAAAGCCTTTTTGATAGGTCTCTTGGAAACCTGTCCCCAGCCAGCTCCAGTCTCTCCTGTGAATGTGTTTTTTGACACTACCAAGTCATCGGCTGGCGTTGAGTCCCTGGCACACAGTAGGCACTTAGTGTTTGTTGACTTGAAAAACAAAGTATCTGAACTGTGGGAAAGTAATAAGAGCCAACGATTATAGTTTCTGCAATCTCTTTAAGGTTTACGAAGCACTTTACAGACATTCTCTCCTTGGATCCCCACAACAATCCTGAGAGTCAGGTTCTGTTATTATCTCCAATTTACATTTAAGGGAATTGAGGCAAATGAGGGTGAAGTGATTTGTCCAGGATCACGCAGACAGGGAGGATGTGTCTGAGGAAGGAGGAAAAGAAGGAGGGACACAACCATTATTAAGTGCCTCCCTTGTGTCGGGTGTGGTGTTGAGCACTGACAAAAATCATCTCATCAGATCTTTACAGCAGCCCTGAGAGAGGCAGTGCTGTGATGATACTTACTTTATAGATGGGGAAACTGAGGCAATCACAATCAAGCGAAGTGAGTTGCTTGGGGTCACAGCTAGTAAATATCTAAGGCTGGATTTGAACTCGGGTCTTTCAGATTCCAGGCCTGGTGTTTGATGCACTGGGTCACGTACCTGACCTTGGGACTGCTAAGACACAGCCATTGTTCATGTAGGCCAGGGACAATAATTGGAGAATTGACATCAGTAAACAATTTTAAGTCCCTTGAAACAGCTCCCGACTAAGCAGCTTCCCAAAGCCCAGAGCCAGAAGCCGGTCAACACCAGCGATGGTTCTTGGAGTCTTTTGGGCGGCCGAGACATACTTGTGGATGTCTGTGACGACTCTGATGACTTTATCACTAGATGGTACTGTTGAGAAGGAGGCGCTGAAGGGGACCTCCTTGAGGCCAGAACTGGGCTCTTGTGGTTCATCATTGAAACTAAATTGGGTTTAGAGAAGATGAATAATGAAAGAAATTCACTATTAGGAAGAGCCAATATTGTTGGCTAGAATCAACATCTTCATCCCAGCCTTGTGTAGGGTCCTGAAGGTGCCTTTCCTTGGGATGTCCAGTCCACCCCAAGCCCCTCTTTCAGCTCCTGACGCATCGGCTGCCACTGCTTCAGGGGAAGGCTGGATGTTTGGGCTTTCTGACCTTCTGAGGTTCCTGGGTTGGGACATCCTCTCTCTGCTGCCTTTTCTTCAGGGACCTGTTTGCCCTCAGCTGGTCTCTAGTCCCAGCTGGATGTGAGGTCTCTTTGCTTCCACATGGCCAATGGAGAGAAAGGGGGTAGCATTCTTCCTTCTCGGTGGCTTGGAAGCCTTTCCCTCCCGGAGCCCTCTTCTTCTTGATTGACTCACCCAGAACTAGCTCTTTTTAATATATTTATATAAATATATGTAATAAATACATTTATTTGTATAAACATTTATACATATTTTTCTACGTAGTCCAAGAGAAGCGATTGGATTTCCATCAGTCCATCTAATGTAACATGTATGGCATCAACTATCTCTGTCCAATGACCCAAAGCCCGTATGATCCTTTCAGACTGGTAAAAGGTTTATTCACATCTAGTTTAGTGATTAACTGATTCAGTCAAGATGTTTGGGCCTTATGTGATTAATTATGTAACTGTGCACATATATACAAAATAAAAACATGGTGGCTTCTCAGGGGGAAGTGTTAGCAGCTGAGGGAATCTGGAGAGGTCTCACATAGGAGGTGGCTGAGCTGAGTGTAGGGAAAAAAAACCCCACAAATTGTAAGAGGTGAGAAAGAATTTGATGCATTTGGAGCTAGTACAAAGGGATGGAGATAGGAAATGAGATTGTGTGTGTGTGTGTGTGTGTGTGTGTGTGTGTGTGTGTGTGTGTGTGTGTGTGTGTATGAAGACCAACAGGAAGGCTGATTTCACTGGATTGTAGTGTTCATTTAAGGTAGTTATGCATAATGAGGCTCTAAAGGCAACGTAGGGCCAGATTGTGAGGGACTTTACAAGGGTGGCCAGGAGCCACCTCAAACCAGAGCTGATTGTTAAATTTTCAGTGTAAGCATGTACATTTCTGAAATTGGCAAATGCCACAAAGCTAGACTTGATTTATTATTTTTTTTCATTGTCTAGACTTCAGAAAAGTGAAGGAGAAAATGTGAATGCAGATTAAACTTGTCATGGACACGTTTCTCCCTTCGGAGCTAGTTGTTAAACATTTACCAGCCCCACTCCCCCCACCCCCACTTTAAATGCAAAATGTGTATCTGATCCTAGGGGCAATAGGGAACCACTAGAATTTCCAGATCAGGAGAGCGGCATCATCAGGCCTTAGTGTGAAGAAAATCCCTTTGACATCTGAGTGGGGGATACATTGGAGGAGAGAGACCAATTCTAAGACAACATTCTAGCTAAAAAGTGGTCAAGGCAAGGCTGAGGAGTGGTGGGGACTGTGTAAGGGGAGAGGAAGGGGTGGATGAGGGAGAGGGTGTGGAGGGGGGAGAGACAAGATTTAACAGCTGATTGGTTGTGTGGAATGAGGGATAATGAACGCACTGTGCCCCTCCTGGGTTACTTGAAGGATGGCCGTGTCCTCACCAGCAAGAGGGACTTCAGAAGAGTTTTGAGGAGAGAGAGAATGAATTCTGCTTTGGACACGTCGGGTGTTTGGACAGTTTGAGAAGCCTGTCAGCCCCTGGGAAATGGAGATGAACCAATGGCTAATGTGGGTTTGGCGCTCAGGAGAAGGCTAAGGGTTAGGGTTACATGTAGAGATGTGGGGGTCGTCCGTAGTGAGATGATCATTGTGTCTGTGACAGCTATTGAGGTCATTGAGTGAACTGGAATTGAGGGAGAAGAGAGGAGGGTCCTGGACAGAGCCCAGGGGACAGCCCACAATCAGGGGATGGGGCAAAGCTGATGAACCAGTGAAGGAAACTGAGGAGGGGCCAGGCAGTAGCTCCCCATTTCTGGCCCTCTGTCTCTGTCTCATTTGCACTGTTCTATCTGCTCTCTGTCTCTGGGACATTGGAGAAGTGGGTGGAAGAGGGGGTGGGGCGGAGGAAACCCTTTATGGTTTCTTCCAAAGTTCAGAGGAAGCTGGAAAGTCCTAAAAACACACCCTGATGGCTCTGAGGGTGATTCAAAAGCACATGATAGGCACCAGAATTTCCAAGCTGGGCCCCTGGCAAAGAGTCTGAGGGACCACGGGAAGGGGTCACAGACCTGGCACTGGACCTTGGAAGCTGCTTCCTGCTTCATCATCCAAGCTGTGTTTAGGGAGGAGCTAGCAGGTCCCCAGACATTGAAGGGACTTGCCCCTTGGGCATTAAGTGGCAGAGCCAGAGCTCCGTGCTTAGATCCTGGAGAAGCTGGGGGACAGACGCTGCTGAAAGAAATAGTGACATGAGAAGGGAAGAGAGACACTGAGACAGAAGAGGGTTGGAGAATCACAGGGACCAAGGCACAGGGGGAGTCATCAGAGAGACCTGAGAAACACAAGGCAGATCTAGTGAGAGATAGGAAGGTTCACAGACAGAGAGGTAGAGATGGAGATAAAGAGGGAGAGGGAGAGAGAAAGAGAAAGGGAGAGAGAGAAGAAGAGAGAGAATTAGGGAAACTGAGGAGAGAGAAAAGAGAAGGAGAAGCAGAGAGAGAAAGGAGAGAGGCAGGGATAGGGAGAGAGGTAAAGAGAAATACAGAGAGACAGAAGGAGAAGAGAGAGGGGAAAGGGGAGAGAGGAGAGAAAAAGTGCAGAGAGATACAAGAGAGGGTGGGACAGGGAAAGAGACAAAGAGGAGAGGAGAGAGAAACGGATAAATGAGGAGGGGGGAAACAGAGGGAGGTGAAAAGAGAGACAGAGAAAAAAGGAGGGAGAGAGAGAAGAGAGACATAGATAAAGGGAAAGAGAGGGAGAGGGAAAACAGAGAGGGAGATGAAGAGACAAATAGAGAGAGACATAGAAGAGAAAGAGGAAAGAGAGATGGAGGGAGAGAGGGAGAAAGAGAAAGAGACAAGGAGAGAGAGAGAGAGAGGAAGAGGAAGAAGAGGGAGCCCTGTTGCTTTGTCCTGGTCAGACTCCATTTGGGCAGCACAGTTAGGAAGGACGTTGGTGAGTTGGAGTGTCCAGTGGAGCGCAATCATTGTGGTGAAGGGCATTTAACCTGGAGGATGCACTTGTTCCCCACAGCCCCAGTGGCAGCCCTGGGATCGAGGGTTTGCTAGGACTGAGGCTGGCTGTCCTTCTGGCCCTGGAAGAGAGGACTCGGACCCCTGGAGGGGCATGGCTTAGTCTTTGTTTCTCTCCCCTGGGCTTTCCAGCTGGAGTAGATCCAGAGGGTGGAGGAGCCTGCCCCTACTCCCAGAATAGAAAATGTCTCCAGGCAAAAACAAACAAACAAACCCCCCAAACCCACCAACACAGGGGAGAGGGTGCTTGAGATCCAAAGCTGGAAAGGACCACAGAAATCACAGAATCCAACTTCCTTAATTGACAGATGGGGAAACTGAGGTCTGAAGCATGGCATGACTGGCCCACAATGATACCCAGAATGTCAGAGGTGGGATTAGAACTCGGGTCCTTTGACTCCTCATACAGTTTTCTATCTGTGGTCCCGGGAACACCCCTCCTGCCTTCTGGGCTCATTCTCTATGCAAGCTCAGAAACTCGGGTCCTCAGGAGGTGTCTTGGCACCCTGCCCGGCCAGGCCCAATGTGGCAGCTCCCCAGAGGGCTTTACTTTGGAGGGAGGAAGCTTGAGGATGCACCAGGTGTGTCTACCTCTGTTCCTAGGCTCCAGGAGGCCTCTCCTCCTCATTCATTTTCAGTGATGGGGGAAATTCTGACTGTTCCATGCCTCTAACCACACTGTCCTCACTGAGCCCCTGTGCAGGCATGGGGACCCCATTACCTGCTTCAGGGGATTCCCAAATCCAAGCCATAAGTAAGCTTTCTTCAGGGGACTTCCCCAGTCTTGGGGACAGGGCGTGCGTGAGCTGAAGGAAGTGACTCCCTGGAGAGGCATTCCACCTCTGGGGTTGAACCAAAGTCCAGTGACCTCAAGTCCTTGGCCGGAGTGGGCCTGTCTCAGAAGGGACAAACAGCATCTGAGCTGTCCCACAGTGGAGGAGGCCACCTCAGGAAGGGGGCATTCTCCCTCCAAGGGTCTTCAAGCAGAAGCTGGAGTCTGAGAGTCTAAGGAACCCCTAAGCTGAAGGGAACACAGGGGTGCAGAGTCTCAGGACTGGAAGCGACCTTTGCCTTGCAGGTGGGATGGGACCAGCCTGCCCTGAGATGCTGAGATTTAGTCTAGCCCCCTGGAGATCCAAGGCATAGGAAAGGACTGGCCACAGGGACCAGAGCCTTGGTGTTGGAAGGGCCCCCAGGCACATCCTTTCCAGATCTCCCAAGGACAGTCAGGCAACCCCGACTCAGACACCTCGCTCAGTCCAAAGACAGCCCTTTCCACTATGGACATCTCCGATCCTGAGAAATCTTTCTTATCTTCAAGACAAAATCTGCCTCTCGGTTTCAGGCACCCAGTCGTTCCTAGTTCTGCTGAACAATACAACTCTATGGAATCAAACACATTCTATTCAATTAACATCTATTAAATTGCCTACTGGGTACAAGACTTGTTTTGAGCCGTGGTGTTAGAAACATAAAAACAAAACATACCAATAATCTGGGTGTCATAAGAGGTTTGTTAAGGAGAAATCCTAGAGGCATTGGACACCCCTGGCCAGAAGTGGACTCCGCCCTTCTTTAGGAAGGGAAGTGACCTCTATGCTGTTAGTCTGGTGCAGACAGTCCCTTCAGAGGATGGACTGGCACATTCTCTTTTGGGTACGCCTGTCCTATTATCATACATTATTCCCAATGAGGCTCTCACTCTAGGCTGGACAAGTTAGATAATATCCATAACACATGAGATTCCTTAAGCAAGCGCACTAATAACCCTGCAATACTGACCCCTCCCCAGCTTAGCACAGATCTGTCTTAGCTGGGCCTGAGAGGCCCAAGGCTGCATCCGCTTTCTGATTGGCCGGATCCATCTGCTGTCTGCTAGCTTCCTTTATCTTAGTAACATCTAGCAATTCCATGGAAGCAACCTCCCTGCTACTCCTCACAATTCATTGTTATTTTTTACTTCAGTGACGTTTAGCAGTTCTGTGGAAACCTAGCCCTTTGCTGCCTCTCACGGTGGGGAGGGAAGAAGCTGTCTATTAAATGGCTGCTATGGGCTAGGTGTGAAAGTCTTCTCTTTTGAGCCTTATGACAACCCTGTGAGGTAGGGCCTGTTTCATCTCCATTGTACAGCAGAGGAAACTGAGGCAAGTAGAAGTGAAGTGGGAGGGCATTCTTGGTCTGAGGGTCATCTTATGCCCAGACTCAGAAGTTGACTTCAGGGGGCAATGAGGAGGCCAGTTTAACCCAAGTGGAGGAAGGGGCAATCAGTGGAGGAAGGATGGAAGGAGCCAGGCTGGGAAGGGCCTACCTGGAGTCAGGATCCCAGAAGCCTCCAGTCCAATCCTCTCCTGAACAAGAGCCCCTTCTGCAGCCCCCTGAACTAGTGGCTGCTCTGAATGCCAGACTGCGGTGGTTACTGAGAAGGGGGTAACCTGGCTAAGCTGTATCCTCTTGTCTTGGTCCCAGCAGGGGTGAAATGTGAAGGGTTAATTAGCAGAATTCAGTAATGAAATTCAGTAGACATTTATTAAGAACCTACTATGTCCAAGGCATTTGGCACAGTGCCTGGCACCAGTAGGTGCTAATTAAATGGTTAAATTAGCCTGCAGTGGGCGATTGAGAAATGGTTCAATTAGCACAGGTGAGTTCACAATAGTCTAATTAGTCCACTACAAGCAATCAACAAGTGATCTAATTAGCCTACCTAGGTGACTGATAAATGTTTAACCCTTGTGGGTGCTTAATAAATTGCTGATTAGCCCATAGTAAGTGATCACTACTGATCTAATTAGTCCGTGGTGGGCGACTGATAAAGAGTTTGATTAGTAGACAGTAAATCGTTTAATTAGCCCCCAGTAGGTGATTAATAAATGGCTTAATTGGCAGAAGTGCTAGCCCAGAGCTGATCCTGGGGCAGATGGCAATGATAGGAGGCACGGAGAGGCGTAGGCGCTTGGGCGTCGGGCCGGCCCTTCTCTCCAGCCCCGGTACCAAGCGGTGAGATTTCCTAGGGGGTGCTCTGGAGGCCCTTCACTAGCAGGGGCCCCCTGAAAGATGGGGCTCCAGGCTCGGCCACCCTGGCTTCTCAGGGGCCCCACAAGAGAAGATTCGCTTTCCCTCCGCCCTCCCTGGCTTCTGCTCTGGTCACTGTCCACTCTGGGGCGGAGCGGCTTTTGGAGGTGAGCTGGCTGGGTGCCGGCGCTGCAGCCCGAGGTGGGGTTAGAATCATGCCCCTTCCACGTAGCTTTCATGGCTGTTCTCTCGTTCTGCGCGTTTCCTCTGTATCGATATCACTCTGTTGTATTACGGTGTGCTAGTTAACTTCGCCTCGGCTTGCTGTTCCTTCTGGCCCGTGGTTTTTCGCTGTTTTGTTTCGTTGTGTTATTTCTAGACCTTGTGCTATTTTTGTTGTGTGTCTATTCTTTGTGAACCCATTCGGGGTTTTCTTGGCAAAGATAATAAAGTGATTAGCCATTTCCTGTTCCAGCTCATTTTACAGATGAGGGAACTGAGGCAAACAGGCTTAAGTGACTTGCCCAGGGTCACACAGCTAGTAAGTGTCTGAGGTGGATCTGAACTCAGGTCTTCTGACTCCAGGCCTGGCACTCTACCCACTGGGCCACCCAGTTTGCTCGAAATTGTTTCCTGAGGGAGATAAGAGGGAAAGGGTATGTACTCGGGAGTGACCAGTGTCAGGGGAATGGGCATGGCTTTTTGAGGTGATTCCCTGGGAGCCTGGTGTAATCAGCCCATTATCTCTTTTTTTTTTTAAATTTTATTATAGTTTGCATCATTCATTTCCACAAGATTTTGAGTTACATATTTTCTCCCCGTCTTTCCCCCGCCCACCGCCCCAAAACAGTCATCCCAGTGTGTCCCCCCTCCCCCAGTCTATTCTCTCCTATGTCACTTTTTGGTAGGGCAGGATGGATCTCCCAACTGCAGTGCCTGTGTATCTCAAGTTCCAGTTGGATGTAGTCAATAATAATAATAATAATTGCATATATATATATCTAGATAGATAGATACACATTCATAACATTTGATTATGGAACTCCAGATTCCAGATTCTTTCTCCTCCTCCCTCACCACCCATCCCCACTGGAAGGACAAGCAATCAAATATAGGCTGAACATGTG
>CM053582.1:69790003-69863694 GCA_028627135.1 Pseudochirops cupreus
TGCGCTCTCCTCCTCCCTCTCTCTCCCATGATCTTTCTTTTCCCCAAAGAAGGAATCAAGGGTTTGGGAGCTGTTCTTACTTTGCTTCTTATGCTTATTCTTACTCATGGTTCTTCAGACCGTGATTTTTTTAAAAATCTCTATGGGGCTCTGCTTCCAGAAGGGAAAGCTCTGTCCCAAATCGCTGGGGTCCTCCTGGCTGCCGTAGCTCTCAGGAAGATGCTGGGAGTCTTCCTAAATACTTCTGGCTGCCTGGATAATAAAGACTCCAAGACGGAGGCCCAAGATGGCGATCCGGACCCAGGCTGCTCAACGCGAGAGCACTGGCCTGAGAACAATTGCTAAGTCCCCCTGCTGTCCGCAGGCCGCAGACAGGAAGCTACAACGTGGAGGAGGCGGGTGCAAAACCTCTGCCTTTCGCTTTTCCGCTCTGGAGGCCTTTCGCAGGACTGCTTATCTCCCCCTTTTGAAATCCCCACTGGCAGCTGCTAATCCGCTCACCTGAGAGGCTCCTCCTGTCCAGCCGCCCCCAGGGCACAGCCGCTGCTTCAGGGCAGGCTGGTTTTGGTTCAAAGTGCTGATATGGTTCCTCGTAGCCGAGCTGGCTTTAGTGGGAAGTATCTTTGTGTGCGTTTTGGAGTTCTAGGATTGGTTTAGAGTCCTGTTTTATGGGTATTTTGGGGTGGCTATGTGAGAGCTGCGATATGTTGCTGCTGCTACACCGCCATCTTGGCTCTACCCCCCCATTATCTCTTTAATCACCTGCTAATCTAGTCTCTATGAATAGGTAATGTTCTGTCATTTCCTTATAAGTATTTGATGCTATCCTGTATAATTCCGCTGTGCGCTGTGCCGTTGGCTGCCTTTTGCGCAGCTAGGGAACTCCCAGAGGCATTTTCCTGGCGACAGGGATTTGGCTTCCCACTTGCAAGATGGGAGCTTGAGCCCAACTGGAGAGAGCCTTTTGTATTTTGTGGGCTCAGCTGGCTTTTAGAATTTATTTCTCTGAGAGCAGAATCCCAATTTTCCTTCCATTCTCCCGCTCCCCACTTTTACTATCTTTGTGTTGCTCCAATTTTCGTTTTATAAAATGTCTGGCTTTCCCTGTTTTTATGGGTTGGAGCAGGCCTTTTTAGCAAACAGTAACCTCTGAGAAGTTCTGTAAAATGTCCTTTGGTGAATTTGCACAGGACAGTATCTGGGAAGTGACTGCAGGTGTGGGAATGGATAATATTGATGCCATGCAGACCCTGGGGAAGGCTCCTTTGTGTTCAGCCCTGGAGGAGCAGGTGGAGGGATGATGCTTGAGCTCGCTGGGACCCCAGAGCGCGGGCCTAAGGACTTGGGGATTGGGGAGAAAACTGCAAAAAAAAAACAACACACACACACACAAAACCCAACAACAAAACCTTCCCAAACAAAAACCTGGCAAGTTTGCTGAAGGCATAGTCGCGTGTGGCACATTGATTCATCTGCCTCTCCTCAGCATCCTCAGATCAAACACCAAAAAGGAGCTGTAACCTGAGAGCAGGAGAGAGGAAGATGGAGATTCCCAGAGTTCTTCTTCCAAATCATTTCCCCTTTTCTCGTTTCCGTACTCCTAGGCCAACTTTGTCTGCAGCTGGCATGGAGGTGTGAGCCCCAGCTCAGTGGGAGAGGGTGAGGGCAGAGCTTGAAGGCGAGTGCCCTCTAGTGAGGGATGGGGGTGCTGTGGCTTTGGAGCCCAAGGAATATTTCTCTTAGAAGGTAATGGTGGCCACCTGGTGGCCTAATTCTGCTAGTGCTGGGAGTGGTAGGAGGTGGGAAAGGAAATTCTTCAGTGGCCCCAAAATCCCTTCTTGCTATGGCCTGAGATTCTTTAAATGCAGGCGGAGAACCCCATCCCTGAGGGCCAGGCTCCGTTGGGTCATTTCACATAGATGGCTATAGTCTGATTTGATTTGTAAAGTTGACTGTTTAAACCCAAGAGTAGACTTTCCATGCATCCCCACTGTATTCACCTTTTTTAGATTCAGCCCAACCTTCTTGCCTGTCAGGACTTTTTAGATCCCAGCTTTAGTATCCAGTGGGCTGCCCATCCCTCCCAGCTTTGTGCCATCTATAAATCTGATCAACTTTCCATCTTGTCTTGATGCAAGTAACTGGTAGTGATATAAAACAACACTGGGTCCAGAATGGATCCCTGAGGCTCTCTACTAGACACTCCCTCTCCAGCTTGGTGAGACTCTTTAGTGACTGTTCTTTGGGCCAGACCCCAGGCTGGGGCGAGGGATCAGGACAGGTGGGCCCCAGTGTCTGGGGGTCCAGGTTGGGCACCAGCTCGGGGTCTGCCAGCATCCCCAGGATTCCCACCATGTCTTCTCAGTCCCATAGATGAGGATCCCTTCCCTAATTCTTTCTGGTACCTCTAGAGAGGCCCATAGAGGAGCAATGTTTAATCTGGCACTGGGGGCACATGGCTGCCCTATGGGGGATCATGGAGGGAAAGACCTAAAGTTTAGTACTTTGCAAGCCTAGAACCCAAGAGGAATGATTAACTTGTAGCTTGTCCTGGTGAGGCACTTCCTCATTCATCCAAAAAGAAGAGTATCCCAGCAGCTGCTCACTGTGGGCAGGCTCCCACAGCTGTCCTTTGTCCTTCCCCAGAGTCCTTGCTAGGGGCCAGTCAATGAGCATTAAGCACCTACTGTGTGCCAGGGAAAGGCAAAGTGCCCACCTGGAAGCAGCTCCTGGCTAGTTCAGTCACAAGGAATCCCCTCTCAGTTCCCCAAGCTTGCTTTCTGTCCGCAGCGTAATTTCAGAGACCTCACTCCTTGGCATATTGGTTAAATGCATTTAGTCACTCAGTATGTATTTAATATCTACTGTGTGCTAGGGCTGGTGCTAAGCCCTGGGGATACCTAAAGAGGCAAAAGACAGTCCTTGACCTCAAAGAGCTCACAGACAGATGGGGAGAGAGCAAGCAGACAGATGTAGACAAAGCAAGGTCTAGGCAGGATGAATAGGAAATAATGAAGCCAGGGAGGGCCTTGGGGCTAAAAGGGTTGGGGAAGGCTTCCTAAAGAAAGTGGGATTTTAGCTGGGACTTAAGGTCAGCAGTTGGAGCAGAGGAGGGAGAACATCCCAGGAATGGGGGAGAGCCAGATAGGATGCCCAGGGCCAACAAGAGAGGATGCCCAGGGTGGGCCAGAGAGGATGCCTAGAGCCAGCCAGAGGATGCCCAGGGCTGGCTGGAGAGGATGGCCAGAGCCAGCTGGAGAGGATGCCCAGGGCCGGCCAGAGAGGATACCCAGGGCCGGCTGGAGAGGATGCCCAGAACAGGCCAGAGAGGATGCCCAGGGCCTGCCAGAGAGGATGCCTACAGCCGAGAGATGAGGGTCTGGTTCAGGTTACAGCCAGGAGGTGGGTGTCACTGGATCCAAGACTGCATATGAGAAGATTGGAGAGGTAGGAGGGGGGCTAGGTTATGAAGGACTTTGAAGGCCAAGAAGAACATTTTGTATTTGATCTTAGAGGTGACAGAGAGTCATTGGAATTTATTGAGTGTGGGGGTGTGTGACATGATCAAACCTCCATTTTAGGAAAATCACTGTAGTGTCTAAATGAAGGACGGACTCAAGTGGGGACAGACTGGAGGCAGCCCGCCCTCAGTGGCTTTTGCAGTAGGCCAGGCAGGAGGTGATAAGGGTCTACACCAGGTGGGGTGGC
Source organism: Pseudochirops cupreus (assembly GCA_028627135.1). Classification (NCBI taxonomy): domain Eukaryota; kingdom Metazoa; phylum Chordata; class Mammalia; order Diprotodontia; family Pseudocheiridae; genus Pseudochirops; species Pseudochirops cupreus. The sequence goes on from CM053582.1 coordinate 69,793,712, forward strand.
GGTGACAGAAGAAAGAAGGCGGCTTCTTGGAGACATGCTGCAGAGGTAAAACTGACAGGCCGTGGTGCCATGTTGGATCTGGGGTGGAGATGGGAGGAATCCAGGATGAATCCTAGGTGAGGTGCCCGAGGGACTGGGAAGATGGTGCCTTCTATAGGGATAGGGAGGGCATGGGGGGGGGTGGGGAGTGAGGGAGGGGAAAGATAGTTTTGGACGTATTGAGGTTAAGATGTGAGCTGGACATCCAGTTTGGGATGGGAGAAAGGAGGGCAGCAGAGAGATTGGGGCAGGTTGGGCAGATCTGAGAGTCATCAGCACAGAAATGGCAATTAAACCCAGGGAGCTGAGGAGAACCCCACGTGGAGTCATATAGAGGGAGAACAGAAGATCCAGGACAAAGCTCTGAGGGACCCTGACCATGAGAGGACCTGATCCAGCAAAGGTGGCAGAGAAGGAATGGTCAGAGAGGGAGGAGAACCAGGAGAGAATGGCATCCCCAAAAACTTGGAGAGAGGCCAGGACCAAGCAGGAGAGGCTGCGGAGAGGGCAAGGAGAAAGGGCCATTGGGTTTGCTGACTGAGAGGTCCCTGGTCACTTTGAAGAGGAGAAGTTTGGGTAGAATGCTAAGGCCTGAGTGCGATTGTAAGGGGTTAAAAGGAGAGTGAAGGGAGAAGGTGGGGGCCGGCCTGTAGGTCTTTTGGAGGAGGGTCGCTACCAGGGACAGAGAGCCATGGATGGCTCAAGTGAGGGCTTTTTCAGGACGTGTGAGACACCGACGAGGGAGCAGGAGGGAAGGAGCCAGCAGAGAGGGAGAGGCTGGGTCTAAGTCAAAGTGACCGGAGGACAATCTGCTGGAAGAGGCAGGATGGACTGGGGTCCCCCCCCCCCCGTCATGAGAACTCTGGGGCAGCTGAGGCCTCTTGCTTCTGGCAAGGTTCTAATGTCAGCCCTGCCCCCAGCCTGGGGGGGCCCTCTCCCCTGGCCTGCTGCCCCCCCACTCTGTCTTCTGTCAGGCCTTTTCACTGAGAATTGCTTGGTCCCAGAGACATGGGGAGGGGAAGCCTCCGGACCCCCACTGGCTCCCACCACTTGGCTCCTCCCATAGACTGACCTGAAATCGGGCAGACTTGCTGTCATCTACCTTCACAGACAGCTCCAGGAGAGGCCAGGCCCTCATGTGACCCCTGACTCCTCTGGGCCTTAGCTCTCTCACCTGTAAAATGGGGTTAAGAAATGAATTTGCTTACTCCAAGGTCTCCCCCTCTAAATCCCTGACACTCTGATCCTGTGACACTTTGGACAGGCTGGTGGTGGGGGGGAATGGCTTCTTTGGGACGGGCAGAAGAAGCAGAGGAAGGAAAGTTAGTGGAGAAGGGGAGGCAGCGCCAGCCCAGAGAGGGCCTGCAGGCTGTCTCCTGCTCCTGTGAAAGTGTGGAAAAGAGTGGTCTGTGGGCTCGGGGTCTGAGTAATGTGAAGAAAGGAAGATTCCAATGAGGCCAGAGCATGGGGAAACAGACCAAAGCTGGAGAGAGGACCAGAGGGAGAACTCTCAGGGGCTTTCCCTGGGCCCAGGGACATAACGTCCTGGAAGATGCCTCCTCCTTTGGCCAGGGCAGGAATCTGAGGCCCGGAGCAGGGATGTACAGCTGGGGGTCTGGTGCAAGCTCCTTCACTGATTCCAGGGAATCTCTGGAGTCTCTGGGTCTGAAGGAAGGGGCTTCTTCCCCCTGGGCAATGCCCAGGCCCTGAGAAGGACAGGAAATTGCCCTGGGTCACACATCTGGTGAGTCAGAGTTTGAACCCAGATTAGCCAATCCCATATGTGGAACTGAAAAAGGGGCCATCTAGGCCTCATTTTACAAAGGCTGTCCCATAGTGAGGAGGTCAGCTCTTCCCGACTCCAAACCCAGCATTCTGTCCACTGCCCCACGTGGCCAGGGACCCAACGATCGATTTCCAAATGGGAGCCAGTGGCCAGGGCATGGCCACGTTGAGCGTCATGAGCCGGTGAAGGGGGCCTTCCTGGCCACAGATTGGTCAGCCTGTGTGTGTCCTGAAGTCTTGACTTCATGTTGGTTTCCACCCAGAGCCAGGCTTCATACCCTGCTCAGGCCATTCAGCCTCCATAGAGGAGGCAGCTCTGGGTGGAGGGCCCAAGGCCTTGTGCTAGCTCGGTTGATCCTCACCAGGTGGGGTCACTGAGACCAGTCAGCACACACAGCTGAGCTGTTTGGAACACTCTGTGGGTGGCCAGCGCAGAGGAGAGGCCCCCGACACTTAACCCCACTTGCAGGGGATAGCAGTGCTAGCTGGTGCTCCCATAACGGCCGATGGTTTCTCTACAAAGTGCTTTGCTGTGCTGTTTCCTCAATCCCTACAGCAGGGTGAGGCAGGTGTTTTTATTATTCCTATTGCACAGATGACAAAACCAAGGCTGAAATAGGGTGATTGACTTGTGAATACTGCGAGGCAGTATTCGAACTCAGGGCTTCTTGATTCTCGGTCTGACATTCGTTGACTGTGCCGCCTGTCACTGGATCTCATTGAGCCTCAGCATCCTGATCTGTAAAATAGGAAATAACAATAACACCCAGTTTACAGTGTTGTTGTGAGGTCAAATACCGGGGCCTAATCACAGGAGCTCCTCTCCACCAAGCTGGCGGTCTTACTTCTCTCCCGATAGAGTGTGGATGTGCCCATCGGCCCTTATTAGGACAGAGGGCGACTCCTATTAGGTTGAAGACACTGGTGGCCAACCCGGGATGGCTCGGTTGGCTAGGGCTCAGCCCAAAGGAGGCCCCAGGCCTTCTGAGCCCCTTTTGGATGCCTCCTTCCTTTCCCACTCTTCCTTTATGTGGTCAGTAAAAGGCTCTGCCAGCTCTGGGAAGTCTGCTTCTCCTGGCCAGTCTGTCTCAGGCCCAGCTACACTCTGGGCCAGGGACGCCTAGCAGGAGAGAACCCTGGGAAACAGGACACCAAATCCCAGAAAGGGGGCTTTGAGCCCGGCAGAAACGGGATGGGAAGGACAGGGAGACCCCTTGATGAGTGCTGGAAGCATTCTAATAGGCTCCCAAGAAAGATCATCAACAGAGGACCCTCTGCCTGCTCTGAGAACGCAGCCTGACAGCAATCTGACCACAGCAAGAGAGCAGATGCTGCTATGCATTGCCGGGAGGGGGGGGGGAGGGGAGCGCCTCCTCACTGGGAGTCTCCCATTTCAGTGAAATCTGAGGTCTGGTGGAGGAAAAAGAAGACACTGGGCAACTAATTAGGAGAATGGGGATTGCCCACCGTTACTGAGTCGGTTGTAAGGGAGGCAAGCAGAATCAGCCTGCATATGTGTGTTTATCTCTCTCAAAGCTTGCAGAACATCTGTAGAAAAGAGCCCAAGGACAGACAGACAAAGGGGGCCTTGTATCTTCAGAGCAATCCCTCCCTGGCTCGGGGTGCCGACATCAGCCAAAATTATAGTCTCCATGTGGTGAGCCATGATAAGAAAAAGGAATTTCTTCAGTGGACAGATTGTCAATACAGTAAGATAAGAGAATGTCAGAGGTGAGTTGAAGCTGAAATTATAGTCCCGGGATGTCTGTTTCTTCTACCATTAACAAGACATTGATGGAATCCTAATAAAGCTGCCCTCTGCCCCAGTATTCTAACTTCCTTACAGGCCCCACTGCACAGCAGGCATGTCCTGATTTGACCATACAATCTGGCTTTAACCACACCCGAGGCCCCCAGGCTCAATCATGGATCCACTGAACAGCAGTCCCATGGCCTCTACCTAGCTGCTCCCCCCCTCAATATTCTAACGTATGCCTCAATGCTCACTAGAACAACAGGGGTGCCCATGAACTCCCATTTCCCACAGAACAGCAGGCGTGTCTATATGGTGGGATCCCAGCTGTTTCCTCTAGCCAGCTGCTGCCCCCAGACCCATTCCTCATATTTCCTCCAGGTCTGTCCACGCACTCAAGCGCATCCATTTAGTCTCAGACAGGCCCACAATACTCAGCCAATCAGAGAGTGGCACCACCAGGATGCCCAAGCAGGATGTGGACCCCGAAACAAGAGAAGGGACTTTCAGTAAGGAGTCACCTGGGAAGTAACAGCAAAAACCGTCCTTCAGGTGAACTAAGGACATAGAGCCGCATTAGGATATCATTACCATATGTAGATGCCCCCCATGGGTTTTCTGTGTGCATTGTGGGTAATCGCATGTACAGTTCTGCTATGCCTAGGACCCCTCCCCAGTACCTAACCCTTAACAAACCCCGCCTGCCTTTTTTTAATGCTCATAACATCTGTGATGTAACTGCATCTTTACCCTATAAAAGTCCATCTTGTTTCTCTGAAGTTGCTGGTTCCTCTTGGAACTCAGCCGGCTTCAGGAGAGGCATCGATCTCAATAAATGCCCGTACTTGGTTTAGAGGGGGTCTGACTCCCAGTTCTTTGCGACGGGTCTGCTGCAGCACATCATGAAACCCAACAACAAGATAAGAAAAGTCCCGCTATTCAAGATAGTGTCTGGGTCAAGGGGCCTTGTCCTTGGCAGAAGAATGCTCCAGGCTGGCTTCGTCTGGCCTTGTAGTTGCTGACACAGGAAGGGGGTATTTTGGGTTCATTCAGAGAGCAAAGCAAAGCATGTCTGTTATGCCAGAGTACGCAAGGCACCATGGGTAGTTTGACCAAACTCAGAGTGGGCCACAATGCCTCTCCCAATTGGTCAGTCCAGGTTCCAGGGCCCCCTCAGGTCTTGGGGTTCAAAATGGTTTGGGGAGGGCTCACAGGATCCAGCAAAGAAGACTTAGGAGGGTTCAGGCAAGGGAACTCAGTGTTACAAGAGCTACAGCACAGGCTGGACCATGTCACTCCCCTTCTCAAGAGTCCTCAGTGGCTGCCTGGTACTTCTCAAAGAAAATACAATTCAGATCAGCATTTAAAGCCCTTCACAACCTTTATGTTACTCCCTTTAACTCAATGCTCTACCCAAACTGGACGAGATAATGGCCATCCATCTCCACTCTCCGTGCCTGTGTCCCATGCCTGGAATGCTCTCCCTCCCGATAGAGTCCCTGCCTCTCTTCAGTGTTCAGTTCAGATGCTACCTCCTACAAGAAGCCTTTCCAGATTTCCCCAGTCAGTCCTGCTTTTCCCCTCTCATCTTCTTTTGACCAGCTCCTCTAGAGCCATGGTCCCCCCAGCTGGGCTGCCCCAGGAAAGGGAGACAGTGGTAATGGGACTCTCTGCAGACTTGTGGCAGCACAGTGACCTCTGGAGCCCGCTGGCTTTGGCCACAGAGTCCGTGAAAGTTGTACTTTATTGTCTGGGGAATCTCCTTCCCCCAAACAGATAATTACATTTGCCACCCTGCTGGAAAAAAAAAATTACCGATTGATGTTGTATGGCCCAGGCGAAAGAAGGGAAGCTTCTGGAGGGCAGGGGCTACCTCCGAGTTCCTAGCTATCCCAGGCTGGGGTCAGGCTGGAGGGGGTGAATAGAAATGGCGGGTGAAGAAAAGGGAGAAGTTGGAGAAGTCAGGGCTGTGCAATCCCCGCGGGGATGCCTTCACACCCCCGCTACTGCGCAGGTTCTGAAGTCAGAGCCAGGGGCCTCCAAAGACAGGAGCCCCATCTGGGTCCCAGCAGAATGCTTGTGGGGTGGGGGGACGGGGGAAGTTCAGGTGCTCCTGCTTCGAATCAACACTGGCTTCAAGGCAGCCCCCAGGGTTCTGTGGGAGGGGCTGGGTGGTGATGGAGCTGGGGGAGACGGTTGTTATGGAGACTCGCTGCTTGGAGGCTGGTTGCCCTGGGTACGGAGGGAGCTTGCACCTGGCTGGGGAGGAGGAGGGACTGGCAGGGGCTGGCTGGGAGGCCCCTGTGAGGTGGAGGTGGGGTCCAGGCTGTCCCCCAAGCCTCTGAGGTTGAAGACTCAGCTCACTTTCCATAGAAGTCCATCTCCCTCTCCTCCCCTGCTAGCACCTTCCCCCTGAGCTTTCCTCTGGTTTGGGCACCGCCTCCATCCTCTTTGCCTTTTGTCTCTGCCATTAGACTGGGAGCTGCTTGGGGGCAGGGCTTAGCATGGTGTCCACTGGAACAGGTGTTGAGTCATTGAATCCCGTCCAAATCTCCTTGACCCTGTTTGGGGTTTTCTTGGCAAAGATACTAGTGGTTTGCCATTTCCTTCTCCAGTTCATTTTTACAGATGAGGAAACTGAGGCAAGCAGGGGGAAGTGACTTGCTCAGGGTCACACAGCTAGTAAGTATCTAAACCCAGATTTGAATTCTGATCTTCCTGATTCCAGGCCTGGGCAATCTATTCACTGTGCCAACTAGCCACCCTAATTATTAATGACTATTATAAACACATGCCCTTTAAAATGCCAACCTCTCCAGAGGAACCTGGAGTCTCTGAGCTGGTCCCCATACGGGGACCAACCTGAGGCTAAGGTCAGTTGCCTTGAAGGTTCCAGGGGACAATAACCCATGACAGTGTTTGGGGTATACAAGCCACTTGGCTCGAAGCTAGACCAGTGGTTCTCAACCTGTGGGTCGCAACCCCTTTGGGGGTGTCACACGGGGTCGCCTAAGACCATTGGAAAACACATATTTCTGATGGTATTAGGAACTGAAACACTGCTCCTCTATTTGTCTCCAGGTGGGTCCGCCCACATGCAGATATGCCCACATACGAGTATTAAAGGGTCCTGGCATTAGGAAGGTTGAGAACCACTGAACTAGACTGTGTTGCTCTCTTTCTCCATGTCCTTTGTGACCTACATGTCCAGAGCCCTCAATCCCCAACCTCCCTAGTGGGCAGACCCACTTAGAGTGAGCTGGTGTCTGACCTGCTTGCCAGCCTCCTCTCCTGAGGACCGTGTCTGACATCAGATCTAGGACCCTGGGCCACTGGGGAGCTTCAAGAAGGCCCAGGAGGGGCAGGAGGGCTAGAGGAGGGAAGAAGAGAGTGGGCAGAGGGTGAATGTTCTAATCTGGAGGGCAGCAGAGGCCCCAGACAGGTCCAGCTTGTGCCCACAGCCCAGCCCAGCTTCCTTTCTGCCCATACTCCTGAGAGCTCATTGCCTGACACAATTCCAGGCCGTGGGTTCAGGCAGGAGCTGGGGGTCTTGTGGAATCCTGTCCACGTGTTGCCACAGCAGCCTGTCCACCCCATAGGACGCATATACATACAGCTACAGATGTGTTCTAGGACGCATATACATACAGCTACAGATGTGTTCCCAGCCCAGCTCTTGGCCTCCCAAGCACTTGCTATGTGTGAGACATTCTGCTGAGCCCCGAGGATCCAAATATGAACAAAAAGAGTCCCTGTCCTCAAGGAGCTTACATTCTAACCTAACTGGAAAGCAGCCTCAAAGGAAGAGGGGGGGCACCTAGTCAGAGCATGAGACATGGCCCCTTCCCCAAACGGAGATTCTGGGAAGAACTTGCCCATGGGAGCAGGGCCCCAGGAGGCATCTGAAGCATGACAGCTGTTAGTATATCTTCCTGGGGCCATCCACTAAGTGATTAACACCTTTTCACTTAAGAACTTCACTCATTCATTCATTCACTGACAAGTGTCCAGAGGCAGGGGACTGGAATGGTGAAAGGTCTTATGAGGACTTCTGGTCCAAATGGGAACATTTAGCCTGGAAGGAGAAAGAAGGCTTCAGGTTGGAGGGGGTAGGGGGCTGGAGGAAGCTGTCTTCAAGTTCCTAAGGGCCCATTAGGTGGAAGGTGGGCCAGCCTTATTTGCTTGGCTCAGAGAACTGGGGGAAGAGGCTACTTTGGCCTCTGCGTCAGGGCTGCCCAAGGAGGCTGTGCAGAGGGGATGCTTGGGGCCAGGTGCTGCTTTGGGAGGATCCTCAGGGAAATGGAGACGGGCAGAGGCCCTGAGCCAAGTCCAGAGATGTGTGGGGCAGAGCACTGGCTGGACATGGAGTCAGCGGGACTGGATTTAGATGCTAGCTGTGACTTTTGCCCACAGTCTGTCCATCGGGGGGCTGTATCCTCCTTTCAAGGCTCCCTAGGAAGGAGCAAAGGCATATTCAGGACATACATTTGTTTGTGCATTTGCCCCTCTCAGTCAGCCCAAACTGCCAGAGTCTGAAAGTGGCAGACACTCCATATACATGGAAAATGTGGAAGGGTCCTTCCTCCTCTGAAACCATCACTCTGGTCTGGAGTCTGGTCAGAGGGAATTGAGTGACAGGCACCGTTGGGTCAGAGTGCATCCTGTGGGCTGGGAGAGCTGACCCCAGCCTGGCAGACAGAGAATGCAACAGGACAGAGAGGTTGCTGGGAGTTAGCTGGGAAGCTGGCAGGCGGAGGGACAGAGAAAAGCCCCCATCCCTCAAGGTTGAGCCAAGAGGGGTCACAGGAGGATGATGGGTTAAAGGTGGACAGGCAGGGAGGCCATGGGGCCAGAGTGTGCTCGGCTCTCTCAGCCCACGCACTTCCCTTTCCCCTACTGACCTTAACCTTGGCCTCAACCTCATCTCCAGGACTCCCCTCCCCCTCCCCCACGTCTGCAGGGACCAGATAGATTGTCCAGCCTGGAGTCCTGAAGCCCTGGCACTTAATGACATCTAGATAGCTCGTCACAAGTCTGAGATAATAGGATTTAGGGTTAACTCGCTGGGTCTTCTGGGTGGAGTGGGGAAGGGGTTTGGAGAGGGAAGACGGCTGGCTCCTGAGGTTGTCCGTTGGTCCCCTGAACTGACCAGGGCTTGTGGGGGAACAACAGACGCCCGAGGGCCCCTCCCCCTCTTTGTGCTCAGGTATTCTCCCCAGGGGGCCCCTCTGCTTGCCAAGGATCCGGCCAATCAGGAGTTGTTGCCAGGTGAACCGGTGCCCCTGGAGAATCCCCCCACTCCCCTCCCCACCTCGGAGCCAGGGCTGATGCAACCTGGCTGCAACGGTTAGACAATTCGCTCCTTGTGCGTGGCCCCTCCGCCCCAACAAAAAGTCCCCCAACCCCACCCAGGCCCCCCTCCGGTCCTGAAGGGAGGGGGAGGGGTGCTGGTGTCTGGCTGCTGGCGCGGCCGAGTCCCTGGAGGATGCGACGTGCTAGGGGCCGGGGCCCATCGGGCCGGGGGGCCGAGAGCTCGGGCCTCGAGGCTCGCTGCCCGAGGGGCCTTGCGCAAGGGTCAGCCTTCCTGGGCTTCATTGTCTTCCCCGGCCAGATGAGGGGCTCCGATGGCCTGGGAGGTCCCCTCTAGCCGCAGCTTCGGAGGAGGCCTCGAGGGGAGGGGTGAGGGAAGCAGGGCAAGAGGACCGTCCATCACACTCGCCAACGGGCACAGGCCAGGATCGGGGCGGCCTCTGGGGTGGGGGGGACGCCATGTGCTGGCAGCGAGATGAGGAAACTTGAGGCTGGCCGCAGGAGGGGAGGGGTGCGCAGGCAGGAGGGCCTCCAGCACCGCCAGGGCCGGTAACCCAGCGGGCATCTGCGGGGTGCTCTGTGCCCGCTGTCTGCGCTCGGCCGTCTGGGCCCTTCGTGGGGGCAGGACCGCCCCCAGGGCCCCGTAGCCATCCCTCCACGCGGCGTTTACACGCGGAGAGGCGGGCAGGGGGACCACTGGGCAGCGGGTCCGAGAGCCCCCCGCGGGGATGGCATTGGGATGGGGAAGGCAGGGCCACGTTGGGGGGGCGGCGGGGAGGAGCCTGCCCCGAGCTTTCGGCCAATTCCTGACTTCACAGGGAAGGAAGCCGCGGCCCAGGGAGAGGCAGCGGAGGCTGGGGAGCCCTCACTGGGCGCCGGGAGTCGGCGGGGGGCGGAGCCTAGTGACAGGGGGCGGGACCTGAGGGTGGGGCGCGGAGGGATCTGTCGAGCTGCGCTCCGCCCTATATCCACGCTCGCGCGCGGGTCCGCCTTATTTCTCTTCTCTCCACCTGCCACGGTAATTGTCACTCAGACCGTCTGTCCGCCCCCCCGCCCTGGACCATGGCCCTGTAGCTGCGGTCCCGCTGCCCCTGCTGCGCCTCGGCGCTCGCCGCGCTCGGCCTCTCGGCTCTCTCTTCTGCTTCCGCCTCCTCCTTCTCCGGGGCCTTCGCCGCCTCCGCGTCCTCCGTTGCAGCCATGGAGTGAGTACCGAAGCGTGCCTTCTTGCCCGCGCCTTCTTGCTGAGTTTTCGGCACCGCCTAGATTCCTGAGGGGGATGCAGTTGAACTACAGGGGTGCGATCAGTACGGGTGCATGCGCGGTGCTCGGTTGTCGTGCCTTGCCCTATTCAGCGCACCTGTCAAGGAGGGGGAGGGATTTGGTAGAAGCCTGCGGTTTCTTTACAGTGAGGGGCGGGGCCCAAAGGAATGGAGGGCGGAGCCTTTCTGGAGGAGTCGGGGCTTTATCATGTCTTTGGAAGGGGCGGAGCTCAAAGGAGCTGAGGTCGGAGAGGGGCGGGGCTTTGTAGTTTTTTTTGGAAGGGGCAGGGCATTAGGAAGTCTTTTTACATAGTGGGGCGGAGCTTTATAGATCACCCTTTGGTCTAGGGCTGAAGGAAAGGTGGGGGTGGGTGCAGCCCTTTTGTGGAGGAGGCGGGACTTTAGAGGATGGAGTCTTCGAGGGGGAGGGTCTCAGGAACATGGGAGGGGGAGGGGTGGAGCCCAAAAGGCATTCAAGGCAGGACTTAAGGGGAGGGGGTGAAGCTCCTGGGAGCTCTGGGAAGGAGGCCAGACTCTAGGGAGGGTTTAGGGGCAGAAAGGACATGTTCTTGGCAAAGAGGAGGGATTTTCCTCGAGGGACCAGGCTGCCAAAAGGAGGGAGGGGGTGTCACTGGAGTGATGGATGGGGAGAGAAAAGGAATTCCCCTGGGAGTGGGCGGGGCTTAAGAGCTAAGGCGGGTCTCTTCAGCCAATGGACTGGAAGAAGGGAGGATGCTGGCTTTTAGCCCCGCCCTCTGCTCCTCTGGACAGAGCGCGCTCTCACCTCAGCCAATGGGCTGCAGGGGGCGGGTGCTGGCCTTTAGCCCTGCCCCCACACCCTCCCTCCCTCCTCTCAGGTTCGACTCTGCCACCCTCCCGCTGCGTACCTTTCACCCGCCTCGGAGCCTCCTTCTCCAGCTGGGCCTTACTTCGGCTTCCACGTGCTCGCCTGGCTTTCGAAGCCCCGGCCTGTGCAGTCCTGGCTGCCATGTCTCTCCTGGCGGCCCTAGGGCTGGAGCTGGACAGGGCCCTGCTCCCAGCTAGCGGGCTGGGTTGGCGGGTGGACTACGGGAAGCTCCCCCTGGCCCCTGCCCCCCTGGGGCCCTATGAGGCCCTGGGGGGAACCCTGGAGGGGGGGCTTCCCAGGGGGAATGAGCCCCTGGCAGGTAAGGCAGAGGGGAGCTGGGGAGGGGGGCCATAGGGGGGGCAAGTGGGGCACTTACCCCCTGACCGCCCCCCCTGCCTGCCTAGGTGACGGCTTCTCAGACTGGATGACTGAGCGGGTGGACTTTACTGCTCTGCTCCCCCTGGAACCCCCAGTGCCCCCCGGTGCCCTCCCGCCACCATCTCCATCTCCTTCCCCTCCAGACCTCGAGGCCATGGCCTCCCTGCTGAAGAAGGAGCTGGAGCAGATGGAGGACTTCTTCCTGGATGCCCCCCTCCCACCCCCCTCCCCGGTGCCCATGCCCCTTCCTCTAACCCCCTTTGACCTCCCCCAGGCCCCTCTGGATACCCTTGATCTGCTGACCTTCTACTGCAGTGGGGAGCCTGGGCAAGGTGAGGGGGAAGGCGGGGAGGTCTTTCGAGCCCCACTGCCCACCCCGTCTGTCCCCCGACCAGCCCCTTACCCCGTGCCTCCCTCAAGGGGAGATCACAAACAGAAAAAACGTGACCAGAACAAGTCAGCTGCGCTCAGGTATCGCCAGAGGAAACGTGCTGAGGGGGAGGCCCTGGAGGGCGAGTGCCAGGGCCTGGAAGCCCGCAATCGGGAGCTGCGGGAGCGGGCAGAGTCGGTGGAGCGTGAGATCCAGTATGTGAAGGACCTGCTTATCGAGGTGTACAAGGCCCGCAGCCAGAGGCTGAGGAACACTTAGCACATGGAGGCCATCCTGGCCCCACTCCCTCCCTCCTGGAGGGGGCTGGGCAGGGCGAGGAGTGGGCCTTGCAACTGAGGGGCTCCCCCCCAGGCTCCTTCCACCTTGCTGTAAACATGCCTTGGTCAAGAGGTGGGCACTGTCCTCAGGAACAAAGTTAAAGGGGAGCTTCCCCTCCAAGCCTGGGGCTCTAAAACATCTCTCGAGCCATATCTGAAGATTAGGCCAAAGGGGCAGGGGCTGGTTGGGCAAGGGGTGATGGTGGTGGGTATTGGCTGGGAGATGAGGTGGGAGGGGAGGGCCTGGTAACTAATAAAGGAACAGACTGTCCTGGACTCTGTCTGTCTCTTGGGGGTGCTAGAGAAGAGCATGAGCTGCTGGATCCCAAGCAGGCACCTGCCCTCTGCTCCCAGGTCAGCGTGCTAGTTGAAGATGACCACCCCAGGTGGTCAATCAATCAGTCAATCTGTAGTCCCAGAATTTTATTGAGTAATTAGGACCCCCCCCTTGCTCTGCTCTGCAGATAGGGCTGGGCGAGCTAATAGAAATCTTCAGGTTCAAAGTCAGAGGATTTAAAGTCAGAGGATTTAAAGTCAGAGGATTTGCAGTCGGAGTCCTGCTGGTTCTGAATCTGTTGCTGCTTCTTATACAAATAGGCCACCTTGTTGAGGGGAAGAGGCAGGCATTGCCACGGAGCTCTAGCACGACAAGCCTTGGCCTCCCCCCTCCTTGCCAGCCTTTCTCCCCAAATACCTGGGCACTGGAGGTTGCCTCTTCTGGTTTCTTGTCATGTCGAACTTGGACAAATCGGGGGAAACGCAGGGAGATGCCCTTGTCACTTTCCACCTGGGTGGGCACAGGCATCGATTACTGGTCATATTCCTGCCCCATCAGGTAAAGCCTTTCCCTTCAGTAACCTTGCTTCCCTGCCTAGCAAGCAAGTGTGCCAAGCACATTACAGACCTGGTCCTCAGCCCTGGGAAGGTCTTCATCTTAACAGTTGTGAAAGCTGAGGCAGACTTGTCCAGGGTCACATGGCCAGTGTCTGAGCCCACATTTGAACTCAGAGCTTCTGACTTCAGGCCCAGCTCTCTGCCTGCTCCACCACTTAGCTGCCCAAATTCCCACCCTCAAAGAATTTCCACTGTCAGAGACCAACCCAGACGGGATTCATGGCTCTCTTAACTTCTCCAGGCCCTATCTGCCACAGCTAAGGCCTCATATACCTAGGTCCCAAGGCCCTGTGGATCCCTGCTCCCCAGGGCTCACAACCTAGAGGCCTTCCTAGCCTGGGGTACCCAAACCCAAGAGTGCAAGATCTGAGGCCTGAGCCAGCAGGGAAGGCCTGATTCTCCTCATCACCTCCCTCTGGGCCTCGGTCCCTGTAATATGAACATCCAGGGGGGTGGGGCCCCCCAACCATTAGGTCTGCACTGTTTTGGGGGGAGTGTCCCTGAGTTGGGCACATTGCTGTAATGCCCTCCCTTGGTCAGCCCTTTTCTCCCAAGACAAAGCCACCTTTTGTACTCACCAACCCTCGGGCTGCTGAATAAATCGGGGAGACAGAGAGATCAGCACATTTAACCTCCCATACAGTGGTTGGTTCTAGCCAGTGGTCAGGGGGTACAGCCCCTTCCGCCCGGACATAGGAACGAGGAGCAGGAATCACAAGGGCCTGGTTAGGGAACAGAGGGTCATGGAAGGGAGGGGAAATGGAGCTGCCAGTGGCAAAGCCACCAGAGGGGACAAGTCCAGGAAGGGAGCATCGGGGCCAGGGGGAGAGGCAGCCAAGGGCTTGGGATCAAACCCGGGGGGCAAGCCTGGGGAGGGGAGAGGGCAGGAGGAGGGGGCACAAGCAAGGTGGGGCTGCAGCAGCAGGGGGCAGGGGAAGGAGAGGGGAGGGGAAGGCAGCAGCAGTAGGGTGCAGGAGATCCTGCCGTTTCTTCAGCTCTCACCTGGAGGCTCTGGAAATGTTCCTCTAATTCTTCATCGCTGAACCCCGTGCCCAGCTGAGGAAAAAGAGGAAGCGAAAGGAAACCTGGTCAGGGGCACCTTCTGTAGGCTGCCTTCTATCTCCAACCCATGAGCATGGTGGGCCCCTGGCAGGCAAAGAGAGGGAGCAGGCCCTCATATGCCCCCTTGCTGGGCCCAGCAGTTCATTTACTACTGCTCCCCCAAACCCCATGTGACCCTGCCTCCCTCCTGATTCATCAGGTAGCTCCCCCACCTTGCAAATGGCCTGGAACTCTTCACTGTCCTCATCAAAGGCAGCCAGGAGAAAGCCCCCATATCGTCCAGCCCGTTTTCCTCGGCCCAAATAGGCCCCAATCACCACCAGGTCCAGAGTGTCCCCAACGCCTTCCAAATAGTCCTTCTTCAGCTGGTTATGGGGGAGAAGAACTCAGCAGAAGGACCCTGGGGAGGGCAGGGGCTTCAGACCGAACCAGGTGGGAGAAAATTCAGGCATGACAAGAGGGTGAGGAAGGATGGTGGCTTGGCCATGAGGACGGCCTCCCCTCCATGGAGCCTGGGATGGCAGGGGGAATGGCATCGCAGACCAGCTGAGCAGTGGGGGGCCAAGGACAGACAGGATGGGGACCACCGGAAAGGAGGAGGCAGGTGTGGGGGTGGGAGTGGGAGAACACAGGGACCCAAGGGCATGGTCACCTTGAGCCAGTTGCGGGATCTCTTGGCAATCTCATACGTGGCATTGGTGTCAAGAGTCTTAACCATGAGGCCCTCACAGGAATCTGAATCAGAAGACAGAGATGCCCATGAGCTGCTAGGCACAGCCCATGCCCCTGGGGAGAGAGGCTTGAGCCTGGCCACCCCGGGTGAGGGGCCCCCACTACCTTTCACGGACTGCTCCAGGAAGTCGGCAATCTGCTCAGTGTCCTCAGTGTCCAGAGACGTGGCAAAAACAAACTCGCCCTCTGTCTCGATGAAATTCTCCCGGAGCAGCTGCCGCCTCCGGGAGAGGGGCTCCCGGATCAGGGACTGTGGGGAGAAGGAAGAGGCCTGAGGACCCAGAGGCCTGCAAGGACAGAAGGTGCTGTGCACCGCGGTGCCTCACTCACCTGCCCATTGAGGTAGATGAGGTCAAAGGCATACAGGCACACTTGGACCTGGATCTCGGACTCCTCCACCTCCTGGGTGAAGACAATGGCATAGCAAACCACAGGGGAGAGGGCAGGGCATGGAGGCAGGGGGTGGGGCACAGAAGCAGGGGAGGGGGCATGGGCACAGGGTAGAGGGTGGGGCATGGAGGCACGGCAGGGGAGAGCAAGGGGCATGGAGGCAGGGGGCCGGGCACAGAGGAGAGTGGGGCACCAAGAAGGCTGGGCACACCTTGCGTTTGCGGGTGCTAAGCACCTGGAAGGGCTGAATTTGCTTCTTTGCCCGGTTCCAGGCCACAGCCTCTGAGTCCAGGATGCAGGAGATGACCGAGGGATGCTTTATCTAAGCAAGGGGCAAAGTGTTTAGGCTGAGTGGGCAGAGGGGCCCTGTGCACTTGGGCTCCAAGAGGGAAGTGTGTGGCCCCTGAGTGTGACCGCTGCGCCATGCTGCCCACCCCACCATCCGCCCCCTGCCCACCCGACCCTACCTTTGGGATGCGGCTGATGACATCTGGGTATTGGCCCGTGTTATCCTCTTGGTTCCGGCTAAATATCTTCACGTCCCCGTTTGCCAGGACATGGATCTGTAGGGGCGGAGGGGGAGCCCCGAGGGACTAGGAGTGAGACTTGTCTGGGAGTCTGGCCACATTCCCAGGGGTGTAGGGATGGCCACAGAGCCAGCTGCTGGGCAGAGCAACATGGCTAGGGAGGCCTCCCTTGTCACTCTTGCTCTAAGCCTTATATCTGAGGGAAGAGATATAGAACGTGGCAAGATCCCCCCGCCCCCAGACCTGGGCCCATCATACTTGTATTCACACGTGAAACCCTGAAGGTCCATACCTGTGCCCTCTGCCCATCATACTTATATTCACATGTGAAGGCAGACTCCTCAAAGCGCTTCAGCACCTCCCCAATGCCACGGGTAGGGTGGGCCAGCATGGGCTTCAGGGGTACCCCTGGGTGGCAAAGCCAGAGCAAGAGGGTGAGGACAGACTGGTTCAGGTCTGCAGGGCCACGACGGCTACTGCAGTGGGCAGGGACTGAGGCGCGGGGGTAGGTGGGAGTTGGGGCTGAGAGGGCCCCACAGGGCCTGGCCTGAGGCAGAAGGCAGCTGAAGGCTCACCTGGGGTCAGCTGGCAATGTTGGGGCAGCTGGTCCAGCCCATGCTTGAGCAGGGCAGGGACAATCAGGTCCAGGTCAGGCACCTCGCTGGAGGATGGATGAACACATTTAGGCCGGGTGTGTTGAGTTGACAGCCCTCCTGGCTGTGCTCCCCACTGCCCTGTGTCCTGCCCATGCCCAGACCCGCTTGCCTCTCACCAGAAGGTCTGCTTCAGGACCATGCTCTTCTTCTCCAGCCATGCCTTCCTGGAGTCCGCTGACTTGCCTGTCCCAGCATCCACCACAGCTGGGGGGAACTCTGAGGGAAAGACCCACCCAGGACTTTGATACTTTGATCCTCTCTCCCCAGGGCCCCACATGAGTGGATGTGGGCATGAGATATTTTGGCAGGAAGTGTTTATCAAAGTGACAGCCTGAATGTGGAAGCTGGGGTGTGAGGGGCACCCTTACCTTGGCCAGGGGGTGTGAGGGTCATGGCCTGGGCGAGTGCAGCGAGGACTGACTGCTCAGCGAGGCCTAGGCGCAGTCGCCCACTCAGAGCCCTGCGGGGGAGGAGGAGGAGGGAGAGTGAGTCCCTGCCCTGATGTTCCAGTCAGTGCCTCTGGCCCAGACATGAGCGAGGGCCCTGTATAGGTCCCCCCAGTTCATGCTCCCTGGTCTTGTGGCCCTTCCTCCCACCCTGCCCTGTCCCCAGTCGGCTGCTGTTGCCCCACCTGGCGATGAAGCGGGCCTCCGAGTGGCGACAGGCGACGAACAGGCATTTGATGATGTCAATCTTCTTTGATGCAGACTGCGGGGGTGGGGAGTAGAGGGGCAGGAGAGAGATGGGCACTGGCCTGAACCCAAGTTCACCCTCTGGCTTGGAGTGGGGAGCCATCTTGCTCTCCAGATCCATACTGGACTGCCCTGACTTCAAAGGGGGCTGCCCCAGCCTCTGCCCCATCCTCCCTACAGATACCCCTATGGCAGGGCCCAGGAGGGAAAGCCCTGCCCTGTGCCCCCCACCCCAAGGAGAGGCCAGATGACAGGTGGGAAGCAGACCAGTGTGGGCAGGGACACTCACAGCATTGCCTGTGAGGCGGGCAATGTCTCGGAGCTTGCTCAGGACACCAGCTGCTGTCAAGGAGGGCAGAGGCAGCATGGTACGCTGGGTGCTGCGGCTGGCCTCCACCACTAGTCCCACGTCTCCCTTTTCTGCCATCTCAGCCCGTATGGCTTCCAGCTGCCGCCCTGGCGGTGGGAGGAGATGAGGGTGTGGATGGCCAGGGTGGCGCCACCTGGGTGGGCTGTCAGGCCAGCCTCTCTCTGCCCGGCTCTGGCATCGCATCTCCCCACTCTCACTCACCCGTAGCTTGGGCCACCGCCTTGAGGAGCACGCCATCCCCCACGCCGAGCTCTAGGCCTTGTTGGGGGGGCCCCAGCCGGTTCAGACTTAGGTAGAGGACAGGGAGCAGGTCTGCAGGGGACAGGGCAGCCACCGAACGGAGAAGGTTGCTCAGAGTTTCCACCATCTGGAGCCTACAAGAGGAGGAAGGGCAGGACAGTGAGGACCCTCAGGCCCAGCCAGGGGAAGGGGACCGGGTGGCTGGCTGGCTGAGGTTGCTTAGTATAAGGACTGATGTCTAGAGGGTGAGAAGGAGTGAAGGAAAGCAACCCATGTGAACGTGGGCAGAAAAGTGCTAGAAAGTGGAGTCGGGACTCTGGGGGAGTGGACAAAGGCCAGTAACTAAAGCAGAGGTGGAAGGAGCCAAAGGGGCAGGGGGTACTCCCTGGACTTTACCGAGCAGACACTTCTTCAATTTTCTCAAATGTCCGAGCAACGGCGAGGTAGGGGACCCTGTAGGAAGCAAGGGTCCGTGGGGGAGGGGCCTGCCCAGGGGCAGCCCCTGGGGCAGAAGAAGAGTGAGACAACCCCTCACCCCCTGGATGGATGAGACCTTTATGGCCATAAAAGGTCTCATTGGGCCAGCCAGTTGACGGGCACTCACTAAGCGTCTATGTGCCAGGCTCCCAGTCTAACAAGGAGACACTGGGCAAACCACCTGTACCAGCAAGCTACACACTGGCAGGGGCCCTGCCCATGCCCTTACCTCTGCCCTGGGCTCCAGCAGGCGTCGTCCACAGGGTGATAGCTGCTCTTATAAGGGTTGTAGGCGTCTGGGGGCCTGTGGCAGAGAGAGGTGGGGGCTGGGGAGCCGGTTCTCCTGCCCGTCCCCTGGCGTCCCTCCCCCTAGGCACAGACTTGGCTGGGGGCTGGCCCCAGTGCAGAGGGATTCCGCTAAGGCTGACTTACACCCTGGATGTCTCCTCTGCTGCCTTCCCCATCTCTGGCTCCTTCGGAGTCTGCTTTGTGGCTGCTGGCTTTCGGGGGGCTGTGGAACAAATGTATCTCTGGGGAGAGGCTCCTATTTCTTAAAACCACCCCCAAACCTGGGTATGGAACAGGAGAAGGCTCAGGCTCTGGACAGCTCTCTGCAGACCAGAGACCAGACACTCACTAAAGAAGCTGCTGAAGGCCTTGGGTGCCCGCGTGGGTGCCTGTGGCTCCGGGGCCTTGCCAGGGGCCTCTGTAGCCAGCCCGGTCTCTGGGATTGGCGTGGGCTGCTCTGGGCTTCTTCCTTGTGTGCTCTCCCCTCCCTCTCTCTTACACTTCTTGGACTCACTGTCCTCATGGTCCTCTGGCAGCTTCTGTTTATGTATCTGTTTCCGAGCTAGAAAGAGAGCAAGTGAGGGTGAGGGATGATTGGTGATGGCCACCAAGCCCAACCTCCTCATTATACAGGTGAGGCAGGTGGCAGTCAGGGTTCCACAGCCAGCCAGGGCACAGACTGGATTTGAACTCCGGTCTCGTGGTGCCCCAATGGCGTTTAGCAGCAGCAAGGGGAAATGCAGCTCTTCACTCCTGCCACAGCCATGTGGTTGGGAGGGGAGGGTGGCTATAAGAGGAAGGCCTGCCCTGGAGGCACCTGCTGGAGGTGCTGCTCTGTGGAGGCTCAGGGGAAGGTGTGAGGTGGAATGGAGATGAACCTGCCCTCCCCTACCTGTCCGACGCTTTGGGATCTCCATTGGGGAGATGCTGCTGGGTGAGGACTCTGAGGGGGAAGGGCTGGAGCTGGCTGGAGAAGTGGCCGGGGAGGGGTCGTTCGGCTCCTGCAGGGGACAGACAGTGGGTGTGGGGAGGTCAGAACACCTACTGGCAGGGGGCTCGGGAGGCGAGTGATCAGTGCCCCTCCAGAGGGGGCCAGCTACCTGCCATCGGGTGATTGCTGGGGCTGTCTCCTCCTCCTCTTCCTCCTCGCCTTCACTCCCCAGGACTCGGGCCACTTTCCTCATAGGCCTTTTCACAGGGGACTCACTCTCAGGTTCTACAGCATTCCTCTCCTTTAGGGCAGCCCTGGATGGGGAGGCCAGGCCCCAGGAGTGGTAAGAGGGCCAGGGACGCCCAATCTGCCCAAAGAGCTGCCCCTGGGGGAGCCCCTCCCCACCTGGGCCCCCCACTCACTTGGAGGCGGGCTCTCTCTCCCTGCTGCTTTTGGCGGGCTCCTCCTGCTTCTTTACTTTATCCCTACTCATAGGCTGGAAAAATGACCTGGGGGAGACATCAGAGAAAGGGTCGGGCAGGGAACGGGGCGAGGGGCTGGGCACAGCGCACAGCGGCAGCTGAGGCCCCGGGCAGGGGAATGGGCCAGAACCGGAGCTCCTCACTTTATGGATCGCTGCATGATGGCTCCTGGGGCCCTCCCTCCTTTCTCCTCTCTGCACGGCTTCCTGTAACCAAAGGTAAAGATGTGTGAAGATGGCCAGAGAGGGCCAGCCCACAGCTGCCTCCAGTCTGACACTGGGGTCCCCTAGCTGCCCCCCAAAACCCACGCTGTCACTTGCCCCAGGGCCAGGTCATCGCCCCTGCCTGGGGCCTCTCCCCAGGGGGCCAGTGCAGACCCTTTCAGACCTCCCTCCGCCCCCCCACTGGCTGTCCTGGGGGTCAAGTTAGAGGCACCTATTGTGTGCTAGGCCCGGGGGTAAGCCCTGGAGACACAAAGAGGGAGATGAGGCAGGCCTGCCCCCAGGGGGCTCACAGGCAGGGCGGAGGAGGCGTGATGGGGGGGCTGTGTGACTGGGGACTCTGAACGCCAAACCCAGCACTGTATACCGGCTCCTAGAGGCCACGGGGAGCCACAACAGCTGAAGGAGCAGGGCGTGCCGCGCACGGACCGGCTTTGGGAGGGCCGGGGGTCCGAGGCTGCCCAGGTCTGCCTGACAGGTTCTTACCCAGTGCCCTTTCTCCCCACCCCCTCCTCTCCCCCCCTCCGCCGCTCGCACATGCGCACCTCTCTCCCCTCACTATCTCCGAGCTGTGGCCGAGGCCCAGCTGGCCTGGAGCATGCGCAGAGCACCGCGTATCTGCGCGTATGTGTCTGTGTCCTCCGTTCCCCCACCCCTCACCCCCACAACTCGCGCTGACCTCCCTTCGCGTAACGCTGCCAAGACTCCGACTCGGCACCCGGCACCCAGCTCCAGCTGCGGCTCCGGCTCCGGCTCCGGCTCCGGCTCCACTCTCGCCACCAGCCCTGCTTCGCGCCTCAACTTTCGCGCGCTGAGACGCTCCGGAGAGTTTCGTCACGGGCCAGGTGTCCGCCCCTTATTCTCGCGGGGCACTCTGGGAGTCGTGGTCCGGCCGAGTGGGAGGGGCAGGAGCTCTGCTCTCTCGGAAGAGAAGCTGGGGGATGGGTTGGGTTAGGCCGCGGCTCCGGGACGGACGCTCGCAGGGCACGATGGGATGAAGGGCAAGCACTGACCCAGCGGAGGGGAAGCAAGGCATTCTGGGAAGAGGGGCGAACCGGGCGCCTGGCCTCGCGGGGCATTGTGGGAGGGTCCAAGCCGTCAGGAGCCGTTCGTTCTGGCTCTGAGCGGGCGGGAGGGGTGAGTGATGGGGAGGGAGGGAAGGAGAGATGCATATCTGGAGGGGGGGTGGTTACAGCTGGAGGCTATGGGGGTGGTGCACAGTGGGGGACTCCACATCTGGGGGAAGAGAAATGGAGCAGCTGGATGTGGAGTGCCACATCTGGGAGGGAGGGGCACAGCTGGAAGCAGACACACCACATCTGTGGGAGGGAGGGGCACAACTGGATGAGGGCACGCCACATCTGGGGGAGGAGGAGGACAGCTGGGTTTAGGAATGCCACATCTGGGAGGGAGGGGCACAGCTGGATGTAAGGCTTGGTATCTTGGGGGGAGAGGTGGGAGATGGCCATAGGTTCAGGAAAGGACCACGGTGGAAGATAGGGGCTAGGTCTCCCGTGGACAGTCTCCAGCTTCATTATCTACCATCTCCCGTGTCGTATGGCTTCCTTCCACATCCTGCCCAGCGGGCAGCGCTGGCTTAGGATCACTGCTGGTCTTGACCTCTGGCTCTCCCCTTCCCACTCCCAGGTACCCTAGGATGGAGGAGGACCTGGAAGCAGAGCTTGAACCGGGGCAGGAGCTAGAGGCAGAGCCCGAGCCCGAGTCCGAGCCAGAGCTGGAGCTGGAGCCAGAGTCCGAACCCCAGCCAGAGTCAGAGTCAGAGTCAGAGTCCGAGCCAGAGCCGGAGCCAGAGTCCGAGCCCGAGCCAGAGCCGGAACCAGAGTCTGAGCCCGAGCTGGAGCTGGCGCCGGTGCCAGAACCACAGCCAGAGTCCAGGCCTGAGTTAGAGCCAGAGCCCCAGCAGGAGTGGGAGCCCAGACAGGAGCGAGGGCTAGAGCCAGAGCTGGAGCCGGAGCCAGAACCTGAGCTGGAGACTGTGCCAAGGCTGGTGTGGGCTGAGGCCGCGGCTCAGGAGGAGCGGGAGCTGCAGGATCGGGAATTTTTCTCATGGACAGAGTTCAGCCGCTTCTTCGATGCTTGGTGTCAGCAGCACCGCGCCCTCTTCTTTGTGAAGAGCTCCATGCACCTGGCCAAATGCCGCTGGGCCCTTGATAGCCCACTCCATGCCCTCATTGATGTCCTCAAATACAGCTATGTGCGGCTCGTCTGCAAGGATGTGCGGGCACCTCCCGGCCGGCCTGGCATTGCAGGGTGAGAGGCTCAAGGAGGGTTAGGGCCTGGTGGTCCTGCTCCTGCTTCCCTGTGGCTGCGGGCCAGGGCCCAGAGCTCACTCACTCATTGGCCTCTTGGTGTTGAGTCTGGGCAGTGTACAGAGCCCCACGCTTGGTCTTGAGCGAGACCCAAATGCCACTGTTGCTTCCACCACGTCCTGCCTCTACTTAGAATCCTCCATGGCTACCCATTGCCTGCTGAATAAAGTTTAACCTTCCCAACTGGCATTTAAGGCCATTCTAGCTTAACTGCCCATCCTTATCTAATATGATCCCTAGAAAAATGGCGTGGAGGTAGAGACAGGTGACCTTGGGAGAGTCACTTAATCAATGCCTCAATTTCTAGCTCTGTGCCCCCTCAGATCCTTGTCAGTTCTACCTCTGTATCTGTACTTTGCTTCCTCTTTTCCACCTGCTCCCATGGCTGAGCCCTCACCTGTGCTCAAGATGGTTGAGGCGCCTCCCCTCCATAGCCAGCTTCAGGGCTGCCCCAGCCAGGAAGCCTCCCCCTGAGTTTCTCTCTTGCTGTGGGCCCCTCAGCCCTCTGAGCTCTCTTTCACAATGACTGCCACCTTCATGTTACCAGCATGCCTCTTTTCCCAAATAGATCACAAGATTCTCCTGAGCGGGCTGAATTCACACTTGTCTTTCTGTGACCTCTGAATTGATTGGATCCTGTAATTGCATTTTTGGTTGAAATAAGACCCCCAAGACAATTTCAGCACATAGTGAGGGGAGGCAGGGCAGGACATGGGCATGGAGAAGGGCTTAACAAATACTCCAAGATTAGAGAGAAGGAGTGATTGTTTCTGGTTTGCTCTGGAAAGCAAGGGGTGTTGTGTGTACGGGGAGGGGGAGGGGGGAACATTGAAGGCTTTGTGAATAAACTGGGCTCTGAAGGTTGGGTAGAAATTTAAAAAGGGAATGGCATTCCAAGGGTAGCAGATAGTGTGAGTGAAGCAGGGAGGTGGGAATGCGGAGGAACTGCTCAGAGGATAGTGAAGCCTTTGGTTTAGTTGGAGTGCAAGGAAGGTGAGGGAGAGCCATGGAAGAGCTGGCTGGAGATTTTGGAAGGCCTTGAATGTTGGACTAAGGAGTTTGTTCTGTGGGCACCAAGGACTCTGATCAGAGCTGGGAGGAAGGAGTAGGATATGTCTCCCTGAGTCAGTTTCCTTGTCTGTAAAAGAAGTCTGAATAAGCTGAACCCTGCTGACCTTGGACTTACTTTAAGTTGAGAGAGCGTACTGGATTCGGGAGAGCTGGGCATCTGTCTGCTCAGATGCTTATTATGGCACTGTGATCCCAGAAAACTCACTTTTCTCTTTGGGGCCTTAGTCTTCTTTGTGAAATGGGGGTAATCATCCCTATGCTTTTGGAAAATCTCTTTGGCAGTTGGGTGGAGGGTGACTTAGACAGGAGAGAGGATAGAAGCTGAAGTCGTCTAGACAGGAGGCAAGGAGGGTGAAATAGGGTGGCTGCCATGTATATGGGGAGAAAGGAACATCTGAGAGAGACTGCAGACATAGAAGCCACATGACTCAGTACCTGATGTGAGAATGTCACCAATCTTGGGACCCTGGGAGGATGGTAGGCAGTGCATGCCCTTGGGGAGGGATTGGACTTGGATCTGAGAAGCCTCTGAAACATCCATAGGCAGCTGGGGATGTGGGACTGTAAGTCTCAGGGAAGACTAGCCATGTAGAATTGAAGTCTGGCCTAGAAATGATCATCAAACCCCCCCCCCCCCCGGGAACTGATTAGGTCACCAAGAGAAAGAAGAATGACCAGGACAGAGACTTGCCACTTGCCACATGCTAGTGTTACTATTAGGAAGAGACTGAGAGACTAGAATGATTCCTACAGATGTTAGAGGCAGGCTTACTGGCTGGGGGAGGTGTGAGGAAGAGACCGCTGTAGAGAGATCAGGGAAGGGGGGTATGGTGGGGGTGCAAGAAGTGTGGACAGAAACGGACATAGTGAGTTATAAAGCAGCCTGTCTGGGATGGTCAGAAATAGGGAAGGGCCAGAAAGCAGGTTAACTCAGGTTAAAAAGAGGGACTCTGGGACAGTGGGAAGAAGGCTGTATTGGGTGTCAACAGGCCTGGGTTCAGTTTCTGGTCCTCTCTGGGCTTCACTTTCTTCATTTATAAAAGGATGGCATTGAATGACATGCCTTTCAAGCCCCCTTCCAGCTTGAAACCCTGCAAGGCAGGCAGCTGGGTGACCTCTCCTCTTCTTGCAGGAGCCCCCAGCCAGGCTGTCCGGCCTTCATCATCCTGAAGCTCAGCCCATTTCGGGACCGCCTGGTGGTGACTGAGTGCCACCTGACCCATTCACATCCAGCCTGCCCTTTGGAGTTTGCCTACTATTTCCGCCCAGGCCATCTTCTTGCCAACGCCTGCCTCCCTGTCCGGACCACCAACAAGATCTCCAAGCAGTTTGTGGCCCCTTCGGACATCCACCGCCTCCTCTCCTACTGCAAGAGCCGGGACCATGGTGTCCTTGATGCCCTCCATGTCCTGGAAGGGCTCTTCCAGGCTGACCCTGAGGCCAAGGTGCTAGCTTCGCATGGGCAGGCAGGCTGAGGGGGTGGGTGGACCCAAGAGCAGAGGGACTGACTGCTGGTGCTGGAGCTTTGATCCATTCTTTGGGTGGTCTGAGGGAGGGGAGGAAGAGATCAAGGGGAGCTGGTCAAGGGTGTATGTGTGTGGGGTGTCTTGTAGCAAAAAACCACTGCCTGTAGCCTTGAGGATGCAAACATCTTTTTCATGGGGAAGAAGAGGTATAGTGACTAGAGAGAAGTCCCAGGTTCTGCCCCGCCTCTGCCTCCCTCTGTTTGGCTGTGTTCCTGGGCAAGTCTTGACCACTGGGGGCTCTAGGTAGCCTTGTAAGGCCAAAAGTGGCAGAAAAGGTGCTAATCAGTATTGGTAGAGGGTGTTTTCTCATTCAGTTTTGTCTAGCCCTGGGACCCCAGGGCAGAGTCCAGCCCCATTCCTTTCCTTCCCTTCTCTGGCTCTGGGCTCTTTCCTACCCCTCTTGGGGAACTTTCTCTAATAATTCTCTGAATTTGAAACTTTGCCCTTCATACTGACCATTAGGGCCAAGCCAGAAGCCAAGGTGAAGCAATGTGTCTGCATCTGAGGTTTTAGGACTGGAGGGGCCTTTGGATGTTCTAGTCTGGGGGCATTTTGAGCTAAAGAGCCTTGAGGGTCACCTGGGCCAAGCCCTTGGGGAGAGGGCCAGGCTCTTCCTAGGGAGGTGATGACTATCCTTAAGTGTTCAGTGGCATGTTGGGGGTGGGTGAGTGGGAAGGGCTCTTCTAAATACTGACCAAAGAGTCTCTGCTGAATGCTTTCCTGGGGGGCTGTTATGTGGACGAGGGATGAGCCTTGTTCCATTTATCTCCTCAGGGCAGAGCCAGGAGGAGAGAAAATGCAGAGGCAGATTTAGGTTTGCTGTAAGGAACTAGCTTCCTGAGGATGGCAATGTGCTACCCATTCCCTTCTCTGGTGGTCTTTAAGCAAATGCCTGATGGTAGTAGATGTCTGTTTAGGTACTAGTTGGACTAGATGCCCCCTAGGGCCCTGTGTGACCTTGGGCACCTTTTTCTGCCTCAGTGTCTCCAATTGTAAAATGGGGGGTTGGACTAATGTCCTTTCTGATTCTTGACCTGAGATCACATGATTCCTTCCCACTCAGAGATGATGTGAGATGATCACTTCTGGTCCTTATCTTACAGGGGGGAAACAGGCCCAGACTGGGGCAGAGACTGGGATACTTTAACACCCCATTTTTCCCCTAAGGGAACGACTAAGTTGAGGAGAGCTTTGGTCTCTGTTCCTAGAAGCTTTCCTAATGATGGGGAGAGATGATTTCTCCTTGGTCATGCCAGCCTGGATCAGTGTGTGTGTGTGTGTGTGTGTGTGTGTGTGTGTGTGTGTGTGTGTGTGTGTGTGTGTGTGTGTGTGTGTGTAGTGGAATCCTTGGTGCCAATGTAGCAGATTCCATCTGGAACTGGTCCCCCACCGTGGTTTAGGTCCTCTAAATGAGATGCTGGGCAGAGTCAGGCTGGGGGGAGTCATTGGGGGCTACACAAGTGTTAGCTTTCCTGGGGCCCTTGGTCAGGTGTAGGCACACTTATGTGTATGTATGTGTGGGCCAACAGGTGTGTGTGGGCACACAAGTGTGTAAATGGGATGGACGCCTGTGTGAGAGTATGTATGTGTGTGCACACAGGTGTGTGAGTGTGTCTGGGTGTGGGCACAGGTGTGGTTTGTGTGTGGAAGCATGTGTATACAGATTTATGTGTGAGTATGACTGTGCATGGGCTCCTCTCTCCATGCATGTTTATGTGGGGAGGGCCTGAGATGAGGAGGGTTTGTGATCCTTGTGTGTGTGCACATGTATGTCCGTATGTTTCTGTGGGTGTGCACAGTGAGGCAGGGCTGAGATGAGGCTTGATTCGTGTGTGTTGTGTGTGTAGGGGCTCACGGTGCATGCACATTTACATGGGGGGGCAGTGCAGGCATGTGGGCTGGGCGGGGCTGTGGGGAGGAGGGGGTGGTGGTGGTGGTGTGGCGGGGCCACCACGGGCCGTGGCGGGTTCTGACTCCGTGCCCTTCCCAGGTGAAGTTGGTCTTTGTGGAAGATCAAGCCGTGGTGGAGACTGTCTTCTTCCTCACGTCCAGCATGATGGCTCTGCTGCGCCGCTTTCCCCTCATGCTCTTCTTTGACCGCCTCCCAGGCCTGCAGGGTACCTTCGATCTGTCCACAGTGCTCTGTGTGGATGACCGCGGCTGTGGCCGGCAGGTGGCCTGTTGTCTCACACGCCAGACCACCCCCAACCTTCTGCGCTTCACTCTGGCCTCGCTGGTGCAGAGCGTCCCAGAGATCAAGGGCCGCGTGCGCTGTGTCACCGTGGGGCCCGAGGTGGGCACCCAACTGGAGGCTGTCCGAGAGCTGCTGCCTGGGGCTCGTGTCCAGATCTGCCGGGTCCAGGTGCTGGAGACGCTCTTCAGCAAGGCCCAGGAGCTGGGCGGGGCCGGGGAGGACCCCGGGCTGTGGCCACTGCTCTGCCGCCTGGCTGGGGCGGCCTCTGCAGCGGCCTACATGGAGGCCCTGGCCGAACTGCGGGCCACTTGTCCGGCAGCCTTTGTGGACTACTTTGAGCGGAGCTGGGCACCCCGCAGGGCCATGTGGGTGCGCTTGTGGGCCTTTGAGACAGCTCGAAATGTGGATGCTTGTGCCCTGGTCCGAGGGCACCGACAGCGCTTGCTGCGTGGGCTCAGCCCCTCACCCACAGTTGCCCAGTGTATCCGTGACCTAGTGGCCTTGCAGCGGGGGCACAGTGAGGGGGAGGGGCTAGTGGGAGAAGAGGGCCTGTCCAAGGCCCCTCTGACAGGACCTGGGGCAGGGTTAGAGAATGGAGGTAGAAGGGGGTTGCAGTGGGGGGACAGAGGGGGCAGAGGGACACAGTTGGGAGAGGGAGGTGTGCAGTTAGGAGACACAGGGGAAAGGGGAACACAGCGGGGGGCCAGAGGTGAGTGGGGGATGCATTTTGGGGAGAGAGATGTACAGCTTGTGAACAGAGGGGACAAGGAGATACAGTTGGGAGAGAGCGGGAGAGAGTTGAGAGAGAGAGGGATGCATTTATGGGAAAGAAGAGTTCGATTAGGAGACAGAGAGGAGAGGGGCAGACAGCTGGGGGGAGGCAGTGTACAGATGGGAGACAGAGGGGAGAGGGGGCTGCCTCTGTGGGAGAGAGGTATCCAGTTGGGGGACAGAGGAGAGAGGGGGCTGCCTCTGTGGGAGAGAGGTATCCAGTTGGGGAACAGAGGGGAGAGGAGGATGCAGCTGGGGGAGAGAGGTATCCAGTTGGGGGACAGAGGGGAGAGAGGATTCCATTTGTGGGAGAGAGGTATCGCGTTGGGGAACAGAGGGGAGAGGAGGATGCAGCTGGGGGAGAGAGGTATCCAGTTGGAGGACAGAGGGGAGAGAGGATTCCATTTGTGGGAGAGAGGTATCCAGTTGGGGGACAGAGACGAGAGTAGGGCACAGCTGGGAGCAAGTGATGTACAGATAGTGGATGGAGGGGAAAGGACAGAGTCGGGAGAGGGCAGTGTTCAGCTGGAAGACTCAGGGGAGAGGGGACTGCATTTGTGGGATGGAGGGCAAAGGATGCAGCTGGGGGACAGAGAGGAGGCTGGAACCACAGTGGGAGAACTTCAGGGAAGAGCGAGGCCAGCCGGGCTTAGAGAAGAGAGGGCAGCAGCCCGGAAGCGGCCCCGAAGCTCCTCGGAGGAGGAGGACTGGGAGCTGCTGTCGAAATTCAGGGCCGTGTGCGGGCCGGAGCTGGCTGGCCTGGTGGCTGAGGAGCTGAACTTTGCTCGGCAGCATGGGCTCAGGGGCTTCCGGTGGACTGGGACAGGCTATACTCTGCAGGACGGGACCTCGGACTTCCTCCTGGATGCCGCGCTGACCCGCTGCAGCTGCTCCATCCACGCTGCCCGCCATCTCCCCTGTCGCCATCTCTTTGCCGCCCGCCTTGTGGTGGGAGCTGCCCTCTTCCACATGGACTTGCTCAGGGACAGCTGGGGAGGGGCCCCTGAGCCTTGAGCCTTGGAACTCTGCCCCGCCCCCCTGTACCTCCCACCATCAGGAGTGAGAGTGCCCATGTGCTGAGGTCCAAAAAGCAGGGAGCTCCCTTTCCGCCTCCCCTGGGAGGGAAGGACAAGTGTTTGGAGATCCCTAAGCCCACCTGTGCATGGTGGACAAAGTGATTCCTCAGCAGCTGTCACAAAATCCTTCCCCCTTCCTATCCCCCAAGAGGAATGAAAAAGGTGATAGCTAGCTGAGGGCTGTGGACAGAGGATGATTAGGGTGAGGATGGAAACAGAGGATAGGGAGAGGGGACGAGAGAAGGGAGAAGACCGAAGGGGAGAGAAGAGGTGAACGTTTGTGATGTATGCAAGGGAAGGGATGCAAGGGGCCTTTTAGCTGAATCCCTCACGTGGATTAGCCCCCATTCAGCAAACTAGACTGGGGCCCGGCTGCTGGGCTTGAGAGGGAGGAGAGAGCGGGAAAGAGGGTGACTCATACGGTTTGGCAAGGGGATCGTTGCGGGCTGTCTGTCAAGAAGTGAATGCGCGTAAGAAGGACTCTTGGGAGAGCGAAGCTGCTGGGGGGTGGGTGGGTGGAGAGCCTGAATAGGGGGCAGGACTTTGGCATCCTCTCCAATCCCAAGCTTTTCCAAAGCTCCTACCCAATGGCAGGCAGGAAAAGAAAAAGAAAAAAAAAAGACAGCTTCTTATAGAGCTTAAGTCCCAGTGGGGCCGATGAGTCACATCCGCAGGTCAGTATGAGTACCTTCTGTGCCAAGCTCTCTAGCGTCTATGTGACTGTGGGCTTCAAGCTGGAGAGAATCTATCAAAATATCTCTGGTTTCTCTTGCTTCTGCCAGGAGTTAAGTCTGGGAAATCTCAGAATACCTTGTGCCTCGGGTCTCCACAAATGTGGGTAGCCGGATTCCTAGGACAGATATTTAAGGTAACAAATGGATGTATACAGGGAATTGTCAGTTTCCTCCATTTATGTCTTGAGAGTAAGCTGCAAGTCCCTTTCACTGGGTCTCAGTTTTTTCATCTGTAAAATGAGAGTTAAAATAGCTAGCCTGTAACATGCCTTACAGCCCTCAGTCCTATAGAGTCCTACAGAGTGATTAGTAAATGGGATTGAGCTGTGTGGGCTGGTTTCTTGGAAACAGGAGCACAGAGTTTTGGTCTCCCAGAGCTCTGGATCTTCTTTCTCCCAGAAGACCCAGAAAACAGCAGACCTCTGGTTGGCAGGCAGTCTGGATAACCTGAGGAGGGGGCCCTGGCAATGGCAAGGGGTTCCTTTGGAGTGGGGCGGGGTGGCTTGAATTCACACACCCAGAGCTCCTTGGCTATTATCGTGGGATTAGAACATTTAGTGCTGGGAGTGAGTGACACCCTTTAATTTATCGAGCCTTAGACAGATTGTGACTCCCCAAAGTAGTAAGCAGTGCTCCTGTTTGAATCCAGTGCCCTTTTTACTGTATTCCCTTGGAAACTGGGCTTTGGGAAGGAATTGAAGTGTTGTGACCTGGAAGGGGCATCTTGGAACATGGAAGGAGGTTTTGCCTTGGTCCCCAGCCAGACCCCACTCACTCACTGTCCTTGGGATGCTCACTGATCTCCAGTAAACTTCTTTGGGCCTGGAACCTTAGTCTTGACAAATGTGTTCTGGTCAATTGATTGTATCCTTGGTTTGCTGATTCAGCTTCCTCATGAGGTAAAGAGGGTTTACCAATTCCCTGGTCTTAGGCCAGGTATCTCCGAAGGTTGGTCTAGAGGAGTAGTTTATCAGATTAATTTGAGTTGGCTGCCAGTTAAATGGTATGACCCCAATCCCAAGAGCTGGAAAGGACTTCAGGCCTTATTTAGTTTAATCTGAATCTGAACCATTCTTTTGTCTCTGATCCACAGTTTTCCTATCTGTAAGGTGGGGATGCTAATCCCCACTTTCATCAAAATGCTTCCCTGTAGTCTCACCCCAGGGTGGAGGGAGTTTGCCCAGCTGGAAAAGCTCCAGCCTGGCTCTGGATGGGTGGACTGTGTAGATTTTGTCTGGGTCCTAGCCAGGGATTGAAGTTTGGCCCCTTTGTTGCAGAGTTTTTCACCACAGTCATTCAATTCCACTGAATAACTCTACTTCCAGGAGGGCACTGAGAGAAGAGCGGGGTGAGGAAAAATACAACCAAAGGGAAAACCTTTGGTCTTCATTTGGCAGCACTAAGAAGCAGGAAATCATAATCACCAAATGTCTGAGTTGGAGAACACCTCTGTGCCACTAGCCCAACCCAGGGTAGCTGAAAGTGACTCCAAGATCTCCAAGCAGTGGAGCCCATGGGCTGGAAGGGAAGCCCGTTCCACACAGGGAGGTCCAATTGTGTGGAAGCTTCTTCTGACTTCACTTGTTTTCTCTGCTTCTGGTTCTGCGTGTTGGTGCCAGACTAAGTCTATTCAGCTTCTCTATGAGAGCCCCTCCTTCCTCTAGCACTGGGCACTCTCTGTCTCTCTAGTTTTCTTTCCTCAGTGCCCTTCTACACTCCGGAGATTCTCAAGTTAATCAACATCTTTCTTAGATAGTGGTGCTTTAAAAAAAGTTACAGAATAGAGGCCTAACCAGACTGGCCCCATCAGATGGCATCAAGGGTCAGATCGATGCCACAAAGGGGGCTAAGGGATGACTTTCAATAGATGGCAATGAAGAAGATATAGATAGGAGTGAAACAAAACGTGTGTGACACAGACATCAATAGGGTGGAAAGACACGTGTCCTCATGATGGGAACTGTCCAGACGTGGTGGCTAGTAGGGACTTGCTCTGGGCCTTCAGAGGCTGGGCCCCCTCTCTGGGGCTGGGTAGGGCACACAAGGTGAATGGTATTCCATTCCTCTCAGGAGGAGGGGTGGGCCTAGCTGACCCAGGGACAGGGCCAGCCAGGCCAGGCAGTGTGTGTGTGGGAATTTGGGGAGAGTCCGGGGGGAGCAGGGTGTGGGGAAGGTGGACCTACAGCTGATCCTTGCACTTCCAGCGAGCAGTGGCAGCGCTGGGATCCCATGCCCCACCTCTGGACCTCAGGCCCAGCCCCGAGAAACGGACTAGTATCAGGCCCCGCCTCCTCAAAGTCCTGCCCCCGAGAAGCCGACAATCCATCCATCAATAAGCATTTATTGAACTCCTACAGTATGAGCCAGGCACTGTGCTAAGCGCTGGGGAGTCAGAAAGAGGCGAAAGACAGTCCCTGTCCTCAAGAAGCTTTCCTGACCCCATTTGGGGTTTTCTTGGCAGAGATCCGAGACTGGTTTGTCATTTCCTTCTCCAGCTCATTTTATAGAGGAGGAAACTGAGGCAAACAGGGTGAAGTGACTTGCTCAGAGTCACACGGCTGGTAAGTGTCTGAGGTTGGATTTGCACTCAGATCTTCCTGACTCCAGACCCCTCAGTTCTATCCACTGTGTCACCTAGCTGCCCTCAGGTCCTGCCCATTGACATCTTCAGGCCCTTCCCAGGGAAACTGATTATTAATCCCAAGGTTCCACATCCAGGAAGGCAGCAACCGGACCCAGGCCCCGCCCCTGAGTCCTGAGGCTCCGCCCCATACTTAAGTCCTCTCACCGTCGCTATGGAAACAACACGCTCTTTCCCTAAAGCCCTGTCCCCGACACGCCCTCCGTGCCTCCAAAGGCCATCGGCGCCCTCTCCAAGGCTCTTGAAAGGAGGGAGAGCTAAAGTAGTTCGGTGAGGACTACAACTCCCAGGATGTCACGCGTTCTCTTACTAGGACGGCGGCTGCCTCTGTCCAGTCCCGAGAAGGAGATCCGCGCGTGCGCTGGAGGGAGGAGGAGGGGGTCGTCGCCCCTCCGCGGGAATTTCTTCTGGAGCATGTGCGGAAGGGGCGGGACACTGACGGCTCGCGGGGCATTGTGGGTCTATCTACCAGGCCGCTGCTGGGGGGGGGGTGCTCGCTCGGCGCCGCTATCTGTCGGGGAGCAGAGGAGGGGGCAGGGGTAGAGGCGGAGGCCGCGCCTGTCTCCATGGTAACACGCCAGGCCGGGTGGGGGTGGGTGGCCATGATGATGGGGAGGGAGAAAGAGCGGCCCTGGTCGCCATGGTGATGGAGGGGGTTAATGAGCGGGAGCACAGTGGGTCTCCATGGTAACGGAGAGGGTGGGTGGGGCGAGAGGGGCTGTGCTGCCCAGAGTAGTTCCCGATCTTGACCGTGACCTATGACCCTCTCCCTTTACCCCCAAGCCTGTCGCAATCCCACTTTCAGACCCCTGGGTCCGACCTGATCCTGAGCCCTCCCAGGACTCTTGGTCCTTGTCCCCTCCTCCTGGTCCTGGCTCCATTGCCCGGCCCCTGGTTCCCTAGTCCCCATCTCTCCACTGTCCCCAAACTCTTCCCAGCTGATGGGGTCTCATGCCTCATCCGTTTCCCTGGTCCCTCGCTCCGCCCCTCCCCAGGGTCCCGGTCCATGTCTCCTGCGCCCCCTCCCGTTCTGCCGCGACCCCCCCAGCTCCAGCTGCAGCCCCTTCCCCCTTAAATCCCTTGTCCTTGAGCCTGTGTTCTGCTCCGACCTCAGCTCCCAGCCCCATCCCTCCTCAGGGTCGCCTGTTGTGCTTCTGTTACGTGCTGTCACACGGTGCTTACCTGTGAGGTAGCAGATAGCACAGGCCAGTCAGTGTGTCCTGTGTGCCAGGCCCTGTGCTAAGACTTAGAGAGTCAAGGAGCCACAGAAGTCAGTCCCTGCCCTCAGGGAGCTCCCCTCCCAATGGGGGAGATGATGAGCCATGCACGGGATACCTGGGAAAGAGTCACAGAGGGAAGGGCGTGGGATGGAGAGGGATCACAGCGGGGGCTTAGAGGGAGCCAGGGTGGCCAAATGAGGGTGGCCTTGGCCTCGCTTTGGACTTTCAGCTGAGAGAAGCTGAGTATAGGGATTATTAACCCTGTTTTTCAGATGAGGAAACTGAGGCTTGAAGAGGCTCAGTGGCTTTCTTGAGATCTCCCGGTTAGAAAATGTCAGAGGAAGGCCTGGGGGCCTTTGTGGTGCTCTTGCTTCTCACCTCCCTGGCTCCAAGCACATCTGCTGTCCTTGCACACAGTCAGTCTTCAGGAAGAAGACTTGGGTGGACCCGGATGGGGAGCTGAGAGGGCAGAAGGGAACCTCACAGTGTACCTGCCATCCATCCCTCAGCTGGAGGAAGGAGCCTCACAGTGTCCTGGCCTTGCTGCTGCTGCTGCCACCGGTAGCACCATCATGGGTGAGCTGGGCCTGGGCCTGGAGTTTCACACGTGGCACCACTTCAGCAGCTTCTTCGATGACTGGTGTGAGCGGCACAAGGTGCTTTTCATCATTGCCAGCCTCAAGCCCCTGATCTCCCTGCGGCAGCCTCCACTGCCCTACCTGCCCAGCCTGGCTGCGACTCTGCGTTTCCGCTTTGTGCGCCTCATCTGCAAGCACAGTGGTACCTACGTAGGGCAGAGCGTTGTGCAGCGAGACCAGCAGTGAGTGCCCCCTTCCTGGGCCTTCCCAAAGCTGAAAGCGGGGTGGCAAAGTGGGGCCTGCTGGCATGATTGTCGACAGAACCCCCAGAGATCTGGACAAGTCTTCTGATGGGGAGAGGAGGGGTAGTTCAGGCAGAAAAGATCTGGGGTGTTCAGGAATCAGCAGGTCTCAAGGGAGGCAACTGTGGGAGGTCAAGGTGTGACCCTCAGCTTCCTTGAAAGAGGTGAAGGACTGTAGGGGCAGGCTCTTCAGACGCATGTGAGTCTCGTGTTCATTTATGGGAGTTCAGTGCAGTTCACTGTGGGCCCCAAGGGGGGATGACCAGCATGGGTCTAGGCCATAGTGGGCCCTAGGAATGGTGAACCTGCAGGAGAGATGGCATCTAAAGGACTCATTCAGTCTCTTTGGATCCCTATGGCAGAGCCAGGAGCAAGGGGTGGGAGGAAGTGCAGGCTGACTTCAGCTCTGCTGTCCATGGTGCTGCTTCCTCCCTAGGGCAGAGCTGTGCCCCCCCCCACTGTCCTGTCTTTCTCAGGTTTTCTTTTTTCCGCCTTTCTCCTGTCTCCTTACTCCCCTCCTGCTCTCTCCCTGCCAGAAGCCAGAAGATTGACTGCCCAGCCCTCATCACCCTCCGCCTGGGGCCCAAGAAGGACCGCTTGGTGGTGACTGAGGCCAGATTGCAGCACAACCATCAGCTCTCACCCAGGGAGTTCTCCCGATGCTTCAAGCGCCGCCAGCTGGAGGCCAGCCTGGGCCTGCCCATCCGGATCACTAACAGCGTCTCCAAGCGCTTCTTGGCCCCTGACCTTGTCTGGAACTTGGAGGACTATAGCCGGGCCAAGGACAAGGGCATGTGCAGACTGCTTGGGGAGATGCACTCGCTCTTCCGGGCTGATCCGGGGGCCAAGGTCAAGCTGGTCTTCCAGGAGGATGTGGCCATCCTCAACTCCATCTTCTTGGCCACATCACACATGCGCCAGCTGGCCTCTTCCTTTCCCCGCCTCCTTTTCTTGGACCAGGCGGCCGGCCTGCCTGGAGACTTTGAACTGTACTCTGTCCTTTGCCAGGATGCCAATGGGCGAGGCCGTGAGGTGGCCTACTGCCTTGCCCGCAGAGGCACGCCAGACTTGCTGGTCTTTATTGTGGCCTCTTTGGTGCAGAGTGTCCCTGAGATCAAGGCCCTGGTGGAGTGTCTTACCATTGGTGTGTCCTGCCTTGCAGGTGTTGATTCTGTGGAGGAGGTCTTGCCCTGTGCTCGGGTGCAGGTGTGCCGTGCTCAGGTCCTCGAGGCCCTGGGGCGCAGGGCCCGAGAGCTGGCTGTGCCTGGGGAGCGGCGCATCCTCAACCTCCTGCACAACCTGGCCCACGCGGCCTCCCCTAAAGTCTACAGTCAATATCTCAGTGACCTGGAAGATGTGGCCCCCCTGGAGTTACTCCGCTACTTCCTGGAGACCTGGCATCCACACAAAGGTGCCTGGGTCGCCTGCTGGGCATACCACCGTGGGGAGAGCTGCCCCTTTGTGGACCACCTTGAGGCTCACAGACAGAAGCTTCTACCTGCCCTGATGCGAGATTCCTCTCTGGCAGGCTCTGTTCGGGGCCTGCTAGACCTTGAGAGCCTGCCTGTGGAACTTCAGGGGCTGCAGGCTGAAGAGGTGGCTGAGCGCTACCAGGCAGTAGGACCTGGAGAGGTGGCAGCCCTGGTAGCTGAGGAGCTGGCACTGGCCCGCCATAGTGGTGGCATCCAGCCTGCAGAGGGTGGAGGCTTTGTGCTGGAGGGCACAGGCCGGGGAGCTACCTTCACTGTGGGGGGTGACCTAGCCTCCTGTAGCTGCTCTATTTTCACAGCTGGTCACCGGCCCTGCCGTCACATCTTTGCTGCCCGCCTCTGGGCAGGGAAGGCCCTCTTTGACGTCAGCCTTCTTTCCCCTTTGGGTGGTAATGATGGGTAAGGCTCTTGCCTCTCTTTTTATTAGCTCCCAGACTAGAGAGGGCAGAAGAGAAAGGCATGGGTCTGACCTTCTTCCTCCTATTCCTCTGCCTCTCAGACTTGGACTGGCCTGGGAAGTAGGGGACCCATCAGGCTGGCAGGGTGGGTGCCTGCCACCGGGACCAGGGAAGAGGAGGGGCAGTTTTGTATGTTTTCTCACAAGAATAAAACATTCTGTGGGGAGTTCTGTCTCCCATGAGTTGGGCCCCTTTTTTTGAGCGAAGAGGTGGTTGGATACTGGGCATGAAAGTGGTTTTTCTTATCTGTGAAATGTGTGCTGGGGGTGGGTTGCAATGGATGATCCAAAGAACCCCTCTCATATCTAAAATCCTTTTTGCTGTCAGAGAACCCCATGAAAAGACTTTGCCCTTACTGGGCCCAGCTTCCCTGGTAGTGAAGGTCACTCTGTTACTCAGTGAATCCAGCACGTGTTTTAAAAACACCTGCTGGTGCAGAGCCATGTGCCTGGTGACATTGAGAGATGAGTGGAGGTTGGATACATTGGCTACTCTCCTGGAGCTCATGGATGAGCAGGAGGATAAGGGACAGGTGGGTAACAGAAGCAGCATTATGGAGTCTGTCGGGTGCCAGGTGAAGGCCTTTCCTGCTGGGTGGAGGGAAGAGGAGTCTTGGAAGGCCTGTTAGAGGAGAAGGCATTATTGGAGCTCGTCACTGTCACTGAAGGACAGGCAGGAGTGGAAGGGTGAGAGGAAAGGTCACAGGGTTGGGGACCCACACTGAGACTGACCTGGCCTCCAACCTCTGTCCTCAAATGTCTGCTGAGCCCTGGTCATAGATTTAGAGACAGGAGAAGCCTTCAGGGCCTTCTAGCTTAATCCCTACATTTTGCCAAAAAAGCAGCTGAGGTCTATTTCCCACCTCCCAAGTTTTTTAAGGACTTACCCAAGGCAAATGAAACTAGTGAGGGTCAGACTCAGAATTTGAACCCAGGTCTTTCAGACTTCCAGGTCCAATACACTTTCTACTACTTAATTGCTTGAGAGTGCTGGTCTTCAGTTTCTTCATTTACAAAATGTATGAGTGGGTTGGATTAGATCAGGGGTTCTTAACCTTTTTTTGTGTCATGACAGTCTGGTGAGACCTATGGACCCCTTCTCAGAATAATGTTTTAATCAATTTTTTAATAGTATTTAATTTTTTCCAATTACATGTAAAGATAATTTATTACATTCTTAGAAAAAATTTTTTTGAGTTCCAAATTTTCTCCTTCCTTTCCTCTCCTCCACTCTCCCTAAAAAAGGTAAGAATTTTAAATAGGTTATATATGTACAATCATGTACAG
This sequence comes from Pseudochirops cupreus, assembly GCA_028627135.1. Classification (NCBI taxonomy): domain Eukaryota; kingdom Metazoa; phylum Chordata; class Mammalia; order Diprotodontia; family Pseudocheiridae; genus Pseudochirops; species Pseudochirops cupreus. The sequence continues at coordinate 69,831,430 of CM053582.1, forward strand.
CATATTTCCATATTAGTCATATATTATGAAAGAAAAAACTTCAAAAGGAAAAAAACCACGAAAAAAGATAAAAAGTAGTATGCTTTGATCTGCATTCAGACTTCATCAGTTCTTTCTTTGAAGGTAGAGAGCATTTTCCATTATGAGTCTTGGAATTTTCTTGGATCATTGTATTGCTGTGAAGAGCTAAGTTATTTATAGTTATTCAGTATTGCTGTTACTGTGTGCAGTGTTTTCCTGGTTCTGCTCACTTGACTTTGCATCAGTTCATGTACATTTTTCCAGGTTTCAGAAAAATGTTTTTAAATGCAAAAAAATACATAAGATTATAAAGGAAACTATACTGAGATATAGTTATCAAAATATTTCTGAAAAAGTTGAGGGCTCCACTTAGGAACTCCTGTGTCAGAAGACTTCTTTTTAAAAAAAAATTTAATATTTTATTTTTCCCCAATTACATGTAAAAACAATTTTTAACATTTAAAAAAATTTGAATTTCAAATTCTTTTACTCCTTTTCTCCCTTCCCCCTTGATTGAGCAAGCAAGCAATTTGATATAGGTTATACATGTTCAGTCACACAAAACATTTCCATATTAGTCATGTTATGAAAGAAAACAGAGACAGAAAAAACCCAACAGGGAAAATATGGAAAAATTTTAGAAAGCACAATTCAATCTGCATTTAGACTCTGTCCGTTCTTTCTCTGGGTGTGGAAAGCTCTTTTTACCATAAGCCCTTTGGAATTGTCTTGGATCATTGTGTTGCTGAGAACAGCTAAATCATTCACAATTGATTATTGCACAGTATTGTTACTGTGTACAATGTTCTGTTTCTGCTCATTTCACTTTGCATCAGTTATTCTAGGTCTTTCTAGGTTTTTCTGAGAGCATCTTACTCATCATTTTTTTTTGGTCTTTTTTTTTGGAGGGGGGAAGGCGGGGCAATTGGAGTTAAGTGACTTGCCCAAGGTCACACAGCTAGTAAGTGTTAACTGTCTGAAACAGGATTTGAATTCAGGTCCTCCTGACTCCAGGGCCAGTGCTCTATTCATTGCACTACCTAGCTGCCCCCTGTGCTCATCATTTATTATAGCTCAATAGTATTCCATCCCAATCATATGCCACAACTTGTTCAGCCATTTTTTAGTTGATGGGCATCCCCTTAATTTCCAATTCTTTGCCACCATAAAAAAATCTGCTATAAATATTTATGTACATATAGTTCCTTTACTTTTTTTTTTTGATAGATACCTAATCATAGTATTGCTTGGTCAAAGAGTATTATGCATGGTTTTATAGCCCTTTGAGCATAGTTCCAAATTCAAACAAATGGTTGAATCAGTGCACAACTCCACCAATAGTGCCTTCATATCTCAGTTTTCCCATATTCCCTCCAACATTTGTCATTTCCCTTTTCTGTAATAATAGCCTATCTGGTAGGTATGAGATGGTACCTCGGAGTTGTTTTAATTTGCATCTCTCTAATCAATCGTGATCTAGAGCATTTTTTTCTTATGACTATAGATAGCTTTGATTTCTTAATCTGAAAACTGTTCGTATCTTTTGGGAAGAAAAATGGACGTTCAATGAAAGAGGACTTTCAAGCATTTGTGATTTTTTAAAGACCAGAGCTGACTAGAAAATTTGACTTTCAAATACAAGATTCAAGAGAAGGTAAACAGGAAATGGAAATCATAAGGGACTCAATAAGATTAAATTGTTTACATTCCTCCATGTAGAATTGCTCTTTTTTAAAAAATTTGACTCATTTATATATTTGAGAAATGAGGTCTTACTATAATTTTTTCCCCACAATTACAATTATTAAGTGTGTATTTACCTCCATCCTATTTCCCCCACATTTATCCTGTTCTCTTTCTCCTTTCACCCTGTCCATTCTCAAAAGTGTTTTGCTTCTAGCTCTTGCTTCCCCCCATCCACCTTTCCTTCTATCAGCTCCACCCCCTGGCCCACCCCCCCAGCCCTTTCTTCCCTTGTCCTCTTACTCTCCTTGTATGGTAAGATAGAATTCTATACCCAGCTGAATGTGTATGTTATTCCCTCTTTGAGCCTCTGTTGAGAGTAAGGTTCAAGTGCTCCCCCCACTTTCCCCATCTTCTCTTTCACTGTAAAAGCTCTTTTGTGCCTCTTTTATGTGAGATAATTTACCCCTTTCTGCCTCTCTCTCTTTCCCCTCCTCTCAGTCCATCTCTCTTTCTCACCCCTTAATTTAATTTAATTTTTTGGATATCCCCACCTAGTCAACTCACTCTGCCCCTGCCCTCTATCTAGATCAGTGGTTCTCAACCTGTGGTTCACGATCCCTTTGGGGGTCAAACGACCCTTTCACAAAACACATATTTCCGGTGGTCTTAGGAACCCAGACATGAGACACGGTTCCTCTATCCATCTCCAGGCGGGTCCGCCCACATGCAGACATGCCCACATATGAGTATTAAAGGTTTGGGGCATTAGGAAGGTTGAGAACCACTGGTCTAGATATACTCCTAACTGCCCTCATAATGAAAAAGTTCTTAGGAGTTACAAATATCATCTTCCAAATATAGGGATAGAAACAGGTTACCCTCAATGATTAGCCTCTTGGTTTCTCTTTCCCATTTACTTTCACTTGAGTCTTGTTAAATTTGCTATTCAGCTTGGGTCTTTGCATTTGGAATGCTGGGAAGTTCTCTATTTCATTGAATATTCACTTCTCCCCCTAAAGCATTGTACTCAGTTTTGCTGGACAGGCGATTCTTTATTTTTAATCTTAACTCCTTTGCCCACTAGAATTTCATATTCTAACCCCTCTAATCCTTTAATGTAGAAGCTGCTAAATCTTAGATTATGCTGACTGTGGCTCCATAATACTCAAATTATTTCTTTCTGGCTGCTTGCCATGTTTTCTCCTTGACTTAGGAGCTCTGCAATTTGGCTACAATATTGCTGGGAGTTTTCATTTTGGGGTCTCTTTCAGGAGGTGGCCAGTGGATTCTTTCAATTTGTATTTTATCCTCTGATTGTAGAAAATCAAGGTAGTTTTCTTGATAATTTCTTGAAAAGATGATATTTAGGGTTTTTTTGCATCATGGTTTTCAGGTAGCCCAATAATTCTTTTTTTTTTTTTTTTTTTGCTTTTTGGAGGGCAATTGGGGTTAAGTGACCTGCCCAAAGTCACATGGCTAGTAAATGTGTCAAGTGTCTGAGGCCGGGTTTGAACTCAGGTCCTCCTGACTCCAGGGCCGGTGCTCTATTCACTGTGCCACCTAGCTGCCCCCTCTCCCCCCAATAATTCTTAAATGATCTCTTCTTGACCTATTTTCCACGTCAGTTGTTTTTCCAATGAGATATTTTGTATTTTCTTTTATTTTCTTTGGTCTTTTGATTTTGTTTTGTTGTTTCTCGATGTCTCATGGAATCATTAGCTTCTGTTTGCCCACTTCTAATTTTTAAGGAATTGTTTTCTTCAATGAGCTTTTGTATCTCCTTTTCCGTCTGACCAGTTCTGCTTTTTAAGGCATTCTTCTCTTCATTGGATTTTTGTGCCTTTTTGGGCATTTGGTCTATTCTTTTTTTTTTTAAGGTGTTATTTTCTTCATTTTGTGTGTGTGTGTGTGTGTGTGTGTGTGTGTGTGTGTGTGTGTATTTCCTTAAACTGTTGAGTCTTTTTTTTCATACTTTTCTTGCATCACTCATTTCTTTCCTCAATTTTTCTTCTCCCTTTATTATTTGTTTTTTTTTAATCCTTTTTGAGCTCTTCCATAGCCTGAGACCAATTCACATTTGTTTTAGAGGCTTTGGATGTAGCAGTTTTGATTTTGTTGTCTTCTGAGTTTGTATTTCAGTCTTCCCTGTCACCGCAGGAACTTTCTATAGCCAGATTCTTTCTTGTTGTTTGCTCATGTTTTCTAGCCTGTTTCATGACCTTTAATTCTACGTTAAAGCAGGCCTCCACTGCTGGGGTGGATGGGACACTGTCCCAAGTTTCAAGCCTTTCTTGCTGCTGCTCTCAGAGCTAGTTCTGAGGGTCTGTAAGTTTTCAGTTCTTCCAAGGTGGTATGATGTAAGGAGAGGCGTGTTTGCTACTTTTCTTGCCTGGAACTGTGATGAGGGTCCTTGCTCCCCTGTGCCTGCCAGCTCTGGTGTGCTAGTGCTCCTCCTCAGATCCGTGCATGGGCAGTAACCAAAGGCCTGCCCCCAGTGCCAGCAGAGGGACCCCTGTAATCTTTTGACAAGTTATCTGAACCCCTTCCTGTCTGTGGACTGAAGTCCAGAAGACACCACTGCAGTCACTGCTTTAATGACTCCCAAGGCCTTCATTGGACTGTGCTTCACTCTCACACTGGGGTGACACATTTTCTGCCTTCCTTCTAAGTTATCTTGGGCTGGAAAATGGTTTTACTCTGCCCTTTTATGGGTTCTGCTGCTCCAGGATTCATTTTGAGGTAATATCTAAAGTTGTTTGGAGGAGAATTTGGGGGAGTTCAGGCAACTCTGCCTTTTCTCTGTCATATTGGCTCTGCTCCCCATCAGAAGGCTTCTAGGGTGTCTATGGGCTCTCACATGCTTGTGTCAGAGAGCCTGGGTACCTTTGAGTCTTGTCTCTGTAATTGACTTGCTCAGGGACCTTAGCTAAAAACCTCAGGGGGGAGGATGAAATCCAAGGCCCTGTCAGTATAGTCAGGCAGCCCTGAGACTACCTGACTGTGTGATCCACAAAAAGTGGACCTCCTCCCCTATACCTGCACAAGATCTACTCCCTTACCTCCTACCCCCAACTCATCCCTTTTCATCTTCATACCAGAATGTGGGCTGTAATGGTGAGTGTCTGCCAAAGGCCTGGGCTGAAACTGCTGCTTTTCTCCCTCGATATTTTCACGCTTGGTGATCTTATTAGTTCCCATGGGTTTAGTCATCTGATCTCTTGGATACCCAATCCCAACGTTTCTGCTGAACTCTCCTGAATCCAGATCCACCAGCTGCCTCATTGACATCTCCAACTGGATATGCAGTAGGTGTCTCAAGCCCAATGTGTCCAAATAGAACACATGCTCTTTCCCTGCAAATCCTCTCCTCTTTCCAACTTTCCCCATTGTCCAAGGCACTGACATCCTCCTGGTCCCCCAGGCTTTCCACCTCGGTGTCACCCTTGACTTCCCTCTCATTCACCCTACCTGGCCCATCTGGATTCTTGTTTCTACTCTGACAGCATCTCTCTTACATGTCCCCTTCTGTCCCTTCACACAGCCACCATCTGAGTTCAGGCCTTCATCAAGTCATTGGAGTGTTGTAATATAATAGTAATTATATATAGTAATTATATATATAATAGTAATTATAATAATAATCCTAATATTGTATCAGACTTCTGGTTTGTCCCTCCCCATTCTAATCCATTTTTCTAAAGCATAGATCTAATCATGTCAGGTCTGACCACAGCACCTGCCTTACTTGGTAAACTCCAGTGGTTCCCTGTTAGCTCCAGGATCAAATATACATGCTTATAGCCCTTCACAACCCTACCTCTTCCTACCTTTCCAGTCTCCTTACACTTTTCTCCCTTCCACATATTCTACCATCTAGCAACACTGGCTGTCTTGATGTCCCACCAACACCTGACTTTTTTTTTCCTTTTTTTTTTCAATTTTATTTTATGAAATTTGTTTATCTGCTTTTAGTTTATAACATTCAGTTCCACAATCCCTTGAGTTCCAAATTTTCTCCCTCTCCCCCCTCCCACATGGTGGCATGCCATCTGATACAGGCTGTGCAAATGCCTTTGCATTAAGTATTAGGTTGTAAAAAAGAATTATAACCAATGAAATGAACAATGAGAAAGAAGGAACGAAACTAAACACAAAAGAGAGAGCAAGTAGTTTGCTTCAATCTGCATTCAAACTCCGTAGTTCTTTTCCCTGGATGTGGATATCCTTTCCATCATGAGTCTTTTGGAGTTGTCTTATAACCTTGCATTGCTGAGAGGAGCCCAGTCCATCAAAGTTATTACTGACTGTTTTTCACTGGCTGGACTGCTCTCCCTTCTCTTTTCTCTCTCCTGGCCTTTCCTGGTCCCCTTCATGGTTAACAGCTTTCCCCTAATATCACTTCCTGTTTATCCTGTAAATCTCTTGTTTGTACATAGTTGTTGTCTGTCTTATTAGAATGTGAGCTCCTTGAGGGTAGGACCCTATATATATTTACCTTTCCTTGTATCCTAGTGCTTAGCACAGTGCCTAGCATGTAGCAAATCCTTAATAAATTCTTGTTTTAGACTGGGAGGAGAGAATAAAAATCGTTAGCTGAGAGTAGAAACAAACTTAGCCTTTTTGCTGATGACATAGGAAGTTATCAAGAGCTCTTGATTTCTCCCTCTTTTCTGTTTACAACTGATAAACCTTTTCCAGTTTTGCATTTTGGTGGAATCAGGATGCTGTGACTTTCTGATGCTGTGGATGTGCTCTTTTCCTGGAAGGTGTGTGAGGGATTGTGGAACTGAATGTTATAAACTAAAATCAGATAAACAAATTTCATAACATAAAATTCTGTCCTCTAGCCTATTAGCTCTTTGGTCTCCTCAATCCCATGCACCTACTGAGTCCCTCCAGGCTTCTTGGTCACAGAATTACAGAATTTAAGACCTGGAAGGACTCTCAGAAGCTACCTAATCCTATCTGTTCCTGAGCATGAATCCCTTTTATTAATGTCCTCAACAAAAGGTCCATCTAACTGCTGCTTGAAGACCAACAGTGGGGGGGTGGGGTGGGGGGGTGGAAACCTCATGACTTCAGGTCAACCTGTCTTCTTGTCCCTCCTATCCTTATATTAAGCCTAAATCAGATTTTCTCCTTCTGGACTTTTGCTTCTGCCCTCAAGGGTAAAGTCTAATCCCTTTTTTGTGGGATAACCCTCAAATACTTGAAGACAACAATCACTTCTGTTTTAAATCTCTCCTCATCAGGCTAAATATTTAGTTCCTTTAAAACAATTTTCATAAAATGTGGACTTGAGACCATCTTTGTTAGTTTCTTCTGGGTGTGTCCCAAAGCCATATTACAAGGGGTGGGGGAGGCTCTGAAGGAAAGTATGGAAGAGAAGAGGTACTAGACTGACTACCAAACTGAAGGTCTACAGAGCCATTGTGCTGACCTCAGTGTTGTATGCCTGTGAATCCTGGACAGTCTACCAGTGTCATGCCAGGAAACTGAATCGCTTCCGTTTGAATTGTCTTAGGAAGATTCTGAAGATCACCTGGCAGGATAAGGTGCCAGACACTGAGGTCCTTAGTCAATCTAAACTGCCAAGCATTCAAACTCTGCTTCAGAGACCACAGCTCTGATGGGCTGGCCACGTTGTTTAAATGCCAAATGTACTCTTGCCAGAAAGACTATTTTGTGGGGAATGCACATAGGGCAAGTTTTCACATGGTGGTCGGTAGAAGGGATGCAGGGACACTCTCCAAGTCTCTCCTAAGAACTTTGGAGTTGACTGTGTGACATGGGAGTCACTGGCCCAGGACCACCCAGCATGGTGTGCCCTCATCAGAGAAGGTGCTGTGCCCTATGAGCAAGGCAGAATTGAAACAACTCAAAGGAAATGCAGGATGTGCAGATCTGGAGAATCCAGCCCAAGTATCCACAGGGACTATTTGTGCCTGACCTGTGGTAGAGCATCCCAAGCTCGTATTGGTCTGGTCAGCCACAGTTGGACACACTGAAACGTGACATAGAGATGTCATTTTGGTCCTCTTTGTGAACAATAGACAACAGCCAACCTTGAGATGTGACCTGACCAGAGCAGAGTGCTGAGTGACTTTGTGTCACTTTACGTTCTGGGCCTCTCACTGCAGCCCAAGGTTGAATTGGAATTTTTTTTTTTAACATAGAATCATAGTGTTGACCTCTGTTGAGCTTGTGATCCAACACAACTCTCAGGTCTTTTCCACAAGTACTCTTATTTAGCTACCTAGCCACACTCCTCCATCCCATATTTATCTTTTTCTTTGTACCTAAGTATACAACTTTATACTTATCCCTAAAGGTTTTTCAGCTTATTCAATTTGACCCAATAGTCTGCTCCTGTATGTTCTTGTTCTTGTTCTTTTTCTTTTTTCTTTTTTGGAGGGGGGAAAGCAGGGAAATTGCGGTTGAGTGACTTGTCCAAGGTCACATAGCTAGTAAGTGTTTGAGATCGGATTTGAACTCAGGTCCTCCTGACTCCAGGGCCAGTGTTCTATTCACTGCGCCACCTAGTCACCCCTATTTTTCTTTTTAAAATGTATTTTGTTAAAATCCAAAAAGAGTACATTTTGTTTTAGTAAAGTGGATACTCGCCTACACAGCCTCCCAGTTCCACCCAAATACACACCCTGCAAAGGGTTATCACTTGTAAACAGAGAGAAGGGATGGGTGAAGAGCTCTGGTCCTGGGTGGGAGAGGCCCTATTTCCTCAAAGGGTACTCTGTCAGCAGGGCTCATGCCAAGGAACCTCACAAAAATCTCCTAAGATGATTTTATCATACCTTTATCCCAACAGTAAGTCATTTACTATTCTTCTTATTTTCTAGCTTTAAAAAAAACAAAATCTGCTCTAATAATCATATAACAGATACATCAGGTAACAGTATCCACATTGAAAAGAGAAAGCATCCTGCTTCAGCAGCTTCTCCGCCTCCTTGTATTGAAAACATCACCAATCAGGTGCTGATAATTGAGGCGAATACCTCTCAAAGTTACCCTTTCCTAGACAGCCATTTACCTTATCACTCCTGGCGTTTTTTATGCTAATCATTGTAGTTTATGTAGTACAGACCCCATGTGCCAGGCTTTTTCTATATCTTGAAAGTTGCATAAATCTGTTTTAGTAATACTTTAAAATGTTTAGTCTATATTTTCTTAATTGTTTTGGTTAACATTCCATGCCATTTAGGAAAAAATATTTTGTTCAATTGTATTCTTACGAGGTCTGAATATTACAATGTTCATCCTTTACGCAAGTCAGCCAGTGTGGTAAGCACTTCATGACTATATGTTTCTCTCGACAACTCTGGGTGTAAATATTTGTTATCTCCTTGTACAAATCAAGACTGATTAAATTCCTCTAATTTACTACAACAGCATTTTCAACTCAACCAATTATTGGTTTATAATTACTGTTGACCCTCCTTAAATCTCAGTTTTCTAAAGAATCAGGGTCCATTGTTTTTCACTAGCTCATGTTTAAAAATTCATGGTGACACCCCCAACTTCCCATTACTGCTTTTTTAAAAATTTCTTTGAATTACCCAAAGTGCCAAATCAATTCCTTTAAATCTTTCTAAATCACCAATCCTTTAGCATGACTATTGAAACCAGAGCAAAGAGAGAATCTTTTCTCTATTGATCAAATAATTCATATGAATTTTGTGAAATTCATTTTGTAGTCTTATATTGATTGGGGAAGGGAACTTGCAGCAACTAACAAAGGGCATTGCTTTAAAAATTCCTCAATCTTGTCTATGTCAGTGATTTCAGTGTCTACTTCTCTGATTCCTTTAGTCTTTTACTTCCCAATCATACAGACTTAGTTTTTACTCCACTGAATTCTGCTTTACACTTTAGCACAGAGTTAAGTTATACAAAACCAGCCATTTGCAACACTGTCATCCCTTTTTGGTTCCTTAGTAGTTACAAATGCACAAGTCATACCATTCTCTTCCTTCCTTCCTTCCTTCCTTCCTTCCTTCCTTCCTTCCTTCCTTTTTCCTTTTTTGGAGGGGGGAAGGCTGGGCAATTGGGGTTAAGTGACTTGCCCAGGGTCACATGGCTTCTTTTTTTGTGTTAAGTGTCTGAAGCCGAATTTGAGCTCAGGTAGGTCCTCCTGACTCCAGGGCTGGTGCTCTATTCACTTCGCCACCTAGCCACCCCTCCTACCAATTTCTTTAAGGACTTTTGGGCAATTAGAATTGGTTACAATCACATAATTTTTGTAAGTGATGGGCAAATAGACCGGAAAAACAACTCACTCAGTATAACAAGTTCCTTGTTGTGTCACAGATTTCAGCAAACAATTGGGGAAGAAATCCCCTTCTATATATCTCTTCTAAGCTATCTCCTTCTCAAAGTTAACCTCTTTTATGCTTGAAAAGCAGATAGCCAGTTATTTCCTGAAGAATCCACTTGGCAACGACCAAGGGCCCAACTGTGGCAGAGGAATGCACAGATATTGGGACCTTAAAGAATCTCTGCTCCTCCTCTCACTACATACTGTAAGTTATTATTATTCTCTTCTTGATTATTCCCTCTAAATGAAGCATCGAGCAGTTTTCTCAAAGGCAATTTCCATTTTGGTGGCCTGTGAATGATCCAGATTCCTGATCACCTCTTTCTTTTACAGAGTTTTGATAGTTTCCAAAACTGTAGGTTTCCATGTTAGGAATTTTGTGTTTGCCTCTCATCAAAAGAGGAGTTAATTTTCTAATGGTTATAAACAAATAGAAATCCTTATTACACTAATTTAACTTTGAACCCCCCTAAGTGAAATATATAACTTTTTTAAAAACTTAACTTCCAGAAAGCCCATAAACTGCTAAGATTTCAAGTTTCAGGACCCAGTGTCACCAATATATTCCTGCTTTAATACATTTTTGATAATGATTCGAATTAGAAAGATCCTTTTATTTGTAGTATAATAATTTCCTGATTTAAAGTGTCCATTTTAATTAAAACACAGCTTTAACTACATATAGGGCTAACAGAAATTGCACTACTTAAAACTATTTCATGGAGATTGTATTTTTCTGAAGGGCTCAGGGTTTAACTTTTTTCTATTTCCTTTCAAATCACTCAAAAATTAAGTCCATTTACTTCTTTGTTAACTTTTAAAAAATATTTTCTTAATTATTTAGTAGCAATTCTAAACACTGGTTTGTTGTATGACTCAACCAGTTTCCAACTGATAAGAATGCATCTTGTAAGTTTCTTTATTTCATCCTATAAGATATTTATTTGTTCTGAAATAATTTGCAAATTTTGCTTTTCCCTCTCAAAATTCTCTCTTAAAAAAAGTGTAGAATACTTTTGTAAGCCATATGCTCATTTTAAATTTGATCTTTTCTAATCAGAGCACCGTTTATTAGGTGTGCATGCACTTAATCAGTATCTAGTTGTATTCTTGTCTAACTCTATTTTCAGTTATTCTCTCCCTTACAACAGCCTTATTTGTACAATTTGAGCTTTCAGTAGACAATTGATTTCAACCCAAGTTTTACTGTGTTTTAATTTACCTAAACAATTTATTTAAACTGCAGTAGTATCATTAAATTTCACTTGCTTTCACTTGCTTTCTGATTTCAAAACAAATTTTCCTTTTTCTGGGAGCACTTTGGGAATCACCTTCAATCTGGAAGCCCTAATCATGATTTGCTTGGTGCCTTTAGGTTGAATTTTTAAAAGCAGTAAACAATAGAAGGGTAACTGAACTCCAGTTTACCTACTTTTATTCTTTTCTGAAGATGGTTTAGAGGCTGTCTAATAATAAAAATTCTTTCCTGCAATAAGCTTATTATCCCAACTTTAAGTACAATTTTTAAGTATACCTTTATTCTACACTAAATTTAAAACCCATTTCACAGATTGATACCCTAAAATAGCCAACTGAAACTTCTTCAGGCTTAGTAAATGTGTTTATTTTAAAATTCTGAGTTGTGAAATTATTTAAGCTCACAGGATTTTTATTCTAAATTCTCCTATACGATTTCCTAAGTTTTTCTTATTTTAACTCTTCCCTGAATTCCTATTTCATGGAATCTCTCCTGAACATATATCATAATTAATAAAACATTTTCTAAATTTCAGACTACAACTTTAAATCAATCCCTAGTCATTTTAAAGTTTCCATTAAGGAATAATTGATCTGTGAAATTTTTGTTGTTATCAAACTCTACAGAGTTTGCTACTACATCAAAATGCTTTATAAAGACATCCAAATTATAATTTAGAAATAAAAGAAATTAACCATTCCTTTTTCACACATTCATTTTCTAATCAGTTTTTGTATCTTGGTTTTCAATTAATTTCTATATCTGTCTTTCATCTCAACAATCTCCAACATGGCCAGTGTTAGAAACAGAGAGAAAAGAGAGCTTTGTCTTCTTTTAAGACCTTTTTGAAAGTTTACTTTTTTATAACCTGTTTCTTTTAGTTGACCATGCCAAAAGAAAAGGCAAAGGTGAAACACCCATTGGCTGTGGGTTAGCACAAAGCAAAATAGTATAGCACAGACAAAATAGACACTCATTTTCCATTCTCTTTAAGATTTTCCTAATTGTATAAGGTTCCTTTCTATTTGAAGTAAGGAAGCCACTATTCCTAAAGTTAGTTTCTCCAGTTACATAACAGGCACACATAGAACATATAACGAGACACAACATTAAATCAGGATTGGATATCTAAGTTTTTCTCTAGATTTTGAAGTTAGGATCTTCCTTGTCTCATTTATTAAGTGTGACTTCTTGTGGCTGGGGTCCTGCTGTCAGCCCAAGGTAATTCTTTCCCAATTATCTTAATGCTTTTAGAATCTTCTCAACAAAAAATGTAATTTAGTAACAATATAAGATTGCTTTAGTCTAATATGCCAATTGGGTCCACCCTTTTAAAGTACACTTTGTATTCAGACCCAGTCCCTAATAGATAGAAGAGCTGGTTAAAGTTCCATTTCTCTAGACCTTTTGGCCAAAGTATAATCATGGGAAGAAAAAACAGAGACTGAGTAAAATGAAAACATTTCAGATATTCATAAGGGGATTAGCTCAAAGTGAGTTTCCCTAGTTTTAGGAGAATGCTTATAACTTTCTAAGGATAAATAAAAGTTCTATACTTTGGCCAAAGTAGTCCCCTAAACTCTTTGTATTCTCAAACCAAACTTTACAGAGTTTCATAGCTCTTTCTCTAGTAATCCCTGAAGAGAGGCCTGCCTTGTCCCAGTGGGGATCTTGTAGGATTCATTTCTCCTCTTATGCCTGACCTTATCTCCTCTAGGGGCACCCTTTGGAGGAACTTCTCCAGAGAGAATTGGACTAGATTCCTGAAGTACCTGCCTTTTGGCTTATTCCATCAGAGAAGTTCCCCACTGAAGATGCTGGAGATGATTCCCTTGACTTTTTAAGCGGGTGATCCCTTGACTGTCTGAGTTCCACCCTTATGGGAATTGTTTCCTACAGCCAACACTCTAACATTCCGGGATTTATTTTGGGAATTTCTCCAATACTTCCAATTCTTAATTTCTGGGCTTAACTTCTATGGTCCTAAGAATGGTCAACTAGGGCCCAAAGATTCTTCCTAAGTAAATAGAAATATTAAAAATCAGGTGGTTGTTTTCTAGAAACTCTATGCTGAAGAGACCCAAGGACCAATTTCAATTGAGACCTAATTTTCAGCAGAATTTATGCCAGCTTTCCTTTAAAAATTCCTAAAAAACTTTAACTCTGATTGTCAATAACTGACTTAATCCTGCATGACTAAAATAACCTTATCCAGTAACTGAAAGGGGGTCTTTCCCTTTCCTCATCCTTATAAAACTAAAATGAACCTTATTCTCAGGCTAGAAGAGGGTAGGATTTCTCCCAGGGTGGTTACATGACTTGCCCATTGAGGCAGGGAATCTCTCCCCTAAGGCTGTTGGGTCTAGCCTGAATTATTTTTCCCTCAAGGTAGAGTCTAAGCACTGGAGTAGGGAATCATTCCCCCAAGCCTTACCCATGCAAAGACTGGTTATAGACTCACTGTGAGCCACAAAAAGTCCCCCCCCCCTCAACCAATTAAGAGATTTCTCTACTAAAAACAAGAATGATTACTCCTTGTTAAAGGAGTTTAAAGGCAACCCCCCCCCCCCAAAACAAAAACAAAAACAAAAACAAAACTATTTTAACCCTACCAACAGGAAATTTTAAAATCAGCTAGATGGTTAGCTGGCTAAAAATGACAAACTAACAATTCCACTGCTGAATCTCTAACAAAATGAAAATAAAGAAAATGGAGGAAAAACAAAGGAAAACCCCCCAATATTCTATGTTTAAAAGTTAAAATTATATATATATATACATATACATATACATATACATATACATATACATATACATATAATAAAAATAGAGTTAATTTAAATGGTCTGGAACTTATAAATCCAAATAGTCCCTCTGAGCCCAATTGGGATCCTTTATGAAAAAGAACTTTAGGGAGTAAACTAAGGCAGACTCACTCATCTTGAAGAGACTTATCTCAGGCCCAGAGAATTTCAGTGCAGATGGCAAGGGGGATGGGATCCAACCTCCCAGGGCTTGTGTCCATGGGGGAGTCATTGGTGAAAATTCATCCCTGTGTACACTTCCTTTTTTGGGTCCCTTGTAGGGGTTGATCTAAAGAGATTAAGGTCCGTATATCACTGTCCCATCTGGGTCACTAATAATATGGAGTTTTAAAATTGTCCAACCTACAGTAAAAGAAACTGGGGCAGAGTTCTGAGCCAATGGCCCTTCATTAAAGGGTCCATTGTCTCCTCTAATGAAGTGGACCTCAGATCTTCCTCATGATCTGGGATGTTGCTGGTCCCCAGGACCCTGTTTGTTTTTTTTTTTTTATAGGGTTTGAGGCCCAAATATGCAAAAGAGGCATGGTAAAATACAGAATCTAATTGATTGGTAGACCTTGCTCTTGAGCGGATCTTGACGTACCTATCTTGACTTTTCAGAAGATCCTGATGAACATGCCCTTGGTCTGGTAGGAAGGCAGGTTGAAGACTGGTATAACCAGGGCCACTTGTTGGTCAAGTGCTCATGGTCATCTGCCCATGTTGGTCAATAGAGGGATGGCAAGGGACTGAGGGGCAACAACTGGGGGACTCTCCATGTCATTGAGTCACCTCTGCCATGCTGGGCTTGGTCACCATGACAAGGAAAAACAAGGGTGGAGGGCCTCTAGTTAGCTTCCTTTGATTAACCAAGTGAACTTACAACCTGCACTTCACAGCTCTGGGGCCCAATATACAGAACTTATAATCGCTACACCTATGGAATCTTATGAAGTTGACTAAAGCTAATTAGAACAGAGTAGGGGTCCAAATGAATCATTTCTCCCAGGAAAGAGATGGATCTTAATATATTATGGGAATAAATAATTCAACTCATAGGAGCTGATGTGGAAGGGTGCTAAGAGAGAAGACTAGGGCTCAGTTCAGAACCTTGGAGAGCAATCAGGATTAGGGGTGGGACATGAATGTGACCCATTTAAGAGGGGAGAGGGGTGGTTAGAGAGGTAGGAAAATACAGAGAACAGGGTCACAAAAAGCTAGGGGGAAGGGAGTATTAAAGATAAAGTGGTTTTTTGTTTTTGTTTTTTGTTTTGCTATATCAAGAGAAAAAGGAGACTCAAAGAAAAGATGGGAGCTTTGCTTGTGGTGGACAGAACAATGATAAAACAGCCAAAGGCTGGCAGAACTGCTTGACTCTGATTTTCTTCCACTTTTATCAGTGTTAGGGTGGTGGTCAAAACTACTTCCCCCGTCCCATTTTATTCTGGATACCTTGAGTTGTTGAATCTGACCCTTCCTGACCCCTGCGAAGTTTTCTTGCCAAAGATACGGCTTCCAGCAATCAGGAGTTGTGAACTACCCTTTACTACACATGCATCTTAAGCTTGGACTCATTTTCCTCTGGTCTCTGTATGTCTTTGTGGGAGAGTGTGCCACAGATACTTGGGGGGGGTGTTTGGTATGAATTGGGCATATTTAGTAATGTCCCTTTCTAATAGCTCCTTAAGGCTGATTGACTAAATTGTTTCTCCCCTGATAGTCTTGGTGGGGTGGTAGTGGTAATGGAGGAAATAGGGGGAAATAAGCCAGTGGGAGTGTAAGTGGATGATATTAGAACAAGGAATTCTTAACTTGGGATCTATGAATTTGTTTCAAAAATATTTCAAAAACAGAATTTAATACAGTCTTTACAATTTATGCATTTTATTTTCTGCATTAAAAGACATTCTGAGAAGGGGTCCATGCCATAAAACCCTAACCCTGATTCCTCATTGTTGTTTGTCCTTTGTTCTTGAAGAAGACCATGACATCAGGAAGGTGATGCCATGACTTTAAGGTTGGCAAAGCACTTTACAAATACAGACTCATTTTTCCTTCCCCACAACCCTGGGCATTAGGTTCTATTATGACCCCCATTTTATGGATGAGGAAACTAAGGCAAGCCAAGGCTAAGTGACTTACTTGCTCAGGGTCACACAGTTAGTAAATGTCTGAGGTAAGATTCGGGTTCTGTTCTTCCTATATCCTTGGGGAGTTGGTTTTTACAGATGGGGGTGAGTGGGTTATCAAATATTCCATTACAGAATCAGACTCACATTCACTTTTTTCTGGGTGGTCAGCTCTATTTCTATTTGCTGCTGATTCTTTTAAATTCTTTTCAAGCTTTATTTCTTCATTTCCTGAGAACTAAAAAAAATGTATTAGCTTCACTCATTTGGACCCAACAGATACTTTCCAGCCAACACCCAAGCAACCACCCCACCTCCAAAGTATACCACTGGAAAGCCAGGGAATCTGTTGTTGACACGGGCTGGCCTGGGCCTTTGACTTAGGGAGCCAGGACAGGAAATTGACTGTTGCCTCCTCAGTCTGTCAGTCAGTCAGGCAGAAAGCACTTCCTAGGTTCCAGGCACATTTTTCTTTAGATTGCTTTCTGCACATTGTTTTGGTCATTGCACAATGATGAGTAGTCCTCTGAATCCTGTCTTCTGGATGGGTGGCATGTGATGGGGCAGCTCCCCTTTAAACCTTTGCATGGGAAGACAGGGATGGAGCAGAAACTTAAATGATCGCCTGCAGAGGGCAGCAGAGGCCAGGACATCTCTGGGACTTCAGACCGACCCACGGTTCAAGTTGTTCCCTTCGCCCCTTAGGGAGTGGTTTGGGGTGAAGGCCCTGGCCCAGGCTTCCCAGTGTCTCCGCTCATGGGGGGCCCCACGAGGAAAGGTTCATAGGCTCAGAGACATAGATCTGGAATGAACCTTTGAGGTGTTAGAGTTTGACCCCCTCATAAATTTCAGAGAGGGGAAGTGACTTTCCCAAGATCACACAGTATAGTAAATGATGGAGCCAGGATCATGTTTCTTTTTCTTTTCCCTATTCTGTATTTGAGTTCTAAGCCTAAAATAATTTGAGTTTGAATAAAAAAAAAAACCAAAAAAATAAACCAAAAAACCCAAACCTTCACTTGTCCCTGCCATCCCCTTTAGCTACTGTCCTACATGCCTCCTCCCATTTATGGCCAAATTCCTAGGAAAATCTGTTTTCACTCCTTGTCTTCATTTATGTCCCCCACTTCTCAATGTCTGCACACTGGCTTCTGGCCATGTTACTCAACTGAATGTACTCTTTTTTAAAAGGACCAAAGATCTTTTTACTGATAATTCTAATGGCTGTTTCTTAGTCCTCATCCTTCTTGTCCTCTCTGTAACATTTGACATGGTCGATTGCTCTCTCCTACTGGTTACTCTACTCTTGGGTTTTCATGACGTTGTTCTCTCTTGTTTTTCCTTTTGTCTGTCTTCTCAACCTCATTTATTAGATCCCACCCCATTACTGTCAATGTGCCTCTCTGAAGGTTCTGTCTGTTACACTCATCCTTTTCATCTCTATACTTACTTGGTGATCTCATCAGGTCCCCTGGGCTTCACAGAATTTGAGAGTTGGAAAGTCCCTCAGCAGTCATCTACTCTAATCTCCATCTGAGAAGAACTACCATGATGTCATATCCAACAAGGGGTAGTCTACTTGACCTCCAAGAAGGGAGAACCCAGTACCTGGCACCTCTGTAGGCATCCCACTCCACTTTGGTATAGATCTCATTGTTGGGATGTAGTATTTTCTGATACCACACTTTGCCTCTGTGATTTCTAGACATTTCTCCTAGTTCTTCCCTGGAGAGCCAAAAAGAATAAATTTCATTCCTCCTTCACATGGCATCTCCTAAGATAGTCTCCCTGGGTCTTATCTTATCCAGGCTAAGCATTCTCAGTTCCTTTAACCCATTCTTCGATGACATGAACTCCAAACCCTTCACCACTCTAGCTGTTCTCCTCTGGACATGCTCCAGTTTGTCAATGTTCTTCTTTTTTTTTTCTTTTGGAGGGGGGAAGACAAAGCAAGTGGGCTTCAGTGACTTGCTCAAAGTCACACAGCTAGTAAGTGTGTCAAGTGTCTGAGATCACATTTGAATTCAGGTCCTCCTGACTCCAGGGCTGGTGCCCTATTTGCCGTGCCTTCTAGATGTCCCCATGTCCTTCTTAAGTTGTGATATGCTCAGAATTGAACACAATACTCCAGATGAAGTCTGAGGAGGGCAGAATATAATGGGATTACCTCCCTATTCCTCTCAATTATGTCCCTCTTAATATAGCCCAAGACCACATCAGTTTTTTTGGTTGCTACATGACATTGACTCATGTTGAGCTTATAGTCCAATTAAACCTCCTGAATTTTTTTTAAAGGACAATGCTAACTGTGTTTCCCTCATCTTATACATGTGAAACTCATTATTTGTTCCCAAGTGCAAGACTTGAATTTATCCCCATAGCATTTCACCTCACTACATTCAGCCCAGTGCTCTAGCCTGTCAAGGTCCTTTTGGATCCTCTTTGTCTCATTCAGTGTGTTAGCTGTCCGTTTAAGTCCTGTACACCTATAAATTTGATGAGCACACCATGTATTCCTTTATCCAAGTCATCAACAAAAATGTAATTACTATTTCCATGCAGATGACTCACAAATCTATATACCCACCCTGCTCTTCCTCCTGAGCTCCAGTCTCACATTAGCAATTGACTACTGGACATTTTAAACTGGATTTTTCTGAGATATTTGAAACTGCCAAGCATTTGAGCTCTACTGCACAGAGTGCAACTCTGACATGCTGGCCATCAGTTTGAGAGTAAAAGAATAGATTTTCCTAGCAGCAGAGTGGAAAGGACTAGAAGGGAAGCAGTTATCAGAGAAGCAATTTAATATTGCTTACATAGTTCCTGAAGGGATCAAGGACAAGGACAATGAAAACATCACCAGTAACACCAACAACAACCACAGCTGGCAGACAATACTGTGCCTTAAAGTTTGTAACGTGATTTCTGAATGTTTCATTTTATCCTCACAACAAGCCTATGAGGTAGGTGCTAGCATCCCCATTTTACAGATGAAGAAACTAAAGAAGACAGAAGGTAAGTCATTTGTCCTGGGTTACATAGCTACTAAGGCTCTGAGGTTGGATTTGAATTCAGGTCTTTATACCTGTAGACCTAGAATTCTACGCACTGTACCACTGCATCAGAGCATGCGGTCTGGAGTTGTGAGTTGTCTCAAGCACAAGAATCATTTTTATTCATGTACTTTTTCCTTGGTTTCTGTAAGCATGTATTCTCTCTCTCTTCCTCTCCCTCTTTATTTCTCTCCCTCTCTCTCTCTCTCTCTCTCTCTCTCTCCTTCTCTCTCTCTCTCTCTCTCTCTTTCTCTTATGGATACTGTGCATTGGTGGGAAGTATGGACTAAGATGTATTTATTAGTACTATTGCAATATGCTGAGTAGTGGTGAGGTTTTGATTGCTTTTGCCTTATCATTAAGTAAACATTATATTTAAGAGTTAATAGCATTCACCTATCATGTTGGCTAACATGACAAGAAAAGGAAAAGGACAAATCCTGATGCAAAAAATAGGCACACTAATGCATTATTGGTGGAGTTATGAACTGGTTGAAATGTTCTGGAGAACAATTGGGAACTATTTCCCCCTTTGATCCAGCAATACCACTACTAGGTCTGTACCCCAAAGAGAGCAAAGAAAAAAGGAAAAAGACCTATATCTACAAAAATATTTATAGTATTTCTTTTTTTGATAGCAAAGAATTGAAAACTGAAGGAATGTCCATCAACTGGGTAATGGCCAAACACGTTGGGATAAAATGGGATAGAATACTACAGTGATGGAAGTTTTGGTTTCAGAAAAACCTGGAAAGACTGATATGAACTGGTGCAAAGTGAAGTGAGCAGCACACAGTAGTAGCAATATTGTAATGATAATCAACTATGAAAGACTTAGCTACTCAGATCGATACAATGATCCATGACAATTGTAAAGGATTCATGATGAAAAATGCTATCCGCTCCAGAGAGAAATGATGGAATCTGAGTGCAGATTGAAGCATATTTTCACTTAATTTATTGTTCTGGCTTCTCCTCCTCCACCTCTACCCCATGGCTGATGTGGAAGTGTTTTGTATGACTTCACATGTATAATGAGTATTGCATTTTTTTTTGGCCTTCTCAATGGGTACAGGAAGGGGTGGGAGGAGGGAGAGAATTCAGAACCGAAAATAAAAATAAACATTTTAAAATAAAAAAGAGTTAATAGCATTATCCTCATGAATGGCTGGTTTTGTGTGTATGAGGGGATTCAGGAGATGTTGTAGTGAATAGTGCATCCCTATGCCCCACCTTCCCAACATGATTACTTTTAGTATCCTGAAAGAGTTGGAATTTTAGCCTCCTGGTGACCCCTTTTGGGGAACCTATGTTAGTTAGTATGAAGGCAGATTGGAGTGAATGAGCTGTCTCAGAAGGGACTGTTTCTTGTATGAAGAATTACACCTTGGCGTTGCACTATAGCAATGCCTTGAAGGAGGTACAACCATTTTTGTTGAGGTTACCTTTATTTTACCTTATTTTCAACATTAGAGTCATCTCCAATTCCTCACTGTCTTTCATATCATAGACCAGCTACTTGCCAAAGCATGTTGATTCTAACTCCACAATTCCTCTTGTATTCTTCCCCTTCTTTCCATCCTCTCCATAACCATTTTTGCTCAGGTCTTCATAATTTCTTGCTTGGTTGGTTAGTTGTTATCCTTTGTTCTTGAAGAGGACCAAAATGGCACCACTATGTTGGAGTCAAGGTATGGTGTGTATAGTGTGTCTGATGGTGGCTGATCAGATCAATAGGCGCTTGGAAAGTTCTGCCACAGGTTGGGCACGATTAATCTGCATGAACATTTGGAGTGAAAATGTCTCTAAATTTCTGCATCCCATGTTTCTTTTGGAGCTCCTGCAATTCTGCTTCACTCATAGAGCACAGTGCCTTCTTTGATGTGAGCATACCACACTGGGTGGTCCTGTGCCAGTGTCTCCTATGACATGTATTTTGACTCCAAAGTTCTTCAGAGAGACCTTGAGAGTGTCCTTGTGGGGCTGTTAGGTGGTACAGTCAATAGAGCACTGGAGGACCTGAATCCTTAGAGACTTGACACTTACTTGCTGTGTGATCCTGGGCAAGTCACTTAACCCCAATTGCCTCTTTGAAGAAAAGAAAAAGGAGTGTTCATGTATTGCTTCTTCTGACCTCCATGTGAGCACTTGCCTTGTGTAAATTCTCCATAAAATATTCTTTTAGACAAATGTATGTTTGGCATTTGAACAATGTGGTAAACCCATCAGAGTTGCACTCTGAAGCAGTTCGAATGCTTGGCAGTTTAGTTCAAGAAAGGACCTCAGTGCCATGTGATCTTCAGAATACCCCTAAGATAATTCAAATGGAAGCAATTCAGTTTCCTGGCATGGGCCTGGCAGACTGTCCAGGTTTCACAGGCATCCAACAATGAGGTCAGCACAGCAGCTCTGTAGACCTTCAGTTGGGCAGGCAGTGTAATACCTCTTCTTTCCCACACTTTCCTCTGGAGCCTCCCAAACAGAGTTAGCTTTGGCAGTGCATGTATCAGCTTTATCATCCGTGCCTGGAAAGTCTACTACCAAAGCAAGTGAACTTCCCACAGCATTCAAAATTTCTCTGTTTGCTGTAACCAATGGTTCCACATATGGATGGTATGGATGTAACTCCTCATACAAGGAATGGCCCCTTCTGAGCCAGCTCATTCACTCCAACTTGCCCTCATACTAACAAATGTAGGTTCCCAAAAAGGGATCACCAGGAGGCTAAAATTCCAGCTCTTTCAGGATACTAGGGGTAATCATGTTGGAGGGATGGGGCATAGGGATGCACCTATTCACTACAGTACCACCTGAGCCCCCCCCCCCCCCCCAGGATGATTCTTATACATACAGAGTCAGTTAGGCCAAAATTAACACAAGCAACAGAGAATCAGTCCATATTTTTTGTATATTGGCTTCAGAGGCTTCATTGAGTGCACAATCATCTGTGAACAAAAAATTAGCCACCAGCTCTCCTTGCATTTTGTCTTGGCTGGTAGCTTTTCAAGTTAAATACTTTACCATCAGTTTAGTTGCTGGTCTTGATGCTGGTTTTGTTCTCGTTGAAGGTGCCTGACAACATTGCTGAAAACATTGTGCTAAAAAGCATGGGAGCAAGCACACAGCCCTGCTCCACTCCACTGGTGACTGGGAAAGTGCAAGAGAAAGTGTCCATTATCCAGAACCTGGGCAAGCATGCTATCATGAACCTGCTATATATCATGCTATATAAAGGCACCCAAATTTTGCCATAATTTTCCACAAGCCCTCACAACTGACAGTATCAAAAACTACAGTTGTCACCTAACTGGATTTTCTGTCTCTAGTTTCTTCCCTCTATAACACATCCTTCACATAGCTATCAAAGTGATATTCCCAAAGCACAGGTTGACCATGTCACTACCTTGCTTAACAAGGTGTAGTAGGTTCCTATTACTTGTAGGATCAACTACAAATTACTCTGTCATAGAAAGTCCTTCATAACATGGATTCAGTTTATATTTCCATATTATTTTGTATTTACCCCTTCCCATAATCTTATTTTTTTTAAAGGGGGGAAGGCAGGGCAATTGGGGTTAAGAGATTTGCCCAAGGTCACACGGCTAGTAAGTGTCAAGTGAATGAGGCCACATTTGAACTCAAGTCTTCCTGACTCCAGGGCCAGTGCTCTATTCACTGCACCACCTAGTCACCCTCCCTCCCCCCATAGTCTTTCATCTAGTCAAATTGTCTGTCTTACTGCTTTTTTGCGCATGTTATTTCAACTCTCTTCTCTGTACTTTTATCCTCCATGGCAAGAACATATTCTCCCTTCCCCTCTGCTTCTTAGAACTATCTTTTACCTTCAAAGTTAAATTCAGCAGTTCTTAACTGATTTCCCCATCTGCTATTGTTTCTTTAACCTGACCTTGTGTTTGTGTGTATACATGGCAATGTTTTATTTTTAAAAAGAAAGATAAATTAAAAGTGGGAGAATACCCACTTTTTTGAAGTTGTCTTGGAACCTTGTATTGCTGAGAAGAGCCAAGTTTATCAAAGTTTATGGCTGTACTTTTTTACATTTCATCTGGCAATACTATTTGTTTTTGGATGGCTGGAATTTGGTAGTACTTATCCATTTTGACCAATCTTAGTTGGTGTCTGGTACATCAGATATATGTTCTAAGCAGACAACAGACCTCTCTATTTTTATGAGCTCAACAAAGAGCCGCTTGAGGAAGCCTCAGGGGAGAAGTATTGAACGCTTCTACTCCCTAATGATTACTGAGTGATCTTACCTGATGGATGTAGTGACTCTACTTTAACATTTCTCAGAGAACAAACAGCTGCTTCCTTACCAAATGCACATTTGGCTCCATCTTCTCAACTTTGCTTTTGTGGATTCCAATGTGTAATGGCACACCTCCCTTCCTCATCTTTGTGACATCCTTCCATTCTCCAATTTGCTTACACAGGTCAAATTTCCTTTCTGCTTCTTCACGTTTTTCTTACACTTTTGATTTTCATATAGAAACCCTACTTCCACTTTTAAAATAATGACTTTATTTCTTCTTATAATGTGGAACATAAAGATGAATTATTTTAACCTCTTTATATCAATCCATCATCATTTGCTCTGGGTAACATAGAACATTGATAAGATTGAGAGTATCCAGAGAAGGGCAACCAGGGTGGTGAAGGGTCTCCAATTCATGATGAAGAGGTATAAGTAGGGGGGATTTCTATTGAAATCCTTTCTAGGTTCGTTGGCCAAAAAGAATTACTGGACTCAGCTGTCCTTGGCAGAGTTACAAGCATTTATTGTTACATGGGGCAAAGGGGGATAGGAGACTTGCAATAAAAAGCCTGCAAAGTGCAAGGGAGGGGTGTCAGAGAAAGCCTGCAAAGTATAGGAATTAGGGTTAATCGTTACGCTCTGCAGCAGGCAGATGGCCTGCAAAGACCAGGGTTTAGAGATTCAGTTTTTAAAGACACAAAACTGTCAGTCATAGGTTCATAAGGCTAACTAGGTGTGCAGAGGTAGCGTTAGGGAGGGACCTGGGAGGAGCCAAGGAGTGCCTAATACTTTTGCCTTGAAATGTCATAAAGTCAACCAGCGGTCAAATTTAAATAAGTACCCATCCAGTTTGCAACTGGATGAGTCTTGTTTACTAGAACAAAAGGAGGTAATGCTTTTAAAAGATTCATTATCATAGCTATAGAGTAAATTGTTTCAGAGGAAATACCTGGGGGCAGGGAAGAGACAGAGTTAATGCTTTACAGCTGGGGGGTGGGGGTGGGGGTGGGAAGGGACAGAGTTAATGCTTTGTGGCTTTTACAACAGGCCGATGTTACAAACTGATATCGAGTACCTAACACAAATGAGATTTTTACAGATTGAACTTACAACAATGTTAGTTATAAGATCACCCCAAAATATTCAGAGGTACCTCGTCAATGACATGTGAGGATAGTTGAGAGACCTGGTGACCTTTAACCTGAAGAAGTGATAACTTAGGGATATATGACAGTTGTCTCCAGATATATGAATTGCTACTCCCAAGAAGGGGTTAGATTTGTTCTGCTTTATCTCAGATGGAAATGGGGGAATTTAAAAATAGGCTGACTTAACAATGATATCATGAAAATTCCCCCAATCATTTAAAGTGTTTAAAAGTAGAATTGCCTCCCTCCTGTCATGGTGCCTTCTTTTCTGACCTCCCTGCTGAGCAGACCCCTTCCTTGGTGGCCTCCCTGCTGAAGTGGCATCTTCCTTGGGGATGTCTCTGCTGAGGTGCTGACTTCTTTCTCCTTTGAACTGTTTCTGCAGATGCTGGATGGCCCCTTGCCAGGTATGTGAGGGCATTAGGGTCAGTGTAAGTGAGTATTGGATTAAAAGGCTACTGAGGATCCTTCTAACTCTCAGAGTTTGTCATGTTGTTATTCTTCTTTCCTGGGAAGGAGAGTAGCCTGCATTTTGAATACAAAAGCAGTCAGTCGATTGTGGTAGAAAGTTAAACATTACATCTTCATTTCAGGTCATTACAGAAACTTTCCCATTCTCCATGCTTGTTGAGATCCTCAACGTCTTTTTAAAACGTCACTTTTTGGTGTTTATAACTTGTCTCCTAAGTGCCTTATTAAGTGAACAATGGGGCAGTCCTGCCTGACCAATCTGATTTTCTCCTACTGAGTTTGCCCCAGTCTCCTTTCCTGATTAGGTCCAAGTAGTTGGTGCCAGGGAGTCACTAGGAAGAGACTTGTTTAGTGAGTAGATCGCCCTGGAAGAGTAGATGATAGGGAACATGAAGAGCAAACATGTCTCTTAGGGTGAATATAGTTGGATATAAAGCACCAGGGTAATGAGTCTGTCCTTGTGGAAACCCTAGACCACAGTGTGAGTTTTTCTGGGTGTGAATCTTAACCTGTGTGACTACTGCTTTGGTGTCAAACCTGCTGACCAAAGCCACAGTTTTGTTTTCTTCCCAGATGCTTGGTTTGAATTCACTCCTAATTGGGCTGGCCACTCCACACTTGACCCCTCAACATCTGGTGCTTATGCCTCTACCACTCATTGTGGGAGTAAGTCTGAGGGAGGGAAGCCATCCAATAAGAAAGGGATCTAGCTGTGAGGTAAGGACTGAATGTATCCTCCTACAAGAGACAGAGCAACAGGAGCCATGGCTTTGTCCTTCCTCTCACACCCTTCGGCTTCCAATTGGAATCCTGGTTCCCAGAGGTTCTTCACCTGAGCTCCCATGAGAGAATGGGAGCAGCTTGAAAAACCTCTGCAGAACAGCATGAGATTATTTCCTGACGTGAACCCCAGTAGGAAACCTTGTTACCTCTTCATGTAATTTGGCACCCAGATGGGAAATATTCTTTATTTTCACATCCCTAAGGTGACTTGGGTGTCTGTACTTTCTACTAATCTGAAGGGGGAGAGGCAGGGCTAACAGACAGAGGAATGTTCTTTTGGTACTTAGAGATGCAAATGGCCAAATGAGAACCCAGTCTGCAATTCCTTTCTGTGATGTTCTCCTCCTCTTCTTCTCTACAGTGTTATGTGGCAGTGCTTTGGCTGCCAAAGACACTGTTCTCAAAACCATCTGGGGTAGGTATGACAGCCCAGTTTTCATCAGAGTTCAGAGAAAGAGGGAAGGGGAACAAGCTGGGTTTTGGGGCCAGCCTTTCTCTTGACCCCTAGTGAAAGAATTTCCTTTCTCCTTTTAGTTTTCTTCTAGAAATTTATCCATGGTTCAAATACCCATGAAAAAATGCCCATTAATGATCCTGAAGGTAAGGACCTGAACTTGGATGCTCTCGTGCCTTGGGGTAAGCTTGGCCCTGGGTATCAAGGATCAGTCTTTTTTTTTTTTTTTAAGGGAATCAAGTTAAGTGACTTGCCCAGGGTCACACAACTAGTAAGTGTCAGAGGCCAGATTTGAACTCAGGTCCTCCTGAGTGCAGGGCTGGAGCTCTATCCACTGTGCCACCTTACTGCCCCAAGGATCAGTTTTAAAAAGGTCATATTGGGTGATTATGGCCAAATCAATATACTCATCTTGCTTGGAAATTTCATGAGCTGGGTTATGTGGGCTGGAATCACTGGTTCTTGAATTATACCTGATAGTCCTTCCCTTGTACTCAGTGGGATCCATGCTCCCCAGCTATGTTCATTGGTTCATCCCTTTGAGATTCAGCAGAACAACTTGTGAAATGATCTTAGGGAAACCCAGTCAACTCCCTTTCATTTCAGAGAGAAAAAGGGACCATTGTCTATTAAACATGAATCATTTAGTAAGTAATAAGGCAAAAGAAACCATAACATTTACTCAGTAATAGCCTAACACAGGAATAATGGAAAAGTTACAGTCTACCCATGAGCCTGGATCACACTCTCACCAATGCAGTGTCCCCAAGGGAGGGGAAATGGAGAACACACACTTCCTGAAGTCAAGCAGTTAGTCAAGTAGAGAAACCCAAGTGCCTGGGGCAACAAATGACCCTGGAATAGTCTGCAGGATTGCTGATTTCTTTAGCATGCACTGTGCATCCATTGGTGGGCAAAATCATTGCTTAGCTAGTTGTTCTCCTGTAGAGGAAAGTCCCTTGACTGCTCCTTTTGGGCTACTGAAGCAATGTCAAATATATATATATATATTTTTTTTTTTTTAGCACATAAGTGAGTGGCAAGTCATTTACAAAGTGCTAGGCTCTTTTAGCAAAATATAATATGCTCTTTTGGTGAAAAGTAGTTTCATTGGGTCTGGAACCAGCCAAGCTAATTAGGTCTGTGCTGTATGAGCTATGAGTTCTCTCTTCTCAAACCACAAAGGGCAGTAAAGAGAAACACAGGCACTCCTGCAAGGTTTCCTGTCTCACAAGTGGCGCTAGCACTAGCTAACAATGAGCCTAAGAACTCTTTCCATAGAGGGAGGATTCTGATGTTCTCCAACCACCTTCCAGCACCTCCAGAGCTCTTCTCCAATCAAACAGCTACTGACTTCAGCTGCCAAGCCTTCCTGTCAGCCTGCTCAGTCCCTATCAGCTTCTATAGCCTGTGTTTTGTCAGGTGCTTCTCTCTATGCCTTCTCTTCTCAGCCTCTGTTTTGTCCTGTGCTCAGCTTCTCCTATTCTATTTTCTATACCTTCTAATTTTCTCTATACACTTTATAATGCTTCACACCAGGGCCTCCTCATAAATGGTGACACATTTCTATCTTATAATGTAAAATGAAAAAGTTCCATCTTTTTGGCAAGAATAACCCCAATAGTCCTTATATGACTGTTCCATGTGTTCTAAACAAGAATTGGATTGATAATTTCTATTTCATTCTTCAAATTATTTAAATAATCACATGTTAATGAGCAGAGAGACCACAGTGCCCTGCAGTCTTCCCTACCTCTCTCAGTCTTCAGTCAGACCCTGTTGATAAATTTATGTGAGAGGCAGTTTTCTCTCAACTCCACAGGATATCTGCATCTCTCCTCAATCTTTGTTTGAGGGTTGAGTTTATTTTCAAGTTCATTTTGTCATTATCTTTCACATGAATACTCTTTTTTTCTGCTCCCTTAAGCAACCCAAAAGGTCACATGAAAAAGAGAGAGCACTTTACACATATAGCACTTAGAGTAGTTCCCCATGAAGGCACTGAACTTGGGGTTGCTGTTGGGGCACTACCTTGTTGGATAGCAAGAGATTCACTAGAGTATAGGGGTTTTGCACAGTTGTCTTGAAACTCATAGTGACTGTGTTGTTTAGGTGCCCATCCTGCTTGAAAGTTTCATGAGCTGGATTACATGGACAGGATTCAATGGTTCTTGAATTGTACCTGACAACACGACACCTTGTGCTCATTGGGAGCCATTTTCCTCAACTATGTTCCCTGTTTCATCCTTTTGAGATTCAGCACATCAGTTTGTGAAATAGTTTTAGGATAACCCAGTCAACCAGACTGAAAAATTATTCCTTATCTCTGCTTCTTGGTGTCCAGACAAGAAATGCCAAGGCAAACACACTTTACTGTTACTAGATAGGCTAATCTCTTGCCTTTGCATCTGCAATGTCTGAAAACCATTCTCACCATGACCATGGGTATGGTGTTCTAGGCAACTCTTTTGGACTTAAAATTGCTGTGAAAGGGACATCCTTCATTGGTAGAGGGAATTTTCCTCTCCTGGGCATTCTCTATATCAGTAAAATTACAAATTTAGTCTTTATCCCTTTATTTATTCTGTACATCACTATATATGTACTGGTGGTCTCCTCTGGGAGAATGTACACTCCTTGACAGTAAGGACCCTTTAATACAGCTCCTCATGTTGTGGTGACCCCCAACCATAAAATTATTTTCGTAGCTACTTCATAACTGTAATTTTGCTACTGTTATGAATCGTGATGTAAATATCTGATATGCAGGATGTGTTTTCATTGTTACAAATTGAACATAACCCACAGGTTGAGAACTGCTGCTTTATTCTCTGTATGTGTAACCCAGTGCCTAGCACATACTAGGCTCTTAATACATGCTTGCTTGCTTGAATGGTTGATTTCAAATACTTGAAGACAGCCATCATAACCATCCTTCTCTTCTGATGTAATTCTTACTATTTGAGGAAAGGAAAGAGAATTGGGCTGTGACATAACATTTCAATCAGCCATATTTATGATTTAAAAATAGTAATCACATCAGTAATTGTTACTTCTATATTCATAGTTCTGTAAGGCATACAAATCACTCTCCCCAACAGAACTTTGGGAAGTAGATCAATGTCATCCCCCTCATTTTTAGAGATGGAGAAACTGGGGTAGGTCAGAGAGGGAAGGGACTTGACCACTGTTACAAGTAGGAAATGCCAGAACTAGGATTCAAATTCAGTTTAGGATGCTTTTTCCACCAAATTCTCAAATGTTCAGTAAAGGAGAATTAGGATGACTCTGGAGAAGAATTTGCTTGTAGGACTATCAAATTCAGTGACCAAATGGATATTGGTGTTTGTCCATCTTCTGAGGATGGCTTAAGGGCTAGAATTATTGACTCCTCCAAGGACCATCAGGCTTGGACTAGGAGGCATCTAGCTGTGAACAGATAAATTTCTCTAGGCCTCCTACCTGGAGAGAGAATTCTCCATCTCTCAGCTACCTCTGCTTAACCCCTGGGGCTGAATCAGAAAGAAGGGATATTTTTTATATTGTGACTTTTCTTAGCAGGAATTACTTTGAAAACCATCCTGAAAGAACTCTTCAACTTGGTTTACACCTTCCTGACAAATCTACAGTGTGTAAATGACAGGTAGGAAGAGATGGTGGTAGTTCCTGTAAGGTGTTCAGCACCATGGAGAGAGCACCGCACTTGAGCAGAATCTCCTAGGATGTCAAAACTAGAATGACCCTTAGACTCATTTTGCAGAAAAGACTCATTTTGCAAAAAAAAAATTTGCAGGTGGGATTTGTTGTAGACCCAATAATGAGTCAGGGACAGAGTTGGAAGGTGAACCAGGTTGTCTACTTCAAATCTAGGTTTCCTGCTACTTCATAACGAGGGCTCACCCCTGAAGTGTGTGTGTGTGTGTGTGTGTGTGTGTGTGTGTGTGTGTGTGTGTGTGTGTATGTGAGCATGTCCTTTACTTAAGTCTGTTATCACTTATTAACTCTACCCTCAGGAAGCCCTTGATCGGATAAATAAAACAAGACATGAACTTTTGGCCAGGACATAGTTTAAAAGAGAAGACAATTTTCACCTCTAAGATTCTCTGGTGTGAGGTTTAGACACAGTCCTGCCCTTGGGGGATCCTGTAGTCTGAGGGAAGAGGCATACCAGTTCCACTGAGACAGTCCTGGCCTGACAGTCTGGACCTTACTTCAGAAGGCTCCCAGTTTAAGGGAAGAGATTTGGCTCCTGGCTGAGATAGAAAACTTAGTTCTGACTGCGTCCCAGTGTAGTGCTCTGTAGTGACACCTTGCCTTATATCAGTGGGATGTGTTAAGGGGAGAGAGAAAGAGGGGAGCATGGGGGTGGGAAGGATTGCAGCAGGGCTAAGGATAAATTAGAGAAGTTGACAGCATGGGCACAGAAGCAGAGATAAGGAATAATTTTTCAGTTTTGTTCTCAAAACTCTTGAGGACTATCCAAAGAGCCTCAGGTGCTATGTCCTCCAAAAACATTTGACAAAATTTCTTCGGTGAAGATCCTTTTGAGTCCTAGAGTGAGCTGGCCAAGGTGCTTACATATCCAGTCAGGACACATTAGGATGCGTCTGAAGTCCAGAATGATGCATTCACACTTTGCTTTCTCTACTTCTTGGCCTACCTTCCTCTAGACTAGCTGAATTCTTGGGCAAAGGGCTATGATACAGAGCCACTTGGTCAGCATATATGGAGCCCTCAGAGAGGGTAGAGATTGATGTACCTTCTTTCTGGCCACAGAGAATGAATATTTTTCTGAGGCTGCAACTTTGACTAAACAGATGATCAACCACTTGCACCAGACCTCTTGAGATCAACAGCGACAGCTCATTCAGGACTTCCTGGCAAAGGCTGTGAAGCAAGATTTGGTGGGAGAGAGTGAGCAAAATTTGAAAATTTCCATGAAACTGCAGTTGTACTATCTTAGGGGGCCCCCTAATTAATGTTAGAAAGCCAGTGTATTCCTGGAAGCATGGGAGGACAATAGGGAGTGGGATGCAATTACCCCAAATTCTACAAAATATCATAGCTTGAGGAGCATCTGAGAATCATCTTCCAAACTCCTTTCCTTCATGGTGATAAGACTGAGGATCAGAGATGGGCAAGGGTTGGCCCAAGGTCCCATTCTTAGACTAAGATATTCCAGGGTCATAGAAGTTAGAGGTATAAGGTATCTTAGAGTTGAGCTAGTCCAAACCCCTAAGTTAATGGAGAGAGAAACTAATGTCCAAAGAGTATAAATATCTTGGGCAAGGTCATATAACTAGTAAGCATCAGATCCAGGCCTCAAACTCAGATCTTCAGATTCTACTTTCTCTGCTTTTTCTTTTTTTCTTTTTCTTTTATTTATTTTAGTTTATATCATTCATTTCCATGAGATTTTGAGTTACAAATTTTCTCCCCATCTTTCCCTTCCTCCCCCTCAAAACAGCCATCCCCTTGTATGACCCCTTCCCGATCTAATCTCTCCTATGTCCTCCCCCATCACTCCTCTAACTTTCCAATAGGGCAGGATGAATCTCCCTTCCACAGTGCCTGTGAATCTCAAGTTCCAGTTGGATGTAATTAATAATAATAGTAATAATAATTATATATATATATGTATATATACACATATATATTTCTAACATTTGATTATAGAGCTTTAAATTCTAGATCTTTCTCTTCTTCCCTCGTCAGCCACCCCCACTGGAAGAACAAGCCATCAAATACAGACTATACATGTGTAATTACGCAGAACCTCTCCACAGTGGGCACATTGTGAGAGACTGATTACATGTCCCTCCTTCCTATCTGCCCTCCCCCCCCCCC
>CM053582.1:69864194-69879878 GCA_028627135.1 Pseudochirops cupreus
TTCAAAATCTTTCTTCAGTTGATCTCTAGTTTTTTGGCAATCTTCATGTTTCTTGGAAGTTTTTGGGGTGGGAGTTCTGACTGTGTTGTCTTCCTCCCTTTCCCTGCTTTGTTCCTTCTTTTCCCCAAAGAAGGAATCTAGGGTTTGGTTGCTGTTCTTACTTTGCTTCCTATGCTTATTCATGGTCGCCATTCATTGTGTTTTTTTTTTTTTTTAGTTCTGTGGATCTCTGCTTCCAGAGGGAACAGCTCTGTCCCAAATTGCTGCGGTTTTCCCAGCTGCCGGGGCTTTTAGGAGGCTGCTGGGTCCCTCCCCAGCTCTGGCTCACTGAAAAAAAAAAACCTCAGGACCAACACCCAAGACCACAATCTGGATTGAGGCCGCTCAATGCGAGAGTACTTGGCCTCTGAACGATCGCTTGGCCCCACTGCTGTCTGCAGGCCGGGAGCTCTGAAGCGGCAATGTGGAGGCAGGTGCAGAACCTCCACTTTCTGCTTCTTTGCCTTGGAGGCAGCTTGGCTGGACCTGCTTTTCTTCCCCAGTTTTTAGCCAAGTTCCACTAACCTGAGTCCTTTTGTCTTATGGCTTGATAATTCTGGATTCTGCCACAGATACCACAGATCTGCTCTCCTGAAGCTGCAGCCATGGTGGGGCTCAGCTCGTCCAGGGGCAAAAACCATGTTTGAGGCTGGGCTGGTTTCTGCTCTCAGAGTTGAAATGGTCACTTTGAGCCAAGCTGCCTTCAGCAGGAAAAATATCTGTGTGTGTTTTAGAGCCCTAGAATTTGTTTGGAGTCATATTTTTTGGGTATTTGATGTGGCTGGCAGGAGCTGCAATTTCTTGCTGCTCCTATGCCACCGTCTTGGCTCCGCCCCCCTTCTCTGCTTTTTCTACACAACTTATGTGGTTTTTTGGTCCTTGCTTTTCCCAACATTGGACTTTTTTTATAGACATCTTTGATTGTGATTGTGATTTCTCTTTCTCTAGGTACTGCTACGTCTTTCCTAATTTTTTTTATTGAAGACCACCAAGTGTCTCTTTTCATGGACAAGGGGAACAGCCAATAACTTTCTTTTTTTTTTGGAGGGCAATTGGGGTTAAGTGACTTGCCCAAAGTCACACAGCTAGTAAGTGTGTCAAGAGTCTGAGGCTGGATTTGAACTCAGGTCCTCCTGGCTCCAGGGTCAGTGCTCTACTCACTGCACCACCTAGCTGCCCCAAATAACTTTCTTTGTAAGAATGATAAGAGCTTCTTAGCTCCCAGTATTTGAGTAGGAAAGGACTAGAGTTGTCACCCTTTTCCAGCGTAGATCTGGGCAGTGGTATAACATCTCTGGAAAGTGGTTTGTCCCTTTTCTGCTTGAACATCTTCAGTGATAGGGATAACATCCCTATCTATGTTGGGACACCTGTCTTTGTCATGCTCTGTCACATCAACACACATTTATTAAGAACTTGCTATATTCCAGACACTGTGCTAAGCACTGGAGATAGAAAGGTTAAAACCCAAAACTCCAGTCCTGCCTTCCAGGAGTTTGCAGTCTAAGGGTGAAGACAACCTGTGAACAACTACATACAAAGAAGCTAAAGGCAGGATAAATTGAGGGAAGTCACTAATGTTAAGGGGGATGAGGAAAGGCTTCTTTCAGAAAGTGAGACTTCAGCTGAGACTCGAAGGAAACCAAAGAAACCTGGAAGTAGGTATGAGGAAGAAGAGTGTTACAGGCATGGGAGAAAAGCAACAAAAATGCCCAGAATCAAGGGACAGAGTGACCTGTTGGTAAGTTTTTCCTCATATCTGAGTGAAATTTGCTCTCATAATATTCCCCTTTCTCCTCTGCTCCTAGTTCTGCTTTCTGGGACTTGGTAGAACAATTATATCAGTCTTTCCATATCTACCCTTCACATATTTGAAGACAGAACATCTTCTTCTACCCACCTTCCCCCTTCCTCACCCCACCAGTGGTGATCAGTGGAACCCTTTCAGCATGGGGGAACCAGAAAAAAATTCTGAAAGTAGAGAAAGAAAGGAGTGGGGATTGTCAAGGGGATTTTTATGTGGCATCAACAGAATGACTCCTTATTAGTGAATGGAAGAGAATGTGTCTCTGACTGATGGTGGGTGAGGCCACAGAATGAGTAGATTCACATCTCTGAGGTTTTGTTGCTTTCTAGGTTATTGCTCTAGGTTATTCTAGATGATTCAGGAATGGGTTGGGCCAGCTCCAGCTCTGAGATTCTGTGATTTTGTGAGAGATTCTTTGGTCTGTTTTCCCTCCAGGTGACACTGAGGACAAGTTTCTTGCAGACCAGAAAAAAAGTATTTGATGAATGCTGACTTGGCTATCAACTCTGCCTATCCCCTGGTCCTTCCTCCAATTTGGAACACTGAGATAATCCTCTCCTTTGACTTTGGCAAAAGGGACCCATTTGAGATACCTGGAAGGGCATTTTCCCCTCTGAATGACCCTAGTCCAGAGAAATCAAGCAAGAAAGAGCTTTTGCTTGGGATGTGGGACCTGAGTCCTAATCCCTAACTCATGGTATGACCTTGATCCCATCCTTTTCTCACTCTGATTAGTCTCACTTTCCCCCTCTAGAAATTATAGTTTTGGGAAAAGACTTGAA
This sequence comes from Pseudochirops cupreus, assembly GCA_028627135.1. NCBI lineage: Eukaryota > Metazoa > Chordata > Mammalia > Diprotodontia > Pseudocheiridae > Pseudochirops > Pseudochirops cupreus. Next base: position 69,866,823 of record CM053582.1, read on the forward strand.
AGTCCCTAAAGACCCTTCAGGCTCTGGAGCGCTCAGGTGGTAGCTACACTGGGTGTGTGTCCCTTCTTCTCAGACCATTAAGGCCACAGAAAAGTACTGCAAAGGCTTCAATATCCCCTTCCCTCTAGTGGATGATGCTAAGCTGGACCAAGAAGCCAAGGCTCCCTCTGACTTGTACATCTTTGAATGGGGAGAATGCACCAGTGGTCATGCATTTGCCACTTTTCAATAAAGGGAATTGTGGCAGCGAAGGTATTGGTTTGGGCTACACAGCCCCTGAGGTTCCATGCACTAGGTTGATGGAGGTGAGGTAAAGAGCATTGTGGTACTGGGTTCAAAGGAATTCCTGTCACCTGGGATGCTCACTGTGGGGTTGCAAGCTTGAGCTTTAGTGAAGGATGCTTATGCAGGGAAAGAGAGATGTTACCATTTCCAGGGAGTGCTAAGATGTGACCCCTACTTCTTTGTAGTCCCCTCTACTTTAGTCCTGCCTGAAATGGGATAAAGTAGCATCCAGTGTTCTAAGGGCTTAAGTAGCTGCCATTGGGTGATGGTGGTCATGGTGGTAGAGGGATTTGAGACATATTCTCTAGGCAAACTAACTTGGGTGGAGGGGCTTGGACTGAGCTCAGTCTGGCCCAGGGGGTATTCATCCTCTTCCAAACATGTGGTAAGTACCAGGCATGTTCCTAATGTTAGCATGGGGAAGCTTGCTTTGGCTTTTGGACTATACCTACCCCACAACAGCCTAGCCCCAATTAATGAGCAAGACAATGGAATCTCTAGAGCTACCCATTAAATTTGGCTTTCTGAGAACTTTCAAAAGCCGTTGTCAGCCATGTACCCACCCTGTAGCCCAGTGCTGGGCCCAGTTTCTTTGAGTCCTGTTTGATCTTGGGTAAGGTTGGGAAGAACTAATTCATGCACTGTAATTTCACACTGTCCAAGAGATTTGAGTCAAATCAAGCCAACTAGCATTAATTAAGTGGGTATAATAATGAGGCCTGGGGTCAACTAAATGGGGGCTGCTCATCTCAGGGGAGGAAAGAAAATCAGGACTAAGTCAGGAAGGACCCAGCCTTGTTCACACTGGTTTCCCAGGTTTGCCCATAGATCCCAGTCAGCTATGCAGGTGGGAGCTGATATTCTGATGTGCTCCTCAGTGCCCTCAGAAGCATCCTGCAAGCCTTCTCTCCTGGCTTGGTGGCTTGTTGATTTCTCAGAAATAACTGGCAGCATCAGTTCTAATTTCTGATTTAGTGAGCCTTATAAAGTTTCAGTGCTAATCCAGTATGTAACAGTGTCACCAGCTAAAGGTCAGAAGAGCTACAGTCCCAATGGGATGTTCCCTTCACAGTGAGTTCTACTGCCTATAACCATTGCAAAAACACTTTACAAGCATTCTGTCTAAATATTCTGAAGTTGATAACTAATAACAATATTAACAAATGCCCCATGACTTTGAAGTATTGACACAGTGGGTTACAATCTGTTGACTGTCTCCCTTTTATATTCAGTAAACTCTGGCCATGTCTTTCCAAAACTTTTAGCTGTTTTTCTCTTAATTGCCCAGCCCAACCCCCTCCTCCCTCCTATATGCCACACCACAGACTTGCATCACACTAAACCTAACATCAATGGGACAAACTTATAACAGAAACATTTCAATCTTCCAAAGATCCCACTGTTCATATTTGAAAGATTTTGAACTGAGAAGGCCTTCAGAAGCCACTTGAGCAGAATCTCTTAGGATATCCAAACTAGAATCCTGTACAAATACATGAAAAGAGTGTCCCTGTGAGGTCCTTTCCTGCTCTGAGATTCTGTGGCCACCTCTTCTCTGAGTTGCTTTCATGACAAGGCTCTAGAAGTAACTCTCTTCTAATGAGGAGGGTACCGAGCAAAAAGGATCGTTTGGTGACATCATGGTTTCTCTGTTTCTATCTGTCACAGAGGTCATTGAGCAGAGAAGTAAGAGGTATCAGACATTCTGTCTCATGCCCTATTGTGATGCTTAGGTCTGCCAACTCCTGGAAGACTCAAAGACAAATGTCAGAAACAAGGATTGTATTCATGAAGACCTGTGAACTGGCAGAGACTACCTCGTAGAAAGCTTTTGCCCTCACAGAGTACACAGGTACTGGGATTGGCTTCTGTCACCTGGCAGCAGCTGCCATTTCTTCTGCCCCTTTGGGAGAGGCACTCATTTACCTTCTCAGTTAAAAGCTTCAAGTGGCTGACTTTTGCTTTAGGTCCCCAGCATTTTGCTTTGCACCCTCCTGCTTCATGCACCTTACCCACCTTCTATTTACCCTTTCCCGGGCCCAATAAAATATTGCCTCCTCTCCCAGGAGTCTCTTGTTCCATCCTTCTTCTTTACTCAGCGATATTTGCAGAAGCTTAGAGTTGGAAGGAGGAGTGCTGATCTCTGGGTCAGGACACAGGAGTTTGAGTCCTGGCTCAGACAGTTGATATATGACCCCAGGTCCCTCATACAGTTTCTCTGAGCTTCTGTTATTTCATCTATAAAATGATAATATATGCAATGTCTAGGTCACATGTTTGCTAAGTGAGGTTGGGAATATTACATAATCAACAAGCAGTTATTAAGTGTTTACTGCATGCTAGATACTGGACTAGGCACAGATATAGTGTTAGGCACAACAGAAACTACTTTGTCATGAGTTGAATAATGTAATGGGGGAAAGGAAAAATGTAAAAAAAAAAAGGGTAATGGGAAATTTTATGGAGAGATACCACCCTTCTAGAGTATGACAAGGAAGGCTTCATGTAGGACACTGTCCCTTAGGATGGACCTTCTCTTGAATTCAAGGAATGGAAGACTTTCAAGAGATTGTACTGGGGAGAGTTCATTCCAGGAATGTAGATATTATAGGGAGGGGAGTTGGTAGGAGGAGATAAAGTTGTAAGATAAATGAAAAGCCCCAAAGCCAGAGTTTCTGTGTAATTAATAACCAATGTATTAATTAACCTAGTTGCTAATCAATAAATTGATGGTCAGTGATTTTGATGGAGTGATGGAACCTGGACCCCTAAAAGGAAAAGACCCTGTCTTTGAAAGCAACCCAGTCCCTGAATTTGCCTATACATTTCAATAGCCCAGATCACTGGGGCATCCACCCAAGGCATCTGTACCACTTAATTAGCTTACTCAACAGTCCTTTCACTATTGCATCTGACACACTATTGCATCTAAACTACTTACCATTCATTAATCCCATCTAGATTCATTCACTGCCCCTTTTGGTATATAAGAATCAGTCTCACCCCCATTAAATTGCAGATTTACTAGGAATCTAACCTGCTCCTATTCTTTTTACAATAAACCTTGCCACTTTGACTGAAAGAAGGCTTGAGTGCTTGAATTCTTTCCAGGTGGACCCCCCCATACCCTTACATTTTGGGTTTCCCAGCAACCCGAACCACATGAGTTTCTCTCAGTAACCAGACACCCAGTGGAGATACTGAATGACTTAGTATGCTTTTAGGGAAAGGTGGTACCTGGACTGGTGAAGTTAATGAGGGGGTAGACTTTCAAATGAGGATATAGGATGAAAGCCCTAAGGCTCTCCTGGTGAGAATGTGGCAATCTGGACAAAGGAATACACCCAGAGTTGTGTTACCCTCAACTCCAATGGGGGTGGGGTGGGGTGGGGTGTTAGTTTGCAAGGATATGGTCTGGATTCTGTCTCTTTGGAATTCACCTAAATTAGATTCTGTTTACACTCTAAACAAAAGTGAAGTCTTCTGGCTGGGTGGTGTCCTGCCCAAGACTGAGGAATCTATTCCCTGAGGATTGGGGCAATCTTATTTATCATCAATGTCCTTCAGAGACTGACCTACAGGGGGTTGGTTCTTGAATGAGGAAATAAAGGGAAAAAAATCTTAATCTGAATTTAATAATTGGTTATTAAGATAATAGAAAATAATTTCTCTCAGCTGGACATAAAAAAACAAATTTCAAAGAAAAAAAATTCTAGGAACAGTGAATTTATAAATGAATTCTGTCAAACAATCAGTAACGAATTCCAATATATTATAAATTGTGAAAACAGAGAAAGAAGAGATCTTACCCAACTCTTTCTATGAAATAAACACATCTTGAAACTTAAACTAGGGAGAAAGTGGAGAAAGGAAATGATAGACTACCATCTCTAATGGATATTGATGCAAAATTGCCAAATAAAATTTTAGCAATGGGGATACAACTACTTATCTTAAGGATTAGATACAATTGATGAGGTGTAGGCTCTGGGACCCCCCTTGAGCTCTCCTTGAATCTTCCCAAGAAGGCATTTGCCTAAGGTTATGGGCCTTAAGTTGTATCTCAGCCCAAGTCTTTAGCCCTCCTTTGTTCCAATAGTTTCCCACCCTTAATGCTCCTGTTCCCACCCTTGAACTGGCCTGGCCCACCATTGTCTATGGTCTCCAGGTAGCCTCCAGCAACTTCCCACCCTTAATCACTCATTACTGGAGTCTGACCTCATCTTGACTCCTGAAGACCCTCCCCAAACTTCCCCTCTAGACCACCCCTAGATTCCTCCCACAACCTTTCTGTATATAGAATCCCATCTTCTTTCCATGTGGTGTGAGAACACCACAGAATGCTCTAGCACAGACTTGCTCTATGACAGACTTACTCTGTCCTGCTTGCCCAATGTAAGCATCACAGATACCGAGGCTCCTTAAGAGTCTACTCAATATGGCGAGCTTTCAATAAACTTTACTTTTCTTTGGCTGAGAAGACTTGAGTCGAATTCTTTTGGCAGAACCCGGTGTGTTGGTATTTTGGGGTCTCAGGCAACCCTAACCCTCTTTATGGGAAACCTCTTCACAATGACCAGGTTGGATTTATACCAGGAATGTGGGCTTGTTCAAGTATTAGGAAACTACATCTTCATAATAAAAAATAAAATCACACAATTATGTAGGCACATGAAATACTTTAAAACAATACAATTCCCATTTACATTATGAACATTAAAAAGCACGGCAATAAATCCACCAAGATGCATAGATCCATAGACTTTAGTGTCTGGTATCATATCCTGCCAGTTGATCTGAATCTTCTTAACATAATTCAAATGGAAGGAATTCAGTTTCCTGGCATGGCACGGGCATCCTGTCCAGGTTCCACAGGCATACAACACTGAGGTCAGCATAATGGCTCTGTAGACCTTCAGTTTGGTAGTCAATCTAATACCTCTTCTCTCCCACATTTTCCTTCAGAGCCTCTCAAACACTGAGCTAGCTCTGGCAATGTCTGCATCAACCTCATAATCAATGTGTACATCCCTAGAAAGTATGCTTCCAAGGTAAGTGAACTTATCCATAGCATTCAAAACTTATTTATTTGCTGTAACCAATGGTTTCACATATGGATAGTGTGGTGTTAGCTGATGGAGTACCTGAGTTTTCTTGGTCTTAATTGTTAGGCCCAAATTAGCACAAGCAGCAGAGAATTGGTCCATACTCTGTTGCATCTCAGTTTTAGAGACTGCATTGAGTTACAATTATCCATGAACAGAAAATCATGCACTGACATGCCCTCCACTTTGGTCTTGGCTTGTAGCCTTTTGAAGTTGAAGTGTGGTAGCTGACCTTGACTCTTCTGCTCCTGGCATTTCTCTTGGGGTTGTTGGGTGGCAAAACACCATATTAACCATTTCTCAGCCCTTTCTGAAGCCACACTGGCTCTCAGGTAGATGACCATGTTCCAGGTGAAGGATCAACCTATTAAGAATCTTGCCAGTAGGGGTGGCTAGGTGGTGCAGTGAATAGAGCACTGGCCCTGGCATCAGGAGGACCTGAGTTCAAATCTGGCCTCAGACACTTGACACACTTACTAGCTATGTGACCTTGGGCAAGTCACTTAACCCCAATTGCCCTGCCTTCCCCCTCCAAAAAAAAAAGAATCTTGCCAGTAATGACTAAGAGAGAGAGCCTTCTGTGCTTGTCACAGGACAATCTATTTCTTTTACCTTTATAGAGATGGACAATGGAGACATCCTTGATCTCCTGGGGGAGAGCCTCCTCTTGCTACATAACCTAGAAAATTTCAGTCAGCTTTTGTGTGAGTTTGTAAACACACCTTACACACCTTGTAAATCTCAGGTAGTTGTCAGTGCTCTCGACAAATCTTTAAGACTACAACCTCCAGAGAGTGTGTTGATCTCCATCAGTGAAAGGAGTTTCCTTCCGCATCTCTTCATCCAGAGAGTTCCCTATATCAATGAAATCATGTGTTTGGTCCCTATCCCAATTGATATACACTTCTCTAATTAAGAGAATCCCCTTTCACTTTGTTTCCATTTTTGATACCATAAAATTGCTGCTATAAATATCGTTTTATATATGGGACCTTTCCTTTTGTCTTTGACTTCCTCAATGTATATTCCAATAATGGTTTAAATGGGTCAAAGAGCATTATCAACTTAAGGATTCTTCTAGTATAATTCTTTTTTATTTCTTATTTTAAAAATATATCTTATTTCCCTCAATTACAAGTTAAAACAATTTTTAAACATTTGTTTTTTTTTAAGTTTAGAGTTGCAAATTTTTTCCTTCCCTCCCTTCCCTCCCCCCTCCCTGAGATGGTAAGCAATCAGATATAGGTTAAACACATGCAATCATGTTACATGTTTCCATATTAGTCATTAGTCCACATTAGTCAAGAAGACTCAAATAAAAGAAAAAGAATGAAAGAAAGTAAAAAAGAGCATGCTTTAGTCTGTATTCAAACTATAACAATTCTTTCTCTGGAAGTAGATAGTATGCTTCATCATTAGTTTTTTGTGATTTTCTTGGATCATTGCATTGGTGAGAATAGCTAAATCATTCACAGTTCTTCATTGAACAATATTGCTAGTACTGTCTACAATGTTCTCCTGGTACTGTTCACTTCACTTTGCATCAGTTCATGTAAGTCTTTCCAGGTTTTTCTTAAGTCATCCTGCTTGTCATTTCTTATAGCACAATAATATTCCATTGCAATTGCATGTGACAATTTGTTTAGGCATCCCTTTGATGTCCATTTCTGAGCCACCACAAAAATAGCTGCAGAGCCTCTTGCCTTTGTATCTCCAATGCCCACAATAATAGTTGGCCCTTAATACAAGATAAAAATATCTTGCACTTATAGAGTGCTTGAAGGTTTCCAAAAATACTTTACATGTTATCTCATTTTATCCTCAAAACAACTCTGTAGAGAAGGTGCTATTATGGTAAAGAAACTGAGATCTAGAGAGATTTGCCCGGAGTTGCATAGCTGTCTGAGGTGAGATATCACCATATTTGTATCATAAAAAGAATTTGGTAGGGCTCCTTCTTTGTCTATTTTTCCAAATAGTTTATATAGTATTGGAATTAATTGTTCTTTAAATGTTTGGTAGAATTCACTTGTAAATTCATCTAGCCCTGGGGATTTTTTTCTTTGGGAGTTCATTGATGGTTGTTCAATTTCTTTTTCAGAAATGGGGTTGTTTAAGTATTTTATTCTCTCTTCAGTTGATCTAGGCAATTTATATTTTTGTAAACATTCTTTTATTTCACTACAATTGTCAGATTTATTAACAAACAGTTGGACAAAATAGCTCATAATTACTGTTTTAATTTCCTCTTCATTGGTGGTGAATTCTCTTTTAATTTTTGATACTGCTAATTTGGTTTTCTCCTTTCTTTCTGTTTTAAAATTAAATTAACTAAAGGTTTAACTATTTTATGGTTTTTTTCCATAAAACCATTTCTTCATTCTATTTATTAGTTCAATTGTTTTCTTAATTTCAATTTTATTAATCTCTTCTTTGTTTTTCAGAATTTCTAATTTGGTATTTAATTAGTGATTTTAAATGTGTTCTTTTATAATTTTTATAGTTGCATGCCCAATCCATTGATCTCCTCTTTCTCTATTTTATTCATGTAAGTATTTAGAGATATAAAATTTCCTCTAAGAACTGCTTTGGTTGCCTCCCATAAGTTTTGGTATGTTGTCTCATTGTTATCATTCTCTTGGATGAAGATATTGATTGTTTCTGTGAGGGATAACTTGCAGCAAAGTTTCCCCATTCTGAAAAATCAAATCCAGAGTGGCTTCAGCATCCAACAGGCAAGTCACCTGACCTTACAGGAATCTGGGACTTAGAGCAATGGAGACAGTGCCACCTCAGCACAAGATATGCCAAATAAGGACAAAACTGCTTTCCTGGCCTTGCATTGGACACCCACATGTTTCCATGTCCTTTGTCTCCGAGATAGATTCCCGAGTTTAGGTTGTGGGCCAGCCTCCCTACCAATGAGAGTGAAGGCCAGTTGCGGGGTTGGGTTTCTGCATTAGAAGGCTATACAACCATGGGCTGGCTTCTACCTGTTGCTTCTACCTGTTGCTCTCTCCCTGGCAGATGCCCTTTGAGTGACAGGGGCAGAGTTCTTTCTCATGAGGAAGAATAAAGACCTTTTCTGATCTCAGACTCAATTCTAGAACTCTTTCATCCCACACATTTCTATGATTTCTTGTTTGACCAATTTACTATTTAGGAGTAGATTGTTTAGGTTACAATTAATTTTTAGTCTGTTTTTCCATCGTGAGAAACATACTTATACTTTCGGGGTTCATACTTTCACGTAGGATTAGGGAGTGAGTCCAGAGCTTTTGCTGCCCACTGCTTCCTGGGGACCCTTAAGAAGATCCATGTGGGATGCCCCTTGACACAGCTATGGGGAACACAGGACTTCCAGGAAGGATCAGGAGTAGCCTGGGACAAGCTTCCTCTGCTCACTGCTTCCCTTTTTGGGGGACCCTTAGAAAGATCCACATGATGTACCCCTTACAAAAACCCTTTTCCCTGAAAGAACTCAGGAAAAGAATATGCAGAGAAAGGTTTTTATTTATACTTCCAGCAAGGAAGCAGGTACGGTGCTCATTAAGAACAGACTCACATGGAAGCAAGAGTGAGGGTCTACAAGTTCTGTCCTTCCTGGTACACTTAGGGTTAGTTACATTCCTCAAATTCCTCACTTCATTTCCCTCTATATATTCTACATTCCCTCTCTCTCCATATATATAGTCAAATTTCTCAAAGGTTAGTTAAATTCCTCATATTCCTCACTTTGTTTCCTTCTATATATTCTACATTTCCTTAATAAATGTAGATTATATGTAGATTACAGAGGTGTGGTAGTGAGGAAACTTGAGATCTGACTGGGACCTGACTGGGACCTGACCTCTTCTCTTCTAAAGTCAGAGTTGTATGCCACGCCCTCACCTTTCTAGTTCCCTCTGGCCATTGACATAGTTCCAGGAAGGCCTGGGTTTTAGTATAGTAAGATAAGCAACAGTTTCCCCACAGCTATTGATTATCTTCCAATAAATTTTGTGAGAGCAAGACAAGATTCCATTATATCCCCTCTTACACCATGCCTTTCTGCATTGGATTGTGAGGTTCTTCTGCCCTGGTATATGGTCAATTTTTATGTAGGTGCTATTTACCTCTGAGAAAAGGGTATATTCCTTTCTATCCCCATTTAATTTTCTCCAGAGGTCTACCATGTATAATTTTTTAAAGATTCTATTCACCTCCCTAACTTCTTTCTCATTTATTTCATTGTTAGATTTATGTAGTTCTGAGGGGGGTAGTTGAGGTCCCCTACTAATACTGTTTTGGTAACTGTTTCTTCCTGTAACTCACTTAACTTCTCCACTAAGAATCTGGATGCTATACCACTTGGTGCATGAATTTTTGGTATTGATATTACTTAATTGTCTACGATACCTTTTAGCAGGATGTTGTTTCCTTCCTTATCTCTTTTTGCTCCTGCTTTGTCTGATATCAGGATTGCTACCTCTGCTTTTCTAAAAATTCGGTTAATGCATGATATATTCTGCTCTAGTCTTTTACCTTTACTCTGTGTGTATCTCTCTGCTTAAAATGTGTGTGTTGTAAGCAATATATTATGAAATTATGGTTTTTTATTCTCTCTACTATGCACTTCTGTTTTATGGGAGAGTTTTTTCCATTCCCATTCATAATTATGATTATTATCTGTGTCTTTCTCTCTATCCTATTTCTTCCCCTGTTTATGTTTTTCTCTCCCTTGTCTCTCTTCCCCTCCTCACTAGTGTTTTGCTTCTGACCCCTGCATCCCTCAATCTGCCCTCCCTTCTGTCAGCCCCACTCCCTTTTCTTTCCCCTTTTCCGTACTACTTCTTCTCTCTGACTATCTGTTTTTTTTTTCTTATAGATTTGTAAGAAGATAGAACAGAGTTCCTTTCATGCATTGCCTGGTTCAGTCTTTGAGCAGTGAAATTTCAATGTGAAAAACCCCCCAACCCCCAGAATGTGGCTGAGCAGGAAACAGACACTTGGGATATAAGTGTTTGCCTCTTTCAGATTTTCAGTATCTGTATTTGCATACTAAATTGAGTTTATTTTACTCAATAAGCCCTTTCAGACTTTAAGAGGCCAGGTTAATGGAGAAAATGACTTTGTCCTTTGGGCTTATTTAGGCTTTTCTCCACTCACTAATTTTTACTTGCTAGCAGGAGAGACTGGGAGCTTAAAAACTGGGATAGTCTAAACCTTGAAGTATTCTGATTAAGAGAATACCTGGTTTATAGCCTACTCTGCAAAATTGAAAATTTAGGAAATATACTAGTCACCATAAACCAGGTAGAGGCTTTTTTTGGTGGTAGGAGAGACCTGGCACCAGATCAGAAAAAGTCTTCAAAGGAAAAGGTTAAGCATTGGTCTAATGGAAGATTTCGCATTACAACATATCAACATTTATGGGATGTAGCCAAAGCTGTACTTGGCGGAAATTTTATACCTCTAAATGCTTACATCAGTAAAATAGAGAAAGAACAGATGCACGACTTTTTCATGCAGTTAAAATCAATAAGAAAAAAGCCAAACTAAAAATTCTCAATTAAACACCAAATTCGAAATACAAAAGTCAGAGGAGAGATATAAAATGGAAAGTAAAAAACCCATTGGACCATCACATAAAATTATGATTTGGTTTGATAAAAAAAATCAGTAAAGTAGATAAACTCTTGGCTAGTTTGGTTTAAAAAGGAAAGAGGAAAACCAAATGATCAGTATCAGAGTTAAAAGGGTGAATTTACCACCAATGAAGAGAAAATTAAAGTAATTGTTAGTTGCTATTTTGCCCAATTATATGCCAACATATCTGAGAATTTAAGCAAAATGCATTATAAATATTGACAAAAACATGAATTGCCCAGATTAACAGGAAAGGGAATGGAATACTTAAAATAATCCCATTTTAGAAGAAGAAATTGAACAAGCTATTAATAAACTCCCTATGAAAAAATTCTCCAGTGCCAGATGGATTCACAAGTGAGTTTTTCCAAATATTTAAAGAACAATTACTACCAATACTATAAAGTATTCATATAAATAGGCAAGGAATGGGTGCTTCCAAATTTCTTTTATGACACAAATACGGTGTTGATACCTAAACAAGGAAGAGTGAAAACAGAGAAAGAAATTTCTTCTCCTTGGAAGCTTTGATACTTTTAGTCTTTCTCCCTTTCCCCCTTTATTTTCCTTATTGCTCACTTCTGACTCTCATCCCTCTGAATGGGGTTTCCTGGGATACTGGATTTCAAAATGTTACAGTCTCCTTCCCTGTTGGGCAATTTATGATTCACCAGCCTAGGTCTCTGCCCTTCCTGACTTTTGGGTGCTCAGAATTGGCCCCAGCTGGATGCTGTGCTCTTTCTCCCAGTCTTACTCTAATGTTGCTCAGTTCTTCTTATGCAGAGTGTCCTTTCCTGCTGATAATCATTAAATATCATATTTTTGGCCTAAGTCTGAATTAATCAAACAGACTGCTTTATATTGCTTTAAAAATACCTTTTGCTGTGTCAGCAACTCCAAAGACCAGATATGGCTGGAAGTGGGATTTCCCCTTATCTTGGGACATACTCCATTCAGGAGGAAAGCAGAGACATCCTGAGATCATAAATTCCAAATGGACCCTGTTTTGTCTTTTCTCTCTGAGTGAGCTGGGAGAATACGGCTTCTTATGTCAACAAACTAGAGGAGGCTTATTTTATGGCCCTTAAGGATGAGATTCTTAATTCGAGACATTAACTCGAGTAATAGGGCATTTTCTTATCTTAATATTTATTTTTGGACATATACTATGTTATAGAATGCTAATGGTAAAGAAAACACAGATATCCTGAGTCATAATTTCAATTGGCACTTTGTCAGCTCTCCTATTTTATTGTATTTACCATCTATTCAATTAAGAAAATTCCTTTCTCATACAATGATTAAACATTTATGGAGATCATAAATCTGTGTGACACAGCCACTCTGAATTGGGATGGTTCTAAAATGTATTTAAACTTTCTGAATCTTTTGTTCAGTAGTCAGACTTGGTCTGGCTCCTTGTACAAGTTTGCTAGTCTTAATGGAACAAAATGAAGTAACAGTATATCACTATTTGTCTCCTTTGACCAAGCTTTTTAAAGGTTAACACTGTTGACTTGTATCATTCCCTCCATTCCTTAGTTCTCCAATTCCAACAGTTCAGAGCTTGCTTTTCCTGGCATCAGCAGAAGCTACTTTCTCCCTCACTGGAGTTAGTGCTTCTGAGCCCTGAGGAAGCTTCCATAGCCTGGAGCAGGACTCTCCATAGCACTGGAAACGTAGAGGGGAGACTGGGGTTTGGGGTGGGGGAGCAGTTTTGATGTAAGCTTGTGTTGTGTTCTTGGGTCTGCTAGTGCACCCTTGCTACTGAGGTAGGGGAAGATTATTGAGTGAGGTCAGGGTCAGTGAGTATCACTTTCTGGGTTTGGGTTTTTTTTTTAATCTTCCTTTCAATTCTGGGTGTCCTAGACCATGGAAACAGGTGAAGTTGCTTTATCTTTGGCACATACTTTCTGCTTTTAAAAGTTTGAGAGGTAGGAGGGGTTGGGAAGAGAGAAGCAAAGACAGAAATGCACAGATACATAGAGGAAGTCATAGACTGACCTTGTAGGCAGCTTCTGTTTTCCTCTCCCTCCCC
>CM053582.1:69879978-69904513 GCA_028627135.1 Pseudochirops cupreus
CCTAAGAGGAGCTATTGGGGGAAGGGCCTGTAAGGAGGAGGGTTCTATCTGTGGTTCTATCTATGTAGACAGTGGTGAGGGGGATGAGGGTACGGGGTCAGAGTCAGTCTTAATAATGGTCTTAAAAATAGTATTCTCTGTCTTTTCTTGTCTGCAGTGCCAAGAGTTACCCTGGCCCATGTAATGAAGGGTGAGAGGGGGGGTCCCAGGCAGACGTAATATCCAACTTGATATGGGGGTGGTTTTGTAAAAGCAGAGAAAGTTTAGGGGCAGGTTGGGAGCCAGGGCGAGAAAGTGAGAAGATGAAGAGTTTCAGCCTGATGCTGGGAAGAACTTCCAGGGCCAGTCAACTCAGGGGTTGAGTTGAAGGGGTTGAGCCCAAGCAGCTGCTATAACAAGCTTCTTAATATTCTGGGCAGTTCTGACAGAAGTATCCGTCATGGTATCTTAGATGAAGAGAGGAAAGCAGTGGAAAATTGTGGGAAGAAGGTCTTGGAAGCCCTGCATAAGTTGGGCCTTGAAGTCCCAAAGGTATAGAGTCAAGGAGGCCACAGTCAGGGCAGAGCCCAGGAGCATCTGGATGCTCTGCAGAAGTTTCCCTGAAGTGCACACTTAGGATTTGCCTGAGTCTTTATTGGACTGAATTCCAGACTTTCCCTCCTTTCATTTCCTGCTTTACTGATTTCTGACCCATGTCTTTTCAGAGTATGGACCCTGGTATCTTCCCTGCTGGCACATTTATAGGTCCTTCTCCCCCCTAATTCTTTTCAGTGGAAATTCCCTCACCCTTCCTTCTATTTTGTTTCCCAGGGTGTGAATCTTCGTCTTCCTATGTCCTAGAGTGCAACTTTCTCTATACGTTACCCACACGTGAAGCCTACTTACCATTCTTCTTCCTCATGTAATATTTCCCTGTCTCACCTCCCTTCACAGACATGAACTCTGGTAAGTTACTTTCACCTCTCTCTTCACCATGCCTAGGCACCCGTGATTTCTTTGTTGGTTTCTGGTGGGGGCCTGAGGGCTGCCATAGCCTGCCAAGGTGTCCTTAGTGAACTGAACCATTTGGGGCTCCTGGACATCATCACATACATTGCAGGGGTGTCTGGCTCCACCTGGTAAGAACTTGTTGGGTGTGTGTGTGTGTGTGTGTGTGTGTGTGTGTGTGTGTGTGTGTGTGCTGTCTATGGGGTGGGAATCCATAACCCACAGAATCCCACTCTACACATCCCCTGCTGTCTCCTGACCACACTTGCTCCATGCATAATGTTGAGCCTACCATCCCTCTGATATTGAAAGGGTGCCTGTGAGGACACAATGAATGACAAAGAATTTGGTGAAACTGTAAAGAGTTTGAGAGGAATGATGGGCTTTGTAGATGACAAGGCAGAGCTGTAGTATAAAGCCCTTTGGAAAGTAACCAGCTGCGTAAATAATGCACTGAATGGGCTAAAAGTCGATGGGTTTTCAGAGTGAAGGGCCATCCTGGTCTTTGTGGACTTCTAAGCACTTGGAAACCATAATGGAAGGGAAGAAGCAAGTAAGCAAGCATTTCTTGGGGGACTATTGTGTGCCAGGCACTGTGCTAATCAACTTTACAAATGCTCTCTTATTGGATCCTCACAGCAACCTAGGAGGTAGGTTCTATTATGCCCATTTTATAGTTGAGGAAACTGAAGCAGGCAGAGGTGAAATTGCTCGCCCAGGGTCCCATGGCTGGTAAGTATCTGAATTTGGGTCTTCTTGACTCCAGGGCTCATACTCTTTGCATTAGGGTGTCCCCTTATGGCCTAATTGCTTTGTAACTGGCCAGATCTTTCACCAGCTAGTTATACAGATGCTTTTCTCATCCTCAGGTGCATGGCCTCTCTCTTCGCCCATCCTGATGGTTGGGCAAACCTGGAGAAGGAAGAAATGGAGCTCAGGAGGTGGCTGCAGGAGGACCAGTGGGATTTCTCTGTTGCCCTGAATGGGGTCTGTGATGCTGCAGATAGGGATGACTATTCTGTTACTGACTTCTGGTCCTATTCCTTTGTCTACTACCTTACAAAGGAAGTAAGCTCTCCATCAGGACCCAGGGGAGCTGGGAGCAGGGAGAGGTTTCATCTCAAGGTGAAGGGGTTCCCATTCTACTCCCCATTTGTGTGAGTACCCTAACCCAGGCCTCCTGCTTGCTGGTCAACCAACTAATATTTCTTGAACACCTACTATGTGCCAGAAACTGTGCTAATAATTAGGGCTCTGTTGGGTGACCTCATGTTAACTTGTCAGTGGTGAGTCATGCAGGGTCCCTTCCAGCCTCACCTTAGTCAAAGGAGCCTTAGATTTAGAATCGGGAGATCTGGGTTTCAAATCCTGTCTCTGCTGCAGATTCTCTTTGTGACCATGGCATATACCTTCCCCTCCCCGGACCTCAGTTTCTTTACTTGAGAAATGACAAGGTTAGGGTAACAATAACGGTCTAGGGTCCTTTCCTGCTGCAAACCCTGTGAGTTGGCAACCTCTTAGCACCTCCTAGCTCCATGGGGGACCCAGCTCCCTGAACTGTTTTCCATTTCTCTGTATTGAAATCTCTTTTTCTTAACCCTTTCAGCTTCTACATACCTGTCTGTCTACTGTGCGAGGTCAGGCTATGAGTGGGGATGTGCCATATCCAATATTTGCTGCTGTCGACCATAACCTCATGAAAAGTGAAAAGGATATGAGTGAGCATGGGCCCTGCATCTCCCCTGGAGGAGATCTGGGGGGTGGTAGCAAGAGATCTGTCCAGAAGGCCCATTTTGGGCAGTGATGTCAGGCAGTGTATGGCCAGGTTCACTGCCCTGGGAAGGTCTCCATAACCCATAGAGCTGAGGTGCTTTGAGGAAGAATGTGCAGAATCTTCACAGAATTTCAGAGTTGGAGGGGATCTCAATGACCATCAAGTCCAACCTGTACCAGGACAAGAGCCCCCACTTCACCCTTCCTGACCAATGGATGCATTCCCCTGATGGACATGTGAAAGCCCTTCACCACCGGGCTCCCTCCCTGCTTTGCCAGCCCTCTCACGCTCAGTCCCACCCCGTGTAGTCCAACTTGGGACAACGCTAATCCGTCTGTGCTCCTTGACTATAACGATCTCTCTGCCTCTTCCTGCAAGCTGCCCCTTTTGTTAAATCACTCTCCCTCTTCATCTCCACAGTCTAGTGACTCCAATTACCTTCATTCAGTTCAATCCACATATTTTAAAGGAGACCTTTCTTGGTATCCTTGCTCCAACAAAGTCCTGTGAGATCACCATCTGCTCTGTATCATGATTATAGGTTGGTGGATGTGTGAGGTGATAGAAGGAGACCCATGCTAGTGAAATTGTGAAAGTAGAAATGAAAAGAATTGGTAAAATATTCTATATATGGGGTGAATGGGAATAAGGAATTGAAGATGGCAGTTAAGACTGAATGACTAGGAGGATGATGGTGTATTTGACAGTAATGGGAAAATATGTAAGATGAGAGCATTTAAGGAGAATGGTAGTGAGTTCTGTTTTAGACCCGTTGAGTTTGAGATGCCTATGGAATGTCCAGTTTGAGATTTCTTTAAGTCAGTTGGTGATGCAGAACTCTATCTCAGGGGAGAGATTATGGATAGATATAAAAATCTGGGATTCAGTCTTGTACAGGTAATGGTTGTACCCATGGCAGTTGATAAGATTACCAATGAAGATGATATAGAAGTAAAAGAGAAGAGGGCTTAGGACAGAGCCTTGGGGAACACCTACCCTGGGCATGTCTGTTTTCCTGATGATCCAGCAAGGCCTGGAGGGGAGTGGCTAGATAGGGAGGATGAGATGAATCAGTATCACAAAAACCTGCAGAGGAGAGATTATCTAAGAGGTGATGGTAATCAGCAGGATCAAAGGTCCCCACTGAGTCAACATTCTCATGACTCAGCCTCCCCAACTTCTTCAACCAATCCTCCTGTGACGCGGACTCAAGTCTCTTTGCCGTCTTGGCTGCCCGTCTTTGGCTGCTTCACAGATTGTCCCTGTAGTTCCTGTTCTGTGAACCTCAGAGCTAAACACCATCTTTCAGAGGAGGTATGAACTGAGGTGTGACACAGTGGGGCTGTCCCCTCATTCCTCAATATCACTCAAATAGCATCAGTTTGGGGGCTGCTGTGTCGCATGACTGATTCACGTGGAGCTCACTGCCGTGTCAAACACTCCCATCCTTCTCGGACAGACTGCTGTCTGACAAAGCCTGGACTTGAGAAGTTGCCTTTTGGATCTCTAGCCTCCTGTCCATCTCGTCCTTGAAAACTTGTCTTTTCCATCTCTGGTATAGACTGTGGGGTCTCTATTGGATTTCTTCTTGGATTTAGTCCCTACTTTGGTAGGGATCCTGTTCAGAATTTCTGGGATCCTGACTTTATTGTCTGTTGTGCTGACTGGTCATCCTTCCCAGGTTCATGCTGTCTGCAAATTAGATGAGCAGGTCATCTGTGCCTTTATTCAATAGTGGATATGATGAGGTACAGGCTCTGGGAAACCCCTTGAAGTCTGATTAAATCTTCCCACTTGATGACGCATTTGCAGAGGCCATAAGTTTTTCATTGTGGCTGGGCCCAAACCTCTGTTACTGGCCTAACCCTCCATTGTCCATCTACTTCCCACCCTTGAGCCTATCAAAATATCAATCCACCCCTGCATTAACCTCATTAACTCCTCCTGAAGACCCTCCCCAAACTCATTACTGGAGTCTGACCTCATTGACTTATCCTGAAGAACCTCCCCAAACTCCTCTTCTAGACCACCCCTAGATTCCTCTGCATGTAAGACCCCATCTTTACTCCATGTGGTGTGAGAGTGCCATAAAATGACCCACACAGACTTACTCTGGCCTGCTTGCCCAATGCAAGCATCACAGATACCTAGGCTCCTTAAGAGTCTACCCCATATGGCGAACTTTTAATGAACTTTCAATAAACTTTACTTTTATTTGGCTGAGAGAAGACTTGAGTTGAATTCTTTTGGCAGGACCCTAACCCTCTTTATGGGTAACCACATCATTTTTATGGTTCTCTGACCAGAAATCGAACCCGGGCCACAGCAGTGAGAGCACCAAATCCTAACCACTCGATTCCTTGTCAGGGAACCATAAAAACGAAGAGGTTACCCATAAAAAGGGTTAGGGTTGCTCTGGAGATCCCAAAATACCAACACACTGGGTCTTGCCAAAGAATTCCATTCAAGTCTTCTCTCAGCCAAAGAAAAGTAAAGTTTATTGAAAGTTTGCCATATGGGGTAGACTCTTAAGGAGCCTAGGTGTCTGTGATGCTTGCATTGGGCAAGCAGGCCAGAGTAAGTCTATGCTAGGTCATTCTATGGTGCTCTCACACTACATGGAGGGAAGATGGGGTCTTACATGCAGAGGAATCTAGGGGTGGTCTAGAGGAGGAGTTTGGGAAGGGTCTTCAGGGGGAGTCAATGAGATCAGACTCCGTAATGAGTTTGGGGAAGGGTCTTCAGGAGGAGTTAATGAGGTTAATGCAGGGGTGGATTGATATTTTGATAGGCTCAAGGGTGGGAAGTAGATGGACAATGGAGGGCTAGGCTAGTAACAGAGGTTTGGGCCCAGCTGCAATGAAAAACTTATGGCCTCTGCAAATGCCTCATCAAATGGGAAGATTCAATCAGACTTCAAGGGGTTTCCCAGAGCCTGTACCTCATCAGACAGAAATGTCAAAATAGCACAGGGACAAATACAGATCCCTGGGGGACTTCCCTGGAGACCTCATTTCAAGATAACTTTGAATCATGAACTACCCTTTGAATCTGCCCATACATATGGTGCTAAATTAATAAGCTATATTATTATGTAGGGTGCATATTTTTGTCTTTTCCCCAAGCATACTTTGTGAAGTGATTTGCTAAAGTCATGGCCAACATTTAAAACATTCCCATAATCTGCTAGATTAGTAATCCTGTTCAAAGGGATTGAGGTTAGTTAGGCATGACCTGTTCTTGGTAAAGTTACACCTCCTTGCCGTCACTCTTTCCTTCTTTAGATCTTCTAACTATTGCTAACATTATTTTTATTGTTCCCCTCCTCTTCCTCTACCTCCTTTTTCTCCTTTTTCTCCTCTTCCTTCAACCATCTCTTGATTAATCAATCTAGCATTTCCCCTAGAATCAAAGTTGAACTCTCTTGT
Source organism: Pseudochirops cupreus (assembly GCA_028627135.1). Taxonomy (NCBI): domain Eukaryota; kingdom Metazoa; phylum Chordata; class Mammalia; order Diprotodontia; family Pseudocheiridae; genus Pseudochirops; species Pseudochirops cupreus. The sequence continues at coordinate 69,886,168 of CM053582.1, forward strand.
CTGCATTTAGTTTACAGCTTATTCCTTTCATCCCCCTTTTTAAAAAACTAGGGTAACATTCACCTTTCTCTAGTCCTGTTGTCCTTCTCTCATTCTTTGTAGTCTTTAAGAGATCACTGAGAGGGCCTCAGCTTTCCCATCCAGCAGTATTGTTCAGTGCCAAAGGATTTCGTTCATCTGGGCGAGGGGACCTGAATTCATGAAGTTCTTCATGGTGTTCCCTTATTACCTCTTTACATATATTGAGTATCAACACTCTGTTAGACATTTTCATTTTGTCTCTGATAGTGCACAAATATTTTTCTTTGGGAGAGAACATAGAAGGAAAATAAATGAGGAATCTCTTCTTTCTCTCTCTTGTCAACTCTCATTGTGCTATACATCCCTAGTCAGTGCCATACCACTTCTTTGATTTTTCCCCTTCCCCTAACATAGCTTCCAACTTCCTTATTACCATCTTTAGGCTCCCTTGTCAATCTCTGTTCATTCTAAACTTTGACACTCCTGACAACATTCTTACAGACTGTTTCATTCACCTTCTATTCATCTTCTGTTGCTTGTCTCTGTTTCTATCTGCCGTAAATATGTTTTACAAAACTAGGTACTTTGATGAGTACCTTGTACATCCATGGTGGTCTCTTCACCTGGTTTTTATTATTCCTCCTCATCAAAATTGTTTCCTTTTGTCTTTAGAATTTTCATCCCTGAAAATTCCCCATGGCTCCTGGACTGACTTCCCTTATAACATTTTAGTCCATGTGTCCTAACTCTTCTCAGGACTGTTGGAGATCTACTCCACAAATCTGGCATGCATGTCAGAGTATGCCCAGATTTGCTCTCCTCTATCACAAAGTCTAGGAAAGAGTGGCCACTTTTTAAAAATTTGCTTTTTGAAGGGGAGAAGGCAGGGCAACTGGGGTTAAGTGACTTGCCCAGGGTTGCATGGCTAGTAAATGTTAAGTGTCTGGAGCTGGATTTGAACTCAGGTCCTCCTGACTCCAGGGTCAGTGCTCTATTCACTGTGCCTCCTAGCCACCCCAAGAGTGGCCACTTTTTAGCCAGAATCCCATCATTTCTATGTCAGTAGCTAGTTCATTCCTGTTAGTGAGGATCCTGTCCAGTCTGGTTGGTTCCTTAACCTTTTGAAGGATGAAATGAGCACTAATATAAGTCAGGAGTACATGGGCTCCTCTGTTTTCGGCAGAGAGGAAACTCTAGCAGTGATTTATAGAATCAATGCCCCCCTCTCCACAGTATCCCACCTTTGTGCCAGGTTGGTGATCTGTTCCCCAAGCTCCTCATCTATTTTCTCCTTCTGTCCAAGTGATCTTTAGTATACTCCCATGCCAATATCTCCTCTTTTTCTCTCTCCACTGATTTTCACCCAAACACTCTCCACCATGCTTTTCTTCCTTGGGTTTTCTCTAATTTCCTCAAATGAACATATGTTCTTACTATACAATGTTGTTCCACCCATTTTTATTTATTTTGCTTTAAAAAAAAACCCTTATATCATTCTAGAACCATCTTCTAGTCCTGGATCTCCCCGTGCCAAATCTTACTGGCACCTGTGAGTTCAAATATGTCTTCTTACTTAGCTGTATGGTCCTTGGCAAGTCACTTGATCTGATTTATTTATATTCAATTGCCCCAAAGTAAGTTACTATTGATCTTTTTCATGGATTTTTGCTTTCTCTGGACCTCTGGATGTCTTACTTTCTTTTCTTCATTATAACTACTGTTTTTGGTATCTAGCTTAGACAATCTATCTGCACACACACACACACACACACACACACACAATACACACACACGTATACACACACATATGCCTTGGTGGCATGCTCCCTAACTATGTTCATTGTTTCATCCCTCTGTGATTTATCAGGTCATCTTGTGTAATGATCTTAGGAAAACCCAGTCAACTTCTCTTGGTTTCTAAAGAGCAAGAGAGAAAAAGGGACCATTGTCTCTTCAACATGAATACTAAACTACTAAATAACAAGGCACAAGAAACCATAACATTTTCTCAGTAATTGCCAAACACAGGAATAATGGAAAAGTTACAGTCTACCTATAAGCCTGGATCACACTCCCACTAATGTACCCAGTATCCCCAAGGAAGGGCTAAGGCAAAGTGGCGTGGACTCATACTTCCAGAATCAAGCAGTAAGTCAAATGAGTAGAAAAACCCATGTGCCTGGGTCAACAAATTTGCTGCAATAGTCTTCAGAAATTTTGATCTCTTTAGTATGCACTATGCATCACTAGGTGGACAAAACCATTTTTTCATCTGATTGCTCTCCTCTTGAGCAAAGCCACTTGACTGCTACTCTTTGGTTAGTGAAGCAGTGTCAAGTTCTTTATAGCACATAGCTGCCAGTGGAAAGGCATTCATAAAGTATTAGGTTCTTTTAGCAAGATATAATATTATACTCTGGTAAAAAGCAGTTCCGTTGAGTGTGGCACCAGCCAAGCTGATCAGGTCTGTTCTCTGTGATCTTTGAAAAGTTCTCCCTTCTCAAACTGCAAAAGGCAGTAAAGAGTAACATAGGCACCACTGAAAGGTTTCCTGTCTCACAAGTGGCACTAGCTGATAATGAGCCTAAGAACTCTTTCCATAGAGGGAGGATTCTGATGTTCTCCAACCACCTTCTAGCACTTCCAGAGCTCTTCTCCAATCAAACAGCTACGGACTTCAGCTGCCAAGCCTGCCTGTCAGGCTGCTCAGTCCCTATCAGCTTCTATAGCAGCAGTTCTTAACCTGTGGGTTGTGATGCCTTTGGGGGTTGAATGACCCTTTCACAGGGGTCGCCTAAGACCATCGGAAAACACTATTTCCGATGGTCTTAGGAACTGAGACACTGCTCCTCTATCTGTCTCCAGGCTGATCCACCTACATGCAGATATGGCCACATATGAGTATTAAAGGGTCACGGCATTAGGAAGGTTGAGAACCACTGTTCTATAGCCTGCATTTTGTCAGGTGCTTCTCTCTATGCCTTCTCTTCTCATCTTCTGACTCCTCCTGTGCTCAGCTTCTCTTATCCTATTTTCTATACCTTCTGGTTTTCTGCATATAATTTATAAATGCTTCACACCAGGGCCTCCTCATAAATGGTGACACATTTCTATCTTATGATGTGAAACTAAAAAATTCCATCTTTCTGGCAAGAATGATCTCAATAGTCCATAACTGTTCTATGCATTCTAAAAAGATATTGGATTGACAATTTCTATTTAATGTTCAAATTATTCACATAACCCTATGTTAATGAGCAGATAGACCACAATGCCCTGCAGTCTTCTGTACCTCAATTGATCTGTCTTCCATCAGACCATGTTGATAAATTTATGTAAGACAGTTTTCTCTCAACTCCACAGGAAATCTGCGTCTCTCCTTAATCATTTTTTTGAAGGTTGAGTTTCTTTTCAAGTTAATTTTGTCATTATCTTTCACATGAATACTCTTTATTTTGCTCCCTTAAGCAACTGAAAAGGTCACGTAATAAAGGGATCACATTTACACACACAACACTTAGAGTAATCCCCCATGAAAGCATTGAACTTGGGCTTGCTGTTGGGGCACTAATTTATTAGAGAGTTAGAGATTCACTGGAATTTATGAGTTTTCCACGATTGTTTTCAGACTCAGCGACCTTGTTGCTTAGGTGCCCTTCTTGCCTGAAATTTTCACGGGCTGGATTATGTGGAAAGGATTCAGTGTTTCTTGAAGCATGCCTGACAGCATGACATTTTGTGCTCAGTGGAAGTCATTCTCCTCAACTATGTTCCTTGTTTCATCCCTTTGAGATTCAATTTATCAATTTGTGAAATATTTTAAGGATGCCCCAGTCAGCTCCCCTTGTTGTACAGATAAGAAATGCAAAGGCAAACACACTTTGGTGTTACTAAACAGGCCAACATCCTTGCCTTTGAATCTACCATGTCTGAAAATCACACTTACCATGATTATGGATGTGGTGTTCTAGACAACTCTCTAGAACTTTAAATTGCTGAGAAAGTGACATCCTGCATTGGTACAGGGAGTTTTCCTCTCCTGAGAATTCCCCATGTCAATAAAACAGGTTTTAAATACTCTAGTCCTTATCCCTATATTTATGGTGTATATCATTATATATTTACTGCTGGTCTCCTCTGGTAGAATGTAAGCTTCTTGAGACTAAGGATTCCTTTATTCTTTGTATTTATAGCCCAGTACCGAGCACATAGTAGACTCTTAATACATGATTGCTTGCATGGTTGATTTTAAATACCTGAAGACAGCCAACATAACCAGCCTTCTCTTTTCTTATATTTCTTACTATTTGAGGAAAGGAAAGAGAATTGGACATCTTCATCCATCTTCATGATTTTAAACAGTTGTAAAAGCAATAATTGTCACTCCTATATTCATAGTGCTGTAAGGCCTAAATATCATTCCCCAAAAGAACTTGGGGAAGTAGATCATGCAAATGTCATCTCCCTCATTTTAGAGATGAAGAAACTGAGGCAGGTCAGTGAGGGAAGTGACTTGACTATTGTTACAAAAATAGAAAATGTCAGAACAGTGATTCAAATTGGGTTCATGGTGCTCTTTCCACTAAATCTGCTGCTATCCACAAGGGAGATTTTAGATAACTCTGGAGGAGAATTTACTTCTAGGATGGCCAATTTAGGTAACCAAAGGAGATCATGGATTCCTCCTCTCTAAGAATCTTGTGGTTGGTTCATCTTCTGAGGATGGCTTAAGGGCTAGAATTATTGGCTCCTCCAAGGACCATCAGGCTTGGACTAGGAGGCATCTAGCTGTGAACAGATAAATTTCTCTAGGCTTCCTACCTGGAGAGAGAATTCGTCTCTCAGCCGCCTCTGCTTAGGCCCTGGGGCTGAGTCAGAAAGAAGGGATATTATTTATATTGTGACTTTTCTTATCAGGAAGTATTGTGAAAACCATCCTGGGAGAACTGTTCGACTTGGTTTACATCTTCCTGGGAGATGGAGATTGTCTGCCCATCCTGAAAGATCTACAGACTAAAATGACAGGTAGGAAGCGATAGTGGTAGGTCCTGTAAGGTGTTCATTACCATGGAGAGAGCTCCTCCCTTGAGCAGAATCTCCTAGGACGTCAAAACTGGAATGACCCTTAGACTCATTTTGCAGAAAAAGTACAGGTGGGATTTATTTTAGAACCAACAAAGAGTGAGGGGCAGAGTTGGAAGATGAAGTAGGTTCTGCCTACTTCCAATCTAGGCTTCTTGCTACTACACAGTGAGGGATTAATCCTGAAGTGTGGGTGGGTATCCTTTACTTAGGTCTGTTATCTCTTATTAATTCTGCCCTCAGGAAGTCCTTGATCTGATGCATAAGAGAAGATACCAATTTTTTTGACAGCTCCTTATTTAAAAGAGAAGACAATTTTTACCTCTAAGATTCTCTGGCGTGAAGTTTAGACACAGTCCTGCACTTGAGGAATCATGTAGTTTGAGGGAAGAGGTATATCTGTACCACTGTAAGAGCCCTGGCTTGATAATGTAGACCTTACTTCAGAAGGTTCCCAGTTTAAGGGAAGAGATTTGGCACTTGAGATAGAAAACTCAGTTCTGACTGCATCTCACTGTAATGCTCTGTAGTGACACCTAGCCTTATAGCCAGTGAGATGTGATAATGTTGAGGTTTGCGGTTTGGGGGTGCTCGAGACCCCAGAATAGCAGCATTCTGGGTCCTGCCAAATGAATTCGATTCTCAAGCCTTCTTTCAACCAAAGTAAAACAAAGTTTATTAAAGATTCACCGTAATAGGTAGACTCTAAAGGAGCCTAAGTATTTGTGACACTTGGACAAATGGGTCAGAACAACCGGACACAGAGTAATCTCGGTGTCTTTATGGAGGCAAGATGGATTTTATATATAGAAAGATTGGGAAGATTTAGGGGTGATCTGGAGGAGGGGCTTGGGGAGGGTCTTGAGGAGAAGTCTAAGGAGGACCTTGATGGGACTGAGGTCAGACTCCAGGAATGGTATTAAGGGTGGGAAATAGCTGAAGGCTACCTGGAGATGACAGACAATGGAGGGCTAGGCTAATTTAAGGGTAACAAATTCCGGTATAGATATTTTGATAGGATCAAGGATGGAGAGTAGCTGGGCAATGGAGCTCTACAGCTGGGTTAAGAGTAACAGATTGGTGCCTAGCAATAATGAAAGGCTTACAGCCTCAGGTAAATGCTTCATCAAGTGAGAAGATTCAATCAGTGGTCAAGGAGTTTCCCAGAGCCTGTACCCCATCAGTAAGGGGAAGGAGGAAGAGCGGAATATGAGGGCAGGAAGGATTGCAACAAGCCTAAGGATAGATAAGAAAGGTTGACAGTATGGGCACAGAAGCAGAGATAAAGAATAATTTTTCAGTTTTGTTCTCAAAACTCTGGAGGACTACCCAAAGAGCCTCAGGTGCTATGTCCTCCAAAAACATTTGACAAAATTTTTTGGGTGAAGATCCTCTGTGAGGCCTAGAGTGAGTTGGCCTAGGTGCTGATATTCAGGGCACATCAGGATGCATCTGAAGTCCAGAAGGATGTGTACACTGCTTTCTACACTTCTTGGCCTACCTTCCTCCGACTAACTGAATTTCTGAGTAGACTGCTATGACACAGAGCCACTCAGTCAGGATATTTGTAGCTGTGTGGGACCATGGCCACCAGAATCAAAAGTTTGGAGTCTGAGTCTGAGACCAGAAAAGGTCTTTATTCTTTCTCATGAGAAAGGGCACAGCCCTTGTTGCTCAAGCAGGATCTGCCAGGGAGTGCAAGATGTGGAAGCTTGCAGGCTTCTTTTGTCCTAATCCTAATTCCACCTCTAACATCTGTCCTACTTCACCATTGGGTGGTGAGGCAAGCTCACAATCTTTTACTAGTTACAATCTTTTACTAATTGGTGAAAAGTAATTTCAATCCTTCATTATCCTAATTATTCATAGTTTATCTTTACCCTATCAGAAAGTTATGTTTTGCAATCCTTCATCACGCATTTCCTTTCACCAAATTTGGAAGCACCTAATCACAAGTGGATTAGTATGGTTTTCTTTCAAATTACCTCATTTTGGGGAAATGTGGGCCATCCTTCACATTCCCAAGGCTACTGTCTGGTACTTTTATCAGTAGCCTTATTTCAGCCATTTTTGTAGTTCTGTGGAAACTTAACCCTTTGCTATCTCTCACAGAGCCATGAGAGGGGGTAGGGACTGATGCATCTTCTTTCTGTCCACAGAGAGCAAATATTTTTCTGAGGCTGCAGAATTTATCAACCAGAAAATTAATGTCTGGGCTTGGAGCTCTGTAGAAGAATGGGAACAGCTCCTTGAGGAATTACTCACAAAGCCCATGGATGAACATTTCTTGAAAGACAGTGAGTGAAATTTGAAAATTTCCCTGCTGCGGTAGTTTGCCTTCTAGGGGTGGGATGGGGGGGGCATACCAGTCCTCTATCTAATGTTAGATGGCCAATGTGTTCCCTGACAGGAGGTGAGGACAGTAGGGAGTGGGATATAATCAGCCAAACTTCTGCAGGATATTATAGCTCAAGGACTATGTTAAGAATGCCGGTTCCAAACCCCTTTTCTTCATGGTCATGAAACTGAGGGTCAGAGAGGGGCAAGGTTGGTCCAAGATCCAGTTCTCAAACTAGATTACACCAAGATCATAGAATTTTGAGATATAAGGGATCTTAGAGTTGAGTTAATCCTACCCACTTATATTATGGATAGAACAATTGAGGTTCAAAGATTATAAATAGGTTGGGCACTGCCACATTATCAGTAAGCACCAGGGACAGGTCTCAAACTCAGATCTCAGGGCTCTCATTTCTTTCCTTTTTCTACACAGCTTAGCTAGCTTTTTGGTCCTTGTGTTTTACAACACTGGACTTCTTTCATACACATTTTTGATTCTGATTTCTCTTCTTCTAGGCAGTGTCCTAATGTTCATAAAGTTTTTACGTAAGACCCCCCCTGTGTCTCCTCGGATGGAAATGGGGAAGAACACACAACTTTCTGTATCACTATGGTAAGGACTTTTTAGGATCATAATATTTGAATAGAAAAGGACTTGGAGTAGTCCTTTTGGACCTTTCCCCCATCAGTCACCCCTATTCAATCTAGATCTGGGCAGCTGTATAGCATCTCTGGAAGTGGTTGTCCCCTTTCTGTTTGAAGACTTTCAGTGATGGTAATAACATCCTCAGATAGCCCATTCTAAATTGAGACAAGTATCTTTGTGATGCTATCATATCAGCATGCATTTAGTAAGCACTTGACATATTTCTGGCACTGTGCTAAGCACTGGACATACAAAGAAAGATAAAAACTCCAGTTCTTGCCTTCTAGAAGTTTGCAGTTTAATAGTGAAGACAACATGTAAACAAGTATGTACAAACAAGATAGAGACAGGATGAAATCGGAGAAATCAAGAGCAGAAAGTCACTAGTATTAAGGAGGACCAGGAAATGCTTCTTTCAGAAAGCAAGACTTGAAGGAAATGAAGGAAGCCAGCAGGTAGAGGTGAGGAAGAAGAGTGTTACAGGCATGGGGACAACCAATACAAATGCCCAGAGTTAATGGATGGAGTGATGTGTTGGGAAGTGTTTCCTCATATCTAGGTGAAATTTGCTGTCATAATATTTTCCCTTCTCTATTGCTCCTAGTTCTGCTTCCTAGGGCCAGCCAGAGCAATTAAATCAGTCTTTCCCGTATTCACCATTCACATATTTGTAGACAGAATGTCTTCCTCTATCCACCCTCCTTTTTTCTCATCCCACCAAAGGTCATCCTTGGAACCCTTTTGGCATGGGGGACCATAAAAAAGTTAGAAGTAGAGAAAGAAAGCAGGAGTGGGAAGTGTGAAGGGGATTTTGAGGGGGGCAGCCATAGAATGACTTCTTAGTGCATGGAAGAAAATGTGCCTCTGGTTGATGGTAGGTAAGGCCACAGCTAGCCATAAGAATGAATATACTCACATCTCTGAGGTTTCTTTGCTTTCTAGGTTATTGCTCATGTGATCCTGATTCAGGAATGTGTTGGGCCAGCTCCAGCTCTGAGATTCTGTGATTTCTTGAGAGAATCTCTGGTCTTTTTGCTCCCCTTTCTCCCCCCCCCCCTCCACTGCAGAAGCCATTGAAGACAAGCATCTCACAGACCCAGAAAGGATACATTTGATTGATGCTGGCTTGGTTATCAACTCTGCCTATCCTCTGGTCTTGCCCCCAGTTCGGAACACTGACATCATCCTGTCCTTTGACTTCAGCGCAGGGGATCCATTTGAGGTAACAGGAAGGGCATTTTTCTCTTCAAAAGACCCTAGTTGGGGCAATCAAGTAAGAAAGAGCCATTGCTTGGGATATGAGACGTGGGCCTAATCTCCAACTCATGGTATGACTTATATTCAGTCCTTTTCTCTCTCTGATTAGCCTCACTTTCCCTCTCCAGAAAGTGGAGGCTTGAAAGCCTCTAGAGACCCTTCAGGCTCTGGAGTCCTCAGGTGGTAGCTACAGTGGGTCTGTGTCCCCTCTCCTCAGACCATCAAGGCCACAGAAAAGTACTGCAGAGCCTGTGCTATCCCCTTCCCTCCTGTGGATGATGCTAAGCTGGACCAAGAAGCCAAGGCTCCCTCTGACTTGTACATCTTTGAAGGGGAGAATGCACCAACTGTCATGCACTTCCCACTTTTCAATAAAGTGAATTGTGGCAGTGAAGGTATGGATTTGGGCTGCACAGCCCCTGAGGTGCCTTGCAATGGGTTGGTGGAGGTGGGGTAAAGAGCATTGTGGTACTGGGTTCAAAGGGCTTCCTGTGGGGTTGCAAGCCTGAGCTTTGGTGAAGGATGCTTATCTGCCGAAAGAGAGATTTTACTGGCCTCCAGGGCACCTTAAGTTATGATCTGTACTAGTCCCCTCTATTTTAGTCCTGCCTGAAATGAGACAATGCAGCAGCCAGTGTAACAGGGGCTTAAGTACCAGTCATCTGGGTGGTGGTGGTGGAAGGATTTGAGACTTATAGAGATTTGCTAGAGAAAGTAGCCTGGGTGAAGGAACATGAGTTGAGCTCAGTGTGGCCAGGGGGGTATTCATCCTCTTCCACAGATGTGGCAAGTACAAGGCATGTTCCCGGGGGTAGTTTGTGTGCATTTGCTTTGGCTCTTGGATTGTACCTGATCCCACAACTGCCTAGCCACAATTGCTAGACAAGACATTGGAACCTCTAGAACTATACATGAATTTTGGCTTTCTGAGACCTTTCAAAACCTATTGTCAGTCATGTGCATTCCCTGTGGCCTGACAAGCCATCACTAGAGCTGGTGTTTTGATAATCCTGAACCCAGGTACTCCTAACATGGTAGATTTGGTGGATGAGGAGAAATACTTTTTGTGCTTGGAGAAACAGAGGCAGAGGTAACAGAAAAAGAGAATCAAGCCTCAGGATGGCAACAGCATGTTGTCAACCCAAGCTTGAGCAGAGTAGAGCTGTGGTGGGGCCCTCTCCACACACTACGAATTCTCATGGTAAGTATGTTTTAGAAGCATTCAGGACTCCACCTCTTTCTTGATCTAGTCAGGTTCTCCAACCTTTTTTTTTTTTTTTGCCATTACCAGCTAGGTTTCCACCAATGTCCATCTTATAGAAAGTGGCCATCCTCTTTAAGAACCAGAAGAATTTAGTGTGAGATGAGGAAAGAGATACTCTTAGGATGCTAGTGTTTTTGGCTTATTAGGTCCATATCTAAGAAGCAACACCACAGTGCTGGGCCCAGTTTCTTTGAGTCCTATTTGATCTTGGGTAAGGTTCGGAAGAACTAATTCATGCACTGTAATTTCACACTGTCCAAGAGATTTGAGTCAAATCAAGCCAACTAGCATTAATTAAGTGGGTACAATAATGAGGCCTGGGGTCAACTAGATGGGGGCTGCTCATCTCAGAGGAGGAAAGAAAATCGGGACTAAGTCAGGAAGGAACCAGCCTTGTTCACACTGGTTTCCCATGTTTGCCCATGGATCCCAGTCAGCTATGCAGGCAGGAGCTAATATTCTGATGTGCTCCTCAGTGCCCTCAGCAGCAGCCAGAAAGCCTTCTTCCCTGGCTTGGTGGCTTGTTGAGTTATCAGAAATAACTGGCAGCATTAGTTCTAATTTCTAATTTAGTGAGCCTGATAAAGTTTCAGTGCTAATCCAGAATGCAACAGTGTCACCAGCTAAAGGTCAGAAGACCTACAATCTCAATGGGGTGTTCTCTCCACAGTGAGCTCTACTGCATATGACCATTGTAAAACACTTCACAGGTAATCTGTCTAAGTATTCTGAAGTTGGTAACTAATTACAATATTACCAAATGCCCCATGACTTTGTAGTATTAACACAGTGGGTTACAATCTGTGGACTGTCTCCTTTTATATTCAGTAAATTCTTGCTACATCTCTCTAAAACTTTTAGCTCTTTTTCTCTTATTACTTGTCCAACCCAATTCCCTTCTCCCTCCTAAATGCCACATCAGGTACTCATATCACACTAAACCAAACATCAGGGACAAATTTATAACAGCAAAATTTCAAGGTTTCTAACATCCCACTTTTCATATTTCAAAGATTTAGAACTGAGAGGGCCCTCAGAAGCCATGTAGTTCTTATCTTCAAATGAGAAAACTGAGACCCGGAAAGTATAAGTGACTGACCTAAGTACAAACAGATTGTAAGTACCAGAGGCAAGGTCTGAAAATGTCTTATGAGACTATGAATCCAGCACAATTTTCCACTATTGATTGCAGGAATTTGCCAATTTTAAAAAGTCTATTAATTAATTTTAGTTTTCAACATTCATTTTCATAAGATTTTGAGTTTTACATTTTCCCCTCCTCCCTCCTCTGCTCCCCCCCAGATGGTATATAATCTGATATTATATGTACTATACATGTACAATCACATTAAAAAAGTTTCCACGTTAGCCACATTGTGAAAGAAGAATCAGAACAAAAAGGAAGCACCATAAGAAAAAAAAATAACCAAGAACCAGAAAGAGAAAATAGTATGCTTTGATGTGCATTCAGACTCCTTGGTTCTTTCCCTGGGTGTAGACAGTATTTACCGCCATGAGTCTTTTAGGATTAAATTGACTCGGATCATTGCATTTCTGAGAAGAGCTAAGTCTATCAAAGCTGGTCACTGAACAATGTTGCTGTTACCGTGTACAATGTTCTCCTGGTTTTGCTCACTTCACTGAGCATCTGTTTATGCAAATCTTCCCAGGTTTTTCTGAAATCTGCCTGCTCATCATTTCTTATGGAACAATAGTTTTCCATTGCATTCATATACCACTGTTCAGTGATTCCCCAATTAATGGGCATCCCCTCAATTTCTGATTCTTGGCCAACACAAAAAAGTTGCCATAAATATATTTGTAAATGTGGGTCCTTTATCCTTTTTTATGATCTCTTTGGGATACAGACACAGAAGTGGAATTGCTGGATCAAATATTTTTGATGGTCCTTTGGGCATATTTCCAAATTGCTCTCCAGAATGGTTGGATCAGTTCATAACTTCCCCAACAATGCATTAGTATTCCAATTTTCACACATCTTCTCCAACGTTTATCCTTTTTCCTGTTTTGTCATGTTAGTCAAACCTCCCTACTTCTCTGGTAGTAGTCTCATGTCAGAGACATCATCTCTTGACTTTCAGTTACTGTTACTCTGTCAACAGTTATCAGACTTTTAGACATAGCTGCTGATCTAACAATTATGGAAATGATGCTTTAATAACAGTAGCTAGCACTTATGTGGTGCTTTACTTAGTTTGCAAAGTATTTTACATATGTTATTTCATTTGGTCTTCACAACAACCCTGTGATGCCAGGGCTCTTATTATCCCAATTTTACGGATAAGGAAACTGAGGCGATGGAGGTCAAGTAACTTGCCCAGGATCACACAGCTAGTAAGTATTCTGAGGCAGGATTTGAATTCAGGTACCACATTCTTTCCATCTGTGTCACCTGGTAAGCAAAGAAGCATTTACTATTTTCCAGGCACTTTGTTAAGCAGTTGGGATACAAAGAAAGACAAAAGAGAGTTCTCACTTTCAAGGAGCTTACCATCTAGTAGGGGAGACAACATGCAAGCAGCTATATATGAAGGAGACATAGACAAGATAAATTGGAGATAATCAATTGAGAGAAGTCACTAGAATTAAGGGGAATCAGGAATCCACTTCCTGTAGAATTGTGGTTTTAACTGGGACATGATGGTAGCTACGGAAACTAGGAGGCAGAGATGAGGAAGGAGAGAATTCAAAGAATGGGATTCATAGCCAGTGAAAATGCATGGGATTGGGAGATGGAGTGTCTTGTGTCCTAGGAAAAGCAAAGAGGCCAGTGTCACTGGATGAAGAATATGTCTGCCTGTTTGTGTGTGCATGTGTAGGCAAAGTGTAAGAAGAGTGGAAAGGTGGGGGACGTGGAAGGTCATGAAGAGCTTTGAATGCTAGAGAGAAGATTTTGTGTCTGATCCTGTAGATGCTAGGGAGCCATTGGAGTATTTTAAATGGAATAGGATGATGTGACAAAGTCAGAGCCCTGCTTTAGGAAAATCATTTTGCTGGCTGATGGAGGATGAATTGGAGTGGGGAGGGACTTGAGACAGGCAGAGCCACCAGCTGGCTCTTGTGGTAGTCCTGGTGTGATTTGATGTGGACCTGCACCAGAGTAGTGGTAGTATTAGAGGAGGGAAGGGAGCATATTTGAGAAATGTTACAAAGATGACATTAATAGACTTTGTCTACTGATTAGATACAGAGGATGCATGGTTGAAGGAATTAAGTATTGGTAAGTAAAAAGGCTTTGGCAGACATCTTCACTGTTATCAAGTATGTGAAAGGTAAGAAATATTAAGGCATTCTTTTTTTTGTGAGAGCCTTTGATTTGAGGTTGGTTGATCACCTGTGAAAGATGTCAGAGACCAGAATTCTGTACAAGTATGTGAAAGGAGAGTCCCTGTGAGGTCCTTTCCTGCTCTGAGATTCTGTGTCCACCTGTTCTTCGAGTTGCTTTCATGACAAGGCTCCAGAGCTAACTCTCTTCTAATGAGGAGGGCACAGAGCAGAAAGGGTTGTTTGGTGACATCATGGTTTCTCTGTTTCTGTCTTAGAGATCATTAAGAAGAGACGTCAGAAATATTCTACATTCTCCCTCTCAAAATATTCTGATGAAGAGGTGTGCCAACTCCTGGAGGACTCAAAGGCAAATGTCAGAAACAACAGGGACACTATCTTAGTAAAGGTCCGTGAATGGGGAGGGGGTCCTTAGGAAGCAGCCTCACTAGCTTCTGCCTGACAGAGTACACACATACTGGGACTGGCTTCTGTCCCCTGGGAGCAGCTGCCATTCTCTCTGCCCTTTTGGGAGAGGCCCCCATTCACCTTCTCAGTTAAATGCTTCAAGTGACTGACTTGTTTTAGGACCTTAACATTTTGCTTTGTACCCTCATGCTTAATGTGACTTGGTCACATTCTCCTTACTCTTTCCCAGGCACAATAAAATGTCAGCTTGACTCCAAGGGTCTCTTGTTCCGTCCTTTACTCAGTGCTATTTGCAGAAGCTTGGAGTTTGCAGGAGGAGTGCAGATCCCAGGGTCAGAATGATGGAGTATAGGCTCTGGGAACTCCCTTGAAATCTTCTTGAATCTTCCCTCTTGATCTGGTGTTTGCCTGAGGCCATAGTCCTTCCATTATCGATTCCCAAGTCTCTGTTACCTTTAACCTAGCCTAGCCCTCCATTGTCTGTTACCTCAGTATTGCCTCATCCTACTTCCCACCCTTAGTCCCATTCCCTTAGTTCATGGCATCTGACCTCTGTCCCATCAAGATTCCTCCTCAAGACCCTCCTTAGACCCATCCTACCAGACTACTAGACCTTTCCTAAATCCCTCCCACAATCTTTCTATATATAAGACCTATCCTATTTCCATGAAGGTGCTCAGATTCCTTGAGTCTAGCCAATGGTGAGATTCCTTAACTGTCTACCCAATATGATGAATCTTTGACAAACTTTGTTTTACTCTGACTGAAAGAAGACTTGGGTAGAATTCATTTGGGCAGGACCCAGTATGTCAGTATTTTGGGGATCCTGAGTATCCCCAAACCTCAACATTTTAAACCCCAACGTTTTGGTTCCCTGACACTGGGAAAACGGCTAATCTCACGTACTCCAGCCAAGAATGGAGGGTGCGTAAGCTTCCCACTCTCCCTATCCCCTCCTGCTCTCCAAGAACCCTGGAGGCACTTTTCAGGCCTGACCTCTCAGGCCCCATCAGGTCAGACAGCTAGGAGGCCGTGCTGCACTCAGCCTGACGCTCTCAGGTTCTTGGGCCAGCAGGTATTTTCGAGGCCATGGCCCTGGGCACGTCTTCTGAAGCATGGAGGACAAGAATAGAGGCCTCCGTTTGGAAGTGCGTGCTGAATTCCTTCAGCTCCCTCAGTGCTAGGGAGTCGGGAGAGCTTCGGGTACCATTTTGTCCTTCATTTTGTCTTGTTATCTTTTGTTTGTTTCTTGAGTCTAGGTCCTCATTTATGGACGAAGGGACTTCCAGCCCCCGTGCCTATAATGGGCCAGTCTTTTCCAATTCCCAAAAGTCTGCCTTTGGGTTGTCTTTTACAAAATTGGGAAAAACTCAGTTTCTCTAAAGAACTTAAAAAGAAAAAGCTGATATCTTTTTACAGCACCGTTTGGCCTCAGTATCACCTAGAGTACGATGAAGCCTGGCCCATATTGGGAACTTTTCAGCACAGTTCTCTCTTACAGTTAGAGTTATTCCGTCATCAAGAAGGAAAATTGTTGGGATCTGCTCACCTTGGATCCCCTGCTGGCCCGCCTTCCTCACTCACCCTCCCCGGGGTCTTTGGATGTCTCTGGTTTCCTTCTCAAACAGAATTGCCCCCCCCCCCCCCCCATGGGCTTAAAAATGCAGCTTTATTGTTCCATCTTCTCTTCTCTTCTCGCTCTCTCTCCTCTTACCCCTCTCCCTCCCCTCGCTCCCCCTTTATCTCCCCCTGGGCAGACTAAGTCACATGCCTCAGCAACAGGGGCCAGAAGACCTATCCCGTTGGATGACAAATGCTCAATGCTGTTAGTCCAAAGTTCATATTCCAGTAAGGCAAACAGCCTTATCAGGGCTCTGGCTCCTAGCGCCTTGGAATGCAACAAGTCACCCAGAAGGCAGCAGGAGGGAACAATGGGGGTTGGGGGCCCAACAAATCCCCCTTTTCTTTTTAAACAATACACTAGTGGGGGATTCACAATCTGGGCTTTCAATGCCCCCAAGGAGTTTTGTGAGACATGTACAGCACAACGCAAACATATGGGAATACAGCACAAGAGGAGCATCAGGCACAACAAAACAATTCCTAGGCAGAGCCCAATTTTCCAGCCCCATGCCCACCATGGAATAATCCATAACTTTTGTAAAATGTCATCTACCACATCATGGGGCGTCAGCTGAGCACACTTGGCATGGTTCAGATCCCAAATAAGTTGATCTAAATCTAACATGTCACTTGTAGCGTTTCCACCTTCAATAAGGCCGTGCAGGTGATTTTTAATAGCTTGCCAATGCAGGGCAGATGCACTGGGGGCAGGGAAGGCACAGAGTTAATGCTTTACAGCTGGGGGGAGGGAAGGGACAGAGTTAACCTGATTTCACAAACTGATGGTACATACACAAGACTGAAGTTACAACTATGCCACAAAATTCACCCCAAAATATTACAAAGGCCATCATGTCATTTTCCCCCTTTAACAAATAAGACACAAATTCTTTTGGGGATCAGGGATGAAGGTCTCAGCTTCTCAGGTTGCTTCACGCTGAGAATGGATGTGGAGCTGTCCTTGTCTCAAATAGATCAGTCCAGAGGACAGGGGCGGGGGGTGGGGGGTGGGTGGGTGCTGCGGCCAATGTCTGGAACTTAGTAGATGCCAGATCCAAGGGGGTGTTGGGTAGCACTTCAGGCAGTAGTTCATCTGAAATTGGAATGCATTCAGCCTAGAAGACACAAATCTAGGAGAGAGATTAAACAAACAAGAGCCAAAAGCAGTAGGAAAAATGACCAGAAGCAGAGTGAGCATGGGCTAGTATTATCCATTGCTCCGACTATTTACCTTAAGCAAAAGAGGTTTCTGACTTAAACCTCACAACTGAATAGCAGACATACACACTTGTTTCACAAAGCTTGTCTACCCTCTAATTAGAAGAAAGAGATACTTCAGAAACCGAATCTCTTACGTATAATTATACATTCAGTTGCAGATGTTAACTTTTGCTTAGTTCATGGAATAACTACAAATTGAGATTTAAAACAGCAAAGTGTCTTCTGCAAAACATCCTTTCTAGAAGTATTTCCTGTATGAAAGCAACATACAGTATACCACAAAGGTTTACCAGGACTCATATGCATAATTAATTCCTGTTCTATATTCCAAATTATTACCAAAAACCAATAAGTAGAAGTCAATTATACCAACTTTAAAGGGCCAGTTTCAAAACTGACTCATCAGTGAGTCTTTTTTTTCCTTTTCTTTTAACTGCTGCCCCTCTCCTATCCTCCTTCCTTGTGGGGGAGTGGAGAATTCCCTTACTTAATCTGATAAGGCAGTCTGCCTGAAACTAAAATTCACAGTAAGTTTGAACATTACAGAATCTATATACAATTAATAAAATGACCAGAAATCTTACAAGGTCTTTGTATAATTACTAAATTTTCCTTTACAAATTTCAAATTTCTTATTGCCCCTTTCCTGGGATTGATGAGGTTTTTAGGGGCCACTTAACCCCTCCTATACACATTAACAGCCAACAATCTTGGTCTTTAAAGGTAAATTTCTTATCTTGTGTCCCTCATCTTAAAGGGTCTTATAAAACATTTCTTAATAAGAATATTTCCCTTTTTCAAAAACAATTTAACACAATTTCTAAATTCTCTGATCATAAAAATCTTTCCCACATAATTGACAAAACTTAAGGGGTTTCACTGGTCTTTTCTTCACATAGTTCATAACAAAAGTGTTTACCAGTAACACAATTATTATGTTCTTACATTTAAACTTTTAAATTCAAAACCCATTTAATTGCCAATCCGATGACCTTAATTCAGCTGGATGTATTTTGCAAATTGAGCTACATTTCTCTCTATATATTTTTAATTTGCTCAATAAGAGTTCTACAAAAACACATTTCCAATTCACATTGCACAGAGGATCATTCATAACTACAGGTAAAGGTGTATATACCTGGTTTTCTGAATAGCAGAAGTAACAACATATAACATAA
>CM053582.1:69904613-69928216 GCA_028627135.1 Pseudochirops cupreus
TCCTGGCTGTCACTCTGTTTTTTCACAATATATGGGGATTTTGCAATTTAGATACCATAATAACACAATGACATTATAACATTAATTGCATTTCCAAAATGAGTAGAGGCTTTTTCTCCTCCAGCATTGTCTTTCTTATCTGATCTGGTTTGAGGCTTCAGCTGGCCAGATCAAAGATTATAAGGTTACCTTATTTTCCAAATTACAGTTATTTCAGAAAATATTACAGCACTTAGGTCAGAGTGTCCCATTCCCCATATTCCACTCCTTTGAATAACATAGTTCCTAATTCTAACAACATTTAAACAAACAAACAAAAATTGCCTTTGTTACAACATAGATGACACCTATTCCTTCTCACGTTTTAGATACCAGTTTACAATCTGCTGGGCTAATCATTTTAACTGCTTCTTTTGGTTCTAGTGACAATTACAAATATCTTTAAATTCTAATTTCTTAAGTCTGAAACATTATACGTTTCATTTATATCCAAATTAACATACATAACCAGATCCTTAGATTTCCAAATTACATAATTTAGAAATGTTTAAAACTTATATTCTACTAAAAAACTTTAGGTGAATGCATTTCCAAACTCCTTTACACAGGAATTAAATTATAACTTTATAAATTTAAACCACTGTATACATTTTCATAACAGCCAAGAGTTCAAATGATCAATCTGAACATTGTTTACATTTGTACCCAAATAAAATGGTCACACATTTTTCCAAATAAATCCAAATGCCAATCTATTCCCCAGAAATATCTTTAAGCCAACACATGGCCTTTCAGCATGTATGAACTTCAGTTCCCCTTAGACTAGCTGGGTGGGTTATCATTTAACTTCTCTCTCAAGCAGGGGCCTTAGGAATTTTAATAATTATCTGACCCTTCTGACTTCCCATAACTTGGTTTGTAGGTTTTGAAGTCAGGCTGGGTTGCAATGGCACCCTAGACACTTTTCTTTTGGATCATCTCCTCGACTTTCCCTCTACCGGCCTCCTAGCAACTTAAATGTCCCCCCCCTCCCCCCCAGCATAAGGGCATCCCCTTACACGAGAATCCACAGTCCAACTGACTGCCCAGAAGCCAGTGAAATTTCAGACACTGCTGGCAGTGTCTGGGCACTCCAGGGGTCTCTCACCGCTAGGGAGACAGTAGGAACAGAAAGGTCTGGGGAAGAGAACAAAGAAAAAGGTGCTTACCTGTTATCCCAATGGCTAGGAGAAGATCAGAGCTCCTTAGCCAAAGGTAGCTTTATAAATGAAAAAGCATGTGGGCCTGAGACTTAGCAAGGATGATATAATTTTAGGATTTCTAATGGGGGTTGGCACATAAGAGCTTTCAAAACATTTTTCTAACAGTAAGGGAGATCAAAGTAACACAATGAGAATAAACATTATAGCAGTAGCAGTTCCTGTGCAGGGTCTGGAGGAGCTGTTTGCATCTGGTGTCTTCTTTTTCCAGGTCCCTTGGCTCAGAGGTTCACTCAAGAGCAGGGATATTCACCAAGTCAGACCTGCCAGGGGCTCACAGAAACATTATTTAATACCAAAGGCACAAAGCACAAGAGGTTCAGTTTTCTAGCCATGCAGGGCTAGACACAATAAAGTTTCACAAACAGTTTACCAAACATGCTCAAGTTTTGAGTTTCCATGATAGAGAAATTTTTGAAAGCCAATCTTATACACATATAGTTTTTAGAAGAATCAATTTGAACAACTGTTGCTTTACTCAAAAATTTTTTAGAATCAAGTTACAAATCTTTCTGCTTTCTAAAAATGCTTCCTCACACACTTTCAATGTACTTAAACCTTTCTGAAACTGATATCCACTGTCTGGGGCTTGGATAAAAACCCTCATTTGTCCCCAAACTGTCTTATCCAGTTTATTCAGCATTTACTTACATTTGTTAACCTCAAAACAAGATGGTTCATATCTTTTACTGACTACTTGCTTTGATCATTGAAACTTGCTATAGAAGGGATAGGCAGGGACATATGACATTCCAAATAGTACAGTATAAAACATCCTTGGTTCTGTTTAAGTTTGGGTAAAGTCACAGATATCCATCCGTGCAGTATTCGGTGCCACCTCACAGCTAGACTTAGGAATAGGTGGGAAAACATTCCTTTTCACAGGAATTTCATGGGTACACAGCCAGAAGAGGTCCCATCCTATACCACGCTAAGATTGCCCCTTCAGCCTTTACCAGACATGGACTTCCACCAGCATTTAACCTTGTGGCATCTGATGCAGCACTGACTTATGTAGACAACTATACCCGAATTCAAACTCCAGACAAAATTTTGTTATGGTCCCAGATGCCTTTTACCTCCAACAACAAGCTTCACTAACCACAGCTCAGCGCCAGCTTTAGCTGCCATGAGCAAAGAGAATTTTCCCCCAGGTGTCACAAATGCAAGGAATTCCATTTCCTTGTCTCTCCTTCCCTCCTGGAGCGACCTCCTTCCTTTCCACCCACAGTGGGCACCCATGAACAGCTTCAGGTTTGAACATTAACACAGTTGCCCAAATGACTTAGTTCCCATCCCACAAGTTAAGCACAATATTCTAAAACATTGCAAAAGAAATCACAGATAAGACAGGTTCACACTTTGAAATAAAACCCAACTGATTACCGGTCTAATGACTTTAAAATTCCACATGAAGTTACACAGAAATGAAGTTTAAACAGCCCTGGCTTTTTTTCCTCTCCCCACCTCCAGGTGCCCAGGGCTGTTGTGGGTGGAGCCCTCAAGGGAATAGACCAATCAGGAGCTTCAGGAGATGGAAGGTTCTGCCCCAGGAAAGGGAAGGATGGAGAAAGGGATTCTGGGAGTTGTAGTCCGTGTCTGTGGGAAACATAGCAACCTCCCCTTCCCAGCCTTCTAAGTAAACCCGCCCACCTAAAGTGGTGCAGGATTCTGCCTGAGTTTGGGGGAAACTCCGAGACTGGAGCCGTGGACAAGCTGCAAAGAGGCGCAGGGGGGGAGGGTGGAATGGGGGGGGCAAGCTGCAAAGCTTGTGCGCTGGGTGCACAATTTCCTGCTGGAGTAGGGCTCGCTCTGTTTCACTTTGCTTTGCCCCATATCACTGTATGGGGGCAGGGTCGGATATAGGCGCATGGATATCATCCCTTTGGCTCAAGCTGAGGTGGAGCGGAGGGGCAGGGTGGATTGGCTCCCTCATCTAGTGAATCTCCTGTCCGGCAAATGGCCACATGTCCCCAAGGCATGTGGGGCACACCTGCAAGGGCAGCCCTCACTATGCCAAACAACATAAAATCCTCATTATGCAAAAGGCCAGGGCTAGACTCTTCCCAGGAGGCCACTCGACTCCCCACCCCCTCCCACCTGTCGGGATCCAAGCCCACGTGCTCCAGCCAGAGAGATACAATCAAGATAAGTTTAACAAACCTCCTACAGTTCTTTGTGTCTATAGTAATTCCTTGCTTTCTGGTTAACTTGTAAATTTGCCTAATGTGCACATCTGTGGTGGTCAGGGCAGTGACAGGGAGCTCTAATCCCACTCCCATTGTCGTGTCCGCACTCCCTGGCTTCCTTCCTAACGGAGGGCTGTTCGAGCTTCCCTACTTAGCTAGGGGTCTTGGAGGTCCCTATTTTAGGTGCCAGTTGATGGAATCCACTCATCTCGGATTCCCTGCTGGCCCGCCGTCCTCACTCACCCTCCCTGGGGTCTTCAGACGTCTCCGGTTTTCTTCTCAAACAGAATGCCTCGCATGCACAGATGGGTTTAAAAATGCAGCTTTATTGTTACATATTTTCTTCCCTTCTTTTTCTCTCTTCTCTTACCTCTTACCCCTCTCCCTCCCCTCGCTCCCCCTTTATCTCCCCCTGGGCAGACTAAGTCACCTGCCTCAGCAACAGGGGCCAGAAGAAGGGGGGAGCTATCCCTTTGGATGACAAATGCTCAATGCTGTTAGTCCAAAGTTCATATTCCAGTAAGGCAAACAGCCTTATCAGGGCTCTGGCTCCTAGCACCTTGGAATGCAACAGACCACCCAGAGGGCAGCAGGAGGGAACAATGGGGATTGGGGGCCCAACAGAAAATGGATAGAAATTTCCTACATAATGACCTGCGTTGAGGTTTCTTGGAATCGCTTTCTCAGGAAAGATGGAAAGATGCTCATAGCTAGAGCTGTCCCACAAATAGAGAATGGGAGCCAACTAAACAACCCCCTTCTTATGGCCTCTGTGGCTCTGGCCACCTCCTCTTCCCTGCCTCAGTTCCTACCAGCCTCCCAGCTCATAAACTCACCCCACTGTCCTCCACAGAATTCCAGTTAGAAGACAAGCATAAAGCCACTGTTCTCATAGCCAGGAATTTATCTGACAAAGTAAAAAGAAGGAGAAATATGTAAAAAAGTTGACTTGCCAGTTAGCCAGGTCGAAGGGAGTTAAGCATGTAGACAGGAATGTAATAAGGCATATAATTGTGAGAGAGTCTCTTTCTCCTCTCCCTTTATCTCTGCCTGACTGGAGCAATCTGGGTGGATGAACAGAAAGAGAGAGAGAGAGAGAGAGGGAGGGAGGGAGGGAGGGAGAGAGGTAGGGAGAGAGAGAGAGAGAAAGGGAGAGAGAGAGAATATACTCAGTGAAGTTTATTTAATTAGCATCAGAATTTGAAAGAAACAAGACATCTTTCTGTCTTGTTAATTAAACCCCTAAAAGTTAAACAAAATATTTCCTCTATATTCCTGAACTGTGGCCATGTTCTGGAGTGTAAAAGTGTTTGGGTGTGAGGTACATGTCACAGTGTTGTCTCAAAAAAATGAATACTCTGACAAGTCAAGCAAGGGCATTTATTTGAGAGTGATGCACTCAGTGACCCTATTCCTTAAGGGAAATAGGCACCCCATTGGAATGAAGCATGGGGTCTATAAAGAGCAGAAGACGCTGGCAAATATCTGTTATCTCGTCCAAACCACAATCTCCTGGTTATGAAGGCAAACTAAGGAATATTGGAGCTGCACATGCAGCTGCCCACAATGCATACAGAAAAGACAATTAAGGGAAGGGAGAGCAAAACCAAAATGCAAAGGATATTATAATGATCTCAGGGTCACCTGAGGGTGATCCAAGATGGATAGTGTGTATGTGCTGCCTTGGGGTAAGTCTCTTCTGAGGGGTAATGCATTCATTGGTTAAGATGTATTTATCTAGGATAGCTCATTGTCTTCTGTTGCTGACACAATAGCTGCTAATATTACTACCCCTATCCAAAGGACAGAGAAGAAAGAAAGGGAAGGGACTCTTTCCCCCTCAAATACACACAGATTCATTAAAAGAAGAAGATCATTTCACTGATTATAGAGGGATGAATTTGAGTGTGTATCGGTGAAAGTTTCAAGGTGAAGAGAGGAAAGAAAAAAACAAGGCATACATTTGGAATGTAACAAGCATTTAACTCTTTCCTGGCTCACAAAAAAAGGAAAAAGGCTTGTGTGAATTGGGAAACAATCAAAAGGTAATTGGGTTTAATTGGAACATAGAGTTTGGTATTTAGGGAGTCTCACAAACTAAAGTTAAGTACTGACCAATTTAAAAATAACTTTTAAAAATAGGTATGTGTGTTAAAATTGGACATTTGACCATAAATTATATGAAACCCCTTTTCATAAGAAGAAATAGTAGAGATCTATTGATAAGCTATGGTTTCCTTTCCAGGTTGTGGAACCAAGATTTGAAGTAAATTAAAACTCTTAAATGCTCTTAAGTGTGATAGTTGGGGTAGATTAAATTCTAATAGCAGACTGCCATTTTTACAGTCTTTGACAGTGGGTTGGTTGGAGATGGTAGACCTCATAATATGAAGTGTTTGGAATCAATAGCGTGTGTGTAAAATATAATACTGTACTATTAAAATCATAACCCAGATTCTGTGTAATACCATTTTGAACATAGATCCAGGTGTAATTAAATTAATTCTGGTCACATTTTAAGTGAAATGTGTCACTCCTAATTTGTTGCTTAAGATAAGTCAGAATTTATTATACCATTTGGCATTAAGACAAATTGGGAACATGCATAGATCTGAAATTTGTTAACTGGGTGACCTTAAGCAACTTACCTCAGTTTACCTCACATGATTGGAAAGTGCCTAATGCCTAGCAGAGGACAGACACTATACATGTTAACTGTTACTATTAATTCCTTGATTAGATGTGATCAGTACACAATGCCAATGGGGATGAGATGCCTGATTTTTCTGCGTAAGGTAATTTGGAAATGCATGCAACAGGATTGAAATTGACTGATCAGTAATGGGTTTGTTTCAAGTTTCAAATGCATAAAATTGTTTCAAACTGGTAAATTTTTGTATCAGTTATGTCAAGCAACAATTTGTAATTTGAATGTTATTAGAGTATGAACTGAAAGAAACTAAAAGATGTTGGAAAATTTTTTTAAAGCCATTTATGTTATTTTATCAACCCTGCTAAACCTGTTTTTATCATGTTTTGTAACTTCCATTTAGGGAACTGGATATTTCAACCTTTGCCTATAGTTAAGAGGAAGTTACAACTGAACAATTTGGCTATCTCTTATGAAAGTTGTAAGATTGTTTTAATGTTTTCTATTTTTGTTTTAATTTTAAAACCTAATTTGGTAATAGATTACTATATGTGGAAAGGAGGGGATGAGGTGAAAGCTGTATCTGGATTGGTTCTGTCCATAAAGGGCAGTCCACCTTGGGGTATGAGGATATGCAGCAAGGCCAGTCTATTCTACCTTGAAGTGGGGATGGCATCAAAGAGCATAGCCAACAGTATCTCTAAGAGTTGATGGGGTGGATACTCCCCAACTCCCCTTCCTTAGGAAGATGGCCAAGGTTGCCTCCATTGTAGAGTTACAGGGGGTGATGGGAGGCTCCATATGCCAGTTACCATATACTTGGGTCCTGAAAATAAACAAACTGTGTCTTGTCTAGTAGACACCAATGTAGAATGCATTATGCTATATGGGAACCCCAAAAGAAATACTGGCAAGTGATTATCCATAGAAGGATACTGGGGAAATTCAGGCAGAGCAAAACAAACTAAATTAAAACTGAAAATAGTGGATTTACCATGGAGAGAGTATGTGGTTTATATTATCCAGAGGAAGAATATGGATAGTGTGGGCATGCAGGGGCATCAGGTTCAGCCTCTTCTCTGGGGGCTATGTTGATACTTCTTATTTTGTAAACTTGTTAGGGTCCCTGGAAACCATCTGTGTGGGCAAGATCATCAGCCCTGGGAAAAGAGCTTGCTTGGGTTATGGAGTTCCTAAATAATGATCTTGGCTTGTTGAGGATTTTCAAGTTTATGTGTAATTTAGAAATGATTTCTAATAATTGGTCTTTACGCTAGGACAAATTTAAACTTGATAAGAAAAAAAAGAAGTGAAAGATGCTAAGTGAAATCTCTTATGTGTGTGACTCTGGGTAAACTCTTATTGCTTATTGCAATCCCATGAGAATAAAAATGACTATCTAGTTCTGAACTGTGATTAGTGAAAGTTGCCATTTGAAAGACCAGTTAGATGCTGGTATAATCAAGACTCACTTTTTCCTTTTATAGGAAATTTCTATAATCAGACCAAGTGGTCAGTAAAAGATATGAGCACAATATAAGTATATGAGATCTTGCTGTTTTCCATCTGAATGTGTAGTTATTCCATATTGCAAACAAGTAGGTAAACTAGAACTTCACCTTGTTCTCAGCCTCCTAATGCTTATATAGTCTTATGGGAAAGATTAAGTCCCTGAAATAGCTCATTCTTTCAGAATGCTTTGGGAATAATTGGACAAAGGTGAAATGTGAAATAAAGATATGAATCTATTAATTTGTGAGGTAGAAGGCAGAAACACTTTCAGATTGGTTTGGGAAAACAAATTTTAATGTAATCAGTTTCTCAGAGGGATGTGATTTATGGAATATTTTCTGCTATATTAATGGAAAGCTCAATTTTATTTAAGTTTATTAGTAATGTGGAAATAACACCTGTTTTTACTGCATGTCTTATGGTACAAACATGTTTTATTATAAATAGCTTATTGACATGCACTCTTTTCTATATATAATTTGGAATTAATTACTTAAGTAAATTCTGAAGTCTTTCAATTATAAATGGAGTAAGGTCAGTCTCTTATAAGTAAAATCATTTGTGTAACCATTGAACCTGGAAAGCCTCTACCTGCAAGAATGTTGTTACTTATGTTTTCATATATAGGATTAAGTTCCTAATAACATCTTATCCTCCTAAAGGAATTGGAATCAGAGTGGAAAAGTTCGAGAAAGTAACAAGATCAGATAATCCTGTATGTCAAATATAAATCATTCTAATGGGGCTTATAAAAATCTAAAGTTTTTGAAGCTTCAAGAAAACTTTGGGTTCCTACTTTGATGCTCCCCCTTATGGTTCTATTATTAAGATCAGAACTCTAAGGTTTGAGCTTGTTTTTCTTAATATGATCTAGTCATCGGAAAAGGGAAACATGAGAGGCTGTGCTAACTTGTATTGAGATTGCTTTTGTAAAAACTTTTAGTAGAAGCATCTAAGGAGTCTCTACAAGTAACTTGGAATCAGAAAAACAATTCTACTGAAGAGTTATCCTGAAGAAATTTTCCAGATTGCCCCAAGAAAAGATGTTTCCAGAGACCAGACAACTACATTGGACATCTGGATTCCAAGATGAAATTTGCCAATTAAATTTATGTTGGTCATCATTGTATAAGTCTCTCATTGACATAAAGGGATAAATTGAGGAAATCAATAATAAAAAATGATCCCATTTTATAACTGATTCTATTTTCTATCACCCCCAATATATTGTTAAACTTGCCATGCCATGTTTATTTGTCTCTGAATCTTAGTGCAGAAACTCAACTGACCTATACTGAATTAAGTTCAGAAATTCAGCTCTCCCACTAATCGAATACCATTGGTTCTTCCTTCACCTCCCTGGGAGTGGGATGGGAGAAAGTTGGAACAACTGTGGCAATTTTCTAATTGGTCCTATTGTTTTCCTACCTGTGCTTGTGTTGCTTTTGTGGTTCATGCTTATAAATGGGACCATCCTGGCTGTACCCAAAAGAACTCTAAACACTCTCATATAGAGCTGCTCCAGGGACCTTGTGGAAGATATTTAGACAGAATGTATGGCTTTTCAGGGGGTGGATTGTGGGGTTCCAATTGGGGAAAATTCATAATGCCCAGTAAGGAGTGAAAAATCATTAACTCCAACTCTGTGAAATTGTAACTTAGATACTGAATCATAACATAGTCACTAAGTCATAACTTAGATATGCTGACTGATGAAAGTCATAACATGGATACCATGAACTGTATGTGACCAGGAAATGACAAGAACACAGTCATACTGACCCATACATGCTCAATACACAAACCTATTTTACCCAATAACATTGCATGAATGCCCAAGCTCAGAAATGAGCTCATTGCTAAGCAGAAACCCAAAATATTCACCAATCATAAGTGATGTACTCTATGGTTCTTTCCCCTTTTGTCTGATTTCTGTAATTATCATGGAGATTTTTTTAAAGTCTCCATCAGGATTCACTGTACTGTCTGGCAGCTGCCCCAGATTGCCCCTAGTTGTAAGTAATTATAATGGTTGATTAAACTCCTATAATCATTCTGGAACCCCTTGCTCTCTTCCTATGGCATCTAACTTACCCCATGATTATGGGGGAGGTACAGGGTTCCCTATTAAGAGGAATTCTGGAACTTACAATACTTAAACTAGGGAGAGAGGAAATAGAGAAAGGAAACTATAAATCACTATCTCTAATGAATATTGATGCAAAATAATTGAATAAAATTTTAGAAATGAGGACATAACAACATATCTTGAAGATTAGATAGATGGCTGTCATCAGACCTCCTCTGGAGAATAGCATTCAGGTCTCTGTACCATAGCCTATGAAAGAAGTTGACAAGCTGAGTGTTGTCCAATTCTTCATGACCCCATTTGGGGGTTTTCTTGACAAAGATACCAGAGTAGCTTGCCATTTCCTTTTCCAGGGTGCTCATACAGATGAGGAAACTTCATGTTTGCATGGTTAAGTAACTTGCCCAAGGTCACAATTTAGTAAGTGTCAGAATCTGGATTTGAACTCAGGTCTTCTTGATTCTAAGCCTGGCATACTAGCCACTTTGTCACCTATCTTCCTTTGAAAGGTATGACTAGCCAAATGGAAAAGGAGGTGCAAAAGTTCACTGAAGGAAATAATTCCATAAAATTGAAATTGGGCAAGTGCAAGCTATTGATCCCATAAGACATCAAGAAACAATAAAACAAAGCCCAAAGAATGAAAAAAAAAGTGAAATCTCATCCGAAAAACAACTTACCTAAAAATAAATGGAACAGAGATCTTTTAAGAATTATTGGACTACAGAGAGGATTCTGGGAAGATGGGGGAGTAGTTCAGAAAATTCTGAGTTCTCAAGATTTCCCCCCACAAGAGTCAAAATAGCAACTTAGGGCAAACAAAATCTGGGTGGAGATATGTAAGAACAGGGATATAACTAGTGTTCTCCTGGGACAATTTGAGATTGGAAGAAAAATCCCAGGATGAGGTTTGGTGCCTGTGAAGAGTAAACACTTCCAGGCTAGGTTCTGTTTTAACAGCCTCTTAAACAATAACTGGCAAGCCCTGAGGTTAATTGGCTTGAGAGGCTGTCTTCGCTCCAGCCACAAGCACTTTTACCCCCAAGATAGTGGGGAGAGTTGGATATTTGAGCCCGGGAAGATTGAGAGAACCTCTACTGACCAGGAATGCCACACTCAGCTGTGCTGAAAAGAGTGGTGGGGGCAAGAAGGAACCAACATATGTCTGGTGACTGCAGAAGCAGTGGGGCAGAAAATACATGGTTGTGGGCACTCACTAGAGGTTAGAAGTTTGGCTTTGGTTTCAAGTTAGAGGAAAGTACTGCAAGCAGCACAGCTGAGTGGCCTAGCAACCAGTTGAGTAAAAAGATGGGGATGTATTCAATAGTCCGTTTATTCCAGAACCATTTCATATGGAGCCAAAGATACAAGGAACTTACAAGGTTTGTAAGCCCCTAGCAGAAGTTCTTACATAATCAGAAAAAAATACAAGGACCCTCCTTTGGTCTTGACCACTCCCTACCCCAGCCTAAGGCTAGTTATTCATTAAGACTTCATCCTAGGACCATGTCCAGAGGCATAAACAAACAAGGAGGCATAAACAAGACTTGCTAATTAACTACACAGAATTTTCCTTAGTTATTCATAGGACCATGGAGGCATCAACAAACAAGATTATACTCCTTCTGCGTATCTGCCTAGTGGCTTCATAGAAGTTTGTAAAGGAGAGGGGAACATTCCATTAGTGGGGCCAGGGGACCCCTGGAAGTCCTCTACATCTACCCCATTTTATAGATATATATAGGAGAGAGGAACATTCCATTAGCAGAGCCTGGGGAGACTCCTGGAAGTTCTCTACATCTGCCCCATTTTATTTATATATAGGAGAGGGGAACATTCCATTAGCAGAGCCTGGGGAGACTCCTGGAAGTTCTCTGCTTCTCCCTCATATTATTTATTTATAAGGCTACAGGCAGAATCATTCGGTTGGACATTATATACGACTTGTTGAATGATGTGAGAAAAACAGGAAACAAGGATGGGTAACCAGGTACATAAAACCAGTAGTACCACCCCTATTCCTAGGAAGGTTATAATTTGCTGTATTTGTCCAGGTAATATTCCCTGAGCTCTCTTTATCCAATCTACAATGTTTTGTGCCTCTGGATTTGGTAGTAGTGACTGCTGTCTTTCATGATCCATGAGGTGAGCCAAATTCTCTAAATCATTTATGTCAAGAGATGTGTTACAGTCACCCTATAACCCATTAAGATGATTTTTAATTTGGGCTATGTCATATTCTGACTCATTATACTTTTTGTTTACCATACAGAAATACATATATCTATAATCACATATTAACTTTTGTTTAACTTGCATTAATTCAATCTCATCAGCTGAAGCAATTACATCATCTCTGAGCAGTTATTGCTTTATAAAAACTCTTATTGATTTCTGACTGTAACAAAAATCCTTGTGAAACATTGGCAGACAATTCATGCAAAAATCGAGCTTTCACAATCTGATTTTGTACAGTATTGACAGACAGACATAGCAACACTGCTCACTATAGTAGTAATCAAAGCAATTATCACAACAACAACATAGGAAATACACCTCTTTTTTCGATAAAAATCCAATTGTTAATTAATTTGAGCAATAGAATGATCAGCATGAGAGTAAAAGCAATGCTCACTCTCCACAGGAATCACAATCATACTAGATCTTCTTATAACAAATAGCAATTGTTCCAAAGAAGTATTATCATGACATTCAGAAACCTTACAATTAACACGTGACATTATAATGCTTATCAACTTTAGTGATATTTACATTGCTAAGATTTCCCCACATGAATGCATACCTCCCTCCTAAACAAGCATGTACAAAGCTGTGGTCAGTCTTGCTCAAGCATGTCCCATTAGGAGCAAAAGTAGCAAAAACTGTTGTTATTGGGGCCCATGGCAAAGGGATTTTCCATATTTCTGGGTTTCCTCTCTGTAGGTGTCCAAACCAATTTTGTTTAGGATACCCTCCATGTCTGTTTAATGTTCGTGTCATTGTGCCAGGAAATGTAGGTTTGCTCATCCACTGATGGCAAGCAGGTACATCAGTCCTACAATTCAAAAATGGAAGATCTGCTTGCCCTCATTTTGGCTTTGGCTCCTTCTCTGCTGTTGGCTTCATCTGGTTCTGGTCCAGAGGGAGCCAAATGTGTGGTCTCTGCATTTGTTGACACAGTCTTTGTTCTCCTTTCAGGTATCCAAACTTCCTTCTTATCATCTGTGGAAACACACAAAAAGCCTTGGCCGGGCACAGATTTCGGACCTCACCATTGTCCCTTATCATTTTTCCACATCACCCATTCAGTAACTGCAGTTGCCTGGGGCTGTGACCTTTTAGAATTGCCAATTGTATGGTCAGTAACGCCCCCCAAATTTTCAGCTGGTGTTTTATTTTCATGATCTAAAGTTAAATAATTTATTACATATAATGACAACCCCAAAATTCGTCTCAGGGTACCCATGCACCAGGTCCCTCCTTTTAGTTTTTGAAGAGCAATTTTAAGTGTGCGGTTTTTTCTTTCAACAATAGCCTGACCCATGGGGTTATAAGGAAGCCCTGTAACATGGTGAATATCCCATTGAAGACATAATTCAGCAAAGCTTTTTGAGATGTAAGCAGGGCCATTGTCAGTCTTTAATTGTTTTGGCACACCCGAAGCAGCAAAGCATGTAATAAGATGTTCTTGAACATGAGAACTTGAACTCTTTGCATCAATATTTGGATCTGAGTTTCTGGTTAGCATGACATAAATCCTTGGTTAAAGGTCTCTAAAGAGCACATAGGGATGATCCAGTTTACCAGTCACGCAGGGTTAGGTTCAAAGAATGCGTCAAAGTTTTCTCACGATTTCCATAATTGCATAATTCCACTAAGTCAGGTAGAGAACAAACTACTTAGAAGGCTCGCACTGGACTAGTTCTGAGAAGGGAGATTTACATGTCACCAAGGTAACTAAGAAAACTTAAACATCTTAAAACAACATACCAAAGCAATCCAATATTTATCACCAATATTAATTAACGTCAAGTCTCCTTGTATCCTAGTTACCCCTCCTCAATATCCATTTGACCAGCACATTTTGAATTCCAGATGTCTCATGTAGTTATGTGTTCCCTAGATACCTTTTCTTGGACAATAAGCTTTATTCTCTGCTTCTTTTGTTCCAGGTCTAGAGGTTCTTGGATAATTCTGTGGGTAACAAGACAATACAATTTAGTAAATTTAGCTCTCCAATCTTAAAACTTCAGAGAATTTCAATTTGTATACCATTTGCTATATTTAGCCTTACCTAAATCCTGTACCTGACAAAAGAATCATTTAAAAAAATTTCAGGGGGTGGCTAGATGGTGCAATGAATAGAGCACTGGCCCTGGAGTCAGGAGGACCTGAGTTCAAATTTGACCATAGACACTTACTAGCCATGTGACCTTGGGCAAGTCACTTAATCCTAATTTCCCTGCCTTCCCCCCTCCAAAAAGCAAAAAAAAAAAATTTGAGGGCCCAACTGTAAGATGAACTTTCTGCCTTTTAAAATTATTAGACAGATACTTTAAAAAATTTTACTTCTTAACCATTAACAATACAATTTATACATAAAATCCTTAATCCAATTTGGAAAACTTATGACTAAAGCATATTCCAAATTGAATTTCTCTCCCAGATAAATTTGGAAGCTAATCATACACATATGAATGTAGTACTTAGAGAAAACAGTCTAATCCTGCTGCTTTCTTGAAATTCTCTATGTTGTTCATTTAGAAAACTTTTTATATGACATCCTTGTCTTACTACTTTGTATAATCATTTCCCCCTTAAGAGGGAGGAATTTAATTAATTTAGAATTTATTTATTTTTATATCCTAACATTATAATTTGACCACAAATATAGCTTAAAATGGTAACTCAGACATGTTCCAGTATCAATCTATTATGAAATTTGCTATAAAAGGAAAAAGTGGGACATGGTTTTCATAACAGAGAGAAAACTCCTTTAGCTCTGTTTGATTCCAGGCATGAGTCATATCTGACAGACAATCATGTAGTCACAGAGTGTCCAAAGCAAGGCTCAGGATTATGTAGCTGGGGAAATTTCTTTTTCAGAAACAAAATAGTACAATGGGGAAATAGAGTCAGGAGGATCCTATCTAGGTTGTCCCAAGGTCCCAAAGTTTTTCCCAGGCACAGACATCCACCTTTAGCAGCCTCCAGACTACAGTACATGCCATTTTCTACTATTGGCTTCATGACAATTCAGACAACTGTCTGTAATCAAAACTCAAATAATAGTGAATTATAGTCACACAAATTTTTACCTTAAATAGCATGATTTCACTAACCACAGCTTAGGTTTGAGTATCCTTCTTGATGTTTTCCTAACAAAGGATATTTAATTAATTCTTTATTTATAAAGGAAAGCTACCCATATTCTGGGGCTTCACATATACAGCAAATACCTGATACTTGACTCATTGTTAATATGTTGAAGCTACATCTTTAAAGCATTGTATATGCTTCCACAATAGTCAAGGATTTCAAATGACAATTACTATAGTAAACTTATCTGTTTTATAACAAAATATAACATATTCACTCTTAGACAGTTTTCAAATATTTCTGGCTTGCTCTCAGACTTCCTCAGTTTTCTCTCTGGAGATTGAGAGCATTTCTTCATCATAAGTTTTTTTTGGAATTGTCTTGGATAATTATATTGATCAGAGTGGCCAAGTCTTTCACAGTTGGTCATCATTATAGCATTGCTGTTACTGTGTACAATGATCTCTCAGTTCTTCTCACTTCACTTTGCATCATTCCATATCTGTATTGTCATGGTTTTTTTAAATAGTGATTTAGAATATTTTTAATGTAACTGTTGGTAGCTTTGATTTCTTCTGAAAACTGCCTGCTCATATCCTTTGACCATTTACTAATTGAGCAATGGCTCTTTTTTTTTTTATATAAATTTGATCCAGTTATCTATGTATTTGAGAAATGAGACCTTTATCAGAGACACTTGCATAAAAAATTTTGATATCCATTGTGTAAGGATTTTAGCAAAATGTAGTTTCTCTGATTGTCTCTTTTAATTAGGTATATTTTTGCTTTTGCTTTGTCTGAGTTCATGATTGCTACCCCTGGCCTTTTGACTTCAGCTGAAGCATATTAGATTCTGCTCCAGCTCTTTATTTTAATTCTGTGTAGGTCTTTCTGTTTCAGATGTGTCTCTTGTAACAACATGTTTTGGGATTCTCATTTCTAATCCATTCTGCTATCTGCTTTTATTTTAGGAATGAGCTCATCCCATTCACATTCATGATTACTGTATATTTACATCCATTCCATTTTCTTCTGTTTCTTCCTTTCTCTTTTTTATCTCTTCTCTCCTCAAAAGTTCATTTTGTTTTTAACCACAGCCTCCCTTAATTTGTCCTCCCTTTTATCACTCCTCCACTTTTCTCTTATCTCCTTTTCTTCCTATTTACTTTTGGATAAGATTGATTGCTATATACAACTTAGTGTGTATATTTATTCTTCTCTCTTTGGAACAATTCTGAGTAGAGTAAGGTTTAAACATTGCGTGCTACTCCCTTTCTCCTTCCACTGTAACAGCTCTTCCTCACATTTCTCCTACACATGAGAAAAGTTTCCCCATTCTATCTCTCCCTTCCCCCTTCTCCCAGTGCATCTCTTTCTCATTCATTCATTTTATTTTGGAGATGATTCCAACATTATCCACTCATATCCATGCCCTCTGTCTATGAAAACTTTGAACTGCCCTAATAATGATAAAGTTCTTAGGAGTTACAAGTATAATCTTCCCATATAGGAATGTAAACAATATAGCTTTATTGAGTCCCCTATGATAACCTTTCATGTCTACCTTTTTATGGTTCCCTTGAGTCCTGTGTTTGAATGTCAAATTTTCTATTCATCTCTGATATTTTCATCAGGAATACTTGAAAGTCCTCTATTTCATTAACTATCCATTTTTTTGTCTCCTGTAGGCTTCTACTCAGTTTTACTAGGTAGGTTTTTCTTGCTTTATAATACTAGCTCCTTTGCCTTCTGTAATGTCATATTCCAATTCCTCTGCTCCTTGAATAAGGAATCCACTAAGTCTTGAGTTATCCTGAATGTGGCCCTGTGATATTTGAATGTTTGCTCGTAATATTTTCTCTCTGACCTGGGAGTTCTGGAATTTGGTATTCATGGTAATTTTCATTTTGGGATTTCTTTCAGGAAAGGATTGGTGATTTTTTTCCATTTCTATTTTTCCCTCTGGATCTAAGATATCAGGGCACTTTTCCTTGATAGTTTCTTGAAAGATGATGCCTAGGCTTTTTTTTTTTTTGATCATGACTTTTAGGTAGTTTAATAATTCTTAAAAGATTTCTCCTCAATCTATTTTTAGGTAAGTTGTTTTTTTTTTCTGATGAGATATTTCACATTTTTTTTTCTATTTTCAAAAGTGTTTGGGCTTTGTTTTATTGTTTCTTGGTGTCTCATGAGATCATTAGCTTTCACTTCCACAATTCTAATTTTTAAGGAATTTTTTTTCAGTGAACTTTTATACTTCCTTTTCCATTTAGCTAATTCTACTTTTTAAGGGGCAGCTAGGTGGCACAGTGGCTAGAGTGTCAGGCCTAGAATGAGGGAGACTTGAGTTCAAGTCTGGCTACTGACACTTACTAACTGTGTGACCCTGGGCAAATCGCTTAACTCTGTTTGTCTCAGTTTCCTCATCTGTAAAATGAACACCTTAGAGAAGGAAATGTCAAACCACACCAGTATCTTTGTCAAGAAGCCCTCAAATGGGGTCATGAAGGGTTAGACATGAGTGAGACAGCTGGGTAGCACCAGTACAACCACCAACAAAAAAACCAAGTCACTTAACCTCAATTGCCCTCCAAAAAACAACAACAACAAAAAGGCAGGACTCTCTCACATAGCCAAACTTTATTATCTGCAGATTTCAGGATGTCTTCAATTTTGATTTCAAAGTTCTAACTTCAACTTTCTGTACTGAGACAGGACAGAGCAGTAAATCAGGACACCACCAACAGTGAGAGAAAAAGAGGAGGCTTTCTCAGGATTGCAGATGCAATGATTTAGAATCTCTACCCTATGTTAATCTGTGGTGGGGGCATCAAAAAAATAGTCACCAAAGAGAAAATCATGGTCAAAGTCCAATTTTCTCCTATTATGAATTTCCCCAAGTCTAACAAATTCATAATCAAAAGTGTCATACCTTACTTCTTAATTCATTGTGCACATCCTGGTTTATAAATTTAATCTGCTGTTCAAAGTCATAGTCTTGGACCAATAATTCACTTCTTCCCCCATGCTCTCCCTTTTTTTTTTTTGTTTCCTTGACTGGCCAGGCTTTTTGAAAACTAATAACAGCCCCAATCTGCCTTGAAGGCCAATCAGGCTTTTCTGCTGAGTTCCTCCCTGGAACATTTCCTTCTCTTTTTTTCTTCTAACTCCAATTATAGTAGGATTCTGTTTTCAAAACTATTTATCATCCTGTAGTTGGCATCTCTCTCTAAGCACCTACATGCTTTTCTCAATGACACTTACAAGCAGACAATGAAAACAAGTCAAGAAACACATGCATGCCATGGTTCTATTTCATACTGAGATGTGGAGAATATTGGACCACTATGAGCTAACTCTCTTTATCTGATGCCAGGTTCTTTGATTTTCTCTGTTTTTTCCCCTACTTGCTGGGGAAACAGGACATGAAAAGATTTGGGCTGCACAGCAGCCCCCAACCAGAATATCTCTTTTACATTCCCACTGGTTTGGTCAATAGGGGCCTGCTTTTCAGCATTAAGTTAGGGCTTATTAGCCTCCATCTGTCACTTATGTGATTATTCCCCCCACTCCTACTTTCTCATTTTTTCCTCAACCTCAAAGTAGAAATCTGATTGCCACCTCAAGTTGGATGAGAGTTTGCTCCCAACTTTTCCATGGAATAGAAGGTGGGACATTCTACCTTTCTGTCTGTCTATTTATTTTTGCATTTAATAGTATTTTTCCAATTATATGTTAAGATAGTTTTCAACATTCATTTTTGTAAGATTTTGAGTTCAAAATTTTTCTCTTTCACTCCCTTCCCTTCTCATACCCCAAGACAGCAAGCAATCTGATATAGGTAGTACATGTACAATCATGTTAAACATTTCCACATGAGTCATGTTGTGAAAGAAGAATCAGAATAAAAGGGAAAAACTACAAGAAAGAAAAAACAAAAAAAGTGAAAATAGTCTGCATCAATCCACATTGAGACTCCATAGTTCTTTCTCTGGATATGGATAGTGTTTTCCATCATGAGTCCTTTGGAAATCTTGTCTAGATCTCTCTAGGTCTGTCATAGTAGAACATTTTACAACATTGCTGTTACTGTGTGCAGTATTTTCCTGGAGGTGGGATAATCTTTTAGGTTCATAGTACAAGGACAGTTTGACCAAGTGATAGGGCTTGGTTGCTTCCTACCAGGGCACAGTCTTGATCCTTGTTTTATTAGTTTCCTTTTCTAACCACCATGAGTTCACTTCATTCTCCTTCCCTAAGTGCCCCCATGACATCTCACATTCTAAGGTATGAGGGCAAGAGGGCCTTCGCTGCTGTAACTTATTCCTTCTTTATTACTCACCAAGCCCTTTAATAACCACAAGGTAGACAAATGGAAAATTTCACTTAAAAAAAACCCAACCAATTATCTTGGTTCTGGGTTTACTCTATGAATTGTTTCCACTCTCAAATTCTGATCATACTGTCTAGGTTTAGGGTATTATATTTGGCCACAAGGAAGCTATAAATACTCTTAGCCTGCATTTAATGCACAAAAGATGGTAAACTCTCAAAAATGAAATTCTGAAGACCCAGTTCATTCCAATGAGGAGAGAAAAAAGAGTTGATCAAAGAGATCAATGTGGATGCACAGGGAACTTTTGAGCCAACTTAGACTTTGAAAAGCTAGGCTTTGAAACTTAGGCTTTGAAAAAGATGATGGGAGTGAGGACAAGGACAGATAACAGAGGATGAATATAAAAATTCTTTGCTAACAAAAAAAGAATGCTTCTACAAATATTTTGAAATACAAGAGACATTTCCAGTCTGTTTAGGATGTACTCATAGTGGTGGGAGCTCTGGATCAGAGGTACATTTTAGTGACTTTTTCTATAATTCTAAATTGTTTTCTAGAAGTCTTGGACTCCCAATCTCCAATTTTGATTCTATTTAGACCTTTCTAAGTTAAATGTGTTTCCATTAGGTAGGTTTGCCTTGGATTCTGTTTTCAAAACTATTTATCATCCTGTAGTTGATATCTCTCTTTAAGCACCCACATGCTTTTCAGATCTGATACTCTCAGGTTCTAGGTCCAGTGGCTCAGTGCAAGGCTATGGACCTGGGCACACCTTCTACAGCATAGAAGACAAGGGCAGATGCTCTATCTAGAAGTGTATGCCTAGTTCTGTCAATTCCATCAATTCTCCTGGTGCTAGGGAACTGGGAAAACTGAGGGTGTTTTTTTGGTTTGGGATAGGGAGAAAGGGGAGAGGATTACATACCTTCCAGTCTGGGCTGGAGAAGAGCTTGAGGTTAGGTGGTTTCCTGGTGTCAGGAAACCAAAATGTTGGGGTTTAGGGGTTTAGAGTGCTAGTGTATTGACAAGTGGGCCAGAACAACAGGAGCAGGTCAGACCCTTAAGGAATCTGAGCACTTTAATGGAGGCAATATGGACCTTTTATACAGAAGCTAGGAGTGGCCAAGTAATCTGGGAACAGAGAAAAGGTGATAGACGTAAGGAGTGGCGGTACAGGGTGGGGCCTGGTACAATCAGGGCCACAAGGAAAGGAGTATTAACTGGAAAGGGCCTGGTGCCCCAGGAGAATGCCAAGGACCTGGGTCACATGGGAAAAAGTCCAGGAGCTTTTCCTTTTTGGGGTCCAGATCCCCAAAACGTGGTCTTTTCCTTTTGGATGTTCAGATTTCATTCCCATCACATTTATTTTATTTTTTTGTTAAGCTAAACCAGTGGTTCTCAACCTGTGGGTCACAACCCCTTTGGGGGTCGAACAACCCTTTCACAGGGGTCACAGGGGTTGCCTAAGACCATCAAAAAACTCATTGTTCCAATGGTCTTAGGAACCGAGACACTGCTCCTCTATCCATCTCCAGGCGAGTCCACCCACATGCAGACACGCCCACATACCAGTATTAAAGCGTTGCAGCATTAGGAAGGTTGAGAACCATTTACCTAAACTATTGTAATGTATCAGGACTCCCAAAATCCTTTGTTTCTCCCTAGCCCAAAGGATGAAATTACAAAAAGTAAGAAGTAAAAAAGTAAACAAGATGTCATGATCTTAAAAGAAAGTGCAAAGAACCATGTCTACTTTGTAACCCCTTTAAGATATGAATAATATCTTTACTCAAGCTAGATACAAGTAGAGGACAGTGAGCTATTGGATGGCCAAAGAATTTACCACGCCTAGGGAGGTCTCCTAAGACACTTTGTCTAGGGAGTCAGATGAGACAGGAGATATCTCTGAGGAATATTAACTCTGAGAGCAGAGAAGGGAGCCAGTTATAGAAGAAACCAGTCTTTGAGAAGGAATTGTTCTTTATCCCTTCATGGGGCAGAAGAGTATTTCTCATCCTCCCACAACTGCATGTTGCATATTGTGGTGAAGCTAATCTTCTGGTAAGAGATCCTGCATCCAACTGGAAGCAGGCACAGGCATTTAACTTATGACACCAGTGGAGAGCTCTAGCTAGCCCTGCTGATAGAGATGTCACATCTAGGGGAACAGTATGATGTGACACCACAAGAAGAAAAAAGGGATATCAGGGACCCTTAATGCTGGAGGTGCTAGTTCCTTTACCCATGTATAGTCCTCTCCACTCCTTTACTTTATGTTTGAGTCCACTCTTCCCATTGATGTTGTATGGATTTTGGGGACAGTGTGCCCCAAGTTTATAAAAGAGTCTT
Source organism: Pseudochirops cupreus (assembly GCA_028627135.1). NCBI lineage: Eukaryota > Metazoa > Chordata > Mammalia > Diprotodontia > Pseudocheiridae > Pseudochirops > Pseudochirops cupreus. Next base: position 69,926,317 of record CM053582.1, read on the forward strand.
TTGTAGCTACTTTTCCTATAATGTTGTCTCAGCAAGTGTCTTTGCTTTGAGCTAATTTTGTCCACAAGCTGACCACTGAAGTGGCTTGTCCCTCCTATGACATTATACACACATACACACATATATGTATATATACACATATGCTTCATTTTAATTTTATTGTATGTATTTATTTAGTATTTAATTTCCCTCAGTTACATATGAACAATTTTTAACATTTGTTTTTTAATTAATTAATTAATTAATTTTTCATTTTCAACATTCATTTCCACAAGATTTTGAGTTCCAAATTTTCTCCCCATCTCTCCCCTCCCCCCACCCCAAGATGGCATGCATTCTGATTACTCCTGGACCCTGGTATCTTTTCTCCTAGCGCATTTATAAGTCCTCTTCTTTCCCAGGAGTAAATCCTTAACCTTTTCTGCAGCTTTCAATGGGAATTCCATCACCCTTTCTCTTCTTTTTTCCCAGAGTGTAAATCCTCACCCTCTTCCTACCTCCTACAGTGTAACTTCCACTATATCTTACCCAAATGTGAAGCCTACCTACCATTCCTCTCCCTTGATGTAACATTTTCCTCTCTCACCTCCCTTCCCATGTTTGAACCTTGGTAAGCTATTTTCAGCTCTCTCTATTGTGCCTAGATCCCTGTGGTTTCTGTGCTAGTGTCTGGTGGGGGCCCAAGGGCTGCCATAGCTTGCCAAGGTGTCCTTAGTGAACTGAGCCATGTGGCCCTGGACATGGTCACATATGTTGCTGGGGTATCTGGCTCCACCTGGTAAGAACCTCTCAGTGTGTGTGTGTGTGTGTGTGTGTGTGTGTGTGTGTGCTGTCTCTGGGGAGGGAATTCACAGTCCTACTGGGAGGAAGGGGACCTGGGATCACACCCAGGCTTTTACTTCACAAAATTCTACTCCACACATCCCACCCTGTCTCCTGACCACACCTGCTCCATGCATAATGTTGAGCCCACCACCCAAGTGATATGGAAAGGGTTCCTGTGAGGACACAATGAATGACAAAGAACTTGGTGAAACTGTAAAGAGTTTGAGAGGAATGATGGGCTTTGTGGATGACAAGGCAGAGCTGTAGTATAAAGCACTTTGGAAAGTAACCAGCTGTGTAAATAATGCACTGACTGGGCTAATAGTCATCTTCTGTTTCTTGTCTCTGCCATAAATATATTTTTACAAAACTAGGTACATCGGTGAGTTCCTTCTTTAAACATTTGTTTTTAAAACTTTGAGTTCCAGATTTTTTCCTTCTTCCTTCCTCACCCACCCCCACTGGGAAGTTAAGTAATTATATATAGGTTGTACATGTGTAGTTACCCAAATAATTTCTATAGTAGTTATATTGGGAAAGACTAACTTTATTTCCCTCCATCCTATCCCACCCCCCACTTATTCTATTTTCTCCTTTGACTCTATCCCTTTTCATGTTTGCTTCTAACTACCTTCTCCCCCAATCTGTCCTCCCTTCTATCATCCCCCCTTTTATCCCCTGCTCACCTATTTTCCTGTAGGGTAAGTGTAAGGGTGTTTGACGCCATCAGCCACTGGGGGTGCACCACGACAGCCTGGGGACGGGGTAGAGGCCCGTGCATGTCTCAATGAAGAAGGCATGATCACGCAAGATGTCTCCTTATCTTCGGGGCTGTACGTGAGTGGCTCACCGGGCGATGACGGCACTCTGAGGCGGGAATCAAAAGCTAGGGTATAAAAAGGGGAAACCGCATGCGTGTAGCTCTCTCTGTTCCTGTATATGCTGCAAGAAACATCCTTAACGTTTGCCCGAGTCCGGAGTTGCTCTGTGGGGGGGTAGTTCTTCAAGCGGGTCTTGAAGCCGGTGACGACCGAAGCCTGAGAGGAGGAAAGCACCTGGAAGAGGTAAGTTATAG
>CM053582.1:69928716-70018482 GCA_028627135.1 Pseudochirops cupreus
GTGGGAAGTATCTTTGTGTGCATTTTGGAGTTCCAGGATTGGTTTAGAGTCCTATTTTTTGGGTATTTTGGGGTGGCTATGTGAGAGCTGCGATATGTTGCTGCTGCTACGCTGCCATCTTGGCTCCGCCCCCTTCTTTCCTATTGTTTTTAAAATAATTTCTATCACTCTAAATGTAACATAACCATTCAAATAAAAGTTTCTCCACCTAATTTTTGGTTACTCCTACATTACAGTTCCCTTTTATAAAAGATAAGGACTTTCTTTCAGTATTGCCCTTCTCCCTCTTTATAGTTCTACTTTGTTACCCTTTTACAAGATAAGAGTAATTTCTCCAGTCAAGTTTGATACAATTAGAGGACAGCGAGCCATTGGATGGCCAAAGAATTTGCCACACCTGGGGAGGTCCTTTGAAAAGCAAGACACTTTGTCTAGGGAGTCAATTGAGATAGGAGGTATCTCTGAGGAGTATCAACTTCGAAAGTAGAGAAGAGAGCCAATCATAGAAGAAGAAATCAGTCTTCGAGAAGGAATTGTTCTTTATCCCTTCTGTGGGCAGAAGAGTATTTCTGTCTCATCTGCCCCCAGTTGGATATTGCATCTTGCATTGAAGCTAATCTTCCATGAGGAAACACTGCATTCCACAGGGAGCAGGCACAGGCATTTAAGGTAGGATACCAGTGGAGAGATTTGGCTAGCTCTCCTAGTAGAGATGCCACATCTAGGAGAACATTATGACACCACAAGAAGAAAAAAAGGATATCAGGGACTTGTAATGTGGGGGGGGGGGTGCTAGTTTCTTTAGTCGTGTGTGTTTACTATATTTCTCTCAAATAGTTTACTCTTCCCATTGATTTTGCATGTATTTTTGGGAGACCATGCCCCTGGTTGATAAAGAGAATCTTTTGTAACTGCTTTTCTTATAATGTTGTCTTAACAAGTTGAAGGGTTAATATGGATATTAGTGATATTGATTAGTGCTAAGGCATGAACTTGCCAACTGTATTTGTGAGCTTAGGATGGAGGAACTAGCCATTCCTCAGATGTTGATCCTGGGAGGACTGGCTATCCACCCAAAATGAACTGATTAATAACTCTATTTTACTCACAGAGGTTGGGAGTCATGATAAGCACATATCAGCTTCACATGAGTCGTAACTGAAGGCCGAATAGTGAGAAAAATATAGTTAAAGAAGAAACATACCCTTGACTGATAGCCAAGGTCCCTGGCATGGATCCCTAGACATTGGCAGAGTGCCTTCTTTGTTTAAACAGCTTAAAAGTAGCTTAGAGAATGGGGCAATTTGGAATCTCCCCCATGGAGGAGACGTCCTGCCTGGGACCCTCCCGAGCGGAACCCTGACGGCTGAACCCCGAGATTCCCCAGCCACTGGGACAAGAGTTGGTGCTCCCCCGAATTGGTGATGCTCTCTCTCTCTCTTCTTTCTCTATCCTTTTTGTAGCAACATTAGCATTGATAAATTTATTGGTACTGATCTATTGCATATGCTGTGTATGTAAGAAGGGTCCTTTTTCTTTTCCTCTTCTGTAGTGAATTGTTAAGGTGCCTGATTGTTTATTACTTCCCACCCGCATAAGTAATTCTCTCCCTGTCCCTCTGTCAATAAATAGTAGATATAGTATATACATTGTGTCTATGTGTGTGTGTGTGTGTGTGTGTGTGTGTGTGTGTGTGTGATTTTGTGGGAGCGAATCTGAACCCTATTATACTTAAGCAAACACAAGTGTCTTTGCTTTGAGATAATTTTTTTCACGGGTTGACCACTAAAGTGACTTGTCCATCCTATGGCATTATATTCCATATTTTTTCAGGCCATTGCATTTTTGGTTTAAAATTAATTTCCTTTTGACTTTTAGAATATTGTATCCTAGTATTTTCCCTTCTTCTCAGTAGCTGTAGTGGAGTCTTATGTGAATCTGACTATGATTCCTTTGTACTCGAACTCTTTCTTTTTAGTTGCTTGAAGTATTTTTTTTGACCTGCAAACTTTGAATTTTGCCAACGATGTCTCTGGGTATTTTCAGTTTGGTGACTCCAGAAATGACTGGGAGGTTTGTCCTATTTTTGCATTGCTTTCAGGTTCTTATAGATCTGAGAAGATTTCTTTTATGATTTCTTGGCATATGGAGTCAGCTCTTTTGTTTTGTTGTTATTTTTTGATAGAGGGATGGTTGTTAAATTATCTCTCCCGGACCTGCTTTCTGGCCATTCCCTTTCTGTCATAGATAATCCGCAGGGTCTTCTAATGCTTCAGTCTGTTGACTTTGTTTTAATATTTCTTGTCTCATTGCGTCATTGAGTTTTGTTTTCTCCATTCCATTTTTAAAAAAGTCTATTATTTGGATAATATTTCTGCTTTCTGTTCTAACTATTTATTCTCTTATATTTTTCCCTAGGAGCTTTAAAAATTCCATTAAAAATTTCTTAATTTTTTCCATTTACTCTTGAAGTTCTTATGGTCAATCCCTACCTTTTTCTCGGACTACTTGTACTTATTGTGCACTTTGTGACTTCTTCTTGCTTACCTCTGTGTATTCTTTTCACTCACAGTATTTTTCCACTGTATTCAAAGTTTTCTTCTGTTTAATCATCTCTCTAACCTCAGTTCCTAGATTGGGACTTTGAGACACCTCCACGCCTTCTTGGATAGAAATGATCATTCCTTGCCTCAATATATCCACTCTTCAGTCTGCATGTTACTGCCCCTATCCTGTCATAGTTCTCGATGGAGTCACTATGACCATGTCTTGCCCTTTGTCAGCATCAGCCTTCTATTGGTTTCAGCCCTGAATCTGCATCATTCTTCTTGAGTAATCACCAACCAGAAATTGGGACTGTCCCAAGATGGGGCCCTGACAGGTCTTGACTGGATATATAGAGATTGCCTTGGTTTCATGACTCCTGGAGGGCCCTATGGCACAGGCTGTGTAGGCACTGCATTGTCTTCTTCCCTGGCTAATTACCTTCTGGGAGTTGGCCCTTTCCTCTGCTGTGGCTCTGATACAAGTCCTGGCTTTAGGTCTCTTGAAGGTCCCTGAGCCTTATGTGATCTGCTTGGCCTTATTCTACAGTGAGAGGATAAGTAGGCGGTGATACTTGAAATTAAATTTGAAGGAAGCTATGTTCCTATGCAGCAAAGGTAAGAGGAAATATATGTATTATGGGAGGGCCACTTGGACAGAGATATGGAGAGAGGATATGAGAAGCTTGTGAGCACCAGTTTGGAGGACATTTTGAGTAGAAGAGAGTTAAGTTATGTCAGTATTATGAAAGGCACTAGAATGGGAGCCAGAGCATGGAAGTTTTAATGTCAGACTGAAAACAAATTGCATTCCATGGGGAATCATTGGAAATTTTTGTTTGGGGGTGGGAGTTGTTTCTGGAAACTTTACACAGCCTGTTTGCTTTGTCAATATTTATCTTCTGACTTCATAAAGCATCCCGAATTTTCCTGAGGACATACTTCTGGACTAATAGCTCAAGTTGCTTCTTTCCATAAATATCATATTTCCCATGTTTGTGATTCTCTCTTTTCTTTCTTCAACTATTATCTGTGAACCTCATTAAAGTTTTTTCTTTTGGTAAATAATTTCTTCACTTCATGAGGCAGTTTGTAATATTTCCCCCTTATTTTAGCATCACCAATTTTGACTCTGTGAGAATCCTTATTGTATTTTGCCCACATTTTGGGCCAACTCTAGCAAATTTTATGTAACTGTTTCTTGATATATAGTGGGGAATATGCATTTATTAAGTGCCTATGATGTATGCCAGGTGCTGTGCTAATCTCTCTCTCTTTTTTTTTTTTGCTTTTTTTTTTTGGAAGGGGGAAGGTAGGGCAAATGGGGTTAAGTGACTTGCCCAAGGTCACACAGCTAGTTTTTTGTGTTAAGTGTCTGGGGTCAGATTTGAACTCAGGTCCTCCTGAATCCAGGGCTGGTACTCTATTCTCTGCACCACCTAGCCGCCCCCTAATCTCCTAATATCATCTCATTTGATCCTCCTGACAACTATGGGATGCACATGCTGTAATCACCCCATTTTACAATTGAGAAAACTGGGGCAGAGAGGTAAAATGACTTGACCAGGGCCACAGTCACTAAGTGTCTTAGGTGAAATTTGATCTCAGATCTACCTGACTCTATCCAGCTACTTCTAAATTCTCTTGGCTTTAGTAATCCTGAGCCTGCTATAGTACAATACATTCTCCAGATGTGGCACAAAGATCTGTGAGTTTTCCCTAATTCAGTGATTTTTTTGAGCCTCCATTTCTAGCTGCTTTGCATTGTAGACAGCCTCCCCATCCCCTTTTCCTTGTGAGACAAATCAAGCAATTTGTAGTGTATTCTCTAGGGTCTCCATCTCCCAACCTCTTTTGGAACTAACAAGATGGGTCCCCAGGGCTCAGCTGCTACTTCTGCCCTCAAGGCTCTTGGAGTAGTCCTGAAAGGTATCTTTTCTAGTACTATTGCTCATGGTGTCCCATCCAGTGCTTCCCCTGTTGATGATCAGTGAAAATCAATTAATTCACCAGATCTAATTAGCTTTTAGAAAGGGCTATTTACTAAGGTGGTTTAGTAAGAATAGTTGATACAAAAATTTCCTTCCAGAAGTCTGACCCACTTTTCCACCAACAGTGGAAGATTGTGGTGTATGATTGTGATGGAATATGATTGTGCTATAAGAAATGAGGAGCAGACAGACTTCATAATAACCTGGAGAGACTTATATAAACTGATGCTGAGTGAGGAGAGCAGAACCAGGAGAACATTGTATACAATTACAGACACATCGTATCTGTGATGACTAACTTTGATAGACGAGGCTCCTCTCAGCGAAGAGTCCAGGGGGAAAGTGGGCTCGAACTTAGGGAGTGACTTGACAAATGGGTAAATAAATTCTCAACTCCTAATCTAGGAAGTTCTATCGCTGGAGTCTTCAAGCTGTTCTCTTTAGTTTAATGCAGCTTTTCTGCTGGACTCATTGCAGTCTTGAATCTACCTTTCCTCATCATGTCTAGTCAGTCTCCATGATCCCGACAATCCTTGATTCCCAATACAGACATCACAACCAGCTGCCATGCTTCTGGAGACACTGCTAGGACATTAATGGAAATCAATTTATCTGTTCCTCTGAAGGGTCTTCTCTGATAAAGGTGATGGTGTGGGGGGGTGCTATGGCCAGCACAGCCAGTGGGCTAGCAAGCAGTGAAGAAAAGAGACAGGGATGTAATCACTAGAATGTTTATTACATATCCATTGCATACAGAGCCAACAAATAAATATTTCTTAATCCTTATATACTTTACTCCTAATGAGTCTCCATGGCTGCAAGGTGACTACAAACCTGGGAACCTTTCCAAAAAGAATGAAAACAATATATCCAGACCCTCCTAGCTCCTGCCTGTTGGTAACAATGTATGACTTACACAAGTGATGGATGCCTACTATGAACCGTGTCCGGAGAAGCCAGGCATGGTACAGGTCAGCACCTACTCCAAACAATCATTACCAGTTAACATGTAACCAAGGGGAAGGGTAACATTCTGTTGCAGCATTTCAAGCCCTAGAAGTTCTCTACAGGGGGGAGGTAACCAAGGTGCTTTCTTCTTCCCTTCTTCTCAATGATTTCTTCTCAAAGGCCTGAGGAAGGGAAAGGAATAACTATTTATTAAGCTCCTACCATGTGCCAGGACTTTACAAATGTTATCTCATTTGACCTTGAGTTGGAAAGTTCCTATCCTAAGACACTAGGGTAGAATCAAATCAAATGGGTTCTAGACTGGCTTATTGATCATAGATCACACAGAGGACGTGACCAAATAGTTTACAGAATCATAAAGTACGTATTGAGTTTCCTCAGTAATCTGAACACACTTCCTATACAAGGTCATTTCAGTTCATTCAAAGGATCTCCAGGCTCTAATTTACATTAATCAAGGATTTTTTCTTAAAGATTACTTTAAGGTCTGTGATTTGATTCAATGGAGATATGTTCTCACTTCATTAACTGAATATTATCTCTTACTTTTAGGTGAGGTGTGATTTGATTGATTGACTCACTGGAACCCTACCCTACCAACACCCAGCTTTTCAAATCAATTAACAAACATTTACCAAATATTTACTATATACTAGGCCCTGTGCTAAGCACTGGAGATACGAAGAAAAAGGGAATCTTTTGTTACTTAAAAAAATTTATTTATGAAATTTAGTTCACAACATTCAGTTCCACGATCCCTTGAGTTTCTAATTTTCTCCCTCTCCCTCTCCTCCCCTAACCCCATGGTGGCATGCAATTGGATATAGGTTCTACAAATACCTTCACATTGAACATTAGTCAAGTTGTAAAGAAGGATTATAACCAATGGAATGAACAATAAGAAAGAACAAAACAAAACAAAACACTAAAGAAAAAGAGCAAGCAGTATGCTTCAATCTGCTTTCAGACTCTGTATCTCTTTCTCTGGATGTGGATAGTCCTTTCCATCATGAGTCTTCTGGAGCTGTCTTATGACCTTGCATTGCTGAGAAGAGCCCAGTCTATCAAAGTTAGTCATTATAGATACGATGTGTCTGTATTTGTGTACAATGTTCTCCTGGTTCTGCTCTCCTCACTCGGCATCAGTTTATATGTCTCTCCAGGTTATTATGAAGTCTGTCTGCTCCTCATTTCTTATAGCACAATAGTATTCCATTACATTCGTGTACCACAACTTGTTCAACCATTCCCCAATTGATGGGCATCCCCTTGATTTTAAATTCTTTGCCACCACAAAAGAGTTGCTAAATATATATTTGTACATATGGATCCTCTTCCCTCTTGTATGATCTCTTTGGGATACAGCCCTAGAGGTGGTATTGCTGGGTCAAAAGGTATGCCCTTTGGTTGGAAGTTAGATTTATTCCTTGCCTCGAAAGCAGGAGAAATCCCTTTTAGGTTTTTCTTCAATGAACTGATCCAACCATTCTGGAGAACAATCTAGAGCTATGCCCAAAGTGCTATTAAAAAGTAGACAAATGTCTCTTTAATCTATCTGAGACATTCTTCTTGGGTGAACTTTTCGCACTTAGTATAAAGACTTTGATTCAGTAGAGGTATTCTTACCTGGTTAAGGTAATAAGGGATCAGTGGGTTGGGGTGATTGATCCATTGCTTCCCTTCCCCCACTCTTAATAGACATTAATTTTGTCTTTTCTTTTCACCAGTTTTTTATTCTTTTTTATGAGACAGTCAGTTCCATGTTTTCTGTGATGTTCAGTACTTGCCTTCCAACTATCTTCTTGAAGACAGTATTCATGATTTACAGAAATGAAACTTTTGAATCCAAATCATTCCCCACAAAATGTTGAATGAATCCTCTGATTTCTTAGGAACTTTAAAATGAAGACACTGAATCCAGCTATCTCACATATTCCTAGTTTTACATTTCATATTATTGTTGTTGTTCAGTAATGTGCAACTCTCTGTGACCCCACTGGGGTTTTCTTGGTGAAGATACTGAAGGGGCTTGTCAATTCCTTCTCTAGCTCATTTTACAGATGAAAAACTGAAGCAAATAGAGTTAAGTGACTTATCCAGGGTGAAATAACTAGCAAGGGTCTGAGGTCAGATTTGAACTGAGAGATGAGTCTTCCTGACTCCAGACCCAACAATCTATCTACCGTGCCACATAGCTGCCTTTGGCAGAGTGGGTCTCTGCAAATGAGTGATTATAGAGTAGATCAGCATGCTTACTGGAGAAAGGAAAAGAAAAAAACCCGCAAATGAGACTTGAATGTTCAAATGAGATTTATTAAGGTATAGTCTACATAGCTTACCAAGGCCTCAGCAGGACTGGAGACATGAGGTAGGGATGATAGGGTCCTACAAGTCTGCATCTGGATTGGGATGGAATAAATTGTACCTGTAAAGATGCCTGTCCACCTTTTCACTTTTGTATATGAAATGTCCCATATTTGTCTTTTGTTAGGGATGCTCTGTCAACTTTGGAGGGTTCAAGAGTAGTGATTCATGGGGAAGCAAGGTATTATCTGTTGCCTCTCTTCCCAGACCTACATTTTACGAATTTGGGCATGCTAATGAGTTGATGAGACAAAGAAGGGAGAAGGAGAAGTTGGGAAAGAGGCTGACTCATTCCATGACTGATTTAGGGTGTGTCCTTCTTGAGATAAGATATTTCTTCTTCAAGCCCTTGAAGGTTTTCTGAGAACATCTCTCCTGTACAAATTTTCATGAGATCATAAAAAGAACAAACATATCAGTCGTGCCTGATTTTCTGATTTAACTCTTAACTCTCCCAAAGAAATGTCCAGATTATCAAGTGAATCAGTTTGGCTTCATAGAATCTAAGGATGCAGAAAGTAACTTAGAGGCCATTGCATTCAACCCCCTCATTTGAAGGATGGAGGAAATAATGCAGAGGAATGAAGTAACTTGACCAATGTCATGTAGTGAGTAGCTCGAGTAGTGTTTCGATGCAAATATCCCCGACTGCAGATTTGGTGAACAGAAGACTTTCTGTTTTTTATGTATTTGTGAGAATATAGAACGACGTGTCTTTCACACACTGCCTGGTGCAGTGTTTGATGGGTGGTTTGTTTGTGAAAAAACAAATCTCAGAATTTGTCTGAGCAGGAAACAGACACTTGGGAAGGAAGTGTCCTTCTCTTATGGATTTTTACTCTCTGCATATATGTGTGAATAAACCCTTTCAGACTTTGAGAAGGTAGGTTAATAAAGAAAAGAATCATAAATTTTATTTAATTCTGGGTGTCCTAGACCATGGAAACAGCTGAAACTGCTTTATCTTTGGCACATACTTTCTGCTTTAAAAAGTTTGAGAGGTAGGAGGGGAGTGGGAAGAGAGATGCAGAGACAGAAATGCACAGACATACACAGAGAAAGACAGAGAGAAACCCTCATAGGCAGCTTCTGTTTTCCTCTCTCCTCCCTTTTCTCTGGCTCAGATAATCCTGTAATCAGTGAAGGTTGTGACACCAGCAGGCATGGCTATACCCCAGGTACTGTCTTAATTTCTGGGTCTACTTGGTATCTTCCAGGTAACTTCATGCGTGGGATTGAAATGGACACCTTGGGGAAGAGCAGTGAGGATGAAGATGAAGTAGTTGGAGATGTCAAATAGAGCCTTAAATGTTAAGAGGAAGTGTCAGGGGCTGGGCCTGTAAGGAAGAGTTGGGGGGTTCATGGCTCCATCAAGTGGATATTGGTGAGGGTGAGGGGGGTAGGGAGTGGGAGGCAGTCTTACTAATGGGCCTCTATAAAGGGCCTTTTCTGGCCTCTGTCTTTTGCAGCAAGTTGCCTGCAGTGCCAAAAGTTACCCTGGGCCCTGTGATGAAAGGTGAGAGGGGGGTCCCAGGCAGATGTGATACCCAGCTTGATACAGGGGTGGTTTGGTTAAAAACAGAGAAGGTTCAGGGTCAGGTGGGTTCATGGATGGCAGATTGGGAGCCAGGGCTAGAAACTGAGAAGATAAGGAGTTTCAGGCTGATGCTGGGAGGAATGGTAGGCAGGCTTCACATTTGGGTAAGGTATAAAGGAAGTTAGACTGTAGAAGATAGGAATTCCACACTGGCCAGTCAACTAGGGACAAAGGGTTGAGCCCAAGGAACTGTCCGTAACAAGCCTCTCAATATTCTGGGCAGTTCTGACATCAGGATTCATTTTGGAATCTCAGATGAAGAGAAGGCAGCAGTGAGAAATCGGGGAGAGAAAGTCTTGCAAGCCCTGAAGAAGCTGGGCCTCAATGTCAAAAAGGTATGGGGTCATGGAGGCCCAGGTCGGGGCAGAGCCCAGGAGCATCTGGATGCTCTGCAGAAGGTTTCCTGAAGTAGACACTTGGGATTTGCCTGACTTTATTGGAATCAATTCCAGCCTTTCCCTCCTTCTGTTTCCTGCTTTACTGATTTCTGATGTACTGTCTTTCCAGGGTGTGGACCCTGGTATCTTTTCTCCTAGAACATTTCTAGGTCCTCCTCTTTCCCAGGAGTAAATCCTTAACCTTTTCTGCAGCTTTCAATGGGAATTCTATCTTTCATCTCTTTTTTCCATCAGGGTATGAATCCTCACCCTCTTCCTACCTCCTACAGTGTAACTTCTACCATACCTTACCCAAACTTGAAGCCTACCTGCCATTTCTGTCCCTTGATGTAACATTTCCCTCTCTTACCTCCCTTCCCATGTATGAACCCCAGTAAGTTATTTTCATCTCTCTCTATTGTGCCTAGATCCCTGTGGTTTCTGTGCTAGTCTCCGGTGGGGGCCTGAGGGCTGCCATAGCTTGCCAAGGTGTCCTTAGTGAACTGAACCATGTGGGGTTCCTGGACATGGTCACATATGTTGCTGGAGTATCTGGCTCTACCTGGTAAGAACCTCTCAGTGTGCATGTGTGTGTGTGTGTGTGTGTGTGTGTGTGTGTGTGTGTGTGTGTGTATGTGTGTGTGTGAGTGTGTGTGCTGTCTCTGGGGAGGGAATCCACAGTCCCACTGGGAGGAAGGGGACCTGGGATCACATCCAGGTTCTATATTCCAAAAAATCCCACTCCACACATCCCACCCTGTCTCCTGACCACACTTGCTCCATACATAATATTGAGCCCACCACCCAAGTGATATGGAAAGGGTTCCTGTGAGGACACAATGAATGACAAAGAACTTGATGAAACTGTAAAGAGTTTGAGAGAAATGATGGGCTTTGTAGATGACAAGGCAGAGCTATAGTATAAAGCACTTTGGAAAATAACCAGTTGTGTAAATAATGCACTGACTGGGCTAATAGTCAGTGGGTTTTCAGAGTGAAGGGCCATTCAGGCCTTTGTGAACTTTTAAGCACTTGGAAACCACAATAGAAGGGAGGAAGGAAGCAAGCATTTCTTGGGGAACTATTGTGTGCTAGGCACTGTGCTATGCAATTTTACAAATGCTCTTTCATTGGATCCTCACAGCAACCCTGGAGGTAGGTTCTATTATGCTCATTTTATAGTTGAGGAAACTGAGGCAGGCAGAGGTGAAGTCATTTCCCCATGGTCCAATGGCCAGTAAGTTTCTGAGGTCATATTTGAGCTGGGGTCTTCTTGACTGCAGGGCTGGTGCTCTGTGAACTAGGGTGCCCCCTAGTGGCTTAATGGCTTTGTAAGTGGCCAGATCTTTTACCAGGCAGGCATACAGATGCTTTTCTCATCCTTAGGTGCATGTCCTCCCTCTACACCCAGTGTGATGGGTGGAAAGACCTGGAGAAGGCAGAAAAGGAGCTCAGGAGACGGCTGCAGGAGGACTCCTGGGATTTCTCTGTTGCCCTGGATGGGCTCTGTGATGCTGCAGAGAGGGATGACTATTCCCTCACTGACTTCTGGTCCTATTCTGTTGTCTACCACCTTACGAAGGAAGTAAGCTCTCCATCAGAATACAGGGGAGCTTGCAGCAGGGAGAGGTTTCATCTCAGGGTGAAGGTGTACCCATTCTGTCTCCCTGTTTGGGTGGGTGAATTTGTAACCTCTTGGCTCCTCTTCTAGCTCCATGGGGGACAGAGCTCCCTGAATCCTTTTCCATTTCTCTGTATTGAAATCTCTTCCTCTTAACCCTACCAGCTTCTAGATACCTGTCCGTCCTATGTGAGAGATAAGTCTGTGACGGGGATTGTGCCATACCCTATATTTGCCACTGTCGACAAATACCTCAAGTTTGGTGAAAGGAAGAAGATTCTGAGTGAGTATGGCCCAGGTATCTCCCCTGGAGAAGACTTACAGTGGGATGGAAAGATTCAGAAGGCCCATTTTGGGAAGTGATGTCAGGCAGTGTATGGCCAAGTCAGAGACCTAGGAATGTCTCCATAGTCCATGGGGCTGAGTTATTTTTTAGGAAGAGTTTGCAAAATATTCACAGAATTTCAGAGTTGGAGGGGATCTCAGTGACCATCTAGTCCAGAACAAGAATTCCTGACCAGTGGATGCATTCCTTTGAATGAAATGTAAAGTCCTTCATCACCTAACTCCCTTCCTTCTTTGCCAGTCTTCTCATACTTAACTCCTCTCCACACATTCTCCAATCCAGAGACATTAGCCATCAAAAACACTCACAAAATGTTGGACAAACTGTTGTCTCATGAATCATACCCCCCTCTCATCTTGTGTTTGAGAAGCTGCCTTTTGGATCTCAAGTGTAGGACTTTGTATCTCCAATGAATTTCATCTTTTTAAATTTAGCCCCTACTTTACTAGGCAACCTGCTCAAAATTTTTGGGATCCTGACTTGATTGTCTGTTGTGCTGACTGGCCATCCCTCCCAGGTTTATGATATCTGGAAATTTGATGGACAGGTTATCTATGCCTTTACTCAAGCAATGGATAGAGATTTCAAAGTAGTACATTTCCCTGGGGGACTTCACCAGAGACCTCATTTCAAGGTAACATTGAGTCATAAACTACCCTTTGAATCTGCCTCTACGAAGAGTCCTGAATGTCTAAACTATATTATCACCTAGGGCACATATCTCCATGTTTTCCCAAGAACAGTTTGCGAAGAGATTTGCTAAAGTGTGGCAAACTGATTTAAAACATTGTCATGATTTGCTGATTTGGTAACCCTGCTCAAAGGTATTGAGGTTAGTTTGGCATGGCCTGTTCTTGGTACAGTTACACCTCCTGGCATCACTGCTTCCCTCTTTAGATCTGTTATCTATTGCTAGCATGATTTTTACTGTTCTCCTCCTCCCCCTCCCCCTCTTCCTCCAACCATCTCTTTATTAATCCATCTAACATTGCCCCCAGAATCAAAGTTGAATTCTCTGGCCTAAATATAGTTTATAACTTCTTCCTTGTGCTTCCCTCCCCTTTTAAAATCAATTCTTCTCTAGTCCTGTGGCCCTACTTTCATCCTCTGCAGTCTTTAAGAGATCACTGGGAGGGCCTCAGTCATCCAATCCAGCAGTTTTTTCAGTACCAAAGGATTTGGTTCATCTAGGCCAGGGGACCTGAATTTACTAAGTTCAGCATGGTGTTCAGTTTCTACCTCCTTACATATGTTGAGTATCAACACAGTTAGAAATTTTCGATTTGTTTTTTATAATGCAAAAAAATCTTTCTTTGGCAGAGATGATAGAAGGAAAACAAATTAGCACCTCTTCTTTCTCTCTCTGGTCAGTTATCATTGTGCCCTACACCCCTAGCCAGTAGCCCTACCACTTCTTTGATTTTCCTCTTCCCCCAACATAGCTTCCAACTTCCTTCCCCCCCATCTTTAGAGTTCATTGCCAATCTCTGTTCTTTATGAGCTGTGACACTCCTGAACAATTCTTACAGACTCTTCCATGACCTTCAATTCATCTTCTGTTGCTTGTCTCTACTTCTATCTGCCATAAATATATTTTACAAGACAAGGTACATAGGTTAGTTCCTTGTACATCGACGGTGGTCTCTTCAAATGTTTTTTTTTTTTAATTATTCCTCCTCATCAAAATTGCTTTCTTTTATCTTTAGACTTTCATCCCTGAGAATTCCCAATGGCTCCTGGACTGACTTCTCCTGTAGCATTTTAGTCTATGCAGCCTACTTATCTTTCCTCAGAATCATTGAGATCTGCTTTCCACAAATCACATGTACATGTCAGAGACTGCCCAGCTTTCCTCTCCTCTACTACAAAGTCTAGGAGGCAATAGTAACTTTTCAGCAAGGATCTTATCATTTTTGCATCAGTAACTAGTTCCTACTTGTTAGTGAAAATCATCTCCAACCTAGAATTTCCCCTTGTTGGCTCCTCAACCTTTTGAAGGATGAAATGAGCACTGATGTAAGTCAAGAGTTTATGAGCTCCTCTGCTTTTGGCAGAGGAAACTCCAGCAGCAATTTATATAATCAATGTCCCCCCTCACCACAGTGTCCCACCTTTGTGCCAGGTTTGTGATCTTTCTCTGAGCTCCTTATCTATTTTTTCCTTCTGTCCAGGTGATCTGTAGTATACTCCCATGCCAACATCTCTTTTTCTCTCTCCATTGATTTTCACCCAAACACTCTCTACCATGCTGTCCTTCCTTGGGTTTTCTTCAATGTCCTCAAATGATCCTATGTTAATATATAATGTTGCTCCTCCACTTTTTATTTACCTTTGTTTTTTAAAGTAAATATCATATCCTTCTAGAGCCATCTTCCAAGCAGAGATTTCACCCTGTCAGGTCTTAGTGACATCTGTGAGTTCAAATTTGCCTTCTTACCTAGCTGTATGACCCTTGGCAGGTCACTCGATCTGATTTATGTCCAAAGATAAATTACTACTGACTTTTTTTCTTGGATTTTGGCCTCTTTGGGACTTTTGGGTGTCTCAATTGCTATTCTTCATTATAGCTACTTTCTTGGGTATCTAGCTTGGAGAAGTTATCTACACACACACACACACACACACACACACGTATGTATGTATGTATAGATAAATGCATAGGTATATAGGCAAGTTTCTCTGTTCCCTCTCCTTTTCTATTGAGCCTTTTTAATTATATTTACAAGATACTGGGAAGTACATATTTTTTTAGCTTTTTAAGGTATACTTTATCTCCAACCAGTAGCTGGCCATTCCTATATTAATTCATGGTCCAGAAATTAAAATTTCATTCTCAGATATCAACTTTTTCAGTCATTCATTTCTCATATCAGTTTTTCTCTTTAGTACCTCTTGTCAATGGGTAGGAAGGGGAAAACTATCCATGTACCCCTGTGGTCTTTACTTTTTTCCCCCACAAGACTTTGCAATCCTTGGCTATACTTTTTTTAGATTTCATCTGACAACAGTATTTGTTCTTGGATTGCTGGAATTTGTTAGTGGTTATTCATTTTCACAAATTTTGGTTGGGTCTCTGTTATGTATCTGATACATGCTCTAAGAAAACAACTGACCTCTCTATTTTCATGATGTCAAGAAACAGCTGATTGAGGAAGCCTCAGTGGAAAGGTATCAAATGACTCTCTCTTTTGTATTTACCCCTAATCATTACTGAGTGATCTCCCCTGATAGATATCGTTACTCTCTTTATGTTTCTCAGAGAGTATACATCTGCTTCTTCACCAAATGTACAATTAGCTCCCTCTTCTTCCCAGCTTTGCTTTTGAAGCTTCATATGTGGAATGGCACCCATTCCCTTCCTCATCTTTGTAACATTCTTCCATTCTCCAACTTCCTTACACAGGTCAAGTTTCCCCACTGCTTATTCACATTTTTCCTAAACTTTTTTTTCACATTGAAGCTGCACTTCTACTTTTAAAAGAATTTTGTTTCCCATTGCATTGTGGAGCATGGAGATGAATTACTTGAACCTTCTATCACTGCATCATATTTTGTTTTGGGTACCATGGAACATTGGTAAGATGGAGAGTACTCAGAGGAGGGCAAGCAGGTTGGTGAAGGGTCTCAAATTCATGACGTGTGAGATTTAGTTGGAAGATCTAGGAATGTTTAGCCTGAAGAAGGGAAATTTGGGGGGTACATGACAGCTGACTTCAAATATATGGATGATGGTCCCATGGAGGAGGGGTTAGATTTGTTCTGCTTTTTCTCAGATAGCGATGGGTAGAATTTACAAAGAGGCTGATTTAAGCTTGATGTCATGAAAACTCCCCCATTATTTGAACTCTTTAAAAGTACAATTGCCTCTCTCCTGCTGTGGTGCCTTCCTTGGTAGCTTCCCTGCTGAGGTAACATCTTCTTTGGTGGCTTCCCTTTGTGGCTTTCCTGCTGAGGAGGCCCCTTCCTTGGTGGTCTCCCTTGGTGACCTCTCTGCTGGGGCGGCATCTTCTTTGGTGCTGTCCCTGCTCAGCTGGTGCCTTGCTTCTCCTCAGAGCTATTTTAGCATATGCTGTATGGCCACTTGCCTGGTATGTGAGGGCATTAGGGTCAGGGTGAGTGGGTATTGGATTATATGGCCACTGAGAATCCTTCTAACTCTCACAGTTTATCACGTTGTTATTATTCTCTCCTGGGAAGGAGAGCAGCTTGCATTTTGAACACAGAAAGCAGTCACTCAACTGTGGCTAAAAGATAAACATCACATCCTCATTGTAGGTCATTATAGAATCTTTCCTCTCCTCCATGCTTGTTGAGATTCTCAGTCTCTTTTAAAACTTTTCTTTTTGGTGTTTACAAATTTTCTCCTAAATAACTTAAAAGGGAACAATAGGGCAATCCTGCCTGACAATCTGTTTTTCTCCCACTGAGCTTGGTCCAGTCTCTTTTCTTGATTAGATCCAACTAGTTGGTGCCAGCCAGTGGACAGGAAGAGACTTGTATAGTGATTAGATCTCTCTAGGAAAAGTAGGGGATAGGGAACTTGAAGTGGGGGCATGTCTTAATGTGAATGGATATATGTGAGTTGGATATATAGGGTGGTGTGAGTTTATCCTTGTGGAAAACCTAGATCATAGTGTGAATTTTTCTGGGTGTGAATCTCAACCAGTGTGACTCCTACCCTGGTAAAAAACTGGCTCAATAAAGCCACAGTTTTGTTTTCTTCCCAGATGCCTGGTTTGAATTCACTCCTGACTGGGCTGGCTACTCCACACTTGGCTACTCAAAACCTGGTGCTTATGTCTCTACCATTCATTGTGGCAGCAAGTTTGAGGGAGGGAAGCTCATCCAAAAAGAACCTGAAAGGGATTTCTCTTACCTTCGAGGTAAGGACTGAATCTATCCTCCAACAAGAGACAGAGCAACAGGAGCCATGGGATTGTCACTCCTTCAATGTTACTCTCCCAGCATTTGCCTTCCAATTAGAATCCTGGTTCTCAGAGGTTCCTCACCTTAGGGGTTCCATGAGAGAATGGGAGCAGCTTGAAAAGCCTCTGCAAAACAGCATTGAGATTACTTCCTCGGGTGAACCCCAGTAGGAAAGCTTGTTGGTTCTTCATGTAATTTGGTACCCAGAGGTGCAATGCTCTTTCCCTTCATGTCCCTACTAGTGATTTGAGTGTCTTCACTCTTCTAATCTGAAGGCACAGAAGCAGGGCAAATGGACAGAGAAGTGTTCTTTTGGTACTTAAAGAGTCAAATGAAAACCCTGTATTTAATTACTTTTGTGAAATTTTCCTCCTCTTCTTCTCTATAGCATTATGTGGCAGTGCTCTTGCTGACATGAAGTCTATTCTCGAAACCATCAGGGGTAGGTGGGAGAAATAGGTTTTCATCAGGGTTTGGAGGTGGGGTTTTGGGCCAGGATGGGCCTTTCTCTTAACCCCTAATGAAAGAATCTCAAATCTCCTTGTAGATTTCTTCCGGAAATTTATCCATGATTCAAGCACCCAGGAAAAAATGCTCCTTACTGATCCTGAAGGTAAGGACCTGAACTCGTATCCTCTCATGCCTTCAGATGAACTTGGCTCTGGATATCAAGGATCAGATTTTTTTTGAGGCAATCAGAGTTAAGTGACTTGCCCAGGGTCACACAACTAGTAAGTGTCAGTGGCCAAATTTGAACTTAAGTCCCCCAGACTCCAGGGCCTGTGCTTTATCCTCTGTGCCCCCTAGCTGCCCCAAGGATCAGTTTTATTAGGTCATAGAGATACAATATTGGGTGATTATGACCAAATAGATATGCTCATCTTGCTTGAAAATTTCATGAGCTGGATTATGTAGACTGGAACCAGTGGCTCTTGAATTACACCTGATAGCCCTAACCTTGTACTCAGTGAGAGCCATGTTCCCTAACTATGTTCATTGTTCCATCCCTTTGAGATTCAGCAGTGCAACTTGTGAAATGATCTTAGGGAAACTCAATCGACTGCCTTAGGTTTACAGGGGACCAGAGAAAAAAAGGTATCATTGACTCTTAAAGACGAAATATTTCCTAAATAAGGCAAAAGTAAAAGTAACCATAAGGCTTACTCAATAGTAGCCAAACCCAAGAGTAATGGAAAAGACACAGTCCACCCATAACCCTGGATCATGCTCCCACTAATCCACTTTGTTTCCCCAAGGGAGAATGAAGTGGACACATACTTCCTGAAGTCAAGCAGTAAGTCAAGTAGAGAAACCCATGTCTCTGGAGAAACAAGTGACTCTGGAATAGTCCTCAGAATTGTTGATCTCTTGTCTGCACTGTGCATCACTTGGTGGGCAAAATAATTTTTCAGTTAGTTACTCTCTTGTTGAGCAAAACCACTTGACTGCTCCTTTTGGGCTACTGAAGCAGTGTTAAGTTCTCTGTAGCACATAGCTGCCAGTGGCAAGGTATTCATAAAATGTTAGACTCTTTTAGCAAAAGATCATATTATGCTCTTTTGGTGGAAAGCAGTTCTGTTGAATCTGGAACTACTGGAGCTAATCAGCTCAGTTTTCTATGAGTCACTCAAAGTATAAAGGGCAGTAAAGAGTAACACAGGCACCTCTGAAAGGTTTCCTGTCTCACAAGTGGAACTAGCTGACAATGAGCCTAAGAACTCTTTCCATAGAGGGAGGATTCTGATGTTCTCCAACCACCTTCTAGCACCTCCAGAGCTCTTCTCTAATCAAACAGCTACTGACTTCAGCTGCCAAGCCTACCTGTCAGCCTGCTCAGTCCCTATCAGCTTCTATAGCCTGTGTTTTGTCAGGTGCTTCTCTCTATGTCAGTGGTTCTCAACCTTCCTAATGCCGTGACCCTTTAATACAGTTCCTCATGTTGTGGTGACCCCCAACCACAAAATTATTTTCATTGCTACTTCATAATTGTAATTTTGCTACTGTTATGAATCGTAATATAAATATCTGATATGCAGGATGTATTTTCATTGTTACAAATTAAGCATAACCCACAGGTTGAGAACCGCTGCTCTATGCCTTCTCTTCTCATCCTCTGACTCCTCCTGTGCTCAACTTCTCTTATGCTATTTTCTATACCTTCTGGTTTTCTGTATATAATTTATAATGCTTCACAACAGGGCCACCTCATAAATGATGACACATTTCTATTTTATGATGTGAAACTAAAAAATTCCATCTTTCTGGCAAGTGTGACTCCAATACTCCTTATATAATTATTCCATGTATTCTAAACTGGTATTAGATGGATAATTTCTATTTAACTCTTTCGATTGTTTCTATAATCAGATGTAAATGATGAGTAGACCACAATGCCCTTCAGTCTTCCCACCTGGCCCTGTTGATAAATGTGTGTGAAAGGCAGTTTTCTCTCAACTCCTCAGGACATATGCATCTCTCCTTAATCCTTTTTTTGAGGGTTGAGTTTCTTTTCAAGTTTATTTTGTCATTAACTTTCACATGAATACTTTTTTTTTCTGTTCCCTCAAGCAACTCAAAAGGTCACATAACAAAGAGACAGCATTTTACACATATGGTACTTAGAGTAGTTCCCCATGAAGGCATTGAACTGGGGGTTGCTGTTGGGGCACTACAATGTTGGAAAGCTAGAGGTTCACTAGAACATATGAATCTTACTCAATTGTCTGAAGACTCA
Organism: Pseudochirops cupreus; assembly: GCA_028627135.1. Classification (NCBI taxonomy): domain Eukaryota; kingdom Metazoa; phylum Chordata; class Mammalia; order Diprotodontia; family Pseudocheiridae; genus Pseudochirops; species Pseudochirops cupreus. Next base: position 69,948,185 of record CM053582.1, read on the forward strand.
CAGTGACCCTGTTGCTTAGGTGTCCATCTTGCCTGAAATTTTCATGAGCTGGATGATGTGGACAGGATTCAATTGTTCTTAAATCATGCCTGACAGCATTGTACCTTGTGCTCAGTAGGAACCACACTCCTTAACTCTTTCCCTAATTTCATCCCTTTAAGATTCAACACATCAATTTGTGAAATAGTTCTAGGACAACCCAGTCAGTCCCCTTGGTATAGAGATAAGAAATGCCAAAGCAAACACACTTTGGTGTTACTAGATAGGCTAACCCCCCTTGCCTTTGCACTTTCTGAGAAGCATACTGACCATGACCCTGGCTATGGTGTTCTAGGCAACTCTCTAGGATTTTAAATTGCTGAGAAATGACATGCTGCATTGGTGGAGTGAGTTTTCCTCTCTTGGGTATTCTCTATATCAGCAAAATTAAAATTTAGTCCTTATCACTGTATTTAATTTGCATATCATTATATATGTACTGGTGGTTTCTTCTGGTAGAATGTAAACTCCTTGACAATAAATATTCCTTTACTCTTTATATTTATAACCCAGTACCTAGTATATAGTAGGCTCTTAATACATGCTTACTTGCTATAATGGTTGATTTCAAATACTCAAAGACAGCCATCATAATCATCATTCTGTTCTACTTCTTACTATTTGAGGAAATGTAAGATAATTGGGCTGTAGCATTTCACTTTCCCATATTCGTGATTGAAAAAATAGTAATAACAACATTAATTATCACTCCTGTATTCATAGTTCTATAAGGACTACAAATCACACTCCCCATCACAACTTGGGGAAATAGACCATGCAAATGTCATCCCCCTTATTTTTGAGATAACAAAACTGAGTCAGGTCAAAAAGGGAAGTGTCTTGCCTAATGTCACATTAGTAGGAAGTGTCAGAACAATGATTCAAATTGGGTTCACGGTGCTCTTTCCACTAAATTTGCTGCTATTCACGAGGGAGATTTAGGATGACTCCGGAGAAGAATTTGCTTGTAGGATGATCAATTTAGGTGACTAAAGGATGTCCTGAATTTCTTCTCTCTAAGTGTCTTGGTGTCAGTATAGCTTCTGAGGATGGCTTAAGGGCTAGAAATATTGACTCCTCCAAGCACCTTCAAGCTTGGATCAGTAGGCATCTACCTGTGAGCAGATGAATTTCTCATCTTCCTAGACCTCCTACCTGAAGCGAGGGTTCTCTACCTTTCAGCCACCTCTGCTTGGCCCCTAGGGTCTGCGATAGACAGAAAGAAGTGATCTTATTTACATTGTGATTTTTCTTATCAGGAGTTACCTTGCAAACCACCATGGATCAACTATTCAATTTGGTCTACACCTTCCTTGCAAATGAAGACTGTCTCCCCATCCTGAAAAATCTGCATTGCACAATGAAAGGTAGAAAGGGATGGTGGTTGTTCTGGTAAGATGTTCAGTAACATGAAAAGAGTCCACCCCTTCAGAAGAAACTCATAGGATGTCAAAACCAAAATGACCCTTAGACTCATTTTGTACAAAAGGCACTTGAGGGATTTTTTTTAGAACCAATAGGACAACAAGAACCAACAAGGCAGAGTTGGGAGGTGATCAGCGTCTTCTGATTTCAAATCTAGACTTCTTGCTACTTCACAATGAGTTCTTCATCTAGAAGTATGGGTGTGTCCTTTACTTAGGTCTCTCATCTTTTATCAGCTCTACTCTCGGGAAGCCATTGATGTGACAAGATATCAACTTTTGGGCAGTTCTTAGTTTAAAAGAGAAGACCATTTTCACCTCTAAGGGCCTGTGGTGTGAGGTTCAAACATCCAGACCTTGGGAGATTCAGTAGTCTGAGGGAAGAGCCATACCTATGCTACCTCAACAGTCCTGGATTGACAATGTAGACCTTATTTCAGGGGGCCTCTAGTTTAAGGGAAGGGATTTGGCACCTGGCTGAGATAGAAAACTCAGTTCTGACTGCATTCCACTGTAATGCTCTGTAGTAGCACCTATGCCAGTGAGATATTTTAAAGAAAAGGGGAGCTTAGGGGTGGGAAGGTTTGCAGCAGGGCTAAGGATAGAAAAGAGAGGCTGAAAGTATGGGCACAGAAGCCTTGATAGGGAATAATTTTTCAGTTTTGCTCTCAAAACTCTCGAGGACTACTCAAAGAATCTCAGGTGTTATGTCCTCCAAAAACACTTGACAAAATTTCCTGGGTGAAGATCCTCTGTGAGGTCTAGAGTGAGCTGGCCAAGGTGCTGACATATCTAGTCAGTGCACATCAGGATGCATCTCAACAAGAGAAGGATGCTTTCACACTTCTTATCCTACCTTCCTCTAGACTAGCTGAATTCCTGGGGTGAGGGCTATGACACAGAGCTACTCAGTCAGGATATTTGGAGCCATCAGGGGGCATAAGGGTGATGTGTCCTCTTTCTGGCCACAGGTAAGAAGCATTTTTCTAAGGCTGCAGCATTGAACAACCAGATGATTGAGCTCTGGGGCCTGTCCTCTCAAGATCAACAGAGACAGTTCATTCAGGACTTATTGGCAAAGTCCTTGAATGAAGATTTGTTGGAACAGAGTGAGTGAAATTTGAAAATTTTTCTACAGCTACTGTTGTACCTTCTTGGGAGGGGGGAATAACTATCCTCTCTCTAATGTTAACTGGTCAATGTGTTCCTTGGAGACAGGTGAGGACAGGAGGAAGTGGGATGCAATCAGCCCAAATTCTACAAAGTATCAAAGCTTAAGGACAATCTCAGAATGCCTCTTCCAAATTCCTTTTCTTCTTGGTGGTGAAATCAGTGCTCAGAGAATGGGCAAGGATTGGCCCAAGTTCTAATTCTTAGACTAGAATATCCCAGGCTCACAGAATTTAGAGCTATAAAGAATCTTAGAGTTGAGCTAGTCCAACCTCCTCATTTTAGGGAAAGGGAAACTAAGGTCCAAAGAGTATAAATAGCTTGGGCAAGGTCACATAACCAGTAAGCATCAGAGTCATGTCTCAAACTCAGGGCTCTACTTTCTCTACACAACTTATTTGGCTTTTTGGTCCTTGCTTTTCCGAATACTGAACTCCTTTGGTAGATATCTTTGATTCTGACTCTAATTTCTCTACCTCTAGGTAGAGTCCCATCTTTCCTAAAATTTCTATGGAAGACCATCAACTGTCTCTTATCATGGACATGGGGAACAACAAATAACTTTCTGTATAAGTATGGTAAGGACTTTTTAGGATAACAGTATTTGAGTAGAAAAGAACTGGAGTGGTCAGTCTAGGTCTAGGCAGCTATATTTCATCTCTGCTAAGTGGTTGTCTCCTTTCTACTTGAAGACCTTTAGTGATAGTGACAACATCTCAAGATGGTCCATTCTATGTTGGGACAACTATCTTTGTTATATTGTATCACATCAAAATTAATTTAGTAAGCACTATGCCAGGTACTAAGTTAAGTACTGGAGATATAAAGAAAGGTAAAAAAAACCCAAACAAACCCTAGTCCTTGCCTTTCAGGAGTCTGCAGTTTGATGGTGAAGACAACATGTAAATAACTATGTACAAATAAATTAGAGACAGGAAGAATTGGGGGAAATTGAGAGGAAAATCACTAATGTTAAGGGGGACCAGGAAAGGCTTCTTTCAGAAAGTGAGACTTAGCTTAGACTTGAAGGAAATGAAGGAAGCCAGGGGGTTTAGATTGGAAGAAAGAATGTTTCAGATTTGGGGGACAACCAATAAAAATGTCTACAGTTAAGACAAATTAGGAAGTTTTCCTTATCTGAGTGAAATTTGTTGTCACAATATTCTTATTAGTACATGGAAGAGAATGTGTCTCTGGTTGACGGTGGGTGAGGCCACAGCTAGCTATAAAAATGAGTTGACACACATATCTGAGGTTTTTTCACTTTCTAGGCAATAGCTCACATGATCCTGATTCAGAAATGGGTTGGGTCAGCTCCAGCTCTGAGATTCTGTGATTCTGTGAGAGAGTCTTTGATTTTTTTTCCCCCGAGGAGACATTGAAGACAAGCTTCTCATAAAGAAGAAGAATATGTATTTGATGGATGCTGGTTTGGCTATCAACTCTGCCTATCCCCTGGTCCTGCCCCCAGTGAGGAACACTGACATCATCCTGTCCTTTGACTTCTCTTTAGGGGATCCATTTGAGGTAACGAGAAGGGCATTTTTCTCTCCCAAAGACCCTAGTAAAGAGCAATTAAGCAAGAAAGAGCTCTTGCTTGGGATATGAGACCTGAGTCCTGAAAATTCCCAACTCCTAGAATGACATTCATCCCATCCTTTTCTCTCTGATTAGTTCCACTTTCCCCCTCCAGTGTAATTTTGGGAGGAGGCTTGAGAATCTCTAGTGATGCTTTAAGCTCTGGAGCCCTCAGGTGGTAGCTAGAATGGGTCTATGTCCACTCTCCTCAGACCATCAAGACCACAGAAAAATACTGCAAAGCCTGTGCTATCCCCTTCCCTCCTGTGGATGATGCTAAGCTGGACCAAGAAGCCAAGGCTCCCTCTGACTTGTACATCTTTGAAGGGGAGAATGCACCAGTGGTCATGCACTTCCCACTTTTCAATAAAGTGAATTGTGGCAGTGAAGGTATGGGTATACCTGAGGTGCCTTGTACTGGGTTGGGGGAGGTGCCATAAAGAGCATTGTGGTACTGGGTTCAAAGGGCTTCCTGTCACCTGGGATGCTTACTGTGGGGTTGCAAGCCTGAGCTTTGGTGAAGGTGGCTTACCGGCCAAAAGAGAGATGTTACTGGCCTCCAGGACACCCTAAGACGTGATCCCTAGTTCTTTATAGTCCCCTCTACTTTAGTACTACCTGAAATGCAATAATGTAGCAGCCAGTGTTCTGAAGGATTAAGTAGCTGCCATCTGGGTGGTGGTGGTAGAGGGATTTGAGACATATTCTCTAGGCAAAATAACTTAGTTGAAGGGGCTTGGACTGAGCTCAGTCTGGCCCAGGGGATATTCATCCTCTTCCAAACATGTGGTACCAGACATGTTCCCAATGTTAGCATGGGGAAGCTTGCTTTGGCTTTTGGATTATACCTACCCCACAACAGCCTAGCCCCAAGTAATGAACAGAACAATGGAATCTCTAGAACTGTCCATAAAATTTGACTTTCTGAGAAGTTTCAAAAGCTGTTGTCAGCCACACACCCACCCTGTAGCCTGAGAAGCAGTCCCTTGGTGTCTTGGCAATCCTGATCCTAGGGGCTCCTAACTTGGTTGATGTTGGGGGATGAGGAGAAATAGTTTTTGTGCTTAGAGAAATAGAGGCAGAGGTAACAGAAATAGAGAATCAAGTCAGGACAGTCATGGGATGTTGCCAACCCAAGCCTGAGCAGAGTAGAGCTGTGGTGGGGCTTCTTCCCCACACTTTGAATTCTCAGTGGTAGCGTGTTTCAGAAGCATGCAGGACTCTTCCATCTTTACTGATCCAGTCAGGTTCTCCAGCCTTGTCTGCCATTGCCAGGTGCTCATCTTACAGCTATTCATCCTCTTTAAGGGACTAGAAGAATTTAGTGTGAGATGGGGTAAGGGACACTCTGAGGATGCTAGTGCTTCCAGTCTGTTAGGTCCATAACTAAGAAGTAACACCACAGTGCCAGGCCCAGTTTCTTTGAGTCCTGTTTGATCTTGGGTAAGGTTGGGAAGAACTAATTCATGTGCTATAATTTCACACCATCCAAGGGATATAAGTCAAATCAAGCCAACTAGCATTAATTAAGTGGGTACAATAATGAGGTCTGGGGTCAACTAGATGGGGGCTGCTCATCTCAGGGGAGAAAGAAAATTGGGACTAAGTCAGGAAGGACCCAGCCTTGTTCACACTGGTTTCCCAGGTTTGCCCATGGATTGCAGTCAGCTATGCAGGTGGGAGCTAATATTCTGATGTGCTCCTCAGTGCCCTCAGCAGCATCCTGCAAACCTTCTCCCCTGGCTTGGTGGCTTGTTGATTTCTCAGAAATAACTGGCACATCAGTTCTGATTTCTAATTTAGTGAGCCTGATGAAGTTTCAGTGCTCATCCAGTACGCAACAGTGTCACCAGCCCAACGGGCTGTTCCCTTCACAGTGAGTTCTACTGCCTATAATCATCATAGACACTTCACAGGTGATCTGTCCAAATAGTCTGAAGTTGGTAACCAATCACAATATGAGCAAATGCCCCACGACTTGTAGTATTAACACAGTGGATTACCATCTGCGGACTTTCTCCCCTCTATATTTAGCAAACTCTTGCTACATCTCTCCAAAACTTTTAGCTCTTTTTCTCTTATTTCCTGCCCAGCCCTATTCCCTTCTCTCTCCTAAATGCCACATCAGGTACTTACATCACACTAAACCAAACATCAATGGGAAAAATTTATAACAACAAAATTTCAAGCTTCCCCTTTTCACAGTGCAAAGATTTGGAACTAAGGGGGATTTCTAGAGCAAATTTTCTTACAAATGAGTTTAAGTGACTGGCTTAAGGACAAACAGATTATAAACAGCAGAGTCAGATTCTGAACTCAGGTCTCAGGAGACTATGAGTCTAGCACCTTTTCCCACCACTGATTGCATGAATTTGCCAATTTTGAATCATTATTTTGATATGTTTTCAAATTACTCAAGATGTCTCACCCACTAGGGTGCTTCCAGTAGCCTTCTCCAAATTCACATCAAGGAACCAACATCTATGGTATTAAAGTTGAGTTATTGGAAGCCTCCCCACTTCTCTGGTCGGGGTCTCATGTTAGAGAATCATCTCTTGACTTTCAGTTGCTGTTACACGGACTCAGTCAACAGGAGGCTGACTGAGGCTCATAGACATGGCTGCTGCTCTAACAGTGACAGCAATGGTGCTTTAATAACAATAGCTGGCACTTATCTAGTGCATTTAAGTTTGCACAGATATATATATATATATATATACATATTATATACATATATATATACATATTATATACACACAAATTATATACATATACATACTTACATACATATATTGTATACATTATATATACATTTTATACATACATATATATGTATTATCTCATTCAGCCTTCACAACAACCCTATGAAATAGTGGCTCTTCTGGTCCCAATTTTACAGATAAGGAAACTGAGGCAGATAGAGGTCAAGTAACTTTTCCAGGATCACACAGCTAGTAAGTGTCTGAGGCAGGATTTGAATACAGGTCTCTCTGACTCCAGGTACCACATTCCATTCATTTTGCCTCCTAGTAAGTTACCAAACATTTATTAAGCATCTGCTCTTTTCCAGGCCCTGTGCTAAACAGCTGGGATACAAAGAAAGACTCTCAAGGAGCTCACAGTCTGGGGGTGGGGAGGAGACAACATGTAAACAGTTATATAGAAACAAGATACAGACAAGAGAAATGGGAGATAATCAAAAGAGGGAAGTCACTAGAATCAAGGGGAATCAGGAGTAGCTTCCTGTAGAAGTGAGGTTCTAGCTGGGACTTGAAGGAAGTCAGGAAGTAGAGATAAGGAGAGAATCCCAGGAATGGGATTCATAGCCAATGGAAATGCATGCAATTGGGAGATAGAGTGTCTCGTGTGAGAAACAGCAAAGAGGCCAGTGTGTGTGTGTGTGTGTGTGTGTGTGTGTGTGTGTGTGAGAGAGAGAGAGAGAACATGTGTGTGAGAGAGGGAGCATGTGTGTGTATATGTGAGGGTGTGTGTGTGAGTGTGTATGTGTGTGAGGGTGTGTGTGTGAGGGTGTGTGTGTGTGAGTGTGTGTGTGAGAGAGAGCAAGAGTGTGTGTATGTGCGTGTGTGTGTGAGAGAGAGAGAGAGAGTGTGTATGTGTGTGTGTGTGAGAGAGAGAGAGAGAGAGTGAGAGAGAGTATGTGTGTGTGTGAGAGAGAGAGAGTTAGAGAGAGGAGGGAGGGGGAGAGAGAGAGAGTGTGTGTGTGGGAGAGAGAGAGTAAGAGAGAGACAGGAGGGAGAGGAGGGAGAAAGAGAGAGAGTGTGTGAGAGAGAGAGAGTGAGAGAGAGAGACAGGAGGGAGAGGAAGGAGAGAGAGAGAGTGAGAGAGAGGGGAGAGAGAGAGAGAGTGTGTGTGTGTGTGTGTGTGTGTGTGTGTGTGAGAGAGAGAGAGAGAGAGAGAGAGAGAGAGAGAGAGAGAGAGAGAATGAGTTAAAGTTTAAGAATCCTGAGAGGGAGGAGGGGGGAGGTCATGAAGGACTTTGAATGCTAGACAGAGGATTTCATGTTTGATCCTACAGGTGCTAGGGAGCCTCTGGAGTTTATTGAATGGGGTGGAATGGGGTGACAAGGTCAGAGCTCTGTTTTAGGAAAATCACTCTGGTGACTGAATGGAGGATGAATTGGATTGGGGAGGGATTTGAGACAGGCAGAGCCACCACTGGGCTGTTGCAGTAATCCTGGTGTGATTTGATGTGGGCCTGGACCAAAGCAGTGGTCATGGTAGGGGAGAAAAGGGAGCATATTTGAGAGATGTTACAAGGATGAAATTAATAAACTTTGTCTACTGATTGGATACAGGGGATAAGAGATAGTGAAGAGTCAAGGTTGACTCCTAGGATGTGATTGGGAGGCTGGTGGTTACAGTGGGCAGTGACTGGAAAGTTAGGAAGAAGCAAGAGTTTATGGGAAAGGATAAGTTCAGTTTTGGACATGTTGAGTTAAAGATGTCCAATAGGCAGGTAGAGATGGAAGACTGGAGGTTGAAGGAGAGGTTAGGGCTAAATGAGTAGCTATTAGAATCATCAACATAGAGATGACAAATTAAATCCACAGGAAATCACCAAGTTAAAAAGGACAGAAGGAAAAAATAAGAGAGCTCAGGGCAGAGCCCTGTGGGACCCCAACAATTAGCAGTCATGACCTGTCTGAAGATCCAGCAAAGGATACTGAGAATGAGCAGTTACATGAGTCAGAGGAGAGCTAGGAAAGGGCAGCAGCACAAAAACCCAAAGAGAAGAGAGTATCAGGAGAAGAGAATGATTGATGGTATCAAAGGCTACAGAGAGATTAAGAAGGACTACGACTGAGAGAAGGCCATTAGATTAGGCAATTAAGATATTATTAGCAACTTTAGAGAGAGCTGAGCAATGAGGAGTGGAGAGAGGGTGGGGGAGGCCTGGAAAAAGTTGTAATGGCTCCTAAGATGTACCTAATCTCATGTCAGAGGGCAGGCGAGGCGGAGAGGTGCATGGGGCCCGGTGCTGGGGGTGGTTGGAGGAGTTCAGTGTGTGTAAGTAAGAAGACTCTGAGAGGCACCTTCGCTGTCATCAAATATGTGAAGGGGAGGAGATATTAAGGCATTTTTTTCTTGTATCACTGGGAGCCTTTGATTTGAGGCTGGATAATCACCTTTTAAGAATGTGAGAGGATAGATAGAATTCTGTACAAGTATGTGAAAGGAGAGTCCCTGTGAGGTCCTTTCCTGCTCTGAGATTCTGGGGTCACCTGTTCTTCGAGTTGCTTTGATGATAAAGTTCCAGAGCTAATTTTCTTCTAATGAGGAGGGCACAGAGCAGAGAGGGCTGCTTGGTGACATCACGGTTTCTCTGTTTCTCTCTGTCTTAGGGGTCATTGAGCAGAGATATAACACGTATTCAACATTCCGCGTCACAAAGTATTCTGATGCTGAGGTGTGCCAACTCCTGGAGGACTCGAAGGCAAATGTCAGGAACAATAAGGATTGTATCTTCATGAAGATCTGTAAACTGGCAGAGGTTCGTTAGGAAGCTTCTGCCCTCACAGAGTACACACATGTTGGGACTGGCTTCTGTCCCCTGGGAGCAGCTGCCATTCCTTCTGCCCCTTTGGGAGAGGCACTTTCTCAGTTAAATGCTTCAAGTGGCTGACTTGTTTTAGGGCCCCAACACTTTGCTTTGTACCCTCACACTGAATGCAGCCTAGTGAAAATGTTAGCTTGGTTCCCAGGAGTCTTTTGTTCCATCCTTCTTCTTTACTCTGTGCTATTTGCAGAAGTTTTGAGTTGGCAGGAGAAGTTCTGATCCCTGGGTCAGGACACAGTAGTTTGACTCTTGCCTCAGACCCTGGATATATGACCCTCTGTCACTCACATGGTTTCTCTAAATTTCTGTTTCTTCATTTATTAAACAATAATATATGCAATGTCTAGCTCTCATTTTTGCTAAGTGATGTTTGGAATATGACAATCTACAGGCATTTAATTAAGTGTTTTCTGTGTGCTAGATACTGGCCTATGCACTAGTATAATGTTAGGTACAACACAAAGTGCTTTGTTATAAAGTAGGATAATGTAATAGGGGAAAAGGAAAGATGTAGAAAAAAGGGTTATGGGAAATTTTATGGAGAGATACTACTCTTATCTGGAGATTGGTAGAGAAGAACATGGTCCCTTAAGGTGAACCTTCAAGAAATGGAGGGCTTTCAAGAGAATGCCCTGGTGGGGGGTATGGGAAGGTGGAGTCAAGATGGTGAGCGAATGCAGGGATTCACCTGATCTCTCTCACAAATTCCTTCAGATACCTCTAAAAAGTGAATTGGAACAAATTTTAGAGTGGCAGAATCCACTAGGTGACAGAGTGTGGCAGATTTCCAGCGCAGGACAAAATGGAAAGTTGATGGGAAGAACCTGTTGCATTGGCCTGCAAGTGCACAGAGCTTGTGGGTTGCACCAGCACAGACCTGACCATAGTGGAGTGGAAGTGGGCCCTGGCAGACTGAATCATCCCTGGGAAGTGGTGATTCCCAAACCTCTCAGCACAGGACAGGGGTCTGTCAGAGCTGGGAGAGAGACAAGTGCAGGGCCTTTGGTAGTGGCAGCAGCTACTTCTGGGACTATCAGTCCACAGACTGAATGTTTGAAAGATTCCTATTTGAACTTCAGGGAGCCAAGATGGTGGAATAAACCATAGGTGCTCTCATCTTCCCCTTGTTGACCTTGAAAAACCAAGAGAATATTGTCCTACGAAAAATCCTAAAATAGTGGAACCAGCAGAAGTGGTATAGCAGTCTTTTAGCTTGGGGGCCTAGGGAAATTGACAGGAAGGGTCCCTCTTGCTGTGGCTGAAGGGGACTAGTGCAGGATGGGAGGTGTCCCAGCAAGGTCCACTTCAGCAGGACCAGCAGGAGATCCTGAACCCCAGGGTGGTGAAGCCAGCAAGCACCAACACCCGGACCCCAGGTGTACCTTTGTTCAACTAGGGAAATGGGCAGACACCAGCCTGGACAGGTGTTCACCAGTGGCTGAGCCTTCCTATGATTTAGTGCAGCCCCAGGGGAGGTGGAGTCCGACAGTGGCCAGACCAACCCTTCCCCACACCTCACATTGAAAACATCATAATAACCCTGGGGAAACTCAGAAAGATGTCACATGGCCTCGACCTCAGTACACACCAGCCAACTCCAGCTCAGCAGCAGGTGAGCCACAGCATTATATACCTTCTAACTGACAGAACCAGAGGCCACAGCACACAAAGCCAGTAACCAGGCACCTAACTCCCAGCACAAGAAGTGTGAGACAGAGACCCCTGTGCCACAGAAGCAGAAATCCACTTTTAAAGCCAGGAAATAGGCAATCACAGTGGGCAAAAAGCAATTTGGAAAAGCAAAGACTATAGAATCCTACTATGGAGACAGAGAAGATCAAAATACAAATTCAGAACAGGACAGCATTGACACTATACCCACATCTGAAACCTCAAAAGGGAAAATGAATTGATCTCAATCCCAAAAAGCGTTCTTGGAAGAGCTCAAGAAGGATTTTAAAAGCCAAATTGGAGAGGCAGAAGAAAAATCAACCAATTATTTTAAAAATACACTTGACAAAATGGAAAAAGAAATTTACTGAAGAGACTGCACTGGGGAGAGTTCATTCCAGAAATGTAGATATCATGGAGAGGGGACAGGGAAGGAGGAGAACCAAGGAAGGCGAATTTTAGGAGGAGATATGGCTGTGAGATGAATGAAAAGCCAGAGAGATGATGTTTCTGGGCAATTAATAATCTTCTAATTAGTCTAGCTGATAATCAACAAATTGATGGTTAGTGGTTTCCCTAAGCAATCAGATAACTAATGGCAATAATTGAATGGCTTAATATACTTTTAGAGAAGCGGGTGCCCCTGATAGGTGAAAAATAATCTTGCATTGGTGGACAATGAGTGAGGGGGGCAGACTTTCAAATGAAGTGGTGAGCTGAAAGCCCTTAGCCCGTCCTGCTGAGAGTGTGACTTGATCATGAGATTAAGTCACCTCCAGCAATCTGGACAAAGGAATCCACCCAGAGTTGTTACCCCAAATTCCAATGGGGGGCATCTTTCTGCAAGCACGAGGGACTAGATGCTTTAGAATTCACTTAGATTAGATTCTGTTTACACTCTGAACAGAAGTAATGTCTTCTAGTTGGGTGGCATCCTGCCCAACATTGAGGAAAATGTTCTCTGAGGATTTGGGCAATCTCATCTGTCATCAATGTCCCTTAGAGACTGACTGACTGACCTACAGAGGCTGGTTCTTGAATGAGGAAATAAAGTGGAAAATGTTCATCTGAATTTAAAAATCAGTTATTAATATAATGGAAAGTAATTTCAGGTGGACATAAAAAAAATCCCAAAGAAAAAAATTCTAGGATAAGATGGATTTATAAGTTAATTCTATCAAAAAATCAACAATTAATTCCAATATATTATAAATTGTAAAAACAGAGAAAGAAGAGATATTTAAAAACTCTTTCTATAAGGCAAACATAGTCTTGATACTTCAACTAGGGAGAGAGAAAGTAGAGAAAGTAAACTATAGATCATTATCTCTAATGGACATTGATGCAAAATTTTTGAATAAAATTTGAGCAAAGGGCATATGACTACATATCTTGATGACTAGACACAATGACAAGGTAGATTTATACCATAACTGTGAAACTGGTCCAATATTAGAAAACTATAAATATAATAGATCATTTTAATAATAAAAATAATAAAATTACATTATTATGTAGGCACAGAAAAAGTTTTCAAGTACACAATACCCCTTTATACTAAAAAAATTAAAAAGCATAGCAATAGATCCACTAAGATGCCGAGATCTACTAAAGAGTAGAAGAAGGATAGAAGAATAATAACAGTTGGTGATTCCCTTCCCAGGTGGGTAATCAGAGAAGTTGGTTGGTTTGATAAAAGCTTTTGGCACACTTGCTCTACATGGAGTGGAGGTCAGAGTCAGAGATCCCTCCCAAGGATCAATATCCCAGCTCCAACTTCAGTAAGTGTAGTAAGTTGATCTCAAAAAGAATTAGAGAAGCCTGTTGTATTCTTGAGGGTATAGATTCAAGATAATTCAGAGAATCTCCACTTATCAAAATGAGTAACAAATATTCCTTTTAGGTAATTCACATGAACACAATTGGCAGTACCAGGAGGAACCTAAGAAATATTGTCAATATTTATGAAGTCTTTGACAAGAAACTCAATATTATATGGTATGGGTTGTGTTTTCCTCACTGTTGCCTATTAAAGGAAAGGGATACAGAAGAGAAAATTGACATTTTTTTGCAAAAGTTATATTGGGACACTCACACTACTCATATTTGTTGTTTGTCTTTCATTCTCAAAGACTGAGAGTCTTTAAGTTAAAATGGGATGGTCATATTTAAGAGACATGAAAGGGGAGATTTCTCTGTGGTTTGGGAAGGAAGGTTATCTCTGAGGTCCAACCTCTAGTGACCCTGGTTCTTTGGGCTGCCATGAAGACAACATCCCAGAGCCAAGTCTCAGGACTCTTCTGAGTATTTCTCCCTTTATAAAGATGGCGTGGTGCAGAATTGGATGCTTGACAACATCACAGTTCCTCTGTCTCTTTTCATTTTAGCAGTCATCAGTGTGATGAACAAGACCTATGGAATGGTCCACCTTTAAAACTATTCTGATAAAAAGGTTTGTCAGTTATTGGAGTACCCCATGGCACATGTCAGGAACACAAGGAGAAGATTGAAAAAGATCCATGCCCTGGCCTGCATGGGGGGTCTGCCTGGTGGCTTCTGCCAGGTGATAGTCATACCTATAGAGATTGTCCCTAGGGCAATGCTGGTCATTGTGCCTTTTTGATCTATTGCTCATCTGCCTCTTCAAGATGTGCTACTCTTGGTTGGTTGTCTTCTCAGGCTCAGGGACCATATCTGTCTTCTGTTTAAACCCCTACTCTCTCCAGCAGAACATGCTCTGTGACACCTCTTGTAATGGTAATTAATTTGAATTTGAAGACCCCTTTTTTGCATTGGCAAGTAAGCAGGTACTTAGCACCTTGTTTCAAGTTAAGCAAAGGTAGCAGGTACTTAGCACTTAGTAACTGATCAAGCCACTGTTGGGAAAACAGAAGTTATGAACTCCTGTCTCCTGTTGCTGACATAACAGGAAGGGGTTGGCTGAAACAGGAAGCTAATGCTATGTGTATATAAGAAAAGCCCCAGAGAGGCACAGTCAGAATTTCCTGAGAACTTGTGGTGGCGGAGCTTCTTCTGAAGAGGAGCCCAAGAGGCTGAAGAGGAGGATAGGAGCCACGGAGGCCAGAAGGCCAGGAGCCCAGGAGCCTCCCCACCCCCCTGATCCCTGGCTGGATAAGGTGATTCTGATTTTTTAAACAAGCTGCAGAAGACTGAGGAAGCATGACCAGGATGCTAAGACTTTGTTTGTGGCTTGGTTGAGCCTTGAATTCCTGGCAACAGAAACTGTGAAGGATTTGAGATGGACTGGACACTGTGAGCTCCAATACAGAGCAGGAACTGCCTAGAGGACTGGACAAGGACCTGGGAGCTGTCTGCCTCTGAATCCAGGTGACTATTTGGTAGATTCAGATAGGAGCTGGGACCATGGAAGTGGATCCAGGGAATCTGAGAAACCACTTTGAGTCAAGATGAAAGAAGACTTTACTTGGATACTGTATACTAACTGAGGAATTGTGAATTTACTAGTGACCTAGAGGTGGAGGGTTTGTGTATTTTCTAATGATGGGGGATATAGTGATGAAGGCTCAGAATTTAGAGGTGTATGCTAAACAGGTTGAGATGCTTGTTAAAAAGCAAGGCTTGAGCATCTCACCCAAAAGGGCACAAAAATTTATTGAAGATATTTTACAGGTCTCTCCATGGCGGCCACTTTGCAGAAAGGCTTGTGGGTGTTTGAGGATCAGGCTTGCTTTGATTGTGGCAGGTCAGGTCACTTTGCTCCACCATGCAGGCTCAGGAAACCCCTGGGGCACCCCTCTTGTGGGTCCCACAATAAATTATGCAAGTGGCTACAGGCTAAAGTACCCATCACCTATGAGGAGATTCAGCCTCCTGAATGGGAGTCTATGCCGGCTGAGACCCTGGTGGCCGGGATGGGGGGGAGTCACCTCGGCATATGTTTCACAATTTCAGTTTAAATGGGAGAAGGAGGGACTCCAGCTTTTCCCAATTTCTGCTGTTTTTCTGTGCAGTATATTAATGATATGTTTAGCATCAGAACTGAAAAGTGCCAAAGGTGGTTTGAGCACGTTGGTGTGATACAGCTATTTCTAATGTTATCAAGTAAGTTTCACCTGGCTTCCGTTACTATCTGGAGAGATAGCAACCTTAAAAATTTTTTTTTCAGGAGATCTCCTATAAATTCTATGTGAAGCTTTTGGATCTCATTTGTTTATTTGTGTCTCTCTGTTTTGTCTGTATGTCTTTATGTGAGCGAGTGTGTCAGTCATTTGTCATTTTGTCAAAAAAGTGTGAACAGAAGTTCTGAGACTTTCAAAGGTTTAAAAATCTCCTTCCCTTCATTCCACTCTGGCCAAGTGGAGTGAGGAAAGGGTGATGAGAAATAATATGGGAATTTCCCCTTGGATTAAAAAGAAAAAAGTAATTAACCATTCCCTGACTCACCTATTAGAGAAAAAAATTTGAGTTTCAATTTGAACTTATTTTGGTCATTTTAAGGGAAATGTGAAAAAGTGAATTAATACCATTCATAACCTTGTGCTAAGATAAATCAGAGTACTAATTGGCATTTAGGCAAATTGGAGTTTTGCTAAAGAAACATGTAAAAAATGAGACCTTCAGGTTCCCCAGTTTTGGGGAAGTAGAACAAGGCGCCCTCTGAGAATTTTTTCAGAAGTTCCACTCCCTTTGAGTGGGGGGTTGAGAAGCATTTCACTCTCTAAATTCTCAGGAAGAAACCTAAACACTGAAGTACAAGGTAAAATTAGTTAATTAGGAGAGAGAGTGCTGTAAACATTAGGGAATTTAAGTTCTAACAAGGAGCCCACTGGCAAAAACCCTGAGGCACCCTGAAGCCCACACCTTGTTTAGATAAGCAAATGAACCTCTCCATTCAGCTGTGTGGAGAGGAGAAAAGGCAAAAATTTTTGTTAGTACCTTTTGCTTAACTATAGTAAAATTCAAGTGTAAGCCAGAAGTAGTGTTATCAGCAAATATTTAAGCTAAATTTTAAGTTGAATTTTGTTGGGATCAAAACATGTGGAATTTGTTTTAAAACTGGTCACTTGCATTCTGTAATGTATATATATGCCCTATAGAAAACCAGGTATTTACACCTTTACCTATAGTGAATGTACTAACAGTACACTAAAGGCGATTCTTGCTAAACAAAAAAGGGGCCCGTCAGACAGAAACCTATAGATTTGGCACTATCACCAAAATTCGAAAATGACACTGGCTATGAGATGTCTTTTGTGCCAGAGAGGACAGCTATGTGTCCTGCCCCTGGTTAAGGCTAGTGTTGGGGAACAAGCTATGGCCCAGAAAGGAGAAGTGTTGATGGGCCCTTAGGAAATAACCATAAGGCGAGAAGGGTATGTTATGTTTCCACAGAACATGGGCCATGCTGGTATCCTGTCTGAAGTGTCCAGGTCATCCAACAGCAGCAACAAAAGGAAGTGGAGGAAGAAAAGGAGACCCAAGAGGTGACCGAGGCAGAGGAGAAGCCGAGGTAAGACCATGCACCCGCCGTGTTTCATTCTGATTATGCTGTCTCTTGGGACCCAGGCTTGTCAATGTGGCCAGGCTGGTGGTGGTGACTCCCGTCTGGGAACATGCTTTCAGCCTTCGGTTCCACCGTGCCCTGTTTCTCAGTTGATGTGGCTGTTGCTGACTCTTGCAAAGAGACTATTTCAGTACTACAAAGACTGAACTGGCAGGACTTTGAAAATTTCCAACGGACTTCCATTTGTGTCACTCCCGCCCCTTACAATGCCATTGGATTGCAGTGGGAAGCCATTAAGCACCACCTGTATGGCCTCACAGAACCGGGTGGTTTGTCAGGTGAACCTGTCGGGGAGGCCTGCGTACTAGTCCAGGTCCGCGCCCTCGGTCCCACCCCGGCCCAGAGCCATTACTCCCATGCTCATTGCGACCCCGTTGCCCCACAGCAGTTCCAGTCACGTGGTACTACAGGGGCGAACTGGGGAAAGCGGAAGTGTGGGCTGGCTCAGAAAGGGAGGTCGGAGGGGGTCGTCAGACGGATGTGAAGGGCAGAAAATGAGGGTAAGCAGTGAGCTGAGTGGCCACGGCTCCAGTGAGTCCCCTGCTCGGAGCCTTAGCCTTTCTCCGTGGGCGCTACCCCTCCCACAGATTGGAAAGTTTCTGCCGGGCCGCGGCCGCCGCCTAGAGTGGGCGAGATCATCTTCTCCGCAGCGGGCACGCGCCCGCCTGTAGCGGGGAAAGACCATTATCTTGGAGTCGCGGGAGTGGGGCGCCGAGTGTGGAACAGAACCAATGAATGATGAGGACGGGGTGGGCGCGCCCATTAGCTGCAGGGAGAAAAGGAGGTGGGCGCGCTCATTGTCTGGGGGGAGGACTGGCCGGGTAGAGGGAGTCCAGGTCTGGGTGGATGAGGCGGCAGAAACCATTGTCTAAACGGAGTGAGTGCTGAACGGAGAGCATCTGGGTACAACTCCCACCCCGTGCAACGCTACGCAAGCGCGCCGAGGGAGGGGCGGTTCTTGATGCGTAAGAGTCGCTAGGCGGGGCATGCCCATATATGGAAATCGGTGGGTGGGGATTATTGCGGTACGCGGGAGTGGGGGGGGTGTTTGCGAGAGACCATTGTGGGTATAGGGGTGTCCAGGGAGGGGTTATCTGCGCCCCCCCAGGAGAAGGTGGAAGGAAGGGGGCTCTTAAAGAGGCCAGACAGGCCGAGAGCCTTCTCCGCTGTGATACGGCGGGTTGGACTCGGTTTACACATAGGAAACTGTAGCCCCAGGAGATGAGACTCGCCCCAGGGCTCTCGTCTGTCCAGCGTCAGGGACAGGATTCGCACCTGGGTCTCGAGGGTGCTAACTACAAAGCTGGGCGGGGACGGGAGACCAGGCTCCCTTATTTTATAAAGTGGGCGGGGGTTTGGGCGGGGGGGGGGGCTGAGGCAAGTGAGGTGATTTGCGCTGGGTCGCACCAGCAGTGAGTCAGTAAACATTTATTTAGTGCCTTCTGTATGCTGGGGGCCGAGGCTACAGAAAGAGGCCGAGGATCTGCCCTAAGCTTACAATCTAATGGCAGGAAATAGCAGGGGTGGTCCTCTGCCAAGTCCACCTTCCCCTGCAGTCAGGTCGACAAGCATTGATTCGACGCCTGCTGTGTGCTGGGCTGTGGGAAGGAAACCCAAGCGGCCAGCCTTGCGTTCCTGGGGCCTGGCACACAGCAGGCGCATAATTCGTGTTCATTGAAGGGATGAAGGAAGGCCGGGAGCAGACTTCCTGCTGCGCCCCGGGGCCCCCAGAGGGAGCAAAGCCAGGCCAACGCCCCGTGTGGTCAGTGCGGGGTCACTGTGGCCGTCCCTCTGTCCAGCCATCCCACTAACAACCAAGGCTGCAGGCCTCTCAAAACAGGTTGTGAAGCCCGCTGACAGGCCTTGGGCTGTGTAGGGGGGCGCGCTCTATGCCCCCCCCCCGTGGTGCAGACTGGACGCCTGGGGCTTCCCCCCCACCTGGGCCGAAGCTTCCCCGGCCTCGTACTCCCCGCTGACATCAGTCCTCGGCCGCCCCCTGTTGGTCTTGTTCCAGTGCGGGGCGGGGGGGATGAAATGTGGGCCAAGACGGCCCCCCAGGCTGGGAGGAGTCCCTGCCCTTTGAGCCACCCCAGGGGTCCCTCCTGCTGCTCACACGTCCACGTGTGGGAGGGGGCGGGTTCCAGCTGGTGGAGACCAGACTGTGGGGCTTCATGGAGAGCAGTGGGAGGGCTGTCACCTGGGACAGGGTCTGGACTAGTCTGTTTGGGCCAGGCAGGCGGCCCCAGCAGCATTGGGGGTGGGCAGGTGTAGACAGAAGCACACAGAGGCTCCACCTGTCTCAGAGTAGCCTGGCTGCCTGCTGGTGCCTGCATGGCGGGCCCCCCCCCCGCCGTGGTGAGGAGATTCTTGTTCTGGTCGGGCTCAGAGGAGGGGCTTGCCTGCTGGGAGGTCATAAGCAGAATGCCAGGGTGTGTGGGTCAAGGTCAGAGCCGGGCCCAGCTGGGTCCCTTGGCCAGAGAGACGGTGGTATCTGAAGGAGCAGGGCTTGGCTTCCCAAGCACAACAGTTGCCAGGCTCCTGCCCCCTGCCCAGACCTGGCCTACAGGCTGGAAAGACCCAGCAAAAGATGAAGCAACAGCCCACTTTTGTGGGGAGATTCTGCTGTGGACACAGATGTGGGTGGGGCTCCCCACAGGAGGAGGCCGGAGCTGGGGCGCTCAGGGGGGCCAGGCCCAACTCAGAGGGGCTTCAGAGGCATGGGCCTGGAAAAAAAGGGACATGTCCAGAGGACTCAGTGCCTTAAATAAACCTGGCACTTCCCTGTCCCGATTGTGTCCTCTGGCCTGGCCTTTGGGCAGCTCCTGGATAGCTGGACAAGTCCCAGGTCTCTGGGGGGTCTTCAGCTGGGGTAGGGTGGGGGTGGCCAGGTACAGGGCCCAGATTGGCTCATGACAGGCAGTGTGGACAGAGGCTGTGTTCAGGTCACACCTTCCTTGGTGGGGCCCTGGAGCCCAGGGATGGCTGGCAGACACTTGGCATCGGGGCTTGGCCATCCAAGGGGCCCCAGAGGAAGGAACCAGTAGCAATGGGGGGAAGCTTTATGGGCTTAGCTGGAAGGGATCCCTCCCAGGCCCTGGGGCCCCACCCTTACCTCACCCAGGGCCCAGCTGGTATGTGAGTACCCTAGCACCCTGCCAGGCATCTCCTTGGAGGCATTACCCAATGAGGAAAGCAGGTTCCCTGCACACCGTTCCTGGCCTGAAGAAGGGAGCTGGGGCACCAGAGGCCCTGAAAGCCAAGGTAGGTGACAGGTAGCTCTGCTATTCATTCCTATCCTGTCCTTGATCAGGTCCAGGGGCATGTGTTCCCATTTACAGGTTCTGCAGTGGGACAGAGTCCAGAAAGGGACAGAGCCCAGAGAGGGCTGGGGTCCAGAGAGGGACAGAGCCCAGAGAAGGACGGGGTCCAGAGAGGGACAAGATCCAGAGAGGGATGGGGTCCAGAGAGGGACGGGGTCCAGAGAGGGACAGGGTCCAGAGAGGGATAGGGCCCAGAGAGGGACAGAGCCCAGAGAGGGACAGGGCCCAGAGAGGGACAGGGCCCAGAGAGGGGCAGGACCCAGAGAGGCACGGGGCCTAGAGAGGGATGGGGCCCAGAGGTGGGGGAGGCGAAGCCCCTTTAGAGGAGAGGAACTTCCCAGGGTTACATATGCAGTAGAAAGTAGGGCCAGGATCAGAGCTCAGAATGTGACTTCTGGGAGTCCAGTCTAGCCCAGCAAGCATTAACATGGCACCTCCTGTGCATGAGGTGTGGCGGGCACAGAGGCAAGGGGCAGAGCTGCCTTGCATTTCTACAACCATCGTCATCGGAGCTAACATTCACGTAGTGCCTGCTGTGTGCCCAGTGCTGTGCTAAGCACTTCACAGTGATCTCATTGACCCTCACAGCTGTGGGGGCTTTTATTACCCCCCCCCCCCATTTCACAGGTGAGGAAACTCCCAGGTTCACACAGCTGTTTAAATGAGGCTAGATGAAGAATGAGGTCTTCCTGACCGAGGGCTCCAATGCCCCTTAGCCCAGAGGTCAGGCTGTCACTAGATGAGCAAAGCCACGAGGGTTTGGGACATTGGCACTAAGCAAGGTGAGGAGGCAGCGGTTGCCTGTGAGGGGTGGGGAGCGCGCTGGGAAAGCCTCCCAGGCAGGGGATGCAGAGCCAGGCAAAGGCCCGGAAGGAAAGAGCCGGTGGTGAGGAATAGAATTTATGAAGGGCCGAAAAGTCAGGAAGGGGCCAGGCTTTGCGGGGCTTGGCAGGGCCACCCAAGGATTGTGTATTGACCCTAGAAGCGTCAGGGAGCCTTGGAAGTCCTTGAGCAGGACAGCAGCGTGGTCAGGTGTGAGCGCTGATGGAATCATCCTGGTGCCTGAGGGAGGAGGGTCAGAAGGGGGAGGGTGAGTGCTGGGAGACCAGGAGAAGGCTGCTGGGGTCAGGGTGGACCAGGGCAGTGGCAGAGTCAGAGGAAGGGAGGGCTTCTGAGCCTGGGCACCCAGGTGATGATACTATCATTGCTGGTCATAGGGAAGTTGGGAAGATGGGCTTTGGGGGGAAAGATGGAGAGATCAGTTGTGAACATGATGAGCTCAAGATGTCTGTGGGCAGAAGGCCCCTGGAGATGTGAGAGGTTAGGGGAGAGGTCAGGGCAGGGCAAGGAGTTCTGAGAGTCATCTGCAAAGAGATCACAGTTGAACCCATGGGAGCTGATAAGATCACAAGCAAGAAAGGATCTAGGGAGGAGAGAAGAGGGCTTAGGACTTCCACAGTTAGCGGGTGAGACCTGGAGGACAATTCAGCCGAGGGGACTGAGGAGGAGTGGTCAGGCAGGCAGGAGGAGCAGGAGAGAGTAGGGTCATCCAGTCTGAGGAGAGGATGGTGAGTGATTGCATCCAAGGATCAAGAGGGAGGAGGACTCAGACCATTGGTCACTTCAGAGAAAGCAGTTCATTGTAGTGATGAAGTTGGAAGAAAGATTGTAGAAGAGAAAGGGAGGGAGAGAGAGAGAGAGAGAAAGGGTGAGAAGAAGAGAGAGGAGGAGAGACAGAGGAGGAGAGACAGAGAGACAGAGAGAGATGGAGGGAGGGAGAGACAGAGAGTGAGAGAGACAGAAAGGGAGAGAGAGAGAGAGACAGAGAGTGAGGGAGGGAGAGACAGAGAGGAGAGAGAGAGAGAGAGAGAGAGAGAGCGCCTGGAAGGGGCAGGGAGGAGGAGATGCTGCTTTCAGGTGGCTTGCTTAGAGTATAGCCAAGGAGGGGGGAGGAGATGCGCGATGCCAGCTCGTGGGGGTGGACAGGGTGAGGGATGGTTTTCCGAGGATGGGGGAGACACAAGTGTGTTTGCAGACACTGAGGGAGCAACCAGTAGACAGGGAAAGATTGGTGATGAGTGACTGAAAGGGGAGAGGAGGCAGGCCCCCCAAGGGCTGGCATGGAGTGGGGCCACTCTGGGTGGTCCTGTTCAGTCACTCACCTTGGCAAGAAGGGCCGCATCATCATGAGATTGGCAGAGAAGGATGTAGGGGACGGCATCAGAGCCATGGGAGAGGAGAAGGGGAGGAGATCAGCTCTTGGTGAATGGCCTCAAGTTTCTCAGTGAAATTGGAGGTGAGATTCAAGGAGGGATGGAAAGACTTGGGACAGCTGTTGTGGTGGGTGGGGTAGTGAATGGATTAGAGCAGGGGTTAGTGGACTTCTGCAGAGGAAATCAGCCACCACCTGTTATTGTATAGTCCCTGATACAATAATCAACTGAAATAAAAAACAATGAAATTCTATTTAAAATACAAAAACATTTTTAGCTTGGGAGATGTACAAGAACTGAGAGAGCCCATTGGCCATGGTTTGCCAGCCTTTGGCTTAGAGATCTGCCAAAGGCTTGCCTTGTTGCAGTGTCACATACCATGTTGCCTTGTTACATACCATGAACCTGTAGGGTGATTTTCTCCAGCGTTGTTCAGCAGCATCTGAATAAGGGTGAAGGCAGCCCATGATGGGAGGAGCCCAAGGTTGAGGCTTGTCAGGGCAAGATTAGCAGTAGGCTAAGGGACTCGGACAGTGACGAGCTGAAATGATCACAGAGGTGGTGGTCTGGAAGGGGCCAAGGGGTCGAGGGTTGGAGGTCAAGGCGAGGGCAGAGAACGGGGTTAGGAGTTGTAAAGCAAAGGCAAGGATGGAATTATAAAATCTTATGAACAGATAAAGGGATTTCGAATTTGCGAACATGGAAGTGGAAGATTTGGAGGTGGCTGAGATGAAGTCATGGGAAATGGTGACGTTGAGGAACAGGCAGGTTATCAGTGTGTAGGTTGAAGTCTCCAAGTATGAGGAGAAGATTTGGGAAGGAGATACTGAGCCAGAAAACTCATCAGGGAAGAAAGGAAAAGGCCCTGGGCTTGGTAGACCGCAGCTGCCGGAATCTTGATTTGGTAAAACATGGATTGGACGAACCTCAGAGGAGGAGAGGTCACTGAGGGATGAGGGTGAGGCTGAGGCTGGCAGCAGCAGTGGGAGGAAGGAGCATTCCGATTCCCCGCCATGACAGGTCATGGCTTTCTTCTGCTCTGTTTCTAAGGAGGCGGGTGCCAGGATCAATCCAAGGTTGGGGTTTGGTGAAGAATGATTGCTGTTAGGACAAAGGAGCAAGGGCTTCTGGGGTGGAGGACTAAGAATGGGCAGTCTTGTGTGCTTGGTTT
The DNA here is from genome assembly GCA_028627135.1 of Pseudochirops cupreus. NCBI lineage: Eukaryota > Metazoa > Chordata > Mammalia > Diprotodontia > Pseudocheiridae > Pseudochirops > Pseudochirops cupreus. The sequence continues at coordinate 69,971,894 of CM053582.1, forward strand.
TCATCTGCTGGGAGAGAGGAGAATCCAAGGAAGAGGGGACCACAGCTCCAGAGCGGAGGGAGGACGTCGAGGGCTGCTCATTGCTGGTCTTGTTTCTGTCTCCTCTCCCAAGGAGAGGGATCTTTGCCTTGGAGAGGAAAGACTTAGCCGCAAGCTAAGCGAGGCACTGGAGTGAGAGGCTCCCCCGTGCCGCGGCTGGTGCAGGAGCGCGACCATGAGGCCTGCCCTTTGGGCCTCATCTGAGGCAGAGTCAGCTTTGCTCCAGCCCCACAGTTTTGTTCTCTCTTTACTGTCTGTTCTGTCTTCAGTTGTTCAGTTATGTTTCTTATAAGCAGCACATTGTGGGGCTCTATTTTCTTATCTAATTGTTCTTTTTTTGTTTGATTGGATTATTTAGTCCACTGATGTTTAAACTTATCGGAATTAGATTTATATCTTTCTCCGTTGATCTTTGTTGTCTTTCTTTTCTGAATTAGGATTCCCCCATTTCCTCTGAAAAGACTGCTTTTTCTCCTTCCAGTATTTTAGCTTGATCTGCTTTCAGGCTGCCCTGTTTTTACTGGCTCCCTTCCTCAGACCCTCGAGCCGCTGCCCCTCTCCTGCTTGTTATTCCCTTCCCTAGTTCTGCGTAATATAATTCATTCCTTTTTCTTTGTATCTCGTTACATACACCTGTGCTGCACCATCTAAGGGAAGAGCGGTGTAGTTTGCCTAATCAGGCCTGAAAAAGGTCCCAGCCACAATGCTGGGCCACATTAGAGCAGCAAAACTTAAGAGAGATAAATAGAAAGTTGTTTTCTTGGGTTCACAAAAATCAGCTTCCCAAGTACATAATGGGGAGCCTGGACGTTCTAGCAGATTGCAAATTCCGTGTGTCCGTCAATCAGCAGACATTGCTTAAGCACCTTTTGTGTGCCGAGTGATGGGAATGCTGAGATAAGACCAATGGAGCTGATGGTCTGGCTGGCAATAGGGCCGGCTCCTGTGAGCTTTATCAGGCCACGTGTCAAGGGGCGCAGTCCTGGGCCTGCTATGCTCTGTCCTGGAAGCTGCCCAGTGCTCATGCCCCCTTCCTTCGTCCCTCTTCACAGACACAGGGAGTTGGGAGGGGCAGAGCCCAGGGGCAGCCCTCCAAAGCCATCTTGGCCAAGTGTCTTCCACAGCCATTCCACGAGCTTCAGGATCCTGGCCCTTGGAGCTGGCTCCTTTTCTTCTTGGAATCTGCCTCCCTCCCTGCAGCCACTTCTGCCTTCTGGGGCCTTGATAGGTTAAGTCAGCACACATTTACTAAGCACTCGATATGTGCCAGGTGCTGTGGTAAGTTCTGTAGAAATAGCTCCTGCCCTCAAGGAGCTCATATTCTAATGGGGCAGAAACAAGCAGACCGTCCACCCAAACAGGCCCAGTAGAGGACGAGCAAGAAACAATGAATGGAATGGAAGCACAGAAATTAAAAAAGAAGGCGGGAAGCCAGGGGAGCCAGCAGGCGGAGATGGGGAGGGACAGTATGCTAGCACAGGACACAGAGGATGCCCAGAGTCGGGAGATGGAGGGTCCTGTTTTGGGGATGCCAGGAGGCCAGTGTCACTGAATGCAAAGGGGAGGGAGGCAGAAGACTGGAGAGCTGGGAGGGCCCTGAAATGCCAGACAGCATTTTGTGTTTGGTCCTAGAGGTGATGGGGAACTTGTTGAGTAGGGGATGACATGGTCAGCCTTGTGTTTTAGGAAGATCCCGTTGGCAGCTGAACAGGTGGACAAGGGTGGGGAGGGCCTTGGGGCAGGCAGCCCCTGGTGGCTATTGCAGTCATCTGGCTGTGAGGTGATTTGGCCCTCAGGATGATGGTGGGGGCAGTGCCAAAGGAGGGGGTGGTATTTGAGAGGTGCTGCAGAGGTGATGTCGCCAGGCCTTGGCACCAGCTTGGGTGTGAGGATGAGAGATTGTAAAGAGTCCAGGATGACCCCTAGATTGTGAACCCGGGGGCCTAGGAGGAGAGGGGTACCCTTCAGTCATAATAACCTCTTGTCCTATACTTGTGGAGGCGGGGTCCTTGGCTTTTCCGGGAACTTGGGGAGGACTGACTCTCCTCTGACCTGTTTCTGATGGCATTTAACCCACAATTTCTTCCTTCCCCAGGAGCCTAAAGTGTCCCCAAAGGAAGAGGAGGAACAGCCAGTGGCAGCAGAGGAACCGGAGGAGGAGGCTGACCATAAGCAGCCCACACTCAGTTCCATCCCAGGTCTGGTCCATCTCATTAATGAAGCCCATCTCGTTCAAGGCAAGATGGTGGCCTTGGCTACCAAGGTTGGGGCTGAGGCGTCAGGAGGAGGAGTCACAGGGGGAGGGAGAGTCAGAGGCAGCTTTGCCTGGCTCCAGGGAGGGCCTCAAGGTCAGGGAGGACCTTGTGGAGGACAAGAGATTCCTGTGTGTAGCCTGTGGTAAGCACTTCAAGCAGGCCTGGGAACTGTTCAGCCATGAGGTTGTCCATAAGTCAGCCTGGCCCTTCCACTGTGACCTGTGTGATGCCGCCTTCAAGTGTCATTCTGATTTCAAGAGCCATGGGCTGGTCCACAGTGAGGAGCGGCCCCACACCTGTGAGGCCTGCGGCAAGGGCTTTAAGAGGGCCAGCAACCTGCAAGTAAGCCAGGGGAGAAGAAAGGTCAGGAGAGCTTGGAGGGAGCAAGAGAAGAGGGGGCAAAGAGGAAATGCTGGGGAAAGGGAAGGAGACACATTGAGAAAGAGAAGATGGTGACGCTGGGGCAGTGGGAGAAAGAGGGAAGAGAAAGGGATGTGGTGGAGACGTTGGGGAAGGGAGGAGGAGGAAGGGAGGAGGGAGGAGAAGATGTTGGGGAAAGGAGGAGGAGGACAGGAAGGGGGAAGGGAGAGAGTGGGCAGGACAGACTGGGGAAGGAAGGCGGGAGGTGGAGCTCTCTCCCACTGCCCCTCCAGTCTCTCCAGGGTCATCATTCCTGCTCTGGTCTCATTTTCCTCCTTTCACAGACTTAACCCTGTGGTTGACCAGCTAAACTTAGACCCTGAATCCCCTGCCCCCTCATCCTCTCAAAAGTCATGCCTTGCCAAGCCCTGACCTGGGTCACCTCCAGCATGTGTCTTCTCTGTTCCTAATGCTGAGCTATTGGGTAAAGTGGAGCGACTCTGCTGCCCACAGATGTATGTTGTTGTCTGCACTGAGCTCCTCCTGCTTGTGCCCTGTCCTCTGCCCCCTGCCCCCTGCCAGCCCTGCCCCCATTCCTTGTTGTAGTCTCAGAGGATGACGAGGCCCTTCTCCGAGCCACAAGCAGCTGTGACCCCCTTCCCTCCCTTCTTCTCCTCCTTCTTTAATCACTTTCCCTCCTCTCTTTCATCCATATTAAAACATGCCCAGTTCTCTCCCAGCTTTAGAAAACCTTCTCTTTATCAAGCAAGGCATCCCCTCAAGCCTTGTCATGGGTTTCTCCTGAACTCTCGTCCATCATTGCTGACTTGCTGCTTGGGATCGCTCGTCCGTGGCCATCTTGTGCTCCACATTTCTAAGATGGAATTCATTGTTTGTTCTGTGAGACTCCCCCTTGCTCCCGTTTGCCCTCTTTGTGTCGAGGGCCCCACCATCCTCCCCACTCCCCTGGGCTCCCGATGACTTTGATTCTTCTCTTTTACCTACTTTCCACATCCATCGAGTTGTGAAATCCTGCTGATTCTCCCTTCTCATTATCTCTGACAACCATCTTGCATAGGACCAGTGCTCAACTTCAGACTCTTATCACCCTTCACCTGCCTCCCCTTACGCACTCTAGTTCATTCTCTGAGTGGCTGCCAGAGCCATGTTCCTAAAGTACAGGGATGACCCTGTGACTCCCCTACCCAGAAATGTCCAGTGGCTCCCTATTGCCCCTAGAGTGAAAAACAGACTTTTCAGCCTGACATTTAGAACCCTCCCCAATACCTTCCTAATCTTCTTTTGCACCATTCCCTGTCTTTTATTCTTGGTTTTAGGCAAACTAACCCACTAGCAACCTGTTCCTTCTTCCCAGGACTTCCTTTCCCTCTCTTGCTCTTATACCTTGTAGACTCCTTAGCTTCCTTCAGGACCCAACTCTGGCTTCTCTGTCTGCATGAGGTCTTTTCTGATCTCTGTTAGTGCCTCATCCATGTGTTTGTATATTTGTATAAAGCACAGCAGGGCCAACTGCGCTCACTTGTAGGTCACCCCCTATCCCGCTTCTTGGTTCATTCCCGTATTTCCTGTTATTAGCAAGGCTTCCCCACTTGGCTTTTCAGTGTGAAAAGAAGCATATTCTAGTGTTTACTATGCATTCACACATAAGAAAGAAAAAGAGATTACTTTTCATTCTCTAAGGATAATTCCAACATTTTATAATTTCACTGGTTGGAAATAAATCCAGAGTTTCTGGAATGTTTCAGTAGAATAATTTTGTTCTTTACTTACCTATGTTCCCCATGTTCACTTGGCAGACTTCCACATTCCGCATATCCCTGACTGGGAATGCCACCCGTAGAATAATCCAGTGATATTTTGGGATATTTTCTTTCTTATTATTAATAAAATTTCAACCTGTTTCTCATGAATTAGATTGTTTCCACCCCAGTTAATTAAATATTATTTATTCAGTAAACCAGAGAACTTTCCCAAAAGTAATGACTCATATTTCCTTTTAAACCAAATCAATTGCTTGTGATTAAATAAATGTTAACATTACCGAATATAAAATCTATCAATGAATGTAATCAATAACAGACAGTCACAGTAATTATTTACAGCATTCTGGCTGTCAGAAAAGTCACCTCAAATCCTCACTACTAAAGAAAGCACTTCTTTTCACTTCTGGAAGCCCAAAGCCACCATTCACTTCCCAACTGATTAAAACTTCTCAAGAATCCTCTTCCTATTTCTCCTCAAGAGTTAAATTCGGTCTCTTCGGAAATGGCACATTAGGCATTTTTCTCCTCTATTTAGCAGCACAAAAATGTCTTGTAAGAATACACCCCTAAATGCCGATTCCTGGACTCTTTACAGAAAAAAATCCTCCTGTAACGTGAATGTTAAGACAGTTCTCACAAGAGAGTTTATTCTTTTTTTCTCTCTGTGATCCCCCCGGTTTATCTTATAAAGCCCCTAAATCCAACAGGAACCCAGCCTCCCGATTTCTTCGGGAGAAGCACCCCTAGCGACACGTTCTCGGAGGTCACACCCAGATTGTGAGTTCTGATGTTTTATCTGCAGGGAATGTTGGGCTCTTCAGGATATGGTGGTAGCAGCATCGTGCAGGCTCCGCAGAGCCCCGCGGGGAAGGGACCGATCTGGTCCTGTTCTTGCCGAGCCCCATGACCATTTTGCCCGCTGCTCTCGTATATGGGCGGCCTCAGTTTTGGTCTCTGAAACCCCTGCTCTTACAGCATGCTTGGCACATGGTAAATACTGAACCAAATTGGACCGAGCTGACTTGAAGAGAGAAGGCCAAGGGACAGGAATGGAGAGGGCCAGGTGGAGACGAATGAGGCAGGAGGGGTGAAGGATGGTGCTAGGGCGGAGGGGGAGAGCAGGATGCCCCCTCTGCAGCCAGACCCCGTCACCTCCGCCCTCCCCTCCCCCAGGAGCACCGGCGCATCCACAGGGCAAACGGCCCTTCCTCTGCCCGGCCTGCCCCAAACACTTCAAGTCGCCCTACGAGCTGCAGCGGCACTCGGCGCAGCACGCCTCGGCGCGGCCCTTCGCCTGCCCCGACTGCGGCAAGGCCTTGGCGGCCGGGCCCGCGCTGCTGCTGCATCGGTGCCAACACTGAGAGGACACGTACGGCCACAGCCTGCGGGTGCACGAGCGTGCACTCCCGGCTCTGGCCCTTGCCCTGCCTGCTGTGAGCCAGGGCCTTCAAGCAGTCCAGCGTGCTGACCTCACACCGCCGCGGGGTGCACTAGGGCGAGCGGCCCTACCTGTGCGCCACATGCGGCAAGGCCTTCAAGCAGTCGTCCTATCTGGCGCTGCAGCAGCGCTCGCACACGGGTGAGCGGCCTTATGGCTGCCCCACGTGTGGTAAGGCCTTTGGCCGGCCCTCGCTGCTCGCTCAGCACCCACTTCGCCTGCCGCCACTGCCCCAAGCTCTTCAAGGGCTTGGCTTACCGCGCTGTGCACGAGAAGGCGCACACTGGAGACACAACCTGCAAGGACCATGTCTGCGGCAAGGCCTTCACCCACCCCAGCAGCCTTCTGCAGCACAGGAAGGTGCACGGTGATGGCTGAGGCCTGGGGGAGGGAGGCTGAAGGACCGGGAGGCAACAGGTCCCTGCCCCGGGACAGGCAGCCCCTGCCCCCGGCCGGACGGCCCCTGTGGCAATGGCCGGAGGTGGCCTGGGCGGATAGACAGACCTCTTTTCGGAGGGCTGCAACACAAGAGAGGCTGCCTGCCTTGGTGGTGCCTGCAGAGGTGGTGGTGGGTGCGGTATGGCCTCTCTGAAGATGCTTGGGGAACGTGACCAATGCCTGGCACATTCAGCAGAAGCAGTTTTGCTGTCGTAGTTTGGTCCTTCAGGGAACTGGGGAGAAGAACAAGTAGTTGGGTCTCTAAGCGAGTCTTGCTTGATGCAGGACCCAGGGGGGCCCTTCCAGAGGTGTCAGCCCGCCCTTTGTGGAGTCTGAGGGGAGACTGAGGAGTGGCGGGGCCCCCAGTAGCCAGGCTCCTGCTTCAGCTTACTCCAAACCTGGGCTTTCCCCAGCTTACTTGGAGCCCCAGTGTGTTCTAACTGAAGATGGACTGTGTTTGGGAGCTGTGGAAACAGTAATGCCAGAGCTTGTAGGAATCGAGTGACAGGGACTGGGAAGGAGGCAAGATTGGCTTCTGGGGACATCATTTCGTGGAAGTGTCCAGGCTAGGATATCATGGTCGAAATGATTCCTCCCCTCCCTTTCCAGCTCACGCCCTAATTGTGTTCCCTGGATAATACAGGCTGGGGCACTGAATTGTCTCCCTGTTCTTTGGGAAATCCAGCTGGAATGGCGTTGGGACTTTTGGGAAGCTAAACGACATTCCCTCTGGCTCCCAGAGTGTCAGGGATGTGGGAGTGAGGGGAGGCCACGTTAGTCCTGTAGATACCATAGATACCGTGCACAGCTCCCGGTGTGATTCTGCGGTTGGTTGGCAGGGGGCAAGTGAAGGCCTGTTCCACTGCTGATGGAAGGGGGGAGGAGGGCGTGTAAAAGTGGGTGGAAGGTGTTCCCTTGTTTAAGAGGGGAGAGATGTGGGGGAGGTTGACATGACTGTTCCTCTACTTCTGAAACAGGTGGGATGTTCCCCCCAGCCCAGCCCAGGTGCAGCCCTGTCCTTTGGCCCCACTTTCTTTGTCTCATTAAAGTGTTTGAAGGACTGTCCGATGGAAGAGACGTGAGCTTGTTCTGCCCTGCGGGGCAGGTGGAGATCCATGGGGGGAAGCTTCGGAGAAGAAAGCGGAGGCTTGATGGCAGTTAGCAGCCTTGGCGGGGTGTTATGCTGGGCTGGTTGGGGTGCCTCCCTCCCCCTCACTGGCCCCAACCCTCCCAACGGAGTGGGAAAAGCCACCACCACTCACACCAGTCTCAGCCTCTGGGCAACCAAACTACTAGTTGGACCCAGGTCCATTTTCTCTCTCTCCTCTCTGGGAAGGTAAACAATGCACCTACAGAAATTCAGTAATTCTCTTCTGTTCATCCTGAGCCACGGTCAGGAAAATGGCCCTGGTGTGTCTCTGTGGCAGCTGTGAGCTCCCTCTTTCCCTATCTCTTCCCACCCTCCCAACCTGATGGTCTTTGTCTGTCTCTCTTCTTCTGCCTCTTTTGTTCCTTCTCCCTCCTTTTTCCTCTGTCTCTCTCTGCCTCTGTCGCTGTCTCTTTCTCTGCCTCTTTCTGTCTCACTGTCCCATCTCTCTCACTCTCTCTCTCTGTGTCACCTTTATTTGTCTCTATTTCATGCTATCTGTCTCTTCCTCTCTTGTTACCATTTTAACATGCATTTGAATAATGAAACACAGAGACCAGTATTGCAGGAGCTACCCACATTTCTTATTAGAAAACCAGGTGAAAAACAGGTAGCAAGCAGACTTTTAAGAAACAAATTGACGGCATAGATTCATTCTTTAAGGAGAATCAGGGTGAAAGGAGGGGTGTGAAGAATTGCCATCCTTGGTCTCAGCCGCTTCAGCAACCTCTACACTGGCTTTCTGCCTCTGGTTCCTAGCTCAATAGTGATGTCTCCGTCTTGGGGGCTCAGTGCAGAGGTTCTCAAGGATGATATTCCCCCTCCACCAGTTTCCTGGAAGGCTCCTGGAAGACTCCTCGAAGTCCCAGCCTTTTGTTTTGTAAAACTTCAGCTGTATCACTGCCTCCCCCCCCCACAGCCCCGACCCCAGCCTAAAGGGGGAGGATTTGGTTTGTCAGAATTCTACCAGCCCATCCTAAATAGGAGAGGAGCCCTGGAGGATTTCCATCTTGGCCAGCAGGAGTCCAGTGGTCATATCTCCTTGGCATCACCCAAAGATGCTGCTTAAAGAAAATCTTCCAAGCAGTTACAGCTATGATGGAAAACCAGAAAACCTGGGTCCACAACTTCTTCTGAAGTCAGTTCTGCATATAATCTTTGGCTGGTCACTTCCCTTCTGTGGGCCTTGGGTTCTTTATCTGTAAAATGGGCAGGTTGAACTTGTTAAGGGGTTTTTACCGAGCCAGTCTCTAATCTGAGAATGATGAAACATTGGGCCAGAGACTAAGTGCCAGAAATCTGGGAGCCGTTTAATTAATGTTTCATTATGAGGAACAGATTAATTCTGATTAGAATTCTGCCTCCCAGAAGTGAAGACAGAGATTATGTAGATAAATCACAAGTGGGAAGGGAGCAGGGAGGGTGAATGACAATCATTCCCAGGACCAGAGTGGTTTCCCCTGCCAAACCCACAAATGGAAGACAGTACAAGTCTAGAGTCCTGTGAGAGCAGTGCTGCTCAAGTCTTTGGGGGTCGTTACTTGGTCACAGAAGGAGATTGACTCTCAGGCTGGAAAAGGCAGTTCAGCAAAATCTAATCTATTAGTGTATTTGTTATATGTGTCATATTAATTATCATAAAATCAGAATTCCCTCCATATCTGTATATAGCTTGCTTTCTGCCCACTGACTAGATGGACTCCAAAGCACGTAATAGGTGCTGTATAAATGCTTGTTTAAAAAATATAGAATGAGAGGAGAGAGAGAGAGAGACAGAGAGAGAGAGAAGGAGAGAGACAGAGGGAGAGAGACACAGAGAGAGAGGGAGAGAGAGAGGAGAGAGAGAGAGAAGAGAGGGAGAGACACACACACACAAAGAAGGAGAAAGGGAGAGGCGACACAGAAGGCGAGAAAGAGAGGGAGAGGAGAAAGGGAGAGGAGACACACACAGCATTTACAATATTAAGGACTTAACTATATGCCAGGCACGTGATGGAAATGCAAACACAAACAAAGCAAGATAGTTCTGTAGGAAAGGAGCTTACATTTAAATGGAGAAAACAAAGAGGAACTGGATCAAAGGGGACAAAATGCTTGGGTCAAAGTGGTTTGCAACTGGTTGAAGACTCATTTCCAGGGGACATAAGGTACTAATGGGGAGGATTTGGGTTTGGGAAGCCAGAGTCACTTGGGGATGAAAAAAATTGTGCATGTCCCATCGACATCCACAAGGAATCCACTTTGGATCTTCATTGTGAAAGAAATACAAAAGGTGACTAAGAGTTGAGAAAACCTGTCAGGTTTTAGGGGTAGTTCATCAGCCATGAAAAGCAGGGCTGGAGAAGCCCTGCGGGGTGTTGGAAAGAAGACATCACCGGGAACCAGAAAACTGGTATTAAACTTATGGCTATATAACGGAAGGACTGTTATAGGGAGAGCCTATAATAGGAGGGACCTGTTTGTCAGAGTTCCACTAGCCTAAAGGTATAAGAGAGGAACCCTGGAGGATTTCCATCCTGGCCAGCAGGAGTCCAGTGACTCCTGCTTCCCAATCCCAACGATTTTTTAACCAATAGTCCCTATAATTATAGGACTTCTGTGGAAATTGGGCAAGGTGCTGATCTCCTGGGCCTCAGTTTCTTCCTCTGAAAAAAATGGAATTGAATTAGATGGTCTTGGGTACTTCCTACCTCAAAATCCCATCATCTCACTATTTTCAAATCCAACTACTTGCCTTAGGCCAGCATCTTCGTTATCTGGATCTCAGTTTACCTTTTGGTGAAAGGTCAGATATTTCAATATCTTTGCAGTTCTGGATGTGTCTCTTTCCCATTTTCAAAACACATGCTGGCCCTTTTAATTGCAGTCTCGATGGGTCACCTCTCTTACTGGGACACTCTGGGGCCAAGTCTGGATGGTGAGGTCAGCCAGCACCAGGCTTCCAGGAAACTCTCCTTCCCTACTGCAGGAATTATAACAACCCAGTCTTTGGGACCCATTAACCTAACCTGAGGGGCGCCAATCCCAGAGACTCTTTCTGGTCTCTGCCAGAGAGTTTGGGTGGGGGTGAGTGCTGTATGCTAGTCCTTACATGGCAGAAGTCAGTACTCAGGATAGCTCAGAGGAAGAGGGACTCTGGATCCAGGGCTTACACCCCTGGGAGGTTGTCCCTTGGGTCCAGGAGCATGACTGAATACAATGCATTAGAAAGGTCCTTGGTTTGGGAGTCAGAGAATATGGGTTCAAATCCTACCTCTACTGCATGTTTCCTTTGTCACCTTGGGTAGATCATCGAACTTTCCCCTTGGTTTTCTTCTCTAGGAAGGAGGGGATTAGTGCTCAATGTTTTCTGAGGTCCCTATGATCTGATGACCCATGACCTCCCTCTCTCCAACCTTGGTCTTGCATTTCTCTGAACATGTTCATGAGCCCTGTTTCCATCCCGTTGGACTGGATCCATACTGGGTTGACTCTCTTGGCCAGGGACTCTCCAGTAACAGAGCAATACTTCTTCCACCCCTAAACTAGTAGTTTCTAATGGTGGGCTCCACAACTCCCCACTCAGACTTGGAAATTCACCATGACTTATCAGTGCCACTTGTCCATGATCAGGACTTTCCTCAAGGTGAGCTCATGTCTTCTCCATCACCAGAAACTCCTCAAAGATAGTGGCTAGACCTCACTCAGCTTGTCAGCCTCTGATGGTGGGACGATAGTGGGAGGTCCCACAGAGGGAGAGGCCATGGGGACGGGGTTGAGTTGGTCTGTTCAGTGAAAAGAAACCTAGGGTTGAAGCCATGATTTACCTGATGCTAGGTGACTTTGGCCAAAACACTTTTCATCTTAGGGCCTCGGTTCTCTTTTTGTAATATGAGCATTTTTAAGGATCCTTCTGGTTACAGACAGCAAATGTGTTTTAAGCACCTACTATGTGCCAGCTGATGTGTTAAGTGCTGAGGATACACATATGAGCAAAAAGATAGTTCTTAAGCTCTAGGAGCTTGTATTTAGAGAAGATAATACATAAAAAGGAGCTGAAAAGTGTGGTGTGTGTGTGTGTGTGTGTGTGTGTGTGTGTGTGTGTGTGTGTGTGTGTGTGTGAGTGATAGATACCTAAACAGAAGGATAGAGGCAAAGTCTGCAGAATGAGGGGGAATGACACATGGTGAGCCTGGGTCTGTCCTCAAAATAAGGATCCAGAAGGAACTCACCATTGCAGGAGTCAGGGACCAGCATGGATGAAGGATGTTCCAGGGTGAGAATAGCCCTGGGTCTTGAGGGAAGTTCTAGGGTGAGAAGGCAGCAATCTTGATGCAAAGTCCAGAATGTCAAAGTCACAGCCACAGAGCTGGAAGTGACATTAGAGGAGATGCCACCATACATCAAGGACCATGGAGTCTTTCCATCTGGCTTAGAGCTGAAACTCCTAAATATGTTCTCTCCTCTTGGTAGGATGTGAGCTCAGTGAGGGCAGAGATGGATGGCTTTTCTATTTGTGGTACTTAGTGCCATCCTAGAGTTGATTTTGGGGAGCTTAAAGCTGTGTGTTGAGAGCTGACATAATGAACTCCATTTTGTCCCATATTTACCACTTTTTGCTAAGTAATGTCTCAGCCTGTCCTGCAGAGACAGCTTAAAGCAAGCTGTCTTCTTTGGTATTTCCCTTCCTCTAACTGCTATATGACTGAAACAGAGGACACATAGGACTTTGATAGTTCCAAAAAATTGTCTCCTCTTTATCTTTTTTCAAAATTTTTGAAGTTTATTTATTTATTTTTAGTTTTCAACATTTACTTCCATAAATTTTAAATTTTTTCCATCTCCCTTTCCTCCCTCCCCAAGATGGCCTGCAATATGATATAGGCTTTACATATATATATATATATATTCCTATTAAATTTATTTTCACATTAGCCCTATTATTCCTCTTTATCTTTACTGATAAATGAGACGCTGTTCCTTTGAACTAGTGGGAATGGCAGTGCTAATGAGGACACGTTCCTTCCCTTGTAATTAATGACAAGCATCCTCTCTATTGACCAATGAGTACATTTCCTAGTTCGTTGCTCTTCTCTGGCTCCAGTAAACACTGGGGATGTAAAGGAGGGCAAAAGATAGTCCTTGCTCTCATGGACCTCACAATCTCATGAGGGAAACTATGCAAAAACCAATATACAAACAAGCTATATGCAGATTAAATTGTGGGGAGGGGAAGCAAGAAGAACCTTCTGGGTCTGGAAAGGTGCTAACATCTACACATGCTAACATCTACACACAAGTTCCATTGAACAGCAAGGAGTTATCTCAGGGGTAGAGGATGGAGCTAGGTCAAGGGCCTTACTCCAAACCTCATACAACTACTGGCTTCTACTCCAGGGACCAGTCATCCAAACACCTTCATATCAACTTCTCTGACCCAGTTCAAGGGTTAGAACTGGTCCCTGCTAAGGTCAGGGTTAGCTGCCACTGCTCTCCGGACCCCCAAACCTCATGTTTCTCTGCGTGACCAGGCTAGCTCCAACTCCCAAGCTCCAATATTAGAAATTCCTCCCTTTTTTCCTTGTGTCTGCCAGTCTCAGAGTCCCATGAAAGAGACAGATACAGAGAGCTAAGGGAGATGGCAAGATACAGAGAGTGACAAGGAAATGAGGATATAGGGAATTACAAAATGAAACATGGATGGAAAAATGCAGAGAGTCAAAAGAGAAGAATGATACAAGGAAACAGAAACAAAGAGAGACAGACAGCCTGAGGAAGCAAAGAGCCAAATCAATCAAGCAATATATCATGCACTTATTAAACACCTTCCCTGTGTTAAGCACTGTGCAGCATGCTGGGAATACAAAGGAAAAAGTGAAACAATTCCTGTCTGCAAGGAGCATACATTCTATGAGAGAGACAACATCTACATCTGGAAGCATATACACAACGAACAACAACAAAATCAATGCAAGGCAGTTTTTGGGAGAGGGAGAGAACTAGCAGTTCGCAAGGTCAGTTAAGGCTTCAGGTAGAAAGAAAATGGTGACCGACTGAACTGGAAACAAAGAATTGGAAACAAAGTCGATAGCAATGGCTTGGGAACAGGTAGAAAACTGATCAAGGAATGAAATGCAGTATCACTGTGCTGTAAGAAATGATGATTGAAGAACCTAGAGAAGTGTGGAAAGACTTGTATGAATGGATGCAACAAGTCAGTAGAATCAGGGAGACAATATACCCCAATCTCAGTGGAAAGAACGGCATCAGCAAAGCAATTGAAATGGAATCTTGTGAAATTCTGATAAATTTATCCCCCAAAGAAGAAATATGAGAAGGCACTTCTTTGCAAAGGTGGAAGACTGTATAGGTGGAGACCCCTCCCCATCTCTACCTCCTGGCTTTCCTTTCTTCAAGTCTCAGCTCCACATTCTACAGGAATCCTTTTTTGGTCCTTCTTTAACCTTAATGCTTTCTCTTTCTTGATCATCTTTAATTTGTTCATTGTGTATCTTGTTTATACACAGTTGCTTTGCACATTGCTTCCCAGTGGGCTTCCTGAAAGCAGAGGGTTTTTTTTTCATTACTTTTTTTGTATTCTCAGTGCTTAGCATAGGGCCCAATACATTGTGGGTGCTGAACAGATGCTTCTTGACTTGGATCACACCCTCTCATGTCAGACATTTTTGATATGTTGGAGAAGGGGAAGGAAAAAAAAGTGTTCACGTAGCACCTACTGTGTGCCTGGTACATGCTAGGGGCTTTTACAAATGTTTCATTTGATCCTTACAACAATCCTATGCAGTAGGTAACTGCTATTATCTTCATTTTGCAGATGAGAAAACTGAGGCAGACAGAGATTAAGTGATTTGCCTGAGGTCACCTAGCTAGTATCTGAGTGGGTATTTGAACTCAGGTCTTTCTGACTCCAGGCCCAGCACCCTTTGGACCGAACTACCAGCTTACTTGGTTTTACACAATTTTCCTTCTTCCTCTTTTTAAAAATTCTTTATCATAAAAGGGATGGCTTTCTGAGGGAGGGAATCAAATAAGAAATGTGGGTCATATGGAAACAAAAATTATCAATAAATTAAAACAACTAATGTGATGCTTTATTTGAGTCTTGGGAGCCTTAGGAAGTGAAGAGGGAGTACAAACATGGGAGCCAGCCTGTGTGAAGGCACTGGGGACAGAAACAAGGGATCATGGGGAGAGGAGAGGGAGCCGGAAAGAGGAGAGAGAGAGAGAGAGAGAGAGGGAGGGGGGAGAGAGAGAGGAGAGAAGGGAGAGAGAGAGAGAGAGAGAGAGAGAGAGAGAGAGAGAGAGAGAGAGAGAGAGAGAAAGAGAGAGAGTGGGAGTGAGGGAAGGGGATAGAAAGATCCCTACAGGAGATAGGGCCAAAGATGCAAAAGAGACGGAGAACCAGAAGTCACAGACATATGTAGAGATTCAAAGAAATAGAGTGACAAATGGACCAACAGGGAGAAAAGGACCAGTATTAGCTCCTCTATTTCCAGATGGAACATCTGGCTCATTGTGTCTGTCTATCATGACAATGGCTTCTAAAGAGGTCTAGGATGCCTCTGCCATAGGACACCTGGTCATTGAGGTCATACATTGTTTAGACAAGAAATTGAGACTATAAAAGCCAGCCTGTGACCTTCCTAGGATGAGCTGGTGAGTCTGTGACCCTGGTCTTTAACACACTGTCTGCCTCATGCCCAGTTATAATTGCTCTGCCCAGGAATTCCCTGCCACAAATCTGTTCTGAGGATAAGAGCCAAACTGGGATGACTTCCTGCCCTGAAGCAGATGGAGAGGCCAGGCCCACCTGTCTCTCTTCTCCTCCCCCAAGCCCCAGGGGAGCCTGGGTCCCAGCTGTCACCCTTCTCCTCCCCCCTTCACCAGGAGAAACTGGGTCCCAGCTGTCACCCACTGAATTCAGAGACTAAGACTGAACAGAGACAGAAGCAGAGACAGAGACAGAACAGACCAAGAGAAAAGAGATAAAGAGGAACAGAGAAAGAGTGAGAGATATACAGAAACAGACAAATTGATCCACCGAAGACAGAGCAGACAGACAGCAAAGAGAAGATCCAGAAACAGAGGGAAAAAAAAAACTAAGGGGGGGGGGAGTGAGAGAGAGAGAGAGAGAGAGAGAGAGAGAGAGAGAGAGAGAGAGAGAGAACCATAAAAAGAGCCAGGAAGAAGGTTGTGAGCTGTGAGACTTCCATAAGATCCTGGATCCTGCTCCTTCTTAGGCCCCATGCAGTTCCCCATGGGACCAGCTTGCATCTTCCTGAGGAAAGGGATTGCGGAGAAGCAGAGGGTGAGGAATGGATGGGGAAAGAGGAAGGAGGGAAGGGAGAGAAGATAGAAGGGAATGAAATGTCGATCTAGAAGTGGAAGACACCTCTGAGGCACTCTAGTTTAGCCCCTTCATTTTATAGATGAAGAAACTGACGCTCAAGTAGATACCATGAAATTATTTGTAAAGAGCTTTGCAAACCTTAAAGCACTATATACATGCTTGGTATTATTAATAGAAAGAAACTTGGCCAGGGTCTCACAGGTGGTAGGCAAGAGAGTTGAGCTTTGGTCGCAGGTCTCCTGATTCCAGTGCACTTTCCACTGTCCCATGCTGGAAGGGGATGGAAAAAATTGAGAAGAGAAAGGAGGCAGAAGGAGGTAGAAGGTTATGGGGAAAGGCTAGAGGAGAAGGAAAGTTTGGGAAAGAATGAGGAAGAGGACAGAGGAAGGAGGAGAACGGAACCAGAGGGAGCTGGGAGGTTGGAAGAAGAACCAGGAGGTGGAAGAAGAAAGTTGAAGGAAGGAGGTGAATGGGATGTTAGCGAGAAGGAAAGGTGAAGGAAGAGGAAGGAAGTAGAAGGGGAGAGAAGGAAGAGATTGTGAAGGAAGGAATAGAAAAGAGCAGATGGGGAGGTGCAGAGGTTGGATAAGTGCTGAGGGAAGGATTGGTGCAGGGCAGCCAGGAAAGAGGGTATGAGGCTGTGAATGGCCTCCAGCTCCCTCTTTCAGGACTCTGGAGAGAGCCCGAGGGTCAGTGAGTAGTCTTGAAGTGGGCCACTCCTGTCCCTGCCTCTCCCTAACGTTCTTTCCTCCTGTACCTTCATCAGGACCGTCCACTAGGACCAGATGAGATTGAAGGTAACCTCCTCCCCTGTAGTTCCTCTGAGGCAGTTCCATCAGACTCTATTGCCATATTCTCCTCACTTCTCTAACAGTGCTCTCAAGGAAACTTTCATGTAATAGCTATCCCCACCCTCCAGTCTCCCCAAACTCAATGTCTCCTGGTAGTTTCAAGTTCCCATTCATTTCTTCATTGGTTGATTTGAGGTCTACCCATTTATTTCCCCAGCAATTTTAAGGTCTCCAATTTCAGCGATTTTTGGTCCCCGTTTATCCCTATCCACTTCCTCATGGCAATGTCAGGAGTTCTCAACTGTCTTTCATTGGCCCCAAGAATCCCACCCCTGCCCACTCCTGGCTAGTTTTCAGCAAGGACTCTTTTAGAGGTCAAGTCCTGTTCCCAGAGCCTTTCTTGGGGGGGGGGATCCAGCTTTCCCCCACTTTGTTGGTTTCCAGGCTCTTATAATCCCCCTTCCCCTTTCCTGCCTTTCTCCCAGAACTTCGGGAAGCTTTCCATGAGTTTGACAAGGATCGAGATGGTTTCATCTCCTGCAAGGACCTGGGGAACCTGATGAGGACCATGGGCTACATGCCCACTGAGATGGAGCTGGCAGAGCTGGGACAGCAGATTCGAATGAACCGTGAGGGTTGGGGTGGGGCAGGGGAAGATGGGGAGGGCTAATGATGATGCTAACTCCTTAAATTTCTACAGCTCTCAAAAATTTTCAAAGTGTTTTCTTGTCAGGTAGGCAATGCAAGTATGGTTTTCACCATCTGACAAATGGGGAAACAGATTCTATGAGATAAGTGATTTACCCAGGGGTGCATGGCTAGGGAGTAGAAGAGCTGAGATTCGCACCCAGGCTTTCTGAATTGGAGTATAGGGTTCTTTCCATGACTCTTGAGGGAGAAAGGTCAATAGGTCAAGGAAGTAAGTGAAGTGAGGAAGTCAAGCCAATGATTCAAAGAAGATGCTGGGCTTGGGTCTGGAGGCAGCAGTGAGGAAGGTAATGGGAAGAGACATGGAGATTGAAATGAAGTTGAGTTGGGAAAGAAGTGGGGGATGACCAAGGAGACTAGGATACTAGGATATGATAGAGATGTGGGAAAGCTACTGGGAAGTATGTTGGGTATAGTGGTGGAACTGGAGAGATGGTAGGCTAGAGCTGGCAAAGTGATGAATGTGGAGAGAAATTTGGGCAGAGGCTGGGGAGATAATTAGTGCAGGAAGATCTTCATCTGTGGCTTGGAAGAGGGTGGGCCTGGGGCTAAGAAGGTGATTGGGGGAGGACATGATGGGGACTTTGGGAGATGATGTGACCAAGGAGATCATAAGGTCAGGTTGAGGAGAAGATGAGGCTGAAGAAATGATGAAAAAATTAAAGTGATGGGACTGGAAATCTGATGTTGAGGGCAGGATTAGGGTGGTTATAGGAGTATGAATATGGAATAGAAGAGGTCCTGAGCCCCCCACTTCATTTTACTTATGAAGAATGTGAGGCGCAGGAGGCTAAGTGAGTTCCCCAAGGTCACAAGGTAGTGTCAGAGATGGTATTTGAGCTTAGGTCCTCTGACTCGAGGGTCAGGACTCATTCTATCCTATTAGCATGCTTCAGAATGAAGGAGGTAGACTTGGGGAGGTGATGAGGAGGAGAGAATATGATGAGAGTGGAGGAGATAGTGGGGCTGGAGATCTGCACTGGTCCAGAAATGACTGGGGGACCACCTGCTTGCTGTGTCTCATACATCGCACCCTATTCTCCATCCCTGTGTCTTCGTAGGGACTGTCCCTCAGGCCTGGAATGTTGTACCTTTTCCCGAATGGTTCTGTGTGTCTCCAGCTTCCTTCAAAGCTCAGCTCAAGTTCTGCCTTCTACATGAGACCTTACCTGATTTCCCCAGCTCCTTGTGTCCCCAGAAATCACTTACATTTATTTTGTGAACATTTTTCATTTACACACCCCTGTGCACAATGTTTCTCCCTATAGAATGTCAGCTTTTTTGAAGACAAGAGACTTGTTGTTTTCTTTGTATGTCCTGTGCCTATCAAAGTGTCTGGCACATATTAGACAATTATTAAATGTTTGTTAATTGACCAACTGAATGATCAAAGATGCAGGTCAAGAACCAAGCCAGGGTTGGTGTTGTGGGTGCTAGGTGGGGTGCATGGGCAGAGGTTTCTGGCTGGGGTAGCAGAAAGAAGAAGGGGGCTCCCAACCTGCCCCAGGGCACCTGGGGAGGGGGGAAGCAAGGGATCTGGGGCTTAGATTCAGTCCTTGTCTTTTCCTCTCCTTGTTCTTAATCTCTCCTGTCCCTAGTCGGTGGCAGGGTCGACTTTGAGGACTTTGTAGAGTTAATGGCCCCCAAGCTGCTGGCAGAGACAGCTGGCATGATTGGAGTGCATGAGATGCGGGATGCCTTCAAAGAGGTGAGCATAGAGAGGGAGGGCTGTCAGCCTGCTGGACCCTGGAGGGCACTCTCTGGAGTGCTTTCTGGGCCTTGATCTCCTTTAATAAAAAGAGTCACTTGGCCTGGATGATCGATGAACCCATTGAATATCTCCAAGACCACAATCACTCATCACCATGGGCAAAGTGCCAGGGTGGTGAGGGAGCCTGGGATCACTGAGGAACACCTTTGCAGGGCAAAGAGGGTATTTAGAGATCACAGAGCCCACCTTGCCCATTTAACATATAGGAAAACTAAAAGAGAGAGAGGGAAAGGGAAAGAGGAAGAGAGGAAAAGAGGAAGAAGAAAGAGGATGAAGGGAGGGATGAAGGGAGGGAGGAAGGGAGGGAGGGAGAGAGAGACAGAGAGAAGAAGAGGAGAGAGAAAGGAAGAGGAGAGGAAGAGAGACTTGAGGAGGCTGAAGAAAGCTATCTTTCACCACCTCAGAGCTCTGAGCTGGATAACGTAGGGAGGGGAGGAGAAGGAAGGAGCCCGCTGAGGACCCCCTACCTCTCCCCCCCCCCATCCCAGAACCTCTACTCTTCCCCTCTGCAAGCCCTACCAGAAAGTCTTCCCAGATTAATCCTGATGCTCCTGTTGAATTTCCTCCTTTGTGGCTGGCTTCCACCTGGGGGCAGTTTGATGCCAATGGAGATGGCTCAATCACCCTGGTAGAACTTCGCCAGGCCATGCAAAGGCTGCTGGGGGAGCAGCTCAGCGCCCAAGAGATTTCTGAGGTTGTGCAGGAGGCTGATGTCAATGGAGATGGCACAGTGGATTTTGAAGGTGACGTGTGCTCCAGGCAGGGCCGATCCTCTCTCTATAGGCCTCAGTTCAGTTTCTGCATGCTTAGATTTCTGGGAGCCATAAGATGCTTAGAGATCCCCAAGTCTATCCCCACCTTCTGCATCCGAATAGGGGAGGCCCAGAGAGAGGAAGGGACTGGCCCTGGGTGAGGAGAATAAGGACTTGGGTAGCACAGAGGAAATGCACACCTTAGAAATAAAGCATCATCAGCTGTAACTATCACTTTTTACAGCTGGGAAATAGGATAGGAGGGGGGCAGGGACTTCCCAGGGGCTGGAACAGAAGGGCCCTGCAAGGGTGTATTTTGTGTCAGAGGGTAGGGATGGGAGTGCAGGAAAATCCTGAGAACTGATGTTTGGGGTGTGTGTGTGTGTGTGTGTGTGGATATAGGGACAGGGAGAGGGAAGAATAGACATTCACTGGCATCTTTTCCCTTCCTTTACAGAGTTTGTGAAGATGATGTCCCGCTGAAGAGGCATCCCCAACCCCGTCTTGCCCCGCTCCCCTTTTCTTCTCCAGGAGATTCTTGGAAGTCCTGGGTGGGCGACCTGGGGAGAGCTTCCCTGCGGGGATCAGCAGGTCACAGCATTATAGGATCACAGGATTTAGAAATGGACTAGAGTATAGAGATGATTAAATCCAATTGCCTAATTTCATAGCTGGGAGGAATAAGCCCAGATTGGGGCGGGGAAAGAAGGGGTTTGCATAAGGTCACAGGGAGAGTCCTCAGCAGAGCCTCGGGCGGGAGGTCTCCTGACCCCACGCAGTGCTTTCTGCAGTGACATCGGACTGAGAGGAAGCCACCTTCTTCTCTTCTTGCTCTCCTCCCTCCCCCACCCATGATGCCCTTTGTGATTTTGTCTTTCTTTACCCCAGCCCCAACTCTCACAGAGATGGAGTTTAATCCCCAGATCAGATTAGCAGCTCTGGCCCTCTGGTTCTTCCTGAGAAAGCTGATCCTCGGGTGGTTAATCCTTTGGGGAAATCCTAGCCCAGAGATGGGGATCCTAGGTCCCTGACTGCCCCCACCCAAGCCTGAGTGTTCCCCCTCCCGAGTTCTGTCCCTCTGAGTCTTTCATCTGGAGAAGTCAAATCTGCTGAACTGAGGACTCCAGGAGCAAGACTTCTGTTGACACTGCAGGTTAAAAAGCCCTTTCTCTAGTCTAGTCCAACTTGTCCCCCTCCTGTGAGGTCCGGTCCCCCAGTTGTCTGGCTCTGTCTGCTGCTTCTCATAGGGGTCAGCGATCTAGAACACAAAGGGACTGTAGGGGTCATTTAGTCCAACACATTCATTTTGGGTCCATAGAGATGAAAGGGCTTGTCCAAGGTCTCACAGGTTGTAAACTCTTGGCAGATGAGGGATCCAAACATGGGTCCTTTGACCCCAAAGACAGTGTGTTCTTTGCTTTGTGCCACATTGTTCCCATCAATGTAGAATTAAACACACATACACACACACACACACACAATTAGCAGTTTAGGAAAAGAAATTCATGAAGGAGAATCTCTTCAAGGATGTGAGAGATGGACATACTAGGAATATAAAAAATGCTGAAGTGGAAGAAGAGATGGTGGAAATGGAGATAGTGTATGCAGAGGTGGGAGTGTCACTGAAATCTGGAGCTTGGGAGGGTGCTTAGAGGTCATTCAGTCCACCCAGTCCACCTTCTCCAAGTAGGAGATCCTGCTACATCTTTCCTTCCAGACAGCATTATCCACTGGCTGCTTAAGTTCCTTAATGATGGGAACTCAGGATCTTTCATTTTCAAGCATGTCCTGGCCTCTCCTGTCTCTAGACCTCCCCTTGCTCAAGATGCCTCCCTTGACTGGATTGTTCCCTTGTTCCCCTTCTCTGCCCTCTTTCCCGTCTCCCAACCTAGTCTTCTGCTATTGCCTGCCAAGTTACTTGTGAATTAATTACCGCTAGGTTCTATAAACATTTCTCATTCACATCTTTGGCCTGTGTTTGATCTCTTCCACAACCCCTGCCAGACCCAGGGCTCCCTGCAGCCTAGCCATGCCTCCCCAGTTCTAGACTTGCAACATTGATTTTTTTTCTTTAAACCCAGGTATAAAATTGCACAGAGCCCCTCAGATGGCAGGGGATCAGGGTCTGTCTGGGGAAGGATGAATCTTGGGGTCAGAGACTTAGAGCTGTCATGGACTTTAAAGGTCATCAATTCCCTTCACTTCGCATAATGGAAAGAATGGTGGGGTGGTGGGGAGGGAAGGGGACAGAAGGGGAGAATCACTTTCTTGAGGTTACATGGGTCATAAATGACAGAGATGGCCTTTGAACACAGCTCCTCTGATTTCCAGCCCTGTGCTCTTTACATGGAGCCATGCTGCCTCCTGGGGAAGGGCAGGTCAAGGGCAGGTTTGGCACTCAAATGGTCAGGAAGGGCGATAAATGTTTAAGTATGAGTCTTCCCTGGAGCTGAGCAGAGGGCAGTCGATTCCACACACACAGAATTTTATGAATTATATACATTAGGGACTAATTTCATTTTCATATTGGGGTTGGGACTACTGGACTGTGAGCTCTCTGAGGGCAGGCACCATGTCTGTGTCATTCTTCCTACCTAATTCCAGCATTGAGCACTCAGGTTCAAACTCTGCCTCAGACATCACCTAGCAGCTTTATCCTAAGCAAGTCACTGACCTGCTTAGAGCCTCAGTTTCCTCATCTGTAAAATGAGAACAATGACTCTCACTACCTGCATCACCTCCCTACTTTTATGGCCTGCAGGGTGGTTTCGAAGGAAGCACTTTCAGATTGTGAGCTATTACTAGTGAGAGTCAGTGTGGTTGTAGTGGTTAGAGACTGGCTTCAAATTTAAGTCCAAATTCGAGCTTCATCTTGGACACATGAGAGCTGAGTGACCCTGGGCAAGTCACTTCACTAGGATGGTGAGTGTGTAAATGGAAGAAATAAACATTCATTAGGCACCTGCTGAATGCCAGTTACTGTATTAAAGCTTTACAATTATTATCTCACTTTGTCCTCAATACAACCCTTGTAGGCAGGTCCTCATTTTATGTCTGAGGAAATGGGGGGCAGACAGAGGTTAGACAACAAGAGAGTGTGTGAGGTTGGATTGGAATGCAGATCTTCCTGACTCTTGGCCCAGTGGCCTAGCCTCCATGCCACCTGGTGGCCTGTGGAGTGAATAGGACATCTACCTGTGGAGGTAGAATTGACAAGACTTGGCAACCAATTTGATCAGAGGTGTTGGAGAGGGAAAGGTCACATATGATCCCAAAGTTGTTAATGGGAAGCCTGAAACGATGGTGGTGTCCTGCACCCAAATAAGGAAATGAAGAAGAGGGTGAGGTTGAGGTGGGAGTGAACAGCAGTGAATTCTGTTGGGGCCATGTTTGTGGAGTGTGAGACCCTGTGGCAGAAATCTCCAGGTGGAGCTGTCCAACAGCCAATTAACACTGGGAACTAGAAGGAGAAACTAGGAGTGCATATGAAGAAATGGGAGTATAAAGATCAGAACTGAACCAATGGAGTGGAATACAACTATTAAAAATTCAGAGACACAAGAAAAAAACCAAGGGGAGAGCCTTGGGGATGCTCACAGTGAAGGGGGGTGATGTGGGCAAAAATGATGATCCAGCAAAGGAGACTGGGAAGCAAAGGGGGGATGAATCACAATAGAACAGATTCTAGAGATCACAATAAGGGCAGGACAGAGCTGAGGTGGGGATTCAGGAAGGGCAGAGGGAGCCAGGAGTCATAGCAAGGAAGGGGTTTTTCACCCAAGCATCTGGGGACTGTAAATCCCTGGGATTAGTCAATGAAGAGGAAAGAGATTTCCAGCAAGAGGGTAGATTAGTCAATGTCTCTAAACTATTTCCACCCCCATTGCTTAAAAGGAATTATGCACCATATGTAATGACAGCTAAATCCAGAGAAGAAGATTGAGTCCCCAACAAGGTCAAATTCTTCCCAAATTAATACTAGAGAACTCTAATATTTACAGTGATCACTCAGGACCCTCTGCCCCACCAGCCCTCATTTGACTAAGACTGGAACACAAGCAAACTTCCAAGCTTGTGTATGGATATTCCACTGCTGCAGTAACACAAGTCAAGCCCGTCCCATCCCTGTTGTTTCTCCCATGGGCTGGGAGGCAGGCTTACAGTCTGGACACGAAATCTCCTCCAATGATGAGGAACAAAGAAACCCGTCACTATCTCTCAGTGGCTGGGAGGAGGGCTTACAAAGAACAAGGAAATAGGGGATAGCCAATCTAAATGTACCTATCCTTATTTGGCAAACACCAAAGGGAAGAAGGGCGAGAGGCTCTAAGAGATTCCTAAAATTCCTGAAGGGCTTAAGGCTGATTGACAGCAAGGGAAGGGGGAAAGGGTCTTAGGTTGTGTAATTTCTTAGGAAACCCAGAACTCAGGTCTGTCCAGTCTTACAAAAGTCTGTCTCTGGTTTTGAGATAGTTTCTCTCCCTTCTCCTCATTCTGAGGAGTCTTCACAGAGAAAGTGCAGAGAGAGAGTGTAACCCACTCAGAGGGGAGCAATGATTTGGCTTATTTCCTAAGGGCAAGAATTCACTTAGATTAGATTCTGTTTATTCTTTAAACTGAAGTAAACTCTCCTAGTTGGGTGGGGTCCTGCCCAAGATTGAGGAGCATGTTCCCAGAGGATTTGGGCAATTTCATTTATCAAAAATGTCCTTTAGAGACTGACTGACTGGCTTATAGGGGCTTGTCCCAGAATGAGGAGGTAAAAAGAAAAAAATTGCCTCAATCCTAATTTAATAATTGATTATTAATATAATAGTAAAATGATAATTTCTTTCAGTAGTTAATAATTCAACTTTTAAATAATAAATCAGAGGGGAAATGGATAATTGTAAACAAAAAAACCGAGAAATGACAAATAAAACTGAAATATAGTCTTTGAAAAGAATGATAAAATTCTTTTTTATGATAATGATAAAATCCCTCAGATAATCTGATTAAAGAGAGCAGAAAATCAAATAAAAAATAATTGAGCAAGGTAAAGTCACTGTTAAGTCAGAACATATTGCATGTAGCTATACCCTAGGAAAACTGACAGCAAAAAAGACATAGAAGAATACCTTCGAAAATACAACATTAAATAATCCAGTCTGCGTGGGTGAGAAACCTCACTTACCCAAATCAAAGGAATGTAGAAGAGAACTTCAAGCAGACAGGAATTTTATTCTTAAAAAAACATACCCTGGGGCGCGCGCGCGTGCGTGCGTGCGTGCGTGCGTGCGTGAGAGAGAGAGAGAGAGAGAGAGAGAGAGAGAGAGAGAGAGAGAGAGCACCCCTCCAGGTGCCCTTTTTTAAAACCCTGAGAGTCATAAAAAGTCATAAAAAGTACATTCTTTTAAGTTCTATTGGAAGAGAGAGAGGGTATGGATTCTACGAAGGTAAAGTCAGAGGGTCTCTGACTTCTCATTGGAGGAGGGGCGGAGTCCCGCTTCAGCGCGAATTTAAACAAAGAAAGATTTCCCCCACCTGTCCCACTCACCTTTTGCTTGTGCAAAAGGTCTGGGCGCACAGTCTTTACGTAAACAAGTAACTCTCGTGGGATTACTGTCCCCACCCCGAGCCCACAGCAAAAAGCTCCCGTCAGGTCTACTTCTAGCCCATCCTAAACAAAAGTTCTGATTTGCATTCTAATACTGCCTTTGGAGAATCTCAACTTTAAAGGCTTCCCATTCAAGTTTTAGCAAAGGAAATCAATCTGGTTGTAAAGGAACTACCGAAGCAGTGGGTGAGTGGGTGGGGATAAGTACTGCTCCTAATGTAGTCGCCAGAAAATTCTGTCAAAAATGTTGACGAATAGCTAATGCCTATACTTCACAGATTGTTCTCTATAAGTATAAAAGAAAAAAACACTCCTAGAATGAATTTTAAGAGACAAATATAATCTTAATACCGAAACCAGGGAAAAATAAAACAGAAAGAAAACTATAGATCAATGAAATGAAATTAGACTAAAAAATTGTAAACAAAATCCTATCAAACAACTTACAATGATTTATCAAAAAAAATCATTTATTGTGACTGATAATCATTAAATATCATATTTTGGCCAAAATCCAAAATAATCAAGCAGGTTATTTTGTCTCATTTTTAAAAAGACTCCTTTTTTGTTATATCAGCCATTCCAGAGAGCAGATAAAGCTGGGAGTAGGATGAGAAATTCCAAACAGAACCAGCTTTGAGTGAGCTTGGAGAATACCTCTTCTTACGTCAACAAACCAGAAGAGGCCTACTTTATGGCCCCTCAGGAGGAGACTCTCAACTCAGGGCATTAACTTGAGTAATGGGACTTTTTCTTATCTTACGATTTTCTGAACCTATACCTTATTATGAAATGTTCATGGTGAAGGAAACACAGATGTTCTGAATCATAATTTCAATCGACACTTTGTCAGCTCTCTTGTTTTTCTGTATTCATCATTTATCCAATTAAGAAATTCCTTTCTTAGGGCGGCTAGGTGGCATAGCAAATAGAGCACCAGCTCTGAAGTCAGGAGAATCTGAGTTCAAATCCAACCTCAGACATTTAACACAAAAACTAGCTGTGTGACTTTGGGCAAGTCACTTAGCTCCAATTGCCCTGCAAAAAAAAAGAAAAGAAATTCCTTTCTCATATAATGATTAAATCATTATGGGGATCATAAATTTGTGTGTCTCAAGCACCCCTCATTATGATGGTCCTAAAATGTACTGAAGCTCTCTCATCCTTTTGTTCATCAGTCAGGACTTTAGTCCTGTACTCATTGCACAAGTTACTGCTAGCTTTGGGGAATAAACTCTGCAACTGTATATTGCTGTTGGCTTGTCTTCTTTAACCTAAACTTTCAAAGTGTCAACACGACCAAGTGGGATTTATACCCGGGGATGCAAGAATAGTTAAACATTAGAAAAATAATCAATATAATCAATCATATTAAAAAACCCAAATCTCCCAAACTACATGATCATTTCAAAAGATGCAGAAAAAGCCTTTGAGAAAGTACAGCATTTATGCTAAAAATACTTGAGAGAAAGGATTATTTATCTTATATTAATAACCAATTAACATGGGCGGGGGGGGGGGGGGAGATTCAGATTTTTTCCTTTCTATTTCTTCTTTCAAAATCTAGCCTGCCAAGGACATTTTCCCTGTCCAAATAATTCACCACACCCAAACCATCTTATCTAGGTGGAATTCTTACTCCACCATTGTTCATTATTCATTGACTGGGTGGAGGATAAATTCTTTTGTATAGATTACCCAAGGCAGGAACAGTCAGGCTTGAGATGAGTCTCTATCCAAGAGTGCTATAATCAAACTTGGTCCCAACTTCTCATTAGAATAAGCCCACCTGTCATTATAATATTCATTCTCTTATTAAATGGTAATCCATCAGAATTGATTTCCACCTGTTGGGAACACTCATTCTTTCAAGGGCTTATAAGCATTGATCAGGCTCCATAATTTGTCTGTGGTTTGTGAAAGAAAGACAAATGACCACCATTTTATTAATTATCTGCTAGTCATAATTAATAAAATTTGTTATTAATTACCTAGAAGTTATGTCTCTCGACTTTTCATACATCACATCCTACAAAGTATAGACATAGAGGGACCTTTTCTTAATATTATAAAAAGAATCTGCATAAAACCAAAAGCAAGGATCATATGCAATGAGTACATTTTCCAAAAAATATGGGAAAGAAGCAGGGATGCTCACTCTTTTCATTATTTTTGATGTAGCTCTGGAAATGTTAGCAACACCAATAAGGCAAGAGAAAAGAATTAAGAGAATAAGGATAGGTAAAGAGACCACAATACTATATTACTATTACTAATACTACTTCCATCAACAGGTGGAAATCAACTTTGGTTAACAGTTAGTAAGAGAATGAATATAATAATAACAGGTGAGCTTATTCTAATGAGAATTTGGGACCAACTTTGATTGTGTCACTCATGGATAAAAAGAGACTCATCTGAAGCCTGACCATGTCTACCTTGGGCAATCTATACAAAAGGATTCTGGGGTTTTCTTGGCAAAGACACTAAAATGACTTGCCATTTCCCTCCCCCCCCCCAACTCATTTTACAGATGAACAAACTGAAACAAACAGGGTTAAATGACTTATCAAGGGTCACACAGCTCATAAGTGTCTGAGACCAGCTTTAAACTCAGAAAAATGAATTTTCCTGATTCCAGGCCCAGCACTCTATCCACTGTGCCACTTAACTGCCTATTTATTTTACTTAACTCTCTATGCCTTTTGACAATGCTAAGGTTCTGGAGAGACACTTCTTCATTCTCCCTACATCTTCAAACATTCACATAAATGAACTTTTCTGTGTTTCTCTGTTCTCCTGTGTACTTATTTCAAAGGTCCTACCTACATCTGGTCTTTTCATCAGCAGTGCATGAAAGTTCTTTATTTCATTAAAGGTCCATTTTTTGGAGAATTTTGCTCCCCTTGGCAGAGCAAATTATTCTTGGTTGAAAGCCTATATCTTTTTGCTTTCAGAATATTGTATTCCATGATCCCCTCTAACTTAA
Source organism: Pseudochirops cupreus (assembly GCA_028627135.1). Taxonomy (NCBI): domain Eukaryota; kingdom Metazoa; phylum Chordata; class Mammalia; order Diprotodontia; family Pseudocheiridae; genus Pseudochirops; species Pseudochirops cupreus. The sequence continues at coordinate 70,000,312 of CM053582.1, forward strand.
TGTAGAAGCCTCCAAGTCTTTTGTCTCCCTCTCTACAGAAGGTCTTTCAAAAGTTTCCCTCCTTCCTCCAACACCTTAGCTTCCTTTCCCTCACTCTTTCATCTAAGAATTTTGCTTCATATTTCACAAAAATAAATTGAAGACATTTGCTGTGAACTCCCACTTTCCTCCTCTTATTTATCTTCCATCACTCAGATGATTTTTGTCACTATCTTCTCCTTCATCTTTGTCTTATGTGATGAAGTGCCTTTACTCCTTAACAAGGTTAACATATCTCCTTGTTAAAGGAGTACCTTTTCATCACTTCTCCTCCAACATATTGCCCCCTTTGTTTTATTTTTAATCTCTTCTTTATTGTTCATTTCCTACTACCTACAAATATGCCCATAATGGCTGAACTTCAGTGTTAATCTAAGTGGCAGAATGTCAGAATTGGAAGAGATCTTAGAAACCATATAACCTAATTGGTCAGTTTTTTACCCTAAGTGGATTATTTTAAGGTGCAAGCAAATGAAGGTAGAGAGAAGAGAAGAGATATTAATTTAGCAAACATTCATTAAGCACTGGCTATATTCCAAATACTGTACTAGGTAGGACAATTTCAGTGAAACCTGGGAAGACTTGTGTGATCTGATACAGAGTGAAGTGAGTAGAACCACCTGAATAGTTAATGCAATATTAAAACACTGTAAAATCAAACAACTTTGAAATCCTTAAAAACAATTTTGAATTCAGTCACCAACCCCGAACACAGAGAACCAATTATAAATTTGGCTACCTACCTCCTGTCAGAGATGATGAATTCAGGATGAAGAATGAGATATTCATTTTGGGGGTATGAACTGTATGGGAATTTGTTTCATGTGATTATGTATACATTTATGAAAGATTTGCTATTCTTTTTTCAGCAGGGGTTAGGGAAAGTTTAAGGAAGAAAAAGAATGCATGCTTATTAATTCAAAATGTGAAAGTTTTAAAAATAAGATACAAATTCTTTTAAGAACTTAAAAAAATTTTCTTTTAATTTATAGAATAAAAAAGTATTTCCATGACATAATACAATAAAAAAGAAGACTGCATATGAAACTGTAAATTTACTATCTACAACTTGCTATTTCTTTCAAATAAATTGCGTTTTTCTTCAGCCCACTCCCCCTGCCCTAGAGAAGGCTACCATTAGACATGAATAGGCATGGAAATGTATATGCAAAATTATTCCATGCATACTTCAATTTATCCATTCTTACTCTGGATACAGACAGTGTCTTTCTTCATGTGTCCTTTATACTTAATTTGAGTATTTAAAATAGTAAAAATTACTTAGCGGCTGCTCAAAGTCATTCTTAAAACAGTATAGCTGTTACTGTATAGAATGTTTTCTTGGTTTTGCTCCTTTTGCTCTTCATTGCTCCATGCAAGTTTTTCCATGTTCTCTAAAAATCATTGAGCTCATCTTTTCTTTTCTATTTTTAAAAATTTATTTATTTACTTTTCGTTTAAAACATTCAGTTCCACAATCCTTTGAGTTCCAAATTTTCTTCCCCTCTCTCTCTTCCCCCCACCCCCCACCATGGCAGCATGCAATCCAATATAGGTTCTACAAATACTTTAACATTAAACATCAGTCAAGTTGTAAAGAAGAATTATAACTAATGGAGTGAATGATAAAGAAGGAATGAAGCAAAATAAAACACAAAGGAGAGAGCAAGTAGTTTGCTTCAATCTGCATTCAGATTCTGTAATTCTTTCTTTGGATGTAGATAGCTTTTTCCATCATCAATCTTTTGAAGTTGTCTTATAACCTTGCATTGCTGAGAGGAGCCCAGTCTATCAAAGTCAGTCATCACAGATACAGTGTGCATGTAATTGTGTACAAAGTTCTCCTGGCTCTGCTCCTTTCACTCAGCATCAGTTTATAAGTCTCTCTAGGTTATTATGAAGTCTGTCTGCCTCTCATTTCTTATAATATATTAGTATTCCATTACATTCATATACCACAACTTGTTTAGCCATTCTCCAATTGACGGGCATCCCCTTGATTTCCAATTCTTTGCCACCATAAATATTTTTGTACATATGTGTCCTTTCCCTATTTCTATGATCTTTTTGGGATACAACCCTAGAAGTGGTATTGCTGGATCAAAGGGTATGCACTTATTTATAGACCTTTGGGTATAGTTCCAAATGGCTCTCCAGAACATTTGGATCAGGTCATAAGTCCACCAACAATGCATTAGTGTTCCAATTTTTCCACATCCTGTCCAGCATTTTTCTTTTTCCTGTTTTGTCATCTTAGCCAATCTGACCAGCAAAATGTGGTACCTCAAAGTTGTTTTGATTTGCATTTCTCTAATCAATAGTGATTTAGAGCATTTTTTCATATGTTTATACATATCTTTAATTTCTTCCTCAGCAAACTCCCTGTTCATATCCTTTGACCATTTATCAATTGAGGAATGACTTGTATTCTTGTAAATTTGACCCAGTTCATTGTATATTTTAGAAATGAATCCTTTGTCAGAGACACTGGTTGTCAAAATTCTTTCCCTGTTTTCCATTTCCTTCCAAATCTTGGTTACATTGGCTTCATTTGTACAAAAACTTTTCAGTTTAATGTAATCAAAGTTATCCATTTTGCATTTCATAATGCTCTCTATCTCTTGTTTGGACACAAATTCTTCCATTTTTCATAAATCTGACAGGTAAACGATTTCTTGCTCTCCCAGATTGCTTACAGTATCAACCTTTATATCTAGATCATGTACCCATTTAGATTTTATTTTGGTACACGGAGTAAGATATTGGTCTACACCCAGTTCCTGCCATACTATTTTCCAGTTTTCTCAGCAGTCTTGGTTCAATAGTGAGTTTTTATCCCAGAAGCTGGAGTCTTTGGACTTCTCAAACAGTAGATTACTATAAAGTCATTGAGTGCTATGTCTCATGTACCTAATCTATCCCACTGATCCACTACTCTACTCCCCAGTCAGTACCAAGTAGTTTTGATGGCTGCTGCTTTGTAATACAGTTTAAAATCCAGTATGGTTAGGTCACCTTTCCTGGCATTTCTTTTCATTAATTCCCTTGATATTCTGGACCTTTTGTTCTTCCAGTTGAATTTTGTTACTATTTTTTCTAGCTCTATAAAATAATTTTTTTGGTAGATTGATTGGTATGGCACTAAATAGGTAATTAATTTAGGTAAAATTGTCACTTTTGTTATATTAGCTTGACCCAGTCATGAGTAACTGATATTTTTCCAATTATTTAGATCTGACTTTATTTGTGTGAAAGGTGTTTTGTAATTGTGTTCATATAGTTCCTGGGTTTGTTTTGGCAGGTAGATTCCCAAATATCTTATAATGTCTACAGTAACTTTAAATGGAATTTCTCTGTCTATTTCTTGCTGTTGGACTTTGTTAGAAATATATAGGAATGCCAAGGATTTATGTGGGTTTATTTTATATCCTGCAACTTTGTCAAATTTATTTATTATCTCAAGTGGTTTTTCACTTGATTCTCTAGGGTTCTCTAAGTATATCATCATATCATCTACAAAGAGTGATAGCTTAGTCTCTTCTTTGTCTAATCTAATTCCTTTGATTTCTTTTTCTTCTCTTATTACTACAGCTGAGATTTCTAATACCAAATTGATTAAGAGGGGTGATAGTGGACATCTTTGTTTCACCCTGATCTTATTGGATATGCATCTAGCTTATTCCCATTACATGTAATAATATATAATATGTATTACATAATAATACTTGCTGAGAGTTTTAGATAGATGCTACTTATTATTTTAAGGAAGGCTCCATTTATTCCCATACTTTCTATTGCTTTTAATAGGAATGGGTGTTGTATTTTGTCAAAAGCTTTTTCTACATGTATTGGGGCTAATCATTTCTTATATCACAGTATTATTCCATCACAATCATATATCATGACTTGCTCAGCCATTCCTTAATTGATGGATCCCTGAAATTTCCACTCCTTTGCCACCACAAAGAGAACTACTATAAATATTTTAGTACATATAAGTTCTTTTTCTTTTCCCCTAATTATCTTCAGAAACAGATCAAGTAGAGGTATTGCTGGGCCAAAAGGTATGAGTAGTTTAATAACTCTTTGGGGAGCCAAGATGGCAGAGTAAAAGCACAAACTTGGTGTCAGCTCTGGCTCCAACCACTTTCAATACCTGTTTAAAAAAACACTCTAAACAAATTTTAAAGCCACAGAACTCACAAAGAGAGAGAGAGAGAGAGAGAGAGAGAGAGAGAGAGAGAGAGAGAGAGATATTGAGAAACAAATTTCTCACTAAAGGTAGCCTAACAGGCCAACAGGAAAAGACTATCCCAACACACTGGGAGCCAAGTGCAGTCCACTGTGAGTCATGGCTCTGGCCCCAGGGTGGCCCAGACTGGCCACAGCAGACTTCAGGAGAGTGAATCACCAGCAGCTCTGGTGGATTCCAGACTTCTCAACCCATAAATGCCAAAGACAAAAAAAAAGTATCTGTTGGAAACCAGGAGACAGAAGAGTACATTCTGGCCCCTGCCCCTGGGGTAAGAAGTGGTGGAGGCATGGTGACTGCAGCTGCTGCAGTGTGGCTGCTTCCACAGATCCTGGCCTGCAGATTGTAGGGAGACCAAACAACCATTCAGAGGGTAACCACTTTTTCTTTAATCTGCTTGGATCTGGATCACAGTCTTGGGTGGTGGTCCTGGGGTGTGTGGCCAGTGTGCCAGAACTTGTGGGGGCTGCAGAGAGGGTACCCAACTAATAGTTTTGGCAGCTGCAAAAACCCCAGTGATTTGGGAAAAAGCTCTCTCCATTCTGTAGTCAGAGTTCTACCATGGCAAAGAGCTCAAAAATCAAGTAGTTGGCTGGCAATATGAGCAAGCAGGGAAAGCACTATCAGATCATACAATCCTTTTTTGGGGACAAAAAGGATGAAGACATGGAGCAGGAGGAAAGCAATGAAATCAGAACTCCTACATCAAAAGCCTCCAAGAAAAATATGAATTGATCACAGGCTATGGAGGAGCTCAAGAAGGATTTTGAAAATCAAATAAGAGAAGTGGAAGAAAAATTGGGAAGAGAAATGAGAATGATGCAAGAAAATCATGAAAAGCAAGTCAACAGCCTGCTAAAGAAGACCCAAAAAATACACTAAAGAAAATAATACCTTAAAAAATAGATTAACTCAAATGGCAAAAGAGGCCCAAAAAGCCAAGGAGGAGAAGAATGCTTCAAACAGCCAAATTTGCCAGATGGAAAAGGAATTTCAAAAACTCACTGAAGAGAATAACTCCTTCAAAATTAGATTGGAGCAACTGGAAGCTAATTACTTTATGAGAAATCAATATACTATAAAACAGATCCAATCAAATGAAAAAATAGAAGGCAATGTGAAATATCTCTTTGGAAAAACCACTGACCTGGAAAATAGATCCAAAGAGATAATTAAAAATTTTTTTGGACTACCTGAAAGCCATGATCAAAAAAAGAGCCTAGATACCATCTTTCAAGAAATTATCAAGCAAAATTGCCCTGATATTCTAAACCCAGGGGGCAAAATAGAAATTGAAAGAATTCACCGATCACCACTTGAAAAAGATCCCTAAAAGAAAACTCTTAGGAATATTATAACCAAATTCCAGAATTTCCAGATGAAGGAGAAAATACTGCAAGCAGTCAGGAAGAAACAATTTGAGTATTGTGGAAACATAGTCAGGATAATACAAGACCTAGCAGCTTCTACACTAAGGGATTCAAGGGCTTGGAATATGATATTCCAGAGGTCAAAGGAGCTAGGATTAAACAAAGAATCACCTACCCAGAAAAACTGAGTATAATGCTTCAGGGGAAGATATGGTCATTCATTGAAATACAGGATTTAAAAGCATTCTTGATGAAAAAACTAGAGCTGCACAGAATATTTAACTTTCATATACAAGAAGCAAGAGAAGCATGAAAAGGTAAAGAGGAAAAAGAAATCATAAGGAACTTATTAAAATTGAACTATTTACATTCCTACTTGGAAAAACAATAATTGTAACTCATGAGACTTTTCTCAATATGAGGATAGTTGAACGCAATATATTTGTGCATATATGTATACATCCTTATATGTATATGTATAAGAGGGTATATGTGTGTTTGAATATATATGTGAGTATGTGCATATGTGTGTACATGTATACATAGACAGAGGACACAGGATGAGTTGAATATGAAGGGATGATATCTAAAAAATAAAATTAAGAGGGGAGAGGAATATATTGGGAGAAGTAGGGAGAGATAGATTAGGGTAAATTATCTCATATAAAAGAAGCAAGAGAAAACTGTTACAGTGGAAGGGAAGAGCAGGAAGGTGAAAGGGAATGGGTCAACCTTACTCCCATTGAATTTGGCTTAAGGAGGGAATAACATACACACTCAATTGGGTATCTTATCCTACAGGAAAATAAGGGGGAAGGGAATAAGAAGGGAGATGATACAAGGGAGAGCAGATTGGGGGAGAGGGTAGTTAGAAGCACACACTTTTGAAAAGGGACAGGGTCAAAGTAGGAAATAGAATAAGTGGGGGGCAGGATAGGATGGAGGGAAATATAGTTAGTCTTTCACAATATAAGTACTATGGAAATATTTTGTATAGCTACACATGTACAACCTATGTTGAATTACTTGTCTTTCAAGTGGGGATGGGTGAGGAGGGAAGAAGGGAAAGACACTGGAACTCAAAGTTTTAAAAACAAATGTTAAAAATAATTGGGTTTTTTTTTTACATGCAACTGGGAAATAAGACATACAGGCACTGGGGTATAGAAGTCCATCTTGCCCTAGTAGAAAGTTGGGGGGAAGTGGGGGAGGATAGAAGAGAGAACAGATTAAGGGAAAGGGTATTCAGCAAGCTTGCTATTTTGGGATGGGGGTAGGGGAAAGACAGGGAGAAAAATTTGTTACTCAAAATCTTGTGGAAGTGAATGTTGAAAACTAAAAATAAATAAATAATTTGGAAAAAAAAAACTCTTTGGAATAATTCCAGTTTGATTTCCAAAATGGTTAGATAAGTTCACATTTACACAAACAATGCATTTTCCCACACATTTGTGACTATTCCCTTCTATCATTTAGGTCAATCTGGTAGGTGTAAAGTGATACCTCAAGGTTGTTTTAATTTGCATTTCTCTAATGATATGGAATATTTTTCAGATGACTACAAATTGTTTTGATTTCTTCATTGGAAAATTGCCTGTTCTTATCCTTTGATCATTTATAAATTGAAAAATAACTCATATTCTTATGGATTTGACAAAGTTTTTTTTATATATTTGAGATATGAGACCTTTATCTGGTAAACCATTTAAGAAAATTTTTCCAAATTTTCTGCTTTCCTTCTTATCTTTGCTACATTTATTTTACTTGTACGAAACCTTTTTAAATTAAGGTAATCAAACATTCCTTTTACATTTAAATTTGCTCCCTTGTTTATTGATAAATTGTTCACCTATCCACAAGTCTAATAAGTTATATGTTCTTTGTTCTCTTAATTTTCTTGTAAAATCTCTCTATATCTAGGTCATGCATCCACTTTGACCTTATCTGCATAAATGGTATAAGATATTGACCAAGAAAACACAGGTTCTCCATCAGCTACCACCAACCCATCCATATGTGAAACCATCAGTTACAACAAATGGAGAAGTTTTGACTGCTGTGGTTAAGTTCACTTGCTTTGGTAGTGTGCTTTCCAGGGAAGTACATATTGATAATGAAGCTAACATTCCCATTGCCACAGCTGGGAGGCTTCAAAGGAAAGTATGGGAGAGAAGAGGTATTAGACAGATCCACCAAACTGAAGATCAACAGAGCTATGGTACTGACCTCATTGTTGTGTGCCTGTGAAACCTGGAGAGTCTACCAGCACCATGCCAGGAAAAAGAATCATATCCATTTGAATTGTCTTAGGAAGATTCTGAAGATCACCTGGCAGGATAAGGTGCCAGACACTGAGGTCCTTCCTGGAACTAAACTGCCAAGCATTCAAACTCTGCTTCAGAAAGAGCAACTCCAGTGGTCTGGACACATTGTCCAAATGCCAAATGTATGCTTGCCAAAGACTATTTTATGGAGAAATCACACAGGATAAATATTCACATGGTAGTCAGAAAAACCAATATAAGGACACTCTCAAAGTCTCTCTCAAGATCTTTGGAATTGATTTATGACATGGGGGATACTGGCACAGGCCTTTCTAGTATGGTGTGCCCTCATCAGAAAAGATGCTGTATTCTATGAGCAAAGCAGAACTGAAACAGCTCAAAAGAAAGGCAGGATGCACAAATTTATAGTATCCACCCAAATTGCTGACACAGGTTATTTGTGCCCTATGTGTGGTAGAGCATTCCAGGCTCATATTATTCTGAGCAGCCACAGTTGGACGCATTGAAACTTGACTCTAGAATAGTGATGTCATTTTGGCCCTCTTCAAGAATGAAGGACAGCAACCAACCAACCAACCAACCAAGGTATTGGCCTATGCCTGGTTTCTGCCATACTGCTTTTTAGTTTTCCCAACAATTTTTCCAAATAATGAATTTTTATCCCAAAATTTTAAGTCTTTACAAGGTCAAATACAAGGTTATTACATTTATTTGCTGCTGTAAATTGTGTGTCTACTCTAGCCCATTCATCTACCTTTCTGTTTCTTAGCCAGTATAAGACAGTTTTTGATAATCACTACCATATAATACAGTTTAAGATCTACTACTCCTAATTCTCCTTCCTTTACTTTTTTTATTGTTTCTTTTGACATTCTTGACTTTTTGTTTTTCAAGATGAATTTTGTTATTATTTTTTCTAATTAAATAAAAAAGTTTTTTGGTAATTTAACTGGGTTAACATTGAATGTATAAGTTAGGCTAAAAATTGTCATTTTTAATTATATTGGCCCTGTCTATCCATGAACAATGAATATTTCTACAGTCATTTAAATCTGATTTTATTTGCATAAATAGTTTTTTCCCCATAATTTTGTTACTATAGTTCCTGGGTTTGTTTTGGCAGGTGTACTCCTGGATATTTTATAGTATGTAGCATTATTTTAAATGGGGGTATTTTTAAACTATCCTTTTTTGCAGAGTTTCATTTGTGATATATAGAATGTTGATGGTTTATGTGGATTTACTTTATATCCTGCTACTTTACTAAAATTGTTAATTGTTTCAACTAACTTTTGAGTTGAGTCTGGGATTTTCCAAGTATATCATCATAGCATCTTCAAAAAGATAGTTTTATTACATCATTCCATGTTCTGTTTCTTTCTATTTTTTCTTCTCTTGCTGTTCTTAGGATTTCCAATACAATATTGAAAAATATTGATGACAATGGGTATTGTTGTTTTACATCTGATCTTACTGGGAAGGCTTTTAGTTTATCCCCATTACAAATAATTCTTGCTAAAGCTTTAAGATAAATGCTTTTTACTGATTTAAGGAAAAATCCATTTATACCAATATTTTCATGTGTTTTTTTTTATAAAAATGAGTGTCGAACTTTATCAAAAGTGTTTTCTGCATCTCTTGATATATAATATTTTTGCTTTTATTATTAATGTAATTGATTATGTTAATAGTTTTCCATATGTTAAAACATCCCTGCATATCTAGTATATATCCCACTTGATCATAATGTGTAATCTTTGCAAGATATTATTATAATCTTTTAGCTGGTATTTTATTTAGGATTTTGCTAATCTAGACTATATATTTGCAACTATTTTTTCATTTTACTTAATTAAATTTATTGACATGTAATTGATCAGAATGACTCCTTATAATTGCTTTAATTTCATCTTCTTTAGTGGTCTATTCACCCTTTCATTTTTGACACTATAGGTTTTCTTCTCTCTTCTAAAAAATGAAAATAACCAATTCTTTATCCATTTTATTGGGGATTTTTCATAAAACAACTTCTAGTTTTATTTATTAACTCAGTGAGTTTTTTCTAATTCTCAATTTTATTAATCTCACCTTTAATTTTTAGAATTTCCAATTTAGTGTTTAGTTAGGGATTTTTATTTAGTGCTTTTACTAGTTTTTTTTTTATTGCATACCCAATTTATTAGTCTGTTCTTTCTCTATAATTACGATGTAACATTTAGAGATGGATATTTTCTTCTAATAACTGCTTTTTCTGTATCCCATAGGTTTTGATATGATGTCTCATTGTTATTCTTTTTGATGAAATTATTGATTGTTTCTATGATTTATACTTTAACCCACTCACTCTTTAAGATTAAGTTTTTTAATCTCCAATTGCTTTAAAAAATTTTTTTTTTATTGCAGAGGGAAGGCAGGGCAACTGGGGTTAAGCGACTTGCCCAAGGTCACACACCTAGTAAGTGTTAAGTGTCTGAGGCTGGATTTAAACTCAGGTCCTCCTGATTCCAGGGCCAGTGCTCTATTCATTACACCACCTAGCCACTCCTCAAATTACTTTTTAATCTATGTTTTCTTGGACCCTTCTTAAATATAATTTTATTGTATTATGATCTGAAAATATATAAATATTTCTACTTTTTCCTTTCAGCTATATAATTTTTATATACTAATATATGACCAATCTTTGTAAATGTACCATAAACTGCTAAGAAAAAGGTTTATTCCTTTCTATTTCCATTCAGTTCCCTTAAGATATGTTTCATATTTAGCTTATCTAAAATTCTATTCACTTCCTTACTTCTTTCTTATTTATTTTATTTTTTTGTTTAGATTTATCTAGTTCTGAGCAGAGAAGACTAAAGTCCCCTACTATTATAGTACTACTATCTATCTCTACCCATAACTTATTTAACTTTTCTTCTAAAAATGTAGAAGATATACTACAGGTTCAATATTGATACTGTTTCATTGTCTATGGTTGTTGTTTATTCTTGAAGAGGACCAATGACATCAGGAAGGTGATGTCTTGACTTGCAAGTGAATTGGATTTAAATGAGGCAAGGGTGTGCAAAGTCACGAACCTCACTCTCTTCCCCAGTTATCTAATTCCAATGGCATGACACAGGTCAGGATGACTGATCTCCCTGGATACAGTGGGAGAAGTTGGCCTTTTTAAAAAAAGATGTTTATTAAATTGAAAGTCTGTTTCATGTCAGATCATCTGCTTCTTGGGTCTCCAAAGACAGAATGGGAGGAGTAGGGGAGGATTTCTACATTTTTTCATTAATTTCGGTGTGGAAACCAGTCCTAAAAATAAGGAGTCTATTCTTAAATTAATCATTTCCTGTGACACCAATTTGAAAGAATTCTGAGATTTGGGCAGAAATTTAGAGAAGAAGCAAAGCAACTGAGAGAGTCATTCCAGAAATAAAACATAATCCTCATGAAAATCCAATGAAGGGATAGCTGATGACTGTAATAAATTTATAAAAGTTTTCCCTGAGAGTCAGCCCTATAGGTCTGAAAGGAAATCCCCATAGGAAATATTCATCGTGAATATTTTGAAATTTGGTAGAGGTTCAGACAGGAGTCTAGATGTTGTTTAGTCCTTTCAGTTGTGTCTGACTGTAACCTTTTATCAAGATGTAGTTGTCCTCTTTATCTCTTTTATTTAAATCTATTTTAGCCATAACTTTGTTTGCAAGTATAATTCCTATCTCTGGTTTTTTACATCAGCTAAAGCATAAAAATTCTACTCCATCCCTCCATTTTAACTGCGTGTATCTCTCATTCTTAAATGCATTTCTTTTAAACAACAAATTGTTGGTTTCTGATTTAACCCATTCTGCTATTTCCATTTTACAGATGAGCTCATCCCATTCACATTCAAAGTCATAATTACTATTTGTCAATTTCCCTCCATTTTATTTTTACTCATTTTCTTTCTCAGCTTCTCTTTTTGCCCTATCCCTGTAACCTTATCTTATTTCCTTACCCTCTTATTCCTTTATTTACCCACCCCTCTAAAAGTCTCTCTCTTATTTTCTACCCCCCCAACCTTCTCATCTTAATTTATACACTTGTATGTAAGGTGTATTTGTTTTCTTTTTAAGATACTAATTCTCAGGATCCATGGTCATAAACAATCTATTAGTTCCTAGGATTTCACATCGTAATCTCACTGAGCTTGCATATCTTTATCTAATCAAGATAAGGTAAACATTTGAGTTAAGTTATAAACAGCTTGTCACACATGCTTTGTGCTAAGTCATCATGATATTGCTAAAGTTAATAAAAGCTTGTGAAGCTGTTGGTGGCAAACTGCCTTCTTTGTGTACTCCTCTGTAAACCTAGTGAGCGTTGTTCAATAACACTATTTTGCAGATTAGTGGAATGCACAAGTTGGAATGCTGTGCCTGCCTTGACTTGTCACAATCAAGGGTTGGAGGTGGAATGTTAATGCTGTGCTTGTTTTGACCAGCCCTCATTGAGGCTTAGGGGGTTTTGAGTAATGTACATGCTTATCTCCATTGGCCCCCACCAAGAGTTAGGGGACACTGTGGGAGTTGGTGCTCCCGTTCTCACCAGCCCCTGTGAGAAGAGAAATTAGAGGATTCTATAGGAGTTGGTGCTCCCATTATCAGCAATCATTTGAGAATAATAAAGAAAGTAACCCCTCTCATGTCTCTGCTGCTGTCCTTCTGGCTGCCCAGTGCTCCTGTCTTACACACTCTTATAAAAAGGTTCCTCCCTCACCCTATCCCTTCAGTTTTCCCACCTCTCTAGAAATTCAAAAGTCTTTTAAATCACTCCAGATGTGTATGATGTTTTCTCTTCAACCCAGATGAGAGCAAATTTCCAACATTACCAGCCCTCTACTCCCACCTGCTTCTTCTGTATTAGTACTTTCTTTCATGCCCCCCTTTTATGAGAAAATAGGTCCTTTTTACCCTTTCCTACCCAATTTTGTTTTTCAGAATCACCGTACACATGATTTTAGAATTATCACACACAACTCAGTCACAACCATGCTTTAAAACTACCTTAGCAATGATGATAGTTTTAAGAATACTGATAAAATTTTCATATATTATAAGTAAGTACTTTGACCTTAATCAGTGTCTTAAAATTAGTCTTTAGTGATTTCCTTTTATTTCTTCTGGATCCTTCATACTGGATTTTCTGTTGAGTTCTGGTGTTTTTACTATCAACACCTGAAAGTTTTTCAGTTCATCAAGTTTTATTCAGAATTACACTGAACTTTGCTAGGCAAGTTACTTTGGGATGTAACCCCAGCTTCTTGGCCCTTTGAAATATAGTGTCCTAAGACTTACAGTCTTTTAGTGCTCAAGTTGCAAGATCTTGTGGAATCCTGCTTCCCCACAGTATCTAAATTGTCTTTTTCTTGTTGCTTGCAATATTTTCTCATCGGAATTTTTAAACTTGGTTATGACATTCCTGTAAGTTTTCTTACTGGGATCTCTTTCAGGTTAGTTAATAGTAGATTTTTCCTCTATTTATTTCTACTTTAGCCTATTTTTCTAGAACTTCAGGGCAATTTTCTTTAATAATTTCTTCTAATATTATATCCAGATTATTTTTTTAATCATAACTTTCAGATAGTCTAATAATTCTTATATTGTGTCTTTTTGATCTGTTCTCCAGATCAGCTGTTTTTCTCATGAGATGTTTCAGATTTTCTTCTACTTTTTCTCGTTTTATAATTTCTTTGCCTCTTATAACATCATTTGACTCTACTTGCCCAGTTCCAGTTTTCAAGGAGTTATTTTCTTCCTTAAGATTTTGTACCTCTTTTTAATAATTGTTTAGCTTTCTTTTCATAATTTTCTTGAATTGTTTTTATTTTTCCTTATTTTTCTCATTATCTGTTATTTGATTTTTGAATTCCTTTTACATTCTTCCAAAAATTCTTTTTGGGCTCATGACCATTTGACATTACTCTTTGGGGTAGAAGTGTCTTTATTTACTTGACTGTCTTCCTTGGAATATGAACCCAGATCTTCTTTTACACAAAAGTAGCTATCTTTGATTGGGTTCTTTTTTGTTTGCTTGCTCATTTTATTTTCAATTTGTCTTATTTTACTTTTAGCAGCTTAATATTTTTATTATCAAGTTTCAATCCCAAGTTGTGGGCAATATTATCATATGACTAAGGTCCTTTCTATTATTGTTTTCTAAATTCTGCCTGGGTGTTCAATCTCAGGGACTCCTCTCCTCTTGTTCTAAGCCACAGTTAGGACCCTAACCATGATATCCCCAAAATGTTCTTGCTTTTTGGGGTACCATACTAACCAGGTATACGCTTGCTCCTCATTACCCATAGGCATAGCCTGGGATCACTTCTGGTCAGCACTACTAAGACCAGTTTCTGGAAACAGCAGGTGGTGGTAGAGTGCCTTTCATCTTCCTCCACTCAACTATCTGCCATTCCCTAGATGAAAGTCTGAGAGGCAAAAGTTGGAGAGGTGAATCCTCTTGTGGCCACAAATGAGGTGAAAGCCAAGGTTAAATTTCTTGAGGCCTAGTCTGCCACCCTCAGGTCCCAATGTTAATTCAGTGAAGTTGGCCTGGAGAAGTTTACACTTTACTTAGACCAAATCTCAGTCTCTGGCGTCTTCTTTGAGGTCCTCTCAAGAGGATAGCTAATTTACCCCCTTTATTTTTGCTGCTCTACATTCATTTTTTGGTGATATTCTATCTTTTTTTGGAGGAAATCTGGAGAGCCTAGAAATTTCTGACCTACTCCACCATCTTCCCAGAATTTCCCCCTCCACCCAAATTCTTATAGGAAAAGTTGAAAGAGGATCTTTAAAGTTAAAAGGGTATAGTAAAACTATGCTAGTGGGGAACCTCAACCTTCCCCACTCAGAAATAGATAAATCTAACAAAAAATAAACAAAAAAGAAGTTAAATAGATGAATAGAATTCTAGAAGTGTAGTGTGATAAACGTCTCTAGAAAATTCAGTAGGAACAGAAAGGAATATACCCTTTTCTCTGCGGCACCTACACAAGAACTGACCAGGTCTTAGAGTAGAAAAACCATTGGCTTTTAAAACAGTAATTGTTTTCATTGCCACAGTTATCATAGTAACACTTGACTTTTATCTGGATATAGCACCTCCTCTGGATTTATTCTCATCATTTGCACTGGGGCTGACAAATTAGTTCCCCAGAGGATTTGTTGTTGCTACTCACTGAGTTTTAGGGGTAACCCTATGGGTGGCTATCCTCCTGCTGTCATGAGCCCCCACTGATCTGATTCCCCTTCATAATCATCTAGGACTCTCAGTTCTTTTACAAAGGAAATCACTCCAATGACATAAAAAATGAGAGTAGTTTCAAAGAATTTCCTCCAAAATTCTATTATACACCTTGACAAACACAGGTGGGAGACAGATATGAGTTTAGTGTATAATGGTAGTCTAACTCACATGTGAAGACATGTAGAATCAAGACAATTGACTACTCTGGTTCGCAGGGCCTCGGTATCATTCCTTCCCCAAAGGATCTTCTCAGAGTTTTCAGTGGGGCGTATAGTAAGTGACACAGAAGTCACTTCATTGCTCAGTTGGATTTGCTTCTTGACAGGCATGGTGTCTTAGCTGAGTGGATCAATCTGCTGCTTTGCTGGGCTCTTCACAGTGCACAGAATTTCTGCTAGGCTCACTCCAGTGGTAGCAACAGCAATACCATTCTTTGTCACCTTCAGCCAGTTGGTGTTCATGGCCTCTCTTCTTGATGGTCACACTGCCCCTTTCCCCAAGAATGGCACTGTGCCTTTTCAGCCCAGGATAGGCAAAATCTTTTCCTTTTTGGATCCCTCAGAGCCTTAATCCAGAGTTTTGTTGCTGTTGTTGTTTTCACATTCAGGTAGGAGGCATGAATAGCGTCCCATGTACTGTTCAATAATCGTTCTTAGTTTGAAGTAAGAGCTTGCCTCAACAAGAAGCTCTACCTTTCCTTTAGGTGATCAGCCCTGATAATTCCATTTACACTTCCCACCATACTGTTGTTGGGGTCTAGTGAGGATGCTCAGTTAGGAACAAAGATATGAATGCCCTTGACACCACTTCATTGTCTCTTCTGGCCTCATCAAGCCATTGAAGCCTCATTGAGTCATTGAAGCCTCACACTCTTTCTAAGATGTGGATCATTTCCTTCAGATTTGACAGCCTTTCCTTTTATATGTGACTTTGCTTTTTGCAACCTTCAGATTCACTAAATCATAAAGGGAAAAGATCATTGTCTGGTGCTATAAGATGTATAAACATTTTACACACATTATGTGATTTCATTCTCACAGGTCTGTGAGGCGAGTAATATTGTGGTTATTATTCCCATTTTTAAGGGAGTGTGAAATTGAAAGTAAGTCAAGAAGCAAACATTTATTAAGAACTTACAAAGTACTAGACAGTGAGGTTAAAAATAAAGGTAAAATAATGTCCCTGCCCTCATCAAGCATACATTCTAGTGGGGGAGGCAACATGAAAACAACTATAAATGTGCATGATAGATACAAAGTGAATTGATAGGTGAATTTAAAAAGGAAGGTATTAATGTCAAGGGCAAGCAAAACATCTCTTAAGGAAGGTTAGCTTTGAAACAGGTCATGGAGGATACTGGGGAAAGTAGGAGGTGGAGGTGAGGAACGGACAACATTCCAGGTGTGAGGGAAAGGTTTAGAGATGAGTGGTGAAGTGCTGGATTTGAGGGACTGACTGACAGTATGTGTCTTGTTTGAACATGTGTATTTAGATGTTGTCTCCATCTTTAGACAATGAGCTTCATGAGAATGGGGACTTTCTTTTTCAACTTTCTTTGTATCTCCAGGGCTTAGCACTGTTTGTTACATATAATGTATAATAAATGCAAGTTGACTGACTATACAACCTCAGCTTCTTATAGTAATCATAGGGTAGAGCTCCCAGATAAAGCCCTGATGTGGATTTCTCTCAAGGCTCTCAATATATCTTATAACTGTTGAGGCCTCTATGCTCCTGCTTGAGTCTCAGCTTCCAGCAGATGGCACCCAATACTCTCTTCACCACCTTAGTTTCTCTCAGGGCTCCTCTTCTGCTAGCCATTGTGCCCTTCCTCAGCACTGACTCTTGCAATCTCTCATCTTCAAGCTTTATCTTAAGCACAATCTTCTACAGAAAGCTTTTATTAATCTCTACCCAGGTGTTAGGTCAATGCCTTGTAAAACTTCTTTGTACTAAATTTGTACATTTATTGAAAATACGTACAGAGCCTATTGTTCTGAAATAACTATCCAATTCCCACCCTAACTGACAAGTTAGTTTACCAGGGTACCTCACTACATTCCCTCAGACCTATGTATCCAACCAAAAGGATGTCCTATCTAATAGTTCATGAGCCCCCATTTTGGGTGGTTCCCTCCATGACTATCAGTTGATATCATTAGTCAGTCAGATGAAGTTAGCTTTGAGAAAGGAATATTTATTAAGGTATTATAGTAAAAATACTTTCTAAGCATCATACTAAGCGTCCTACTAAGTCTTTGCTGTACTTTTCTCCCAGCTCATATCCAGTGGAGGGTAAAGTGGACTTAAGCTTAGTAAGCACATTTGGCAAAGGGGGAACTCACATTTCCTTGTTTCTAGTAGTCCTTTCCCTTTGTGGTGTGTTTCTACTGTTCTCATGAGGCAAGATTTAGCAGAGTCCCTTTGCTGTGCTTTTGTGGAGTCATGAATCTAAGTCCAGTGTGTCCTCAGTTCATTTTGCAACCCCTGTCCTTAGTTGGTCCAGGGACCTTGGTAGGTTACCAGTGGGATGATGAGGACTTAGCCACATGCCCAAAACTTATTTTTTATTTTTTTTTTGAAATTCTTTTTTTGAAATTTTTTTTACAGACATTCTTTTATTAGTAATAAAGATCAAGAAAACATCATAAAAATAAACCTATGTAGTTAATTTGATCTTCTCTCTCCCTTTAAAGTTTTTTTGGTTTTTTTTTCTTTTAAATGACTTGTTTATTTACTTTTAATTTACAAGACTCAGTTCCTGTAACAATACTGGGATTTGAAGATCTTCCACGCCCCTTGAGCTTGCTGACGTAGCAGGAAGGGGTGGAGCAAGAGAACGCCGGAACCAAGCTAGTCTCCGTGCGGTGCTGACTGGAAGCGGCGGCAGAGGCAGTGGCTGCGGTTGCGAACTCCTTTTGCTTTGAGCAGGGCAGAATCT
>CM053582.1:70018982-70051452 GCA_028627135.1 Pseudochirops cupreus
AGAGGGCAAAATAGAAATTGAAAGAATTCACCAATCACTTCTTGAAAAAGATCCCTAAAAGAAAACTCCTAGGAATGTTACAGCAAGGTTCTGGAGTTCCCAGATCAAGGAGAAAATACTACAAGCTGCCAAGAAGAAACAATTTGAATACTGTGGAAACACAATCAGGATAACACAGGATCTAGCAGCTTCTACATTAAGGGATCAAAGGGCCTGGAATATGATATTCCGGATATCAAAGGAGCTAGGATTAAAACCAAGAATCACCTATCCAAGAAACTGAGTATAACGTTTCAGGGGAAAATATGTTCATTCAATGAGGTGGAGGACTTTCAAGCATTCTTGCTGAAAAAACCAGAACTGAATAAAAAGTTTGACATTCAGATTACAAGAAGCATGAGAAGGTAAACATGGAAAAGAAATCATAAGGAAATTATCAAAGTCGAACTATTTACATGCCTGGGAGTTTTTGCCTTCTATTTTTTCATTTGTTTAGATCTGTTTAATAGTAACTTGATTTCTCATAAAGTCATTTGCTTCCATTTGCCCCAATCTAATTCTGAAGGAATTATTCTCTTCAGTGGGCTTTTAAGATTCTTTCTCCATCTGGTAAATTCTGCTTTTTAAGGCATTCATCTCATTGGCTTTTTGGGCCTCTTTTGCCATTTGAGTTAGTCTATTTTTTAAGGTGTTATTTTCTTCAGTCAGGTTGTTTGTAAGGGTCACAAAATAGGTACCAGATTGCAAGTGGTGATGTTGAGACACAGGGAGGAGTCAGGCCCGGGAATCAGTTGGGTCACATGGAAGTCAGAGCATATTGCACCATCCCTGGCCAGGGGAATATTGCATTGCTCAAAACTTTCTTACGTGGGATACCTGAGGTTCCCCACTGGTGTCTCCATACCCTGGCATCTTCATGCCCTTGTGATTGCAATTCCCCTTTCACAATTTACCTCCTCTCTTTCAATCCTGCTCAGCTGGGCTGTGTCATGTATGGTATGTAGATCTGGGATAGATAAAAGGATCCAAGCCTTGGAGGGGCGGGGCAGCTTTAGAGCCCTGCTGTAAGGCTTCCCGGGTGTAACACCAATAACCCCTCTTAACATATACCCTCCAGTGTTACTTTCTTTTCAAGAAAAATGCCAGTGTCTTCTCCTGTGTAAAGGTAAGTACCCTTTGGGCAGGGTGGCGAACCCTGACAGTTGTTGACTCTCTTATCATGAATTTCTTGCATCATTCTCATTTCTCTTCCCAAATTTTCTTCCATTTATCTTATTTGGTTTCCAAAATCCTTTTTAACCTCCTCCATGGCCTGTAATCAGTTCATATTTTTATTGGAAGCTTTTGGTGCAGGAGTTCTGACTGTATTTGCTTCCTCCTGTTCCATGCTTTCATCCTTTTTGTCCCCCAAAAAGGAATCTGGAGTTGAGCTGTTGTGCTTGCTTTGCTTTCTTTGCCTGGTCATATTGCCAGTCAATTAATTTGACTTTTGAGGTCTTTGCCACAGTAGAGCTCTGCTTCCAGAGGGGAGGACTTTGTCCCAAATCACTGTGGTTTTCACAGCTGCTGGAGCTATTAGGAGGCCTCCATCTCTACAGCCCCCACCAGCTTTAGCTCACTGGTCACACACCTCAGGACCATCACCCAAGAGCATGATCCTGATCCAGGCAGGTTAAGGCAAGAGCACTTAGCCTCTGAATGGTCACTTGGCCCCCCTGCAATCTGCAGGCCATGAGCTCTGAAGCAGCCACATGCACAGCTGCTGCTTCTGTCACTTCTGGCTCTGGGGGCAGAGGGCTAGACGTGCTTCTCCATCCCCCCCAAATTCAACCGAATTCCACTGACCTTTCACTTTGTCTTTGGCATTTATGGGTTGATCATTCTGGAAAACTCCACAGCTGCTGGTGATCCACTTTCCCAGATGTTCCAGCTGGACTGGTTGGGCTGCCCTGGGGCTAAAACCGTGCATCTGGGTTTGCCTCCCAGGGCTGTGATGAACCCTTCCTGTCCACCTGCAGGGCTGCCTTCAGCAGGAGCTCTGTTTCTCTGTCACTTTGTGGGTTGTGGAGCTCTAAAATTTGTTTAGAGTCATATCTTATAGGTATTTGAGGTTGTTATGGGGGAGCCATGGAGTTTCCCTGTTTCTATGCAGCCATCTTGACTCCCAAGAGTGAAAGATCTTTATTTCATTTAAATTCTATTTTTTCTTCTGGCATTCTACTCAACTTGACAGAGTTCATTGTTCTTGACTGAAAATCTATATCTTACCTTTTGGGATATTGTATCCTGTGATCTCCTCTCATTTTTATAGAAGCTCCCAGGCCTTTTGTGCTCCTGACTGTTGGTCTTTGATCCATGAATTCCTTTCTGGATATTAGCAATCTTTTTTTTTTTTCTCTTACATTATGGGAGCTCCACATTTTGGATTTGACATTCATGGGACCTTTATTGTCTGTTCCTTTCAGGAGATGCTCAGTCTTTCCTTATCTTGGCCTTTTTGCATGTTTAATGGATTCTCCATCTCTCCTTATCTCTGTCTTTCTTTGTATGATATGCTAATGCTTACTTTCTCTGGACTGTCAGCTCTGAACATGCAATGAAAACTGTATGGTTATCTCACTCACCATTCAAGTGTATCCCATGGTCATAGGAATAATTACTACTAGAGACCTTATAGGTGATCTAATATAACTCCCATATTTTTGAGATGGAGAAACTGAGGCCAGAGAGAGTAGAAGTGATTTACATAACGTGGTATAGGCACCCAGAAGCAGAGCTAAGCTTTGATCCCAGGTCCTCCAAAACAAATCCTGTGCTCTTCCTACAACATCATACAGATGTTTAGTTTTAGAAGGTGACCATGACCTTTGGAAACAAATAGTTGCATAATTCAACAAATATTGCTAGTTGCCCTTTGTTTAGAAAATTTCATTATGTTTATGTAGCCATGACTTACTACACTCAGTACAATAAACAGTTGCCTCACAGTGAAGTTCGGTTGAGGATAGGTAACATCTAATTGCAGTGGCCATTCAGAACAGGTGTGTGATTTTGTTCATCTTCTTTCAGCAGTGTCACTGCCCACTGCAATTCTCCATTCCTCAGAAGAGGAATAGAGCTCAGAGTCTGGGTCAAGTGAAAATCAGACCAGAAATTATTCCAAAATGAGACTAGGAGAAATGTCATTTAGGAGAAAGAGACTCACATTTGGAATCAGAATCTACCCAAAGGAAACTCTTGCCTGGGCCTTCTTTGTCATCTTCTCTTGGCCACTCAGTTCATATTACTGGCATTGCAAAGGGGTGTCCACATTCCTGTCTCATCTCCCCCTATTATCCTTGGAGTTCCTAAGAGGGAAAGATAGTACATATTTTCCTGGAAAAATGCAAGCCATTTGCCATGAGCTCTCCTGTTTTCCCTCTTCTGCATCCCCAAAATCCCTTGATATCAACCCCCCTTTACTTTAATCTCAAATAAAAAGGTGGCATTTCTTCTTACCACGTACTACCTCACTTGTGCCCTTGGTCTCTTCCTCTTCAAGAAATAGCCTCTGTCACTTTAAATCTCCCTATCTACTGATTAATTCTTTGCTTCCTAAACTTAACTACTCATTTAACCATGTGTGCCTCTGCTTCTTCCATTTGTAAAATAAACTGAAGAGAGAAATGACAAAGCATTATAGCATTTTCACTAAGAAAGCCCCAAGGGCGGCTAGGTGGTGCAGTGGATAGATCACCAGCCCTGGAGTCAGGAGGACCTGAGTTCAAATCCCGCCTCAGACACGTAACACTTACTAGCCTTGTGACCTTGGGCAAGTCACTTAACCCCAATTATTCTGCCCTCCCTCCTCCAAAAAGCAAAAAAAAAAAAAAGAAAACCCCAGATGGGGTCATGAAGAGTCAGACACAACTGGGCTGCCTGAATGACCACCAATGCTTCCTAAAATTACTCCCAGGGATTCTCCACTAGCAAAAAAAAAAAAGGGCTGGATTCTACTATTTAATTATTGAAATTGAAATTATTGAAATTATTGTCAGTCTGAATGACCTCATTATTCCCAGTCTTGCTTGCTTTCAGGAGTATGTGCCAGCCAGAACTTCCAAAAGGACAGTCAGTTGCCTTTTAATCTCATTGTTTTACCTCTAATCTCATTTCTATATGATGTCCCATTAGGGAGAAGCTGTGACCAAGCTAGGTCATCCCTTTTAAGAAAAGTGAGACTATCCGGATTGTATTTTCCTTATTTTGAAATTGGTCTGGCAGGGCAGGAGCAGGGAGTTGGTGATTTTGAAATTCAGTGCCCAGAAGCGCTCAAGATTCTTGCCTTGATGTACTTCAACTCTTTTTCATTTTTCTTCCTGAGTTTCCTTCATTGCTAAGGGCAAGTCCTGAACTCAGATTTTCTTCTAATAGTCTCACATGTCTTCCTGGAGTTCTTCTCCATCTCAGAGTCAGGCTCCTGGAAAAAAGGTGTCTAATCGTGTTTTCTCCACTTCCTCTACCATCATGCACAATGCCCTCCCACACAGTACCCTTCCTGATCTCTCCGGCTGGTAATGTGCCCTCTTCAAAATTATTTTTTATTTTGTATATAATTCGTATACTAAAATGTATGCACAGTGTCATACTAGTGCCCCTCAACAAGTGAGTTCTGTGATACCAAGTACTATTTCTTTTTTAATTGTGTTCCTAGTGCTGAATGCAATAGGTTCTTAATCAATACTGGGTTATAGATTACCTCCATTTCTTATTCCTTTCCCACTCTTCTTAGCTCTTCTCTCCTTCCCCTTCAGCTCCTATTCCTCTTGCTTTCCTTCTTCTCATCCTTCCCTTCCAATAGCCCTTCCTCTTCTTCTTCCTTCTTCCCTTTCTTTCTAATTCTACTTCCTATTTCTCTTCCTCTCCTAATCCTTTCTATTTCTTGGTCTCTTCCTCCTCTTCCCCTTTCCCTCTTCTTATTCGTCTCATAGTCTTTTTATTCCTTGAATTCTTTTCTTTTTCATTCTTTTCTGTTAATTGTTGGATTTTTCCATCGATTCTTTCTCTTATATTGAGGGGACTTTCCATAGGATCTGCGGAAACATGTGGAAAATATTTATCACTTCTGGGAACAAAGCTGAAGGCGGAAGATTTAAACTTAGTGCTAAAGAATACTTCCTTCTCTGTCATGAAAGATAACAAAATGTCCTGCCTGACTCTTTCATGGATCGTGGCCAAAGAATCTTAATAAGAAAGGGTGAGTAGGAGCTCTAGAAATAAAGGAGCAAAATTGGTGGGTGTTTTTCTAGAATTTTGCTGACCTAACAAGTTAGACTAGAGGGTCTGAATCCGATAGCATAGAATGAGAGAAAATTTGATTAAAATGTTTCTTATATCTACACCATGTATCAGAGATCACAATAATCCACCCAAAGGTGGGAAGGAAGGATAATCCGGGAACCTAACGTGTATTTACTCTTTTAAAGGGACCCATTCTTTTTGGGGACCTATAGTCCCCAAAAATCAGAGCAGAGCATCCTGTGTGTCACTGCTGTCCCAGTGTTTATTCTGATTGGATGCAGATATTTATACAATGACTGGTAAGAGGCTGGAAATGAAATGGTCTCTGGTCACATAATTTATAATCCCAGCAGACCCACAGTGTGCCATCCTCCTTCAGGCTTGTCCTGAACTCCTGCAGTGGAATTTAATAAATCCAGGGTAATCTCTGAATTGGTTTTGTTGGTGCATGTATGAGGAAATGTCCTGAAGTCAGAATTTGTTTTATCCATAGTTGACCTCTTTGTCCATTCATCTTTCTTGTTTTGAACTTTCTCATGAATTCCTCAACTGATATAATAGCTAAGAGACTCTCCTTGCCTAATAACCAGGCACAAGTGTCTGGATCAATTCTTGTCATTCTCTGACCTCTTGGCCACTTGGGCCAAGCAATCAGTATTCTTTGTTTAGCTCTCCATTTAACAGAAGATATTTCAAATATTCCATCATTTTATTACCTAGGAGGGTTTTAAGTACTCTGCTTCATCTTTTATTCCTCTGCACAGTTTATGTCTTAGTAAATATTCACCCATTTAAATTAAATGATTAGGCTTATTGGCATTTACTTAGGCAAAACAGCTCCTAATAATTCCTTTAATTTCATCTTCATTCACCTTTTTCATTTTTGATACTGGTAATTTGATTTGTTTTCTATTTTCCAATAAAATTCACAAATGGTTAATCAATTCATTAATTTTTTTCAAGAGAGCAACCTTCTAGTTTTATTAGTTTAATAGGTGATTTTCAATTGTTTTAATCTTTCCTTTGATTTTCAGGATTTCCAATTTGGCATAAAATTGGGAATTTTACATTTATTCTTTTCATAGTTATTTTAGTTTTAAATGCAATTCACTCTTCTACTTTTTTTCTACTTTATTGTTTAAGTATTTAGAGATACAAATTTATCCCTAAGTCTTGCTTTGGCAGTATCCCATAAAGTTTTGAACATTTTATTCCTGATGTCATTATCTTTAATGAAATTATTTATTGATTTTATGACTTGTTTTTTGACCTCCTCATTCTTTAGAATTAAATTATTTAATTTCCAATTAATTTTAGTCCATCTTTCTATGACCATTTGTTGAATGTAATTTTTTATTGTATTATGATTTGAAAAGGATAGATTTAATATTTCTGCTATTTTCTCATTTGTGAGGTTGCTGTGCCCGAATACATGGTCAGTTATTGTGATAGTGCAATGTACAGCTGAGGGAAATGCATATTCATTTCTATTTCCATTCAGTTTTCCCCCAGAGGTCTATCATATCTAAATTTTCTAAAATTCTGTTCATCTCTTTAACTCCTTTCTTGTTTATTTCATGGTTCAATTTACCCAACTCTTAGGGAAAGTTGAGGTCACATACTAG
This sequence comes from Pseudochirops cupreus, assembly GCA_028627135.1. Classification (NCBI taxonomy): domain Eukaryota; kingdom Metazoa; phylum Chordata; class Mammalia; order Diprotodontia; family Pseudocheiridae; genus Pseudochirops; species Pseudochirops cupreus. The sequence continues at coordinate 70,025,888 of CM053582.1, forward strand.
TATAGTTTTACTATTTATTTCCTCCTGTAACTCACTTAGCTTTTCCTTTAAGGATTTGGATGCTCTGCCATTTGGAGCACATATGTTCAGCGTTGACTGTCTATGATACTGTTATTAATCACTGTCTGTGGTACCTTTTAGCAAAATGTAGTTTCCCTTTTAGGACAGCTTGGAGTTTCAGGAAATAGAACGCTGGGCTTGGAAACAAGAAGACTCATCTTCTTGAGTTCAAATCTGGCCCCAGATATTTACTGACTGTGTGACCCTGGCCAAGTCACTTCACCCTGTTTGTCTCAGTTTCTTCATCTGTAAAATCAGCTGGATAAGCAAATGGCAAATTACTCCAATATCTTTGCCAAGAAAATTCCAAATGGGGCCACAAAGTGTTGGACATGATTGAAACAACTGAACAACAACAATTTATTTTATTTTCTTTTAATTAGGCATGTTTTTGCTTTTACTTTGTCTGAGACCATGACTACTACTTCATCCTTTTTTAAAAACCTTGTTTGAAACATAATAGATTTTTCTCCAGCCCTCTATTTTGACTCTTTCTGTATCCCTTGGTTTCAAGTGTGTTTTGTATAAACAACGTATTGTTGAATTCTGTTTTTAATACACTGGGCTCTCCACTATAGTTTTATGGGTGAGTTCAACCCATTCCCAATCATAGTGATGATTATTGTGTATTTCTTTCCATTCCATTTTCCCTGTTTATCCATCTCTCTGTGACTCTCTGTCTGTCTGTCTCTGACTCTCCTTGTCTGTGTCTCTGTGTCTGTCTGTCTGTCTCTGTCTCCTTCCCTCCTTCCCCCTCTCTTTTTTCTCTGATGGTGTCTCCCCTTAAAAGTATTTTAGCCTTCTAATGACTGCCTGCCAAACTCCTGCCAATTCAGCTTTTCCAAAAGTTCCCTTCAGTGTATTTTTCTTCTTTTACAGAGATGTTGAATCTATCATATTTTTTGTATTTCTCTCATTTCTTTTCCCAATTTTTCCTCTACATCTCTTACATGATTTTTAAAATCCTTTTTGAGATCTTCCAGGCTTGCTTTCAGTTCACATTTTTCTTTGAGATTTCACTTGTGGATGTCTTGAAATCAGTCTTCTGAGTTCCGTGTCACTATAGCACTTAATTATGATTAGGTTATATTTTTTCTTTATTCATATTTTTCAGTCTGTTTCTTGACTCTTAACCAGGTATAACCACCAACCTGTTCAACATAGCTTTCCTTCAAGTATCTAAAGTTGTCTTGGGATGAAAAATATTTTTCACCCAGACTTTGCATTGACAGTGCTTCTCCAGAGTTAGATTTGATGCACTATTTTAGGTTGTTTGGAAGGGAGTATTGAGAAAGTTTAGGTGATTTCCTGCCTCTACTCTGCCATCTTGGCTCCTCCTGTATTTCTTCTGTCCACTGAGAATAAAATTTATAAAACCTAGGAAGGAAAAAAGGACATTTTCTTGAAATAGAAGTGAAGAAGTAGCAAAGAGTTAGTGTAGGCAACAGGTGCTTCAATCACAGATTTTCCCAACATATCTTCCCCCACATCTCTAGGATTAGGTAAAGTTGCCCAGTCACCTGTCATGTGTAGAATTAAAGGTAACATCAAGTTGTCAGCCCCTCAACACTGTCTGAATCTGAGCTTCCTCATCTCTACTCTTGGTGCTGCCTTGTTGGAACAATCTGAAACGAGAGTAGGGAAACATGTTTGGACCATTTTCCTATAGGATAAACATAGGAGATTAAAAGCTCTAGCAGACAGTGGGGAGCAACATCTGAAAGGTGCTGCATTTCTGTGTTGGGCCTGAAAATCTTTGAAGTCTTCAGGTATATTTTACTGCAGGAAAATTAAAGATTGGTCCTTCCCAGCATAAAAGCCCTGAATCTTTAAGATCTGAAAGACACAGATGCATTAATATTCCAAAGCTTAGCTCTGATATGGTACAGGGGATGCTCTCTATTAGGGGCAATGAGTTAGGTGTATTTAAAGCCACGAGATTCAAAGCGTGACTTTTGCCATCCTCCCTCCCTCCCTCCTTCTTTACCTGGATTCTCTTTTCTATTTTTTTTCTGATTTCAGCCAAGAACATTCCAACCTCTTGTCAACTAGGCCTATACAGAGAGTTTGTGTCCTATCATTTACCAAATATGTTACTAACACGACCATCCAACCAGAGTTTTACAAGACTTAGGGAGCATTTTGTCACTCTTCCTGCCTGAAAGAGCAAGCCTTAGTACAGATATGTTAGGAAAGAAAAATAGGTACCAGAGACTCTGCAGTTATATTAGTGGAGATTTACTCAATCAGTCAATGTAATGACCAATGGCAAAGCTCATCAGTTATTTAGAAACGGCTTGAATAATAAAGACCAGGCCCCCAAGCACCCACCCATTGGCTCCTTCCTTCAATGAGGAAAGAGATAGACTCTCTAGGAGCAGATGTTCTTGTTTGTCCTTTGCTCTTGAAGAGGACCATGACATCAGAAAGGTGATGCTATGACTTGTAAGTGAATTGGATTTAAGTGAGAGAGAGCTGTGCAAAGTCACCAGCCTCACTTTTTCCTCTGGAGTCAGCTGGGCCCAGTAGTAAGATATAGATCAGCATGGTGGGAGATAGCTCATTACAGGAGTGGAATGACCCTGCCTAAACCATCACCTAACTTCTTTTTATGTCTGGCAGGTTTCGCCTGAGACTGAAAAAAACACTTCACAGTAGCTCAAAGTGAAGCCTTCAACAATCTTTTAAAGGAGAGGATGGCAGAGCTGGACCAAAGGCTTTCCCCTGGGAGCAGTGTTGAGGGGTTGACAATTTGATGTCACCTTTAATTATACATGTGATGAGTGGTTGGGCAATTGTACCTAATCCCATTTCTAAACACTAGATTAACTGAGTCTAAGAAGCCATAACTAAGAGACACTTGACTATTTCAATCATGAGACCTAAATTAAGGCCCCCCCTTAGTTTTCTTACCAATAACTCCCAGACCTGAGGCAGAGACAATGATTTTCTTTCCACCCCTCTGGCCCTTTCCTGCCCCAAATCTACTGTGCATTAAAGGAGAATTGGCAAGCTCAGTGAAGGTCATGAGTAAATCAGAATCAGTTTTGGGAAGTTCAGAGCATAAGCCTTGATTATTTTTACCTCTTTTCCTTGCCTATGCTCATGACACCTGGTGACCAGGTATGTTGTTGTGGTTGTTCAGTCATTTAAGTCGTTATGAAATCAGAGTAAAAGCAGGGACTTGCTTAAGTTGTTCCCCAAACCCCTCCAAATGCCCGTAAAAAATTGACTCTAACCCAGTAATACCACTTCTGGGGTTGTATCCCACAGAGATCATAGAATTGGGAGGAAGACCCATATGTACAAAAGTATTTATTGCAGCTCTCTTTGTGGTGGCAAAAAACTGGAAATTAAGGGGATGCCCATCAATTGGGAAATGGCTAAACAAGTTGTGGTATATGAATGTAATGGAATACTATTGTGCTATAAGAAATGGGGAGGAGAATTCATATTCATATTCACCTGGAGAGGGTTATTCAAACTGATGCTAAGTGAGAAGAACAGAACCAGGAAAAATTTGTACACAATCACAGACACATTGTATGTATGAAGACCAATCTTGATAAACTGGACTCCTCGCCAATGCACAGCTATAAGACAACTCTACAAGTCCCAGGATGAAAGGAGATATCTATATTCAGAGAAAGATCTAGAAAGACCAGAGTTTAAATGGAGACTGAAGCAATCTCCATGCTATCATTCTTTTTCATGTTTGATTCTCTTTCTTTTTTCCCATTGTTCACTCCATTGGTTACAACCCTTCTATACAACTAGACTAATGTCCAATGTGAAAGTATTTGCAGATCCTATACTTGATTGCATGCTGCTGCGGGGTGGGGGGTGAAGGAGGGGAGAAAATGTGAAACTCAAGAGATTGTGGAACTGAATTTTGTAAACTAAAAGTAAATCAACAAATGAATTAAAATAAAAAAAATAAAACTTAGAAGGAAGCACAGAAAAGCAGGGTAGCCTTAAAAATGATGTATAGTATTTTATTACATAGTTTAAAAAATATATATATAGTATGAAACTGAAATTTGTGGTTTTATACTGAATCCTTTTTTATGTTGTTCTGGGCACATGGAAATTTTTTTTTGGTCTTTTTGTATTTAAATTCAAAATGAATAAAAATAAAAAAAATTGACTAAACAATTCTAGAATAGCAGAACCCACAAAGTGACAGAGTGAAGCACATTTCCAACCCAAGACCACCTGGAAGGTCAACAGGAAAGGTCTGTTGCACCACTCTGAAAAAAGAGTACAATTTGGTGTGGGCCATACTGCCATAGATAGAACCCTAGGAAACCCAGAGCAGGCCTCAGGGTACTGAATGTTGGCAGCTATGGGAGTTTCTAGACTTCCCAACCCACACACTCAAAAGATGGTCAGTAGGTAAGGTCTGTCTGACCTTCCTGAGAGAGAAGTGGGAGTCCAGCTCTAACCCCAGGGCAGTGGCTGCTTCCAGAGCTCTAGATCCACAGATAGTGGAGATGGAGTATGTGATCAGAGGAGTATTGCAGGGATCTCTTTGCTGGCACTGAAACAAGATTCTCTTGCTATGTCCTTGCTTGGATTTAGGTCCCAGTCCTGGGTAACCATCCTGGGGTGAGAAGCAGCAATGGCATGACAGATCTTGTGGTGGAGAGCAAATTCTCCTCGCAAGCCCAAGGCAGAAAAGAATTCTTGTGGTCACTCACAGACCAGATCACTGACCAGGAGAAGAGTAAGCACCTCTCTTTTGATCATACAACATTAGAAGAACTAAAAATTTACAGGTCTGTAGAAATATCTCTGAAAGGAAGAAATTAAATATATCTACAAGCCTATAAAAAAATGCTCTAAATCACTATTGATTAGAGAAATGTAAATTAAAACAACTCTGAGGTACCACATTTCACTGGTCAGATTGGCTAAGATGACAAAACAGGAAAATGATAAATTCCAGCAGAGGTTGTGGAAAATTGGAACACTAACGCATTGTTGGTGGAGTTGCGAATTGATCCAACCATGCTGGAAAGCAATCTGGAACAATGCCCAAAGGGCTTTAAAAAGTGCATAACTCTTTTACCCAGCAATACCACTTCTAGGACTGTATCCCAACGAGATCATAGAAGTGGGAAAAGGACTCCTATGTACAAAGATATTTATACCATCTCTTTTAGTGGTGTCAAAGAATTGGAAATCAAGGGAATGCCCATCAATTGGGAGATGACTAAACAAGTTGTGATGCATGAGTGTAATGGAATACTGTTTTTCTATAAGAAATGAAGAGCAGACAGATTTCATAATAACCTGAAGAGACTTCTGAACTGATGCTGAATTAGGAGAGCAGAACGAGGAGAATTTTTTTTGCTTTTTGGAGGGGGGAAGACAGCAAGTTGACTGACTATACAACCTCAGCTTCCTATAGTAATCATAGGGTAGGGCTCCCAGACAAAGCCCTGATTTGGATTTCTCTCAAGGCTCTCAATAGCTCTTATAACTGTGTTGAGGCCTCCATGCCACTCTGCTTGAGTCTCAGCTTCCAGCAGATGGCACCCAATACCCTCTTCAGCACCTTGGTTTCTCTCAGGGCACCTCTTCTGCTAGCCATTGTGCCCTTCCTCAGCACTGACTCTTGGGATCTCTGATCTTCAAGCCCTATCTTAAGCACCATTTTCTACAGAAAGCTTTTATTAATCTCTACCCAGGTGTTAGGTCAATGCCTTGCAAAACTTCTTTGTACTAAATTTGTACATTTATTGAACATATGTCTGGAGCCTATTTTTCTGAAATAACTATCCAATTTGTACCCTTAATGATAAGTCGGTTTACCAGGGTACCTCACTACATTCCCTCAGTCCTACATACCAACCCTAATAGTTCATGGGCCCCCATTTGTGTGGTTCCCTCCATGACTATCAGGTGATATCAATAAGTCAGTCAGATGAAGTTAGCTTTGAGAAAGGCATAAGGTACTATAACAAGAATATTTTCTACAAAACATCCCACTAAGTGTTTGCTGCACTCTCCTCTCAGCTCATATCCAGTGTAGAGTAAAGTGGACTTAAGCTCAGTGAGCACATTTGGCAAAGGGAGAACTCACATTTCCTCATTTTTAGAAGTCCTTTCCCTTTGTGGGATGTGTCTAATGTTCTCATGAGGCAAGATTTAGCAGAATACCTCTGCTGGGCTTTTGTGGAGCCATGAATCTAAGTCCAGTGTGTCCTCAGCTTACTTTGCAAGCCCCGTCCTTTGTTGTTCCAGGGATGTTGGTAGGTTGCCAATGGGATGATGAGGACTTAGTCACATGCCCAAAATTTAAGGAGTCCTATTCTGGCAAAGGCAGGGAAGAAGAAGGCTGAGGGTGAAGCAAAGGATCCTCTCCCTCCCTACCAAGCAATTCTTTCTCAGAGGTGATTTCTCCTCTCAACTTCCAGATGCTCACTCAAATTCAAATCTCTCTCAGGCTCAAATTAACCTTTCTAAACATTTTTCCCATGCAGAGACATTTCCAATTCACAGAATGGCTCATCCGAGACTCTACTACATACCTTTGATTTATCTGATTAATTCAAGGCATGTTCCCACCTTGTTGAAGTACCATGGTCTCGCATTTTGTCATTTACTTTAGGTAAGGGATGGGCAGTAATTTGATTAACTCCATTTACACACAGACACACACACACACACAGACACACATACACACACACACACACACACACACGACCTGTCTTTCCAGTTTTAATATGTGTCCCTAGAAAATCTATAGGAGTGTTTGCCAAAGTCCCTCTTTCCTGCCACATGAATAATTTTGATTATATTACATTAAAATTTTTTTGCATAGATGACTGACCTTGATAGACTTAGCTCTTCATAGCAATGCAAGTATCTAAGGCGACCCCAAAAGACTCACAATGGAAAATGCTGTCCACATCCAGAGACAGAACTTTGGAGTCTGAGTACAGATGGAAGCAAACTATTCGCTCTCCTTTTCTTTTGTTGTTTTGTTTTGTTTCTTCTTTCTCGTGGTTCCTCCCATTAGTTCTAATTCTTCTTTACATCATGAATACATTACATCATGGCTATCCATACTGTTTAATATGAATGTATAAGTAGAACCTATATCAGATTGCATGCCATCTTGGGGAGGGGGCAGGAGGGAGTGGGGGAGAAAATTCAAAAATCAAAATCTTAAGGAATGAGTGTAGAAAACTAAAAACAAATAAACTATAAATTTTTTTTTTGCACAAACAAAACCAAATGTAACCAAGATTAGAAGGAAAGCAGAAAAGTGGGAAATAATTTTTACAGCCAATGTTTTTGCTAAAGACCTCATTTCTCACATATATAGAGAATGGAGTCAAATTTATAAGAACACAAATCATTCCTTAACTGATAAATGGTCAAAGGATATGAAGAAACAATTTTCCAAAGAAGAAATTAAAACCATCTATAGTCATATGAATAAAATGCTCTAAGTCACTGTTGACTAGGAATATGCAAATTAAAACAACTCTGAGGTACAATGCCACACCTATCACATTGGCAAATATGACAAAAAAGGTAAAATGATAAATGTTGTAGAAGATGTGGGAAAAGTGGAACACTAGTACATTGTTGGTGGAGTTTAGCCCTGATCCAACCATTCTGAAGAGCAATTTGGAACCACGTCCAAAGGGCTATAAAACTTCAAACCCTTTGATGCAGCAATACCACTACTACATCTATTTCCCCAAAGGCTCATAAAAAGGGGAAAGGACCTACATGTACAAAAATATTTATAGTAGCTCTTTTTGTGGTGGACAAGAATTGGAAATTGAGGGGATGCCCATCAATTGGGGGATGGCTGAACAAGTTGTGGTATATGAATGCAATGGAATGCTATTATTCTAAGAGGAATTATGAGCAGGCAGATTTCAGAAAAACCTGAAAAGACTTACCTGAACTGATGCTGAGTGAAGTGAGCAGAACCAGGACAACATTGTACACAGTGACAGCCACATTGGGCTATGACTGACTTTGATAGACTTAGTTCTTCTCTGCTAAATAATTGACTCAAGACAATTCCAAAGGACTCATGATGGAAAATGCTCTCCACATCCAGAGAAAGAAGTGTGGAGACTGAATGCAGATTGAAGTACATGATTTTTCACCTTGTTGTTGTTTTCTTTCTCATGGTTTTTCCCTGTTGTTCTGATTCTTCTCTCACAACACAACTACTGTGGAAATATTTGTTTTTCAAAAAGATACTTTTTCTTTCCTTTTGTATGTCTCTTGGGTTTTTTGTCCATGTTTTCTATTGTAGTGTGACTAACATGGGAATGTGTTTTTCATGACTTACACAATATGACTCATGACAAATTGCTAGATTTTTCAATGGGGAAGGGGGAGGAGGGAGGGAGAAAATTTACAACTCAAATTTTGAAAATAAGTATGCTATAATTGTTTTTACATGTAATTGAAAAAAATTTAAAACCACATTTACAAAAGTCCCTATTTCCAAATCCTGAGTAGTTTTTTAGTGATTGGAAGAGGGTTACATCATCTGTTTCAAGTGCCTTACACCAAAGTGGGGAGGGAAGGGAACAAGTGATTATATACATATCCTCTTTGCCAGGCACTATGCTAACTGCTTTACTAATGGTATCTCCTTTGATCCTCACAATCCTGAGCAGTAAATGCCATTGTGACTCCCACTTTATAATTGGGGAAATTGAAACAGATGGAGTAAATATGGCTCATAAAGTTAGTGTCTGAAGTTGAATTTGAACTCAGGTCTTTCTGACTCCAGGCCCAGCACTCTACCCCTGCACAACCTAGCTGCCAAATGGTCTAGGGGAAAGTCTGCCCAGCAGGGTGTCTGATTGAGTTAATTAATTAGCATTCTCGCATACTTCCTTATCCATGGTGAAACAAGTTAACAATTCAATTTCATTTAATAGTTGTTGTGGGTTTTTTAAAGCATGTCAGTCCTTCTCTCCAAAGTCAAAATAATAATAGAAAAAAGTGAAAAATGAAAGGAGATGTGGAAAAGTCAGAACTGATACAGAGTGAAGTGAGGAAAACCAGGAGAATAATTTACATAATAATCATAACAATTATGGAAAGGGGGAAAAACCAAAGACCTTCACCGTTCTCATGGATGCAGAGATTAATGGGGTGGGGGGACGCTGCCTGTCTCTTGGCAGAAAGAAGATAGCCTAGAGGTGCAGGACATTTACATTGACCATCACAGATTACATGTCATTGGCTCATTTCTTTTGGTTGATTCTACTAACAGGTTGGGGCTTCTGTTGGGATGGGAAAGTCAATGAGTGATGAGAAGGATTTATAGACAATAGAAGAAAAGAAAGAGCATTAATGAGACATTTTAAAACAGAAGAAGGAAGTTTAGTAAAGATCACAGCCAATATAGTAGTTTTGTCATTGTTATGTTATGTATTCACTTTGCAAAAAAACCAAACTATGCATGATAGATGCTGTTTCTTTGATTTTTTTATTCTGAAATTAAAAACAATAAAAATATGCATCACCACACATATTGTGAAACATAGAGGACTGATTGTGAAACCGTGAATCTCCATCTCACTCAGCTTGCTTTAAAAAATATAGGGCATGTTATTCCCAACTAGCTTTAGCTCTGAGCCAGGACACAAACCTTGAGCCCTGAGGCTCGATCCTCCATTGAAAGTAGATCCCATAACCACTGAGGTGGTCTTTCTCCAGGCTATGAATACTCAGGAAGCAGAGAGAATACTCTACTCACTTCCACCCTTGGGGTAAAGCCAGCACACCCTGTCCGAGACAGAGAGTTCTAGGCCAGAATGTTTTATTTTCTTAAGGGACTCAAAGTGAACAGAGCATCCTAGTCCTAATCAGGTATCAGATACCTAGAGGTCTTTTCCCCAGACCTAAGTTCCTCCTCCCCTCTGCTCCTTCTGAATCTCAAAAGGGTCTTCTGAACAGAAATAAAACCAAGAAGAGAGAAATGGAGTTAGGGACAGGAATGGGATTTGGGAGTAGTATTTTCTTAGGGTAATAAATAATGTTAGGGACAAGGAAAGGGCAAATATGCAACTGATGATCTTTTTCTCCCCAGCCTTAGTTTCCCCTGCCATGAAACCCAGGACACAGGTGTGGTAGCCTCTTAGAGTGGACCTTGTAGGTACAACCAAATAATCTCTGAGTTTAGGCAGAACCAGATAAGAGGAAAAGAAAGCGGAAGAAAAGCTGCAGTAAAATCAGACAAGAGAAGAGCTGGAGAGATGACACCAGAGCACAGGGTTCCTCTACTAGAGAAGTATTCACAGAACTCATGGGCCAGAATTTCCCCCTTCCCCAGCTGGAGGGACTGGGAGCCTGTGCCACTCAAAGGAGACTCCAGTGAGTGTCTGGGGGCTCCATGGACTCATCACTATGAAAGGAGGGGCCAAGATCTCCCAGGAAAGCAGGCTGTAGCCAAAGGTTCTCCTCTTCACAAATCTGTGAGGTAGAAGAGAGTGTGAGTCATAGGCTTACTTTAGGCTCAGCTGTGTCACTCCAGTGAAGTCTGTGCCCCAAGCATGACTTCCTTCCCAGAGGATAGGGCTCTGCTCCTCCCTGTGCATCTTTGGGATGACAGGATCGTGGGTCATAACATTGGGAGGTGGACATGGAAAGGAACATTGAGATCTTATTATTCTACTCTGTTTTACAGGTGAGGAAACCAAGGGCCAGAGACATAGAACCAAAGAAACTCTGAGGCAGATAGGACATTCAAACCAAAGTATCCATCCTTCTCATTTTAGAGGATCATGGATTTGGGGCTCAAAGAGACTTAGAAGGTAATTGAGTCTAACTCCCCCATTTTATAAATGTAGAAACTGAAGAAGGGGGAGATTAAGTGACTTGCTTAGAGTAACCCAAGTAGTAAGTGTCTGAGGTGGGATTTGAACTGGGTTCTTCCTGCCTTCAATACCTTCAATACCTTCTACACCTCATCATGATGACTTTGAGAAAGGAGCTGAATCTCAGAGGGGAAGACAAGTTCATTAGGATGGTTTATGGCAGAGATGACCCTCAAGCCCAGTTCTCCTGGTTCCTAGTCCCATGGGCCCTTCCACTTTGAAACACTGCTGCTTGATCCCCTCAGTCTCCCCTCTCTTAGGCTAACTACCTTTGTCCATAGCTGGGGCTGGTTTAGCTGAGAGATGCTCTAAACTGCCTAGAATGTTCCCTTTGCTCTGCTCATTGCGAAAGCCCAATTCAAATGCCATCCACTCCAAAAGGTTTTCCCTCTGATGAGGAATGCCTCTTCTTAGAGCATGAACTCCTTGAGAGAAGGGTCAGCTTCCCATTTATACCTCTATCACCAGCTCTCAGCATAGCACTTGGAATCCAAGAAGTGCCTAATAAGTATCCTTCCTTACTTTCTTCTCTTTATCCTGATCCTTCTCCCTTTTCCTCTCTCCCGCCTCTTCTTCTTCCTTCTCTCTCTCTCCTTTCTCCCCACCTTCCTTTCCCTTTTTCCCTCTCTCTCTCTCCCTCTCTCCCTCTCCCTCTCTCTCTCTCTCTCTCTCTCTCTCTCTCTCTCTCTCTCTCTCTTTCTCTTTCTCTCTCTCTCTTTCTGTGTCTCTCTTTCTCCCAACTTACTCATCACATCAGAGGGCTCCCACCTTGCTGTCCCCCTCACCATTGTGTGAGTTTGGTTTCCACAACTCATTCATATGGTAGTTGTGTGTCAGTGCACACCAGGTCTTGCCCAGCACATACCCATCCATTGTGCAGTCAGTCATTTTATGCCTTTGTCCCAATGAGGAATGGAAAATTGAGTGCTGGGGTTTTTTTGAAGGCTCACAGGGTTGGCATGGAGTGAGCACACCCTCAGGAGAGCTTTGTGGACCAAACATAGGTCAAGAAATAATGAGGTCATCTAGTCTAGCATGCTCCTTAGTACATCTCCCCTCTCCAAGAGGTCAGGCAGCCTTTCCTCCAAGACCTCTAAAGATGTGGGTTCCTGACTCCCACCGTGGCTGCTTTAGCTTCTAATATTTAGGATCTGCCTCTTTGCATCTCCACCTATGGCTCTTTTCCCCAAAGACCCTTATGAAGCCCTCCAAGACTGAGCAGAAAAGGTATCCAATAGCCCTTCAAATTCTTGAAGACAAATATCCTCCCAGAATCTTCTCTTGTCTGGGCTAAACCCTCTCAGTTCCTCATATGACATGGACTCAAGACCCTCTACAGTTTCTCAGTGAGCTTTCCAAAGTTTGAATGTTGGTTGGGGGGGGCGGAGTAGGCTAGAAGTGAACATAATATCAAAGACATAGCCTGATGAGAGCAAAGGACAGAGGGACTGTCACCTTCCTTGTTTCCGAACAACACTCTTTTCTTGGAGTGAAATATGGAATTGACTTTCTCTGGGACATTAGCATCTCCAACTGGAATCATGTATTGAGCTTTCAGTTCACTAAAACCCCCAGATTATTCCCTTAGGGCACGAGTTGTTCTCTGTACGTACACATTCCCCAAACATACTTTGCAGTTGTTTTTTTAAAACCAATGTAGAAAATAATCAATTGCAGAATCCTCTCAGTTCCAGATAAATGATGGCTCTGTTCTGGAAATACATGGTAGGTGGAATTGGGGAAGGGTGGCATGGGACTCTTGGATGAGGCCAGAGAGTCTCCCCTACACCAATATAGTAGCACCACTTCCTGTTGAAGATGGATTACACTGAGCACCTGGCATACCTGCTCTTCACTGTTGTGCAATGCTCATACCTTACATTCTCATAGAATCTTCTATGATAGATGAATGGAAAGACACATGGATTAAGGAGGTTTTCTGGAAAAAGGATCAGTGCTGGTTGGAATGGGGGAAGGGGAGGGGTACAGGCCAGGAGCCAAAGGCATCTGGTTCTCAATTATTCATTACCCCAAAGTTCCTCAGGCCCCTTTGTTTTCATACCCCACCTGCAGACTGCCATGTTAGCCCAGCCTTGAATGTGCGCACACTCAGAAAGGGTCCAGCTGTGACAGAATCTGAGAGCTTTAGTGAAGAGGAAGGAGTTTGTAAAACTTGGGGGGAATAAATTCTCACCTCCTCCTCTTCTAGATGAAGATAAAGAGCAGCAGAGAGAAAGGAAGGAACCTAGAACCAGAGAGAAATCTCAAGGACTGGGAGTTGCTTGATGGCCCTTGAGTCGGAGACCTGAGTGTGAATCTCACACCTGATATTTATCAGTTCCATTCACTGCCTTCCAGGGAGGTGTTGTAGTCAGCTTGTAGGAGATTGTTAAACTTTCAGTGGTGGTTCTGACCCTTCAGCAATTGGCAAATACTCCAAATCAGGGCTGGATTTATTGTCCTGTTGATTGTCTAGACTTAAGAAAGTGGTAGAGAAAATGTTAACAATTCAAGTTAAACTCTAAGATCTAGAGACATAGGTGGGAAAGATGTGGGTAAGGTAATGGCAGTAATAGGATGATTGGTTGGTTACTGTTAATTGCAGGGAGAAGTATTAGAAGGGAGTGAGCACACCCTCAGGATAACTTTGTGGACCAAAGGCTCTATAGGTCAAGGAATAATGAGGCCAGGGTAAGTATTAGAAGGGAGGATAGCGTTAGTACTTAAGGTAAGGACTTCATTAACTATTGGGATAACTTTTCTCCAGAGTCGTCTGAGGACAGTGACAAGACTGGAGATGAGCCCAGATGCAGTGGGAGAGCTTGGCCTTTTTAAACTAAAGTCTTTTCCCATGTCTCAGTTTGCTGGTCAAAGCAGAGACCCTGGGGATCACTCTTTCCTCCTTGAGACTCAACTCTTTTGGGGTTTTCAGGACACTACTCTCTCTCCTAGTTCTCCTCTTCCTGTCTGATCCCTCCTTCAGTCTCCTTTGCTGGACCCTCTTCCAGACCATGCCATCCAAACACCAGGGCTGGTCTGGGTTCTGTCCTGCACCTTCTTCTCTTCTCTGTACATGTTATCAGACTAGGTGATCTCATCAGCTCCCAAGGATTTCGTTACCATCTCCAGGCTGATGATCCTCAAATTCCCCTATCCTAAATACTTTACTAATCTCCAATTTCACAACTCTAGCTGCCTTTCACACATCTCAAAATGGAAGTGCAGTAAAAATCTTAAGCTCAATATATTCAAAACCAGAACTAATTAGTTTTTCCTCTAAACCCTCCTCCCAGTCCCTCAGACACCCAACCTAAGCATCGTCCTGGATTCCTCTCTCTCTCTTACACACACACACACTCACTCTCTCTCTGTCTCTCTGTCTCTGTGTCTGTCTCTGTGTCTCTGTCTGTCTCTCTCTCTGTCTCTGTCTCTGTCTCTGTCTCTGTCTCTGTCTCTCTCTCTCCCCCCACACATATACACACCTCTCTGACACACAAACGCATACAAACACACACACACACACACCCCTCTTTGTCTTTCTCACATACACAAGCACACACACCTTTCCCTCATACACACGCCTTTCCCTCACACACACATACACACCTCTCTCACACAGACACAAACACACACAGAAAAATGCATGCTCCCCCTCTGTCTTACACACACACACGCAAACACACCCCTATCCCTCACACACATACACACACACACACACAAATATACTCACACATTCGCACACACATATCCAATCTGTTGCCAAGTCTATAGGTTTCACCTTTGCAACATCTCTCATATACATTCCCTTCTTTCCTCTGGCACTGCCCCCATGCTGGTAAGGCCAATCATCACTTTATGGTTATATTATTGTAATAGCATGCTGTTTGGTCTGCCTGCTACAAGTCTCTCCCCATTCCAATTTATCCTTAAACCAGCAACTAAAGTGGTTCCTCTAAAGTGCCTCTCTGATCACATCACATACACTGCCCACACTCAATGCAAGTAGACTCCAGTGTGATCCTATTGCCTTCACAATCAAAACCAAAATGCTCTGTTTGGCATTCCAAGCCCTCTGTAACCTAATCCCCTTGTACCTTTCCAGTCTTCTTACACCTTATTCTCTAACATGTCCTCTTGAATCCAGTGACACTGAATAAGACAGTCCATCCCTCAGCTCAGGGCATATTCTTGTGATGTCTCCAATGCCTGGTCTGCTCTCATTCCTGACCCTACTTTAAACACCAACTAAAGTCTCATTTTCTACAAGAAGCCTTCCTCAGCACAACTTAATTGCCTTCTTTCAGTGAATTATCTCCTATTTATCTTCTATACACCATGATATTTTGTTTGCCTGTTGTCTCCTCCAATAGATTGCAAAATCATTGAGGGTCATGACTTTCTTTTGCCTCTTTTTGTATCCCAGTTGCTTAGCATGTTGCCTAACAGCTAATTTGAACTAAATAAATGTTTATTGATTTATTGAGTGGGTGAATGGGCCCCAGTAGGAGGAGAGATGTGGAGAAAAGAATAGGGTGTGAGGTGTGGCGTGAAATACCAGAGACTCACAGGTCAGGTTTGTCTGGACCATAATCAGGAAAGTACATCCTAAGATTTAAAGGTGAAAAGTATCTAGCATTGACCCAGGAAAGGAACAAAATGAATAAAAAATATTTAAGTGCTTCCTATGTGCCCGGCATTATGCTAAGGTCTAGGGATAAAAAAGTGAGTCAGTCTCTTCCCTCAAGCAGCTTATGTGTTAATGTATGATGATAATACATGTAGGGCAATGGTGGCCAGGGAGTGGAGTTTTGGTCAGAGAAGTCAGGGATGATGGAATCTGAGAGCAGTAGACTGGCTTACTGCAGCCAGGTAGATTGCACCACAGATTAAGAGCTGGGCATAGGGTGAGGAAGATGAGTTAAAATTTAGTCTGACAAGTATTCATTGTGTAAAGTGTAGTCACTGAATTTCTGTTTTCTTCAGTTTCTTCAGCTATATGTATCAGTAAGCACCCCAGCATACCCAAGGTGGCTGTTAGCACAGGTTTTTAGATCTGATTTTCTAAAGGAAAGCAACTCAAAAAGGGTTAACAATCTTACTTTAATCAGTCAAACATATATCATTTACCTAGTTCAGGGGAAAAAGTTAGCACCCTGAACTTCAGAGCATACAAATAGTTACAAGCAGAAGTTACAAGCAGACAAAGAAACAGATCAGCAGACGGGCTTCCAGTCGTCTGACCATCACTTCCATACCTAGTTAGTAATCAGGGAGGGAAGCACCAACATCTGGGTTTTCAAAGCTGGGGGGCTCAATGGCTTCTCAGAGTCTCATCTGCCCAAATCACACATCTCCTCTCAAAGTGAGCCCCAAAGCAAAACCTCACATCAATGTATATATAGCCTTCTCCTGGCTTGAAGAATGTCACAGCCCTCTTGACCAACTGCCCAATCACAAAGCAATAAGGTGTGGGCATTCCTGGAGAACAAGCCTCCCGCCACAGGCTCCATGTGACCACATTCAGCCTATTAGGGGGCAGAGTATACTTTCACATCAGTGAAGGTTCTCAGAGCTACTTAAGCCTATCAAAGGGTCTAGAGGCAGGGAAGATCTTCAGATTCCCATAACAGTATAAAATAGAATAACAGCAACTAACTCAGAGGATTGTCCTTTGGTTCAAATGAGACAATATTTATCAAGCTTTTAGCATGGTGCCTAGTACATGGTAGGAGCTTAATAAAGGTTTATTCTTTTTTACTTCCTTCTCTTTACCTGGCCTGATTTACATATTGAAAATACATCTTAAAATTGAAGCTGGGGAAAAAAAAACTGTTGACACCATTCAATTGGAGTATGGCTGAAATCACTTATAAAAATGAATGCAATGATAGATGCTGGGGCCATAAAAATAAGGAATAGAAAGATTTATTGTTTAAATTTTTTATTAATTTTTTCATTTTTAGTTTTTCAGCAATGACTTCCACAAGATTTTGAGTTCCAAATTTTCTCCACATCTCTCCCCTCCCCCACCCCAAGAGGCATGCATTTCCTTTACCACTTCTCCCAATCTGCCCTTCCTTCTGTCACCCCCTTCTCTTCTCTTCTTTTCTCTTATCTCCTTCCTTTCTCTCTTCTGGCAGGGCAAGATGGATTTCTATAACCCATTGCCTGTATATCTTATTTCCCAGTTGTACAAAAAAACCCCTATTTTTAACATTCTTTTTAAAACTTTTAGTTCCAAATTCTGTCCCTTACTCTGTCTCCACCTACTCTCATTGAAAAGGCAAGCAATTCAATACAGGGTATACATGTGCACTCATACAAAACACTTCCGTAGCAGTCATGTGAACACAGGGATTTAGATAAATGTAGAAAAAGCTACATGAGAACTTCCCCTTTCGTCTCTCAATGTGCATTGTTTCTTTTTCTGTCTTAGGAAATTCATCCCTGTGATCTTTTTTTAGACTTATGCTCAGCTTGGCATAGTAAATTATTCTTGGTTGTAAGCCCATACACTTGAACTTTTAGAATATCACATTCCATGATCTCCATTCATTTATAACAGAAGCTACCAGGTTTTGTGTGATCTTCATTGTAATCCCATGTGCTCCAATGAGGGAGACAACTGAATGTGACTTCCCTGGCACTCACTATCCCTTGTAAAATTGATAAGAAGTTTGATGTCTTCTCTCATTGAAGAACTTCACAGTGTCATCGAGAAAGCTGATTCACTGAACACCCATCCTATATTGCAATTAGCATTATTCAATTTGAAATGATTCCATTGGGTAGTAATTATGATTTCTGTGTATCAGGTCCCAGAGCTGTGAGCTTTAGAGTGTAAAATCACTTGCCTTATCATAGGAAGTTAAGGAGAGGCCCTCTACCCTTGTTTTTCCTGGTCATGGTTACCAAGTCCCGTGTGGTGGAGATGATTCAGCTGCACAGAAAGTCCCTCAAATTCATTATTGGTATTTTTAGGTATTTTAAAATTTTATTTCATCTTCCCCCAGTTACATGTAAAAACAACTAACATTTGTTTTTAAAACTTTGAGTACCAAATTCTCTTCCTTCCTTCTTCCCCATCCCTACTCATTGAGAAGGCATTCACAGTGACATAGGTTAGACTTATGTAGTCATTCAAAACATACCCAGAGTAGGCAGGTTGTAAAAGAAAACATAGACAGAAAAAACCAAACTCAAGAAAAATCAAGAATTGTTTACAAAGTGTGCTTCACTCTGTATTCAGACAACAATCCATTCTTTCTCTGTGGATGGAGAGCATTTTTCATCTCAAGTCCTGAGCTGACATGGATTGTTGCTTTGCTGAGAATAGCCAAGCCATTTACAGTTGATTATCTCACCATATTTCTGTTACTTTGCACACAATATACCTCACTTTTGCCTCAGCCCATGGGAGTCTTCCTAGATTTTTCGGAGAGGATCCTGCTCATCATTTCTTATAGTGCAAAAGTACTCCATCATAATCACATTATTCTGCATTTTATGGGCATCCCCTTAATTTCTAATTCTTTGCCCCCACAAATGAGCTGCTATAGATTGTTTTTAATATATAGGGCCCTTTCCTTTTTGTTTTTTAATCTCTTTTGGGATATAGACCTAGTAGTCCTATTCCTAGGTCAAAGGGTATGCTTGGTTTTTACAGCACTTTGGGCATGGTTTTTGGGCAATCTGTTCACAAAAATGTAACAGTATTTTCCATACTTCACAATTCAATTTAATGTCATGACATTAATGAACTGTTGGTGGAGTTGTGAATTGCCCTACAGAATGGTTAAATCTGTTAAAAATTCCACCAACACTGCTTTAATGTCTCATTTCCCCCCTAGTCCCCCCCAACATTTGTCATTTCACCTTTCTGTCCTGTTAGCCAATCTAATGGGTATGAGGTAATACCTCAGACATGTTTTTGGATTTCTCCAATCAATAGTGAGTTAGAATACTTTTCTATTTGCCTACAGTTAGCTTTGATTACTTCATCTAAAAACTTATGCAATGTTTTGATCACTTATCAATTGGGTAGTGACTTTTATTTTTACAAATTTAACCTTGTTCCCTTTATGTTTGAGAAATGAGACCTTTGTTAGAGAAACTTGCTTCATTTATTTTTTAGAGCTTATAGATTAGACAACAATGGTCCCAGCCCTCCTGGATCAGAGTAAATGTCAATAGGAACTGTTTTTTTTTTTGGTCAGCAACCATGAAGCTCTTTCCTTCCCAGCTTGATTTTTTTTTTGTTAAAGGGGCCATCCCTTGACTTACTTCTTAAAGAGGCCTATTCACTGAATGGACAATACCTCACTCAAAGTAATAAACAGAAGAAATGTTAGGTTAAAAGTGCCAAAGTTTCCCTTTGCCCCCTGGGCCATCTCCAGGGTCCTGAAGAATATCTGGTCACTGGACCCAGATGAACTCTGGAGGAGAAAGTAAGACTGGTGACCTTGCACAGTCGTCCCTCACTCCAATACAAGTCAACTTTGAGTCATGTCATCATTCCCCTGATGTCATGGTCCTCTTTGAGTACAAACACAACATCATTATCAACAACAACAAGACTTTCAAAGCACTGGGAGTCTTTTTTAGTCCAGCCAGATATCAGGAGTCAAGACTTTTCTGAGTGGTGGTTTCCATTCCACTTTAGGGCAATTGCTATCTTTTGAGAATTTATCCTTCAGTAAGGTACTGAAAGTTTCATATCTGAACATATATAATTAGTCATTGAAATGGGAAGAGAATGAACTGCAGTGTAAGAAACAAGATTAAGTTAAATTGTGAAGTATGGAAAATACTGCTACATTTTTGTGAACAGATTGCTCTTCACATCTGTCGAAGTGATGTTCCTAAACCTCGTGTCTGACCATGTCACCCTGTTCTCAATAAACTCCACTGCTTCTCTTTTAACTCCAGAATGAAATATAAAATCCCGTAAGTAACATTCAAAGCCCTTCATAACCCATAACCTTCATAATCCTCCTTTTCCAATCCTACTTTCTTACCACACTCCACCCTGCCCCACTCCAACCCCTCATCCCCCAATCTAGTCAAATACTTTTCAATCCAGGATTCCTTGCTATTTCTTGAACAAGACCCTCCATCTTTCATCTCTGGACATTATTCCTGGCTGTACTCTATTCTTGGAAAGTTCTGTACCCTCATTTCTCCCTCCTGGATTCCCTGACTTTTTTGCAATCCCAGCTAAAATTCATGCTTCCACACTTTGCTTTTCGCATCCTAGGAGATGAAACCTTTACAGAAAAACTTGCTGCAAAGATTTTTCCACATGACCTGTTTTTCTTCTAAATTGAACTACATTAGATTTATTTGTGCAAACCCTTTGGCTTTATACAATTTTAATTGTCCAATTTGTTTTTCTGTGATCCTTTCTGCCATTTCTTTGGTTGTGGTCTCTTTCCCCAGCCATAGGACTAAGAAGTAATTTCCTCCTTGCTCTTTCATTTGTTTGTGATGCCACCTTTTCAGTGTCCCTCATGTATCCAATTAGAGTTTATCTTTGTATGTGGTATGAGATGTTGTTCTTAATCTAATTTTTGCCAGGGATCTCTTAATCAATGCTGTGGGGCCCTGGGCCATCTGACTTGCTTCCTCTTCAGTCTTTCAATCCCTTTCTTTTGCTGTATACCTCAAATCTAGTCATGAGGCCCTTGGTAACACATGGTCTTGGTCACCCATGAACTCTGTCTTTGGTCACTCCCCAGTTGCTGGCTTCTGAGGTGACCCAAACATGGATTTTTGTCAGAAAACTCCTGAGCTGCTCCTGGTCTGGATTTTCCCTACCTTCATCTTGTTCATTCCAACTCTCCTTGCTTGTCTACAGGATATCTGTAGGATTGTGGCTGTCTTTTTTGTAGCCTTGTGTTGGGTGGAGAAGTCAAATGATTATTCTCTTTATTCCTTCTAGGTCTTAAGATGCCTGAGACTTGGCTGATTCCTGATACTCATTGCCCTAATTTCATCTTTCATGTTTGTAATCATGAGAAATAGAAAGTTTACACATTTATTTTTCTTTTCTACATTATTGTATTCCATTTTCATTCCCTTATTCAGATCCTCAGGACATATCAACTATCTAATCCCCAAATTTTCCGTTTCTCTGTGTTGTTGTCATCCATTCAATTTTTCAGTTGTGCCTAACTTTTCATGGCCCAGATTGAGGTCATAAATAGATAGTGGAGGGGTTTGTCATTTCTTCTTCCATCTCATTTTCCAAATGCCAAAACTGAGGCAAACAGAGTTTACTGAATTGCCCAAGGTCACACAGCTACTAAATGTCTGAGGTCAGACTTGAACTCAGGAGAATATATCTTTTTGTCTCCAGGCCCAGCACTTCACCTACTGCACCATCTAGCTGCCCATGTTTATCTTAACTTTCAAAACTCTTTGACAATTTAAGATTCTGGAGAGATACTTTCTTATTCTTCCTATATCTTCACACAACTTCTTTCAAATATTCAAATGAATCTGATTTTCTATATTTCTCTGGTTTCTTGTGTTTTTCTTCCAAAGATTCTACCTAGCTCTGATCTTTCTATTAGAAATTCAAGAAAGGGGGTCAGAGCCAAGATGGTGAAGTAAAAGCAGGAACTTCCCTGAGCTCCTGCTCCAACTGCCCCCAATACCTACAAAAATGACTCTTAGCAAATTTTAGTGCTCCAGCACCCACAAAGTGACAGAGAGAAACAAATCTCCTGCTGAAGGCAGCCTGGCAGGCTGACAGAAAGAGTCTATCACATGGGATTTGGGGCAGAGCACAGTCCCATGTGAACTTAGCTGTTGCAGACCAGCAGCACCCACCACCCAGAGCAGACTTCAGGGACTGATTTGCTGGCAGCTGTGGTGGTTTCCAGACTTCTCAATGAATAAAGGCCAAAGAGAAAGTAAAAGGTCAGTGGGAAACTCTGTTGATCCTGGATGAGAGAAGAGCGAGGTCTGGCTCCTTCTGCTTGGCAGCAGTAGTGGTGACTGCTACTACTGTGCCTCCTTCCTCAGCTCCAGGCCTATAGGTACTAGAGGGACCCAAGTGGCTGACCAGAGGGCATTTGCAGGAATCTCTCTGCTGGTGCTGAGGCAGGATTCTCTTGCTTTGCCCTGCTTGGATCTGGATCATAGTCTTGGGCTGCAGTCCTGGGACAAGAAGCACTGCCATGACAGAGCTTGTTGAGACTGGGGAGAGGCAGGCCTCCTAAGTTCTGAGGCAGGTTCCTGGAGGAGGCTCTGACAACAGCTGTGCAAAACTCCAGAAATTCAGGACACAGCACTCTCCATTCTGGAAGCAGACTTCCACTGTGGCAAAGAGCTCAAAAGTCAAATAATTGGCTGGCAAGATGAGCGAACAGAGGAAGACATATCAGAGTGTATATGAAACCTGCACTACCAGCACCATCTAAAACATGGGAGCTTGAATAATGAGTCAGTGGGCCAGGTGGAAATTGTGTTCATATGTTTATTGTATGCCAAGCAAATCTCAAATAAGCACCTCAGGTTTATATACTATAGCTAAAGCACTTACATCATACTTTCTCATGGAAAACTTCACTTTGTTTGCTACATGAGGTGCCTAACTTGAAACCTTTAGGGGGGCATTCCATTGGGACACCTCCCTGCTTTCTTATCTCATGTGTCACTAATTATCTATATCACTCAAGTGGCCAGGGTTTCAGAATGTTCCAAGCCTCCCTTGCATGGGGGTGTGTGTGAGTAACAGGGTGTGGGAAGTCAACATCCTGAGATACTGAGCCCAGGTGGATGGAAACAGGCTCAAGTGAGTCCTTGGCCTAGATTCATACCTATGGCAGACCCCTCAGATCTAACCCTCAACACCCCTTTCTACAACTGTAGAATCACTTTTTGAGGCAAAATGATCAAACCTAGAACCCAAAGAAGACATCAAAGTCAAAAGTCCTACATCAAAAGCCTACAAGAAAAATGTGAATTGCTCACAGACCATGGAGGAGCTCAAGAAGGATTTTGAAAATGAAGTAAGAGAAATAGAGGAAAATTTGGCAAGAGAAATGAGAATAATGGAAGAAAATCTTGAAAAATGAGTCAAAAGCCCACTAAAGGAGACCCATAAAAATACTGAAGAAAATAACACCTTAAAAAATAGAGTGGGGGTGGAGCCAAGATGGCCGTGTAGAAGCAGCAAAACTCAGCAGTTCTCCCCATAACAACCTCAAATATCTATAAAATATGACTCTAAATAAATTTTTGAGCTCCAGAACTGATTAAAATTACAGAAAAACACATCTACCACTCAAGGCAATCTGGCAGGCAGACCCAAAGGTGTTCATCACAGTGGGCTGTGAGCCCAGACCAGCACCACATGAAGCTGAGGCTGGAGCTTTCAGGAGAGTGGACCACCAGCATCTGTGGCATTTTCCAGAATTACCAACCCATAAGAAACAAGGACTAAGTGAAAGGTCAGTGGAACTTGGCTAAATTCAGGGGAGAGGATCCAGCTGACTGCCCCAGGGCTAGAAGTGGCTAAAGCAGTGGCCCTCCTGCTGCGTCCACGCGGCTGCTTCAGAAGCTCCTGGCCTGTAGATTGCAGGGGGGTCAAGCAATCATTCAGAGGCTAAGTGCTCTTGCCTTGAACTGCCTGGATCAGGATTGTGGTCTTGGGTGGTGGTCCTGAGGTGCGTGACCAGTGAGCCAAAGCTGGTGGGGGCTGCAGAGACAGCAGCCTCCTAATAGCTCCAGCAACTGCAAAACCCCCAGCAATTTGGGACAGAGCTCTCCCCTCTGAGAGCAGAGGGCTACTGAACTCAAAAGTCAAGTAATTGACTGGCAACATGAGCAGGCAAAGGAAGGAAAGCAAGCCCAGCAATCCAACTCTAGATTCCTTTTTTTGGGGACAAAAAGGATCAAAGCATGGAATGGGAGGAAGACAACACAGTCAGAATTCCCAAACCAAAACCTTCCAAGAAAAATGTAGATTGGTTGCAAGCCACAGAGGAGCTTAAAAAGGATTTTGAAAACCAAATAAGAGAAGTGGAGGAAAAATTGGGAAGAGAAAGGAGGATGATGAAAGAAAATCATGAAAAGAGAGTCAACAACCTGACTGAAGAAAATAACACCTTAAAAAATAGATTAACTCAAATGGCAAAAGAGGCCCAAAAAGCCAATGAGAAGAAGAATGCCTTAAAAAGTCAAATTTGCCAGATGGAAAAAGAATCTCAAAAACTTTCTGAAGAAAATAATGAATTCAGAATTAGACTGGAGCAAATGGAAGCAAATGACTTTATGAGAAATCAAGATACTATTAAACAGATCCAAACAAATGGAAAAATAGAAGGCAATGTGAAATATTCCATTGGAAAAACCACTGACCTGGAAAATAGATCCAGGAGAGAAAATTTAAAAATTATTGGCCTACCTGAAAGCCATGACCAAAAAAAGAACCTAGAAAGCATCCTTCAAGAAATTCTCAAGGAAAAATTCCCTATTTTAGAACCAGAGGGCAAAATAAAACGTGAAAGAATTCACTGATCACCTCTTGAAGAAGATCCCAAAAAGAAAACTCCTAGGAATATTATAGCCAGGTTCCAGAGTTCCCAGATCAAGGAGCAAATATTACAAGCTGCCAAGAAGAAACAATTTGAATGCTGTGGAAACACAATCAGGATAACCCAGGATCTAGCAGCTTCTACATTAAGGGATTGAAGGGGCTGGAATATAATATTCCAGAGATCAAGGGAGCTAGGATTAAAACCAAGAATGACCTACCCAGCAAAACTGAGCATAATTTTCCAGGGGAAAATATGGTCATTTAATGAAATGGTGGACTTTCAATCCTTTTTGATGAAAAAAACAGAAGTGAATAGAAAATTTGACATTTGAATACAATAAGTTGTACAAATTGAGCTACAAATTTTCTCCCTATCTTTCCCTTACCCAACACCTCAAAACAGCCGTCCCACTGTATAACCCCTCCCTCAATCTGCTCTCTCCTATGTCCTCCCCCTCATCCCTCTGACTTTCTGGTAGGGCAGGATGGATCTCCCTACCACAGTGCCTGTATATCTTAGTTCCCAGTTGGATGTAGTTGATGATAATAATAACAATATACACATATATTTTTAACATTTGATTAGAGAACTCTAAATTCTAGATTCTTTCCCTTTCTGCCTCATCACCCACTCCCACTGGAAGGACCAGCAATTAAATACAGGCTGTACATGTGTAATTACACAGAACATCTCCACAGTGGGCATATTGTGAGAGACTGATTATATGTTCCTCCTTCCTATCCTGCCCCACCCCTTGTTCCACTCTCTAATCTGTCCCTGTCCTTTTACAGAAGTGTATACTTCCAGCAACCCTCCCCCCACACTCTCCTCCCCTCCATCATTCCCCCTCTCATCCCCTTCCCCCCTACTCTCCTGTGTGGCAAGATACTCAGTTTAGAGGTTATGTCATTCCTTCCCTAAGCCAAATTTGATGAGAGTAAGGTTGACCTTTTCCCTTTTGCATTCCTGTTCTTCCCCTCCATTGTAACAATTATCCCTTGCCTCTTCTATATGAGATGATTAACACTATTCTGTCTCTCCCTGTCTCCTCTCATTCCAATCCTCTCCCACCTCAGAATTTCACCTT
>CM053582.1:70051952-70068256 GCA_028627135.1 Pseudochirops cupreus
TTTGAGATTCTTTTTCCATCTGGCAAATTCGACTTTTTAAGGCATTCTTCTCCTCATTGGCTTTTTGGGCCTCTTTTGCCATTTGAGTTAATCTATTTTTTAAGGTGTTATTTTCTTCAGTCAGGTTGTTGACTCTCTTTTCATGATTTTCTTGCATCATTCTCATTTCTCTTTCCAATTTTTACTCCACTTTTCTTATTTGGTTTTCAAAATCCTTCTTAAGCTGATCTATGGATTGTAGGAAGTCTTCATGTTTCTCAGAAGCTTTTGATGTGGGAGTTCTGACTGTGTTGTCTTCCTCCCATTCCATGCTTTGATCCTTTTTGTCCCCCAAGAAGGAATCCAGAGTTCAATTGCTGTTCTTACTTTGCTTCCTTTATATGCTCATGTTGTTGCCCATCAATTACTTGACTTTTAAGCTCTGTGGAACTCTGCTTCCAGAGGGGAAAGCTCTGTCCCAAATTGCTGGGGTTTTCACAGCTACTGGAGCTATTAGCAGGTTGCCATTTTTTTTTCTTTTCCAGCCCCCACCAGCTTTGGCTCAGTGAAAATGCACCTCATGACCGCCACCTAAGACCACAATCAGGATCCAGGCGCTCAACTCAAGAGCACTTAGTCTCTGAATGATTGCTTGGCCCCCCTGCAGTCTGCAGGCTGGTAGCTCTGAAGCAGCCATATGGAGGCAGCTGAAGGGCAGCTGCTTCTGCTGCTTTCTTGCCCTGGAGGCAGTTTGACCAGACTGCTTTTCTCCCCCAAATTTAGCTGAGTTCCACTGACCTTTCACTTTGTCCTTGTTTCTTATGGCTTTATAATTCTGGAAACTGCCATAGCTGCTGCTGCTCCACTCTCCTGAAGGCTCCAGCTGCAGCTTCTCCTGGCTGCCCTGAGATCAAGCCGTGGTTTCAGGTTGGGCTGGTTTTGGCTCCCAGCATGCTATGATAATCCCTTCCTGCTGAGCTGCCTTCAGCAGGAGGTGTATTGTTGTGAGTTTTGGAGCCCTAAAATTTGTATGGGTATTTGAGGTGGCTATGTGGGAGCTGCAGAACCTTGTTGCTTTTATGCCACCATCTTGGCTCCATCCCCCTTTCAAGAAATTTTTAAGGAAAATTGCCCTGATATTCCACAACTCAGAGGCAAAAATAGAAATTGCAAAAATTCACCAATCACCTTTTGAAAAAGATCCCCAAAAGAAAACTCTTAGGAATATTATAACCAAATTCCAGAGTTCCTGGGTCAAGGAGAAAATGTTACAAGCAGTCAGGAAGGAACAATTTGAGTATTGTGGAAACAGAATCAGGATAACACAAGATGTAGCATCTTCTGCATTATGGGAATAGAAGGGCTTGGAATATGATATTCCATAGGTCAATGGAGCTAGGATTAAAACCAAAAATAACCTACCCAGCAAAACTGAGTAGAGTACATCAGGGGAAAATATGGACATTCAATGAAAAAGGACTTTCAAACATTCTTGATGAAAAGACCAGACCTGAACAGAAAATTTGACTTTCACATACAGTGAACAAGAGAAGCATGAAAAGGTAAATGGGAAAGAGAAATAATAAGGAACTTATTAAATTTGAACTATTTACATTCTTACATGGAAAAATGATAATTGTAACTCATAAGACTTTTCTCAGAATGAGGTTAGTTGAAGGGAATATAGATGTACACACATATATGTATGTATAGGTGGGTGTATGTGTGTCTGTGTATATAAATATATGGAGGGTATATGTATATACATGTATACATACACAGAGGGCACAAGATGAGTTGAATATGAAGTGATGTCTAAAAAATAAAACAAAGATGTAAGAGAAGAATATATTGAGAGGAGAAAGGGAGAGATAGAATAGGGTAAACTATCACATAAAATGTAAGGGAAAATTGTTACAATGGAGGGGAAGAGCAGGGAGATGAAAGGGGATGAATCAACCTTACTCTCATTGGATTTGTCTTAAGGAGGGAATAACATACACACTCACTTGGGAAATCTCACCCTGTAGGAAAGTAAGGGAGAAGGGGATAAGAGGGGGGCATGATAGAAAGGAGGACAGATTGGGGGAGAGGGTAGTTAGAAGCAAACACTTCTGAAAAGGGATGAGATCAAAGGAGAAAATAGAATAAATAGGGAGTGGGCTAGGATGGAGGGAAATATAGTTAGTCTTTCATAACATGACTGGTATGTTTTGCTTAATTACACATTTAAAACCTGTTTTGAATTACTTGTCTTCCCTGTGTGTGTAACTGAGGAGGGAAGAAGGGAGAGAACCTGGAACTAAAAGTTTTAAAAACAAATGTTAAAAATTGTATGTAGAGGTGACTGATAAATAAGATACGCAGGCAATAGGGTATAGAAATCCATGTTGCCCTTCAAGAAAGTAAAGGGGAGTTTTAGGGAGTGGATATATGAGAGAGAAGATGCGGGGAAGGAGTATTCAGTATGTTTGCCATCTTAGAGTGGAGGTAGGGGAGAGATGGGGAGAAAATTTGAAACTCAAAATCTTGTGGAAAGGAAAGTCGAAAACTGAAAAAAATAAATTCAAAATGTAAAAAGAAATTCAGGAAAGTTCTTTATTTCATTAACGATTTATTTTTTTCTTCTTGGATTCTACTCAGCTTGCCAGAGTACATTATTCTTGAGTGAAAGCCCATCTTTCCCTTTTGGCACATTGTATCCCATGATCTCCTCTCTTTTTTAAAGAATCTACCAGGTCTTTTCTGATTCTGACTGTTGTTTGATACATGAACTCCTTTCAGGACATCAGCAGTCTTTTTTTTTTTTTTTTTTTACATTATGAGAGCTCCATATTTTGGCTTTGATGTTGTTGGGACTTTTATTGCTTAATTTTTATTCCATTCAGCAGATGATCAGCCTCTCCTTATCTTGGCCTTTTTTTGCATTTTTTGATGCATTTTCCACCTTTCCTTGCCTCTATCACTTGTTGTATGATTTGCTAATGCTTTATTTCTATGGACTGTCCACTCTGATCATGCAATGAAAACTATGGGGTTATCCCATCCAGTATTTAAGTGCATCACATGGTCATAGAGATAACCACTGCAAGAGATCTTACAGGTCCCCTAATATTACACCCATATTTTTGAGATGGAGAAAGAGAAGCCAGAGAAAGCAGAAATGATTTATATAAAGTGGTACAGGCAGACAGAAGGAGAGGTAAGGTTTGAAATCAGGTTCTATAACACAAATTCTGTCCTCTTCCTACTACACCATGGTGATATTAAGTTTTAAAAGGCGTCCTCGGCCTTTGAAAACCAATTGGTTACATAATTCATCCAATATTGATGTTTGCCTTTGTGCTCACAAAATTTCATTATGTTTTAATAGCCAAGACTTACCACACTCAGTGCAATAAATACTGTGGCATATGCTCTATCTTTAACTCTTAGGAAGTCCAAGGACAATAGAGGGAGATGAGACAGGAATGTGAACACCCCTATATAATGCCTATAATATGAACTGAGTGTCTGAGAGAAGATGACAAAGAAGGCCCAGGCAAGTGTTTCCTTTAGGTAGATTCTGATTCCAAATATAGGCTTCTTTCTTTTAAATGATATTTCTCCTAGTCCCATTTTGGAATGATTTCTGGTCTGACTTTCACTTGACCCAGACTCTGCTCCGTTTCAGAAGAATAGAGAATTGGAGTGGGCAGTGACACTGCTGAAAGAAGATGGACAAAATCACACACCTGTTCTGAATGGCCACTATGATTAGATGTTACCTTACCTCAAGACAACTTTGCTGTGAGGCAACCTAGTACACCTTCCTTATCAACTATGTCCTACTCTCCACAGCGGCTCTTTCAAAACTTCATCTTTCCTCCAACTCCCATGACTTTCTCCTTCCCTCACTCTCTCAGTTAAGAATCTCGCCTTATGTTGTACAAAAAAATTGAAGTCATTTGCTATGAACTCCCTCTTCTCCCACTTCCTTATCTCCTATCCCTCAGGTACCTTCTGTTACTATCTCCTCCATCACTCTGTTTCACATGATGAAGTGTGAGACCCCTTAACAAGACTAACATGTGTGCTTCTTCAGGGAATCCCATTCTGTTACTATCTCCTCCATCACTCTGTTTCACATGATGAAGTGTGAGACCCCTTAACAAGACTAACATGTGTGCTTCTTCAGGGAATCCCATTCTATGACCTCTCCTCCAAAAGATCACCTCATTTATTTAATTTTCAACCTCATCTTCTTTATTTGTTTGTTTCTTACTGTCTACAACATGCCCATGTCCCAGCTTTACTGAAAAAAATTTTCCTTGATATTTCAATCCTTGCTGTCATCCTATGTCACTTGTTCCCTTTGTAGCCGAACTCTCTGAAGGAGTTATCTCTAAGAGCTGCCTGCACTTTCATTACTCTTACACTCTTCTATACTCTCTCTAAATTGACTGATGATCTCTCAGTTTTTAAATTCAATGACCTTATATCAGTCTTCCTTCTATTCAACATCACTGCAGACTGACACTGTAGATCACTCTCCTTGAAATTCTATTTTATCTTGATTCTCAGGACAGCACTCTCTCCTGGTTCTCCCCCATCTTATCAGATCCCTCTTTCTTGCTCACCTTTGCAGGATCCTTTTCCATATCACACCATCTAACTATTGGTTTCCCGCAGCATTTTGTCCTAGGCTTTCTGCTCTTCTCGATGTATACTTTTTGACTTGATCTCATCAACTCTCAAAGATTTAAGTTCTGTCTCTATTCCAATGATTCTCTTTTTTGTTCCATTAACTTTATTTTTAATGAAATATTTTAAAATTTATTTTTAAAATTTCCTTTTGATTTCAATCTTATCTTTTCTAATTATATGTAAGAAAATTTTTTAACATTATTTTTTACAAAATTTCGAGTTCCCAATTTTTCTACCTCCCCTCTTTTTCCTCTCCTCCTCTTCTCCCCTCATTATAACAGTAAACAATTGTATGTAAGTTATATATAGCAATAATGTAAAACATTTCCATGCTAGTCATGTTGTGAATGAAGAGAAAGACTAAAAGGGAAAAACATGCAAACCAATCAGGAAGGTGACAATAGTATGCTTCAATCTTCATTTACATTAGTTCTTTCTCTGGATATGGATAAACATTTTCAATTGTGAGTCCTTTGTAACTGTCTTGGATCATTATATTGCTGAGAAGAGCCAAATGATTCACAGTTGATCATGACACAGTGTTGCTGTCACTGTGTAAAACGTTCTGGTTCTCTTCAATTTCCTTCAGTTGATATAAGTCTTTCCAGGTTTTTCTGAAATCCGGCTGGTAATTACTTCTTACAGCAAAATACTTCTCCATTATATTCTTATGTCACTACTTATTCAGCCGTCCTCCAATTGATGGCCATCCCCTCAATTTCCAATTCTTTGCACCATAAAAAGGGCTGCTATAAATATTTGTTGTGTGGGTCCTTTCCCCTTCTTTATGATCTCTTTGAGATATAGACCTAGAAGTGGTATTGCTGGATCAAAGGGTATACAAAGTTTTCTAGACGTTTGGGCACAGTTCTACATTGCTTTCCAGAGTGGAGGGATCAGTTTACAACTCCACCAACAATTATGCTAATGGTTCTCAAATTTACCTATCTAGCTATCTCCCATGCCAACACTGCTCTGACTTCCTTTCAGTCTCAACCCAAATCTTACTTGCTATAAGAAGCCTGCCCCAATCCAGCTTAATTGCCTTTTCTATGAAATGTCTCCTATTTATCTGAAATACACCATGGTAGATTTGTTTGCATGCTGTCTTCCGTATGAGATCTCAAGCTTCTTTATAAAAAGGATTGTCTTTTCTCCCTTTTTGGAACCCCATTGTTTATCACCATGTCTGGCCCATAATTGGCACTTAATGAATGTTTATTGATTCATTAAGTGGGTGGGTAAATGGGCCGCAGAAGTCAGAGAGTTATGGAGAAGGTAAAAAGACATGTGATGTGGGGTGAAACACTGGACACTTATTGTCAGCTTTGACTAAGCAATCATTAGTAAAGTGAATCTTCGGGGTTGAAAATGAAAAGTGCTTTTCCTGGACCCAGGAAAGGAAGAAAACAAATGAAAAAGCTTTTACATGCTTCCTATTCACCAAAAAAATATGCTAACCCAGAGGATTAAAAAGAAGTGAATTAGTTTCTGCCCTAAAGTAGCTTATGTATTAAAGAGTAAACACAACACATATAGGGCAGTGGTGGTCAGGGAGGAATATTTTGGTTAGGAAAGTCACTGGGATGATGAATGGAGTCAATGAGCAGCAGATTGCCAGGTCTTCACATTCCTCAGCTACTTTGGTGGCACAGTGAAAAAAATGGACCAAGACTGAGGAGGATGAGTTTAAATTTAACCTCAGACACTTATTAGTTCTGTAAGGGAAAGTCATTGCCGCGCTCTTTTTCTCAGTTTCTTTGTCTCTAAAATACAACAAATGACAGCAACTACCTCACATGATTTTCATTTGATTCAAATGAGATAATATTTGTAAAATGTTTAATACTGCATCTGATACATAGTAGACACTTAATAAAGATTTATTCTCTTTTATTTCGCTCCTTTTACCTGGTCTGATTTACATATTCAAATCATGTCTTTGTCAAAGTCCAAGGTGGTAAAAAATCATGTTGATAACATTTGATTGGGGAATGGCTAAAAAAGTTCAACTATGAATGCAATGGTAGGTGATGGGGCCATAAAATATAAGGAACAGAAGAATTTAGATAAATGTAGAAAGAAAACAAAGAGGACTTTCCCTTTTCCTTTTCAATGTGGACTGGTATTTTTGTGTGTGTCTTAAGAATTTCATTCTATTCGTCATTTTAGGATTATGCTCAGCCTGGCATAGTAAATCATCCTTGGTTGTAAACCCATACACTTCATCTTTTAGAATATTATATTCTATGGTCTTCACTCACTTAAGGAAGGAGCTACCAGGTCTTTTGACATCTTGACTGTAGTACCATGGTACTTGAACTCCTTCTAGTATGTTTCTAGTACTTTCTCAAACATTATGGAAGCTTTATGCTTTGGCTATCATATTCTAAGACTTCTTCTTTTGAGGTTCCATTCAAAAGATAATCAGCATTGTATAATTCCTTATTTTTTTCTCTTTCCTTAATAGATCCTGCAGTTTCAACTTACAATTCCTTCAAAAACAGTACTCAATCTTTGAAAAAAAAATCATGAAATTCAAAGTGTCCAAAGATTCTCAAATTCCTTCTCCATGATCCATATTACAGAGCAATTTCTTTTTTAATAGTATTTTTTACATTTCCTTTTATGTCAAAATGTTTGGATTTCACTTCAATATCTTTTGCTCCCTATGGAGTTATTGAATTGTATTTTGTGAATTTTATTTTATGAGAATTTACTACTTAGTGCCATGCAAATTTCAGGAGGAGTTCAGGTAAATGGAATGGATTATTGATCATACACAGCCAAATGCAGCATAGGACAAGACAGCCATTCCATTTGGGTAAGAGCTGAATGTGGCCTCCTTTGCCTTCCTCCACCCCATCACATGGGAAAGTGATAAGTAAGATGCTCTCTTTCACTGAAGAGCTTCATGTTTTTAGGCATACACCATCTCTCTTCAGTAGATTTTCCCTACTGGATGCCATCCATCTTTCTTCTGAACACCTTGAAACCTACTGATCCCAAAGTTTTGCTAGATATTGGGCTAAGTTCATGCTCCCTCTCCAAAATTTAGGTGGAAGTGGTCCTTTCTCCCCTCTGTTTTTATTATTTCCTCCCCAGCAAGTAGTCCCTCAGAGCAAATTAAATGAAGTGGAGTATGTCCCCTTACTGGTTCTTCAACATTTTCAAAGATGAATTATCTCTATAGAAAGTAAGGGTATTTTTGAAATTTGCCATGTTTGTGAACAATTTACTTAACCTTGTCTATCAATCTCTTGGGAAATTTTCCAGCTACTCAGTTCATGATCCTTTTGTTGCTCTTGCAATCTCAATTTTGAGTCAACAAAGACTGATTTAACACTTCCTGCCCTTTGGATCCAATACTGATTGGGTGAAGAGAGAGTGTTTCCAAAGGTTGTCAGAGACCGAACCACTCTTGACAAGGAGTTGAGAAAAGTTCCAGCAGTCAGGATTCAGGTGAGACTACAAAGAGGAAAGCACAGAAACTTCAAAACTCATACTACAAAGACATGTCATCAGAATAGGTCAGTTTTAAGGGAATGTTATTCCCCTTGGTTTACAGTGTAAAGAACCTCAAATTTTGTCGGGATGAGTTTGTGGTGAAGAATAATGATGTCATTGTAGTGACCTACCCCAAGTCAGGTAAGATACAAGAATAGGTCCAAGGGAAAGTGTTTTGGAAGAACATCCAATAATGGCTGTCCTGTAGTGTTTTGGTTTTTTCTTTTTTTTTTTCCTTTTTTATAAATTGATTTATTCTTAGTTTTCAACATTCATTTCCACAAGATTTTGAGTTCCAATTTTGTCCTCATCACTTCCCACTCCATCCTCAAGATGGCATACATTCTGATTATCCCTTCTCCTAGTCTACCCTCCCTTATATCACCACTCCTCTCTTATCCCCTTCCCTTCTATTTTCCTGTAGGGCAAGATAGATTTCTATTCCCCATTCCCTGTACACCTTATTTCCTAGTTGCATGTATAAAGAATATTTAGCATTTCTTTTTGAAACTTAGAGTTTCACTTTCTCTCTCTCTCTCCCTCTCTCCTTCTCATTGAGAAGGCAAATAAATTTTTTTTTTTTTTTGCTTTTTGGAAGGGCGAAGGAAATTGGGGTTGTGACTTGTCCAAAGTCACATGCCTAGTTTTTTGTATTAAATGTCTGAGGCCAGAATTGAACTCAGACCCTCCTGACTCCAGGGCTGGTGCTCTATTCTCTGCACCATCTAGCCACCCCATGAAAGCAAATAATTTGATATAATTTTTTTATTATTTGGTATTTTTAGATAATTTGTCATATATGTAGTCATGACATACACTTTCGTAATGATCATGTTGTGAAAAACTAATTATATTTCCCTCCATCCTATCCTGCCTCCATTTATTCTATTCTTTCCTTTGACCCTGTCCCTCCTCAAAAGTGCTTGCTTCTGATTTCTCCCTCTTCCCATTTGCCATCCTTTCTATTATCACCCTTTTCTTATTTGCTTCCCCCCTACTTTCTTGTAGGGTAAGATAGATTTCCATACCAAGTTGAGTGTGAATATTATTCCATCCTTAAACCAAATCAGATGAGAGTAAGGATCACTCATTCCCTTTTACCTCATCCCTCTCCCCCTCCACTGTAAAATTTTTTTTTCTTGTATCTTTTAATTGACACATTTTATGCCATTGATCCTCTACATTTCTCTTTCTTCAAGTACATTCCTCTCTAACCCTTTTATTGTATATTTTAGTTATCATCACTTCACATTCAACTTGTCCTGTGCTGTCTGCATGTGTATGTGTATGTAAATGTATACGCATAGATATGTTTCTTTGTGTATACCTACATAAATGTTTGTGTGTATGTTTGTATATATATATATGTATATGAATATTTGCATGTGTGTGTGTGTGTGTGTGTATGTGTGTGTATGTGTGTGTGTGTGTTGCCTCCAACTATTCTAATACTGAGAAAGATATCTTGAATTATAAATATCATCTTTCCATGCAGGAATATATACAATTCCACTTTATTAAGGCCCTTAAGATTTTTCTCTCCCATTTGCCTTTTCATACTTCTCTTGATTCTTGCATTTGAAAGACCAATTTTCTTCTCAGCTCTGGTCTTTTCATTAAGATTGTTGGAAAATCATTGAATGTCCATTTTTTTTTTCCACTGAAGTATTATACTCAATTTTGCTGGGTAGGTGATCCTTGGTGTTAATCCTAGCACCTTTGACCTCTGGAATATCATTTCCTGAGCCATGTGATCCCTTAAATTAGAAGCTACTAAATCTTGTGTTATCATTGTGGGGAGTCAAGGGGGTCTGATCCAAGACTCAGATAAAATCTCAACAGCTAGCTCTAAAGGAAATCCTTTGAGATGTGGCTTTCAAAAGTTAGCTCCTGGAAAATCCTTTTATGATGCGCTGTATTCAAAAAGATGTTACCTGAGTTCTAAGATCAAAGGCTCTACCCTAAGATTTTAGTCACCTAGGTGTTAAATCCTTATTAGTTTAGAAACACTCTGTTAAATCCAGGATATTGATGCATTACCTGAACTTCCTGTTCTAATAGTGATAAGAAAACTAGAGTTACATTTTCTTTTGTCTCATTGTTCCATAAAAACCTTGCCTAAAGAATCAATAAATGGAGTTCTTCCTTGAACTACCCATGTGGCCTAGTTCATTCTCTATCATCTCAGAACACATTTAGTGCTAGACATTGAGCAGCTCACAGCAATCCTGATTATGTTTCCACAATGCTTGAACTGTTTCTTTTTGGCTGCTTGCAATATTTTGTCCTTGACCTGAGAACTCTTGAATTTGGTTACAATATTCCTAGGTGTTTTCCTCATGGGATCCCTTTCAGAAGATGATCAGTGGATTCTTTCAATTTCTATTTCCCGCTCTGGTTCTAGAATATTAGGATAGGCTTCAGGCTTGCTTTGGTAATTTGATGAAAGATAACATCTAGGCTTTTTTGTTCATGGCTTTCAGGCAGTTCAATAATTTTAAAATTATCCCTCCTGGATCCATTTTCCAGGTCAATGGCATTTCAAATAACATATTTCTCATTGTTTTCTATTTTCCATTCTTTTGGTTTTGTTTAATAATTTTTTGAATTCTCATAAAGTCTTTAGCTTCTATCTGCTCCATTCTTGTCTTAAAATTCATTTATTTGTTTACTTTTAGTTTACAAGATTCAGTTCCACAATCCCTTGAGCTTCAAATTTTCTCCTCCTCTCCCCCACCCCCAGCCATGGCAGCATGCAATCAAATATAGGATCTGAAAATACCTTCATATTAAACATTAGTCAGTTTGTAGAGAAGGATTATAACAATGGAATGAACAGTGAAAAAGAGGAAACAAAAGAAAACAAGAAAAAGAAAGAGAGCAGGTAGTTTGCTTCAATCTGCATTCAAACTCTGTAGTTCTTTTTCTGGATGTGAACATCTCTTTCCATCATGAGTCTTTTGGAATTTTCTTATAACCTACCATTGCTGAGAAAAACCAAGTCTATTGAAGTTGGTTGTCGCACATATATTGTATCTGTAATTTTGTACAGATTTCTCCTGGTTTTGCTCTTCTCACTCAACATTAGTTTGTATAAGTCTCTCCACGGAATTATGAAGTCTGTTTGTTCCTCATTTCTTATAGCAGAATAGTACTCCATTATGTCCATATACCATAACTTGTTGAGCCATTCCCCAAATGATGGGCATCCCCTTGATTTCCAATTCTTTGCCACCAACAAAAGGGCTGCTATAAACATTTTTGTACATATGGGCCCTTTTTCCACTTCTGTGATCTCTTTGGGATACAACCCTAGAAGTGGTATTTCTGGGTCAAGGGGTATGCACTTATTTATAGCCCTTTGGGCATAGTTCCAGTTTGCTCTCCAGAATGGTTGAACCAGTTCACAACTCCACCAACAATGCATCAGTGTTCTAAGTTTTCAACATCCCTTTCAGCATTTATCATTTTCCTGTATTGTCATCTTAGTGAGATGTAGTACCTCAGAGTTGTTTTGATCTTCATTTATCTAATCAATAGTGATTTAGAGCATTTTTTCTTTTTATCTATTTTTGGAAGGGGAAGGCAGGGCAATTGGGGTTAAGTGACTTGCCCAGGGTCACACAGCTAGTAAGTGTTAAGTATCTGAGGCTGGATTTTAACTCAGGTCCTCATGACTCTAGGGCTGGTGCTCTATTTCTTGTGACACCTAGCTGCCCCTAGATAATTTTTTCATATTCTTATAGATATCTTTAATTTCTTCCTCTAAAAACTGACTATTAATATCTTTTGCCTATTTATCAATTGGGGAATGACTTGTATTCTTATAGATTTGACTCAATTCTCTGTATATTTTAGAAATGAGGCCTATATCAGAGACACTGGTTGTCAAAATTCTTTCCCAGTTTTCCACTTCCCTTTTAATCTTGGTTACATTGGCTTTATTTATACAGAAACTTTTCAATTTAATGTAATCAAAATCATCAATTTTGCATTTCATAATGCTCTCTAACTCTTGTTTTGCCATAAAATCTTCCTTTCTCCATAAATGTGAGAGAAAAATTATTCCTTGCTCTCCCAGACTGCTTACAATATCAATCTTTATACCTAGAGCATGCACTCATTTTGACTTGATTTTGGTACACGGTGTAAAATATTGGTCTATGCCCAGTTTCTGCCATCCTATATGCCTGTTTTCCCAGCAGTTTTTGTCAAATACTGAGTTTTTATCCAAAAAACTGGGCTCTCTGGGTTTATCGAGTAGTAGATTAGTATAGTCATTGACTGCTGAATCTAGTGTACCCAGTCTATTCCATGGATCCACTCCTCTGTTCCTCAGCCAGTACCAAGTAGTTTTGATGACTGCTGCTTTATAATCCAGATTAAAATTTCGTATGGCTAGGCCACCTTCCCTAACATTTCTTTTCATTGATTCCCTTGATATTCTGGACCTTTTGTTCTTCCAAATAAATTTTGTTACTATTTTTTCTAGCTCTATAATGTTTTGGTAGATTGATTGGAATGGCACTAAATATGTAATTTAATTTAGGTAAAATTGTCCTTTTTATTATATTGCCTCTACCTAGCCATGAACAACTGATGTTTTTCCAGTTAGTTAGATCTGACTTTATTTTTGTGGAAAGTGTTTTGTAGTTGTGTTTGTATAAGTCCTGGGTTTGTTTTGGCAGGTAGATTCCCAAATATTTTATAAATGTCTACAGTGACTTTAAATGAGATTTCTCTTTCTATGTCATTTTTGTTGGATTTTGTTAGAAATATATAGGAATGCAAAGGATTTATGTGGTTTTATTTTATATCCTGCAACTTTGCCAAATTTATTTATTATCTCAAGTAGTTTTTTACTTGATTCTCTAAGTATATCATCATATCTGCAAAGAGTGATAGCTTAGTCTCTTCTTTGCCTAATTTGATTCCTTCTATTTCTTTTTCTTCTCTTATTGCTACTGCTAACATTTCTAGTAACAAATTGAATAAGAGGGGTGATAGTGGACATCGTTGTTTCACCCCTGATCTTATTGGAAATACTTCTAGCTTATCCCCATTACATATAATACTTGCTGATGGTTTTAGATAGATGCTAGTTATTATTGTAAGGAAGACTCCATTTATTCCTATTCTTTCTAGTGTTTTAATAGGAATGGGCATTGTGTTTTGTCAAAAGCCTTTTCTGCATCTATTGAGATAATCGTATGGTTTCTCCTAGTTTTGTTGTTGATATGATCAATTATACTGATAGTTTTCCTAATATTGAACCAACCTTGCATTCCTGGAATAAATCCTACCTGATCCAAGTGTATTATTCTTGTAATAAGTTGCTGTAGTCT
Organism: Pseudochirops cupreus; assembly: GCA_028627135.1. Lineage (NCBI taxonomy): Eukaryota > Metazoa > Chordata > Mammalia > Diprotodontia > Pseudocheiridae > Pseudochirops > Pseudochirops cupreus. Next base: position 70,065,470 of record CM053582.1, read on the forward strand.
TTTTCATAATATTTTATTTAAAATTTTTGCATCTATATTCACTAGGGAATTTGGTCTATGATTTTCTTTCTCTGTTTTGTCTCTTCCTGATTTAGGTATCAGTACCTTATTTGTGTCATAAAAAGAATTTGGTAGGACTCCACCAATTTTCCCAAATAGTTTGTAAAGCATAGGAATCAATTGTTATTTAAATGTTTTATAGAATTTACTAGTAAATCCATCTGGCCCTGGAGATTTTTTCCTAGGAAGTTCACCAATGGCTTGTTCAATTTCTTTTTCTAAGATGGGGTTATTTAAGTAATTTACTTCCTCTTCAGGTAATCTGTTTTTTATTTTTGTAAATATTCATCCATTTCACTAAGATTGTCCAATTTATGTGCATAGAAATGGGCAAATAATTCCTAATTATTGCTTTAATTTCCTCTTCATTGGAGATAGGTTCACCCTTTTCATTTTTAATACTTGTAATTTGATTTTCTTCTTTCTTTTTTTTTTTTTTAACATATTGACTAAAGGTCTATCAATTTTTTGGTTTTTTCATAAAACCAGCTCTTAGTTTTATTTATTAATTCAATAGTTTTCTCAATTAATTTTATTAATCTCTCCTTTGGTTTTCATTATTTCTAATTTAGTATTTAATTGGGGATTTTCAATTTGTTCTTTTTCTAGCATTTTCAGTTGCATTCCCAATTACTGCCCTCAGTTTTCTCTATTTTATTCATTTATGCATTCAGGGATATAAAACTTCCCCTAAAAAAGGCATTTGCTACATCTCACAAGGTTTGGCATGTTGTCTCATTATTGTCTCATTATTATTGAGACTTTCATGATATGATATAATGAGATATTATAACTTGAATCAAGTTACAGATTGTTTGTATAATTTCTGGTTTGACCCACTCATTCCTTAGGATTAAGTTAAATTACCTAAATAATTAAATTAGTTTTTAGTCTATCTTTCCATGGCCCTTTATTGCATATAATTTTTATTGCATCATGATCTGAGAAGGATGTATTTAGAATTTCTGCCTTTCTGCACTGGATGGTGAGGTTTTTATTCCCTAGTACATAGTCAATATTTGTGTATGTGCCATGTACTACTGAGAAGAAGGTATATTCCTTTTTGTTCCCATTCAGTTTTCTCCAGAGATCTATCATATCTAGCCTCTCTAAAATTCTATTCACCTCCTTAGCTTCTGTCTTGTTTATTTTGAGGTCAAATTTATCAAGTTCAGAGAGGGGGAGATTGAGGTCCCCCACTAGTATAGTTTTGCTACCTATTTCTTCCTCCGATTCCCTTAACTTCTCCTCTTTTAATTTGGATGCTATACCACTTGGTGCATATATGTTAAATAACGATATTGCTTCATTCCCAATGGTGCCTTTTAGTGGAATATAGTTTCCTTCCTTATTTCTTTTAATTAGATCTATTTTTGCTTTTGCTTTATCTGAGATAAGAATTGCCACCCCTGCTTTTTTTTACTTTAGCTGAAGCATAATATATTCTTCTGCAGTCTTTTACCTTAACCCTGTGTGTATCTACTTGTTTCAAATGTGTTTATTGTAGACAGCATATTGTAAGACTGTGGTGTTTAATCCATTTTGCTATGTCCCTCTGTTTTATGGAAGAGTTCATCCCATTCACATTCACAGTTAAGATTACTCTCTGTGTCTTTCCCTCCATCCTATTTCCTCCCTTGTTTATGTTTTTATTTCTTCCTTCTCTCTTCTCCTCTTTAAGAGTTTTCCTTTGGCCTTGCTCCATGTTCCCTCCCTGTACCCCTCCTCTTTACCTACTTTTCCCCCTTAATTCTATTTCCCTCCCTTCTTACCCTTCTACTGCCTGTAGGGTGCAGTAGATTTTTGTATTTAATGGAGTATGTTATTCCCTCCTTGAACTCAAACAGATGGGAGTAAATTTCATACTATGCTCCTCTCCCTCCCTATTTTCCTTCTATTATAATGAGTTTTTGTGTCTTTTCATGTTAGAATCCTAAACTTAACTGATTATGTTGATCCCTCCTTGAACTGGAAGCAATGAGAGTAGAGTTCATATGATGTTCATCTCCCTCCCTTCTTTCCCTCTACTATAGTATATTTTTATGCTTCTTTGTGTGGCATAATTTACCTTTTTCTGCCTCCTCCTTTCCTTTTCTCTCATTACAATCCCTTTGTTTCCCTCAATAAGGTTTTTTTTTTATCATCAGATTAGTTCACTTATACCCACACCCTCTATGTATGTATATCCCTTTTATATATTATGATAATTATTTAATTTTCAATATTGACAGGTATCAGCTTTTCATATAGGGATGTAAACAGTTTGCTGTTATTGATTCACAAGTTATGTGCATGTGTGTGTGTGTGTGTGCATATGTGCATGTGTGTTTTCCTTGTTTACCTTTTTATGTCTCTCTTGAGACTTGTATTTGGAGATCAAATTTTCTATTATGATTTGGATTTTTCATTAGGAAAATCTGGAAGTTCCTTATTTCATTAAATGACCATCATCCTGCCTGAAAGATTATGCTCAGTTTTGTTGGATAGTTGATCCTTGGTTGCAGTCCAAGCTCTTTTGCCTTACAAAATATCAAATTCCAGTCCCTCTAATCTTTTAATGTAGAAGCTGCTAGGCCTGTGTAATCCTGACTGTAGTTCCATGATATTTGAATTGTTTCTTTTTTGCTGCTTGCAGTATTTTCTCCTTGACCTTGTAATTCTGGAATTTGGCTACTATATTTCTTGGAGTTTTCAATTTGGGATTTATTTCAGGAGGAGTCTGGTGAA
>CM053582.1:70068356-70093648 GCA_028627135.1 Pseudochirops cupreus
ATTCTAGGACTTCAGGACAGTTTTCTTTGACAGTCTCTTGGAGGATGTTGTCCAGGCTGTTTTTTTCATCATGGCTTTCTGGGAGACCAATAATTCTTAGGTTATTTCTCCTAGATCTGTTCTCCAGGTCAGTTGTTTTTCCAGTGAGATATTTTACACTTTCTTCTAATTTTTCAATCTTTATGTTTTATTTGACTGACTCTTGATGCATCACAGAGTCCTTAGCTTCAATTTGACTGATTCTAATTTTTTACTGAATTGTTTTCCTCTGTTAGTTTTTGAAGGTCCTTTTCTAGGGAGATATTATCTCCAGTTAGATTTTGAACCTCCAGTCCTGTTTCACAAATTTTACTTTTTAAGGATTTGTTTCCTTCAGTGAGATTTTTTTCCAATTTGGTCACTGTAGATTTAAATTTATCTTCTACCTCTCTAATTTGTCTTTTAAAATCTTTTTTTGAGCTCCTCCAAGAATGCTTTTTGGGCTTGAGAGCGGTTCATATATCCTTCTGTGGTTTCAGGTGTGAGTATAGAGTCCATGTTGTCCTTTGAATTTGGTTGCTCTTGCTCAGTGTAATAGGATTGTATCATTCTTGATTTCACAGTTTCCTTCTTGCCCATTGTGATTGCCTATGTCCTGAATTTTTAGAGTGTATTTCTGCTCCTGGGGTACAGATGTACCATGCTTCTCAGGCTGGGAGCTAGGGCTTTGGTTGTTGACTTTGTGTGCTGTAGCCTCTGGGTGTCTACACTGAGGCCAAGTCCAGTTCTCTCAGTGTTTACCCTGAGTTACCCTGAGGCTCATAGAGTAACCTGTGGGGGAGGGGTGGTCTGGCTACTTCAGGTTTCCACCTCTGTGTCCCTGGGCTATAGCTCAGAGGGGCTCAGCAGCTGGTGGCCAGAAGCACTGGTGTCTGCAAATTCCCCTGGTGGTTCCAAGACACACCTGGGCTTCTGTTGTTAGCACTTGCTGGCTCCACCCCCCTGGGCTTTGGAATCTCCCCCTGGTCAGCTGAGGTGGGGTTTCTTGGGATGCATCCTGCCCTTCACTTCAGGCGTGGTGCGCCTTCAGTCACACCCTTCCTCTAGGACTCCCAAGCATGAGGCTGTTTCCACTGTTTCAGGATTTTACACTTGGTGGGGCATTAATCTCTTTGTTAACAGAGTCATGGAAGGGGATTAAGGCAGCTAAGGTTTACTCTGCCATCTTGGCTCCCAGAAGTTCAGGGAGGAGATTTTTAGACGTCCAAGCTGTAGGCTGATAGCCCCCCAAGAAGCTGCCACTGCAGGCCCTGCACTTTCTCTTACTCAGCTCTAACCAATCCTCCATGGCTGTGAGAGGTCTGCAGATTGCCTTTGGGGTGGGTGGATCTGCTGGCTGGGGTTCACTGTCACTCTGCTGTGCTCTGCTCTCAGGTCTGCACTGATGCAGCCCTCACATGCTCTATGCTCCCCCTGCCCAGACTTATGTGGGCACTTTCCTGGGCTGCGAATCTGCCATGCTCCATCTCCCAATGGATTGCATCACTCTAAAAATCTGTTCAGATTCACTTTTTAGATGTTAGTGACAGAATTTGTGGAAGGGATCAGAAAAGTTCCTGCTTCAGTTCTGCCATCTTGGCTCTGTCCCCTTCCATTCTTATTTTTAAAGAATTATTTTCTTCAGCGAGCTTTTGGACCTCCTTTTAAAATTGGTCAATTCTTCTTTTTAAGAAATTCTTCTCTTTGGCTTTTTGGACCTCTTTTGACATTTGGGTTAGTCTATTTTTCAAGCTGTTATTTTCTTCTGTGTCTTTTGGTTCTCCTTTGGGAAGCTGTTGGCTTGTTTTTCATTATTTTCTTGCATTACTCTCATTTCTCTTCCAAATTTCCCCCCACTTGTGTTACTTGATTTTCAAAATCCTTTTTGAGCTCTTCAATGTCTTGCAACCAATTTGTATTTTTCTTGGAGGCTTTGAATGTAGTACCTTTGAATTTGTTGTCTTTTTCTGGTTGTATGTTTTGATCTTCCTTGTTTTTTTTTTTTTTTGATGTTCCTTGTAACCAAAGTAAAATTCTATAGTGTGATTTTTTTTCCCCCACTGTTTGGTCATTTCTGAGCCAATTACTTAACTTTTTTGGTCTTTGTTGAGATAGGACTGTGCTTCCAGTGTGGAGGGGTTAATGTCCCAAGCTTCAGGTACTTTGTGAAGCTATTTTTAGAAATATTTCAAGGGTCCTGTAAATTTTCAGTTCTTCCAAGTTTGTATGATCAAAAGAAAGGGGTTTACTCCTCTCTTGATCTGTGGTCTGGTCTATGAGTGACCTGAAGCACTCTTTTTTGCCTTAGAGCAGTAAGGATGATTCCCTCTTCATTGCTGCCACCAGCTATGCCACATCAGGGCTCCTCCTCACCCCTGACAACCACCCAGGACTGTGATCCAGATCCAAGCATCGACAAAACAAAAGAATCCTTCCTCATCAGCAGCAAAGAGGTCCCTGCAATCCCATTCTGGTCAGCTTCCAGATCCCTCCAACATCTGAGGGCCAAGACCTCTGGAAACAGCCAGTGCTGTAGCTGTTACTGCCACCTCCCTGGGCCTGGGGCCAGACTCTACTTCTTTCTCACCCTGGTCAAATAGACCTTTCCTACTGATCTTCAAAGTTGTCTTTGTTACTTGTAGTTTGAGAAGCCTGGAAACCACCACAGCTGCCAGTGATTTCATGCCCTGAGGGCTACTCTGAGTTTGCTAGGGCCACGTCTTTGCCACTGTGGCACAAGTTGGACTGTGCTCTGTAGTGGGCTGCTAAGTGTCCAGCACTAAGCATGATCAGAGATATGAATAAGAAATTACTAGGCCATGTGGGTAGTTAAAGGAAGAACCATGAACTCTGTTTATTGATTCTTTGAACAAGGTCTTTAAAGATCTAAAAGACCAAGATTCAAGTATTCTTATCCTGGAATTTTATTATCAATCTAATAGTCTGCCAGACCCTGTAAGTAGCTTGGATAAGATAAGGCTTTGTTATCAAGGACCCAGGAAGTCATGGGGAAAGTCAGTTGTCTCTTATCAAAGTGTATCTATAGGACAAAGGATGCTCCCTGAGAGCAGGCCGCAATCTCATAGACATCTGCATAGAAACTGATCCCCAAGAATCAAGTATTTTGGCTTACAATAGTATAAGAAACATATTCTTTTAGGTGCCTGGAGTCTGGCGGCAAAGGCTTTGATGTCAGAATATCAAACAAAAGTCCTTTTAAGTGTATCCTTGGGGGGGGGTCTTTCAGGGAGCCAGTCTTTATAAGTCACGTCACCTCGGGGGGTATTAGGGTACACTATTAAGGTTTTTATCTGAGTCCTGGATCAGGCCTCCTTGGCTCACCACAGTGCTCTTCTCTCAGATTTGTGACATAAACCCTTCTTGTTGACCTTCCAGGTTTTCCTGGTCTGGAAATTTGTTCCACTCTGTTGTTTAGTGAGTTCTATTGCTCTAGAATTTGTTTAGAGTCATTTTTACAGGCATTTGGAGGGGTTTGGGTAAGAGGTCAAGCAAGTCCCTGCTTTTTCTCTGCCATCTTGGCTCCATTCTGACCTGTGAATCAAATGCCTATCAAGGATGCAGAATATCAGAGTTGGAAGGAATGTTGGAGAATGTTTTTTCAGTCCACACCCTTCCCCCCTCCCCCAAGTGATTAGTTTTAAAGGAGAAGTAAATAAATGTAAAAAAACCAGAAAGACTTTAAATTTAACAAGCATTCATTAAGCACTGGTCATATTTCAGGTACTGTACTACACAGCACAATTTTGGTGAAATCTGAGAAAACTTGTGTGACTTGATACAGAGTGAAGTGAGCAGAAGTCATAGAATAGTTTATATAAAATGAAAACAGTGCAAGATTAAACAGCTTTGAAAGAATTTAAAACACTGTTGAATGCAGTGACCAACCACGTTCCAAGAGAGTCAATTATAAACTTGTCTACTCCCCTCCTGTCAGACATGATGGACTCAGGATGAAGAAGGAAATATTCTTTTGGGGGAAGATCTGAGTGTGAATTTCTTTGGTGTGATTATACTTGCTATAAAAGGTTTAGTTTTCTTTTTTAAATTGTGGGCTAGCAGAGGTTTGAGGAAGAAAAAACAAATGCTCATTAATTTTTAAAAATATCTTTTAAAAATCACACTTAAATTAATTGGTGAATTCCATAGGAAACTACACCCATCACTTCAGAAACATTCCATTTTTCCTCTTCATTGGAATTGTTCTAATTTTCCTCTTCAAAATTAAATGCATGAGCATCTTCTACCCTTCCTGTACTTATTGCCTTTGAAGCATTTTACTCCAAGGGATTAATCTTATGTCTGTTGTCTCTGAATATTTTCAAAACTTCTATGTTAAAATCTAGCGGACTTGCCCAACTGTGCCCAGATTTTCTCTTTTTATTGACAAAAACAACTGTGGTTCATAATTTCTAGGATTTTCTTGGTAGCTCGACTCCCAAGTAATTTATCTTATCTATAGTTATTTTATGAGAAATTTCATTTTATATCTTTTCATTTTTGACTTTGTTGCCAATATGTAGACATTCTGAAGATATATGTGCATTTATTTTATATCCTACAACTTTGCCAAGCTTGTTTATTATTTTAATCAGTTGTGAAGTTAATTCTCTAAATCATACAATCTGCAAAGAGTAATAGTGCGTTTCCTCATTGCCTATTCTGATTCCTTCATTTTGTTTTTCTTATCTTTATTGCAACATCTAGCAGTTCTAGTACAATACTGGATAATAGTGTTGATAATGAGCATGCTTGCTTTACTCCTGATCTTATTGGGTAGGCTTCTAGCTCATCTTCATTACTGATAATGCTTGCTGATAATTTTAGATTTTTGTTGTTGATATTGTTTTTATTCAGTTCTTTTCAGTCATGTTAGACTCTTCGTGACCACATTTAAAGTTTTCTTGGCAGAAATACTGGAGTGACTTGCTATTTCCTTCTCCAGCTCATTCTATAGATGAGGAAGTGAGGCAAACAGAGTTGTGACAATACACAACCTCATACATCTTTTCTAATCTTAAATCAATTGGTTGTTCCATTTTTGGTTCTGTTGCTTCTTGGCCTCATGCAAGTTCCTCAGGAGACAAGTAAGATGTTCTAGCACTCTATCTCTTTGAGGACTTGCTCCACTTTTTTGTGATCCACACAAAGATTTTAGTGTATAAAATGAAGCAGAAGTGGATGTTTTTCTGGAGCTCCTTTCCATTGTCTTCAATCCAGTCCTTTCAAAGTTCTCTCCATCTTTGAAAACCAGCCTGCTCTTCTGGTAATTCTCATTTTACATATTGCAGTAGTCTAGTTTGCAGAATCTTAAGTATACCCTTACTGGCAAAATTGCTTGATAATTTTTAACATTCCTTAGCTTTGCCCTTCTTTCAGATTTGGATGTAAACTGATGTTTTCCAATACATTAGTCATCAATGATTCTTCCAATTTTAGTGACCTATAAAGTGCAACCTTTTAACAGCATCATCTTTTACTATTTTAAATAGCTTAGTTGGGATTCCAGTGCCATCTTTGTTCTATTGTTAGCCATGCTTCCTAAGGCCCACTTGACTTTATTCTCTAGCATGTCTGGATTTAGATAAGTAACCAAAAAGTCACTGTTATTAGTGATATTAATATCTTTCATGTATAGATCTTTTGTATATTCTTGCCATCTGTTTTTGATCTCTTCTATTTTTGTTAAGTTCCTACCACTTTTGTCTCTTATCATGCCCATTTTTGCATGAAGCATTTCCTTGATACCTATTTTTAGTTTTATTTTTAATTTATTGAATAAAACAAATATTTCCATAACAGTACATAAAAAGATGATTGTACATGAAACTCCAAATCTATCAAAATTTGCTTTTCCTTTCAAATATAAAACAATTGTCATGTAATTTTTTTCTACTTCTTTTTTATTCTTCATTCTTCCTGCCTCCTGACCTTGCCAATGAAGTCCAGAAGACTTCCAAAGCTCTTCAGATATATGTGTTGTTTCCTCTTCAATCCAGATGAGAGTAAAGTTCTAATATTACCACCCCTCTACCTCTATCTGCTCTTTCTTTTTCTTTCCTTCACCTTCTATTTTTCTGAAATAATCTCTCTTTTTAAAATTTTCCTACCCAATTTTACTTTTTAAAATCATACAGAACTCAGCGTCTATTTTTCTTTCATAACACCTTAGTAATGACAGCAGTTTTAAGAATACTATTAGAAATAATTACAACTAAAAATAACTGATATAAATCAAGAACTTATACACGATAAAAAAACAGTATGACACTAATCAGTATCTTATAAACAGTCTTTAATGATTTCCTTATATTTCTTCTTGTTCTTTATATAGAATTTTCCTATGGGTTCTGCTCTTTTTGTTACAAATACTTGAAAGTCTTCTACTTCGTTGAATGTCTGTTTTTTTTCATTTAGGGTTTGGGAGTGAGGTATACTTGTATAGAACTCATGTAGAAAAGGGTTTACTCACAACTCTTTTTTTCTCAATAGTATTTTCCCCCAATTACCTGTAAAGATAGCTTTTGACTTTCATTTTTGTAAGATTTTGAGTTCTAAATTTTTCTCCCTCTATCCCTTCCCTCCTCCCTCACCAATACTGCAAGCAATCTGAAAGAGGTTAAACATGTACAATCATGTTAGACATTTCCATATTAGTCATGTTGTGAAGTAAAATTGAAAAGAAAAGGGAAAAATCACAAGAAAGAACAAAAATCAAAAGAAAGTGAAAATAATTTACTTTCTTCTCAATTCTGACTCTGCAGTTCTTTCTCAGGATGTTAGCATTTTCCAACCTAAGGCTTTCAGAATTTGTCTTGGTCTAGCTAAGTCTATCATAGCTGATCATCACACAATGTTGCTGTCAATAAGCATATTGTTTCTAAAATACAGTCTCATTTCTCACATACATGGAGAACTGGGTCAAAATGACAAGAATACAAGTCATTCCGCAGGTGACAAATCCTCGAAGGATAGGAACAAGCCATATTCATAAAAAGAAATTGAGGTATAATATTCCCGTAAAAGGATGTAAATCACTATTGATTTGCAAAAGGCAAATTAAAACAACTCTGAGGCATCACCTCACACCTGTCAGGTTAACAAATATGACAGAAAATAGTAACAAAACCTGAGAGAATGTTTTCTGTCATAGTTTTGAATGTGTGAGCCAGGCAAGAGCAAGACCTTTTTGTTCTTGTTTTCAGTTTGTCAAACAGGTGTTTCCCCACCTCAGAGCAGGGAATAAACAACTTGTATTAATCTTCTCTTCCTGCTCTTCCTGTTTGTAAATTACTTCAGATATCCTGTGGCTTTCTGATAAAAATGTTGGGAAGGTGAGAACTTTCTTCTCCCACAGAGCATCTAGTTCTCTCTTCAAGAAGAGGCTTAAATTCATTGCCTGTCTCTCCTCTCTCCTTCTTCCTACTCTTCTCTCTGTCCTATGGAAAACAGGCTCTGCACTTAGACATCACATGCAAAATTGCTGTATTAACACTCTTTATTTTTTCTGCTCTCTGCATTAGGAACCCATTGGGTCATTGAGATAAGCAACCTAACTCAGTGTAAAGGGGACAACACCTGAGTCCAATCTGTTCCTATCTGGAAGCGGTCTCCATGGCTAGAAACAGAATATGGCCAGAAGTTGCTTGACAAAAATGAAGAAAATGAATTCAGGTTTTGCAGCAGCCACCTGCCAATTCAGCTCTTCCCCAAACCCTATTTCCACAGCAAGGCCAAGGTGAGCAAATGAAAACTCCACCCAGTTGGTTGGAGACTGGCATCATAATATCATGATTCCTGATCTGTCTCTTTTGAGAACTGAGACAAAGTGGAAGCAACATCAGTTGAGGAAGAAAATGCATTTTTCCTCCTCCATCCCATCTATGACATGCCAATACAGCCCTTTAATTATGTTGGCCTTTTACTTTATTCCACTCCTTACTGCTCATGAGTTAAAGTACAGGATCATACTGTTGTCTGAAAAGGTATCCAAAATCTGCCTTTAAACCTTGAATGCCACTTTAACTCTCTCTATTCTCTATCATTCACAATTTTGCTAAATTTATTTATTGTCTCAAGTAGTTTTTTCACTTGATTCTCTAGGATTCTCTAAGTATATCATCATATCATCTGCAAAGAGTGACAGTTTAGTCTCTTCTTTGCCTAATTTAATTCCTTTTATTTCTTTTTCTTCTCTAATTGCTACTGCTAACATTTCTAGAACCAGATTGAATAGGAGGGGTGATAATGAACATCCTTGTTTCACCCCTGGTCTTATTGGAAATTCTTCAAGCTTATCCCCACTACATATAATACTTGCTGATGGCTTTAAATAGATACTACCTATTATTTTAAGGAAGACTCCATTTATTCCCATACTCTCTAGTGTTTTTAATAGGAACAGATGTTGTATTCTCTCAAAAGCCTTTTCTGCATCTATTGAGATAATCTTATGGTTTCTGCTAGTTTTATTGTTGATATAATCAATAATACTGATGGTTTTCCTAATATTGAACCAACTTTGCATTCCTGGAATAAATCCTACCTGATCCAAGTGTATTATTCTTATGATAAGTTGCTGTAGTTTTTCTGCTAATATTTCATTTAAAATTTTTGTGTCTGTATTCATGAGGGAAATTGGTCTATAATTTTTTTTCTCTATTTTGTCTCTTCCTGATTTACATATCAGTACCATATTTGTGTCATAAGAAGAATTTGGCAGGACTCCTTCTTCACTAATTTTCCCACATACTTTGTAGAGTATTGGAATTAGTTGTTCTTTAAATGTTTGATAGAATTTGCTTGTAAATCTATCTGGCCCTGGAGATTTTTTCCTAGGAAGTTCACTAACAGCTTGTTCAATTTCTTTTTCTGAGATGGGGTTATTTAAGTAATTTACTTCCTCTTCAGTTAATCTGGGCAACTTATATTTTTGTAAATAGTCATCCATTTCACTAATGTTGTCAAATTCATGTGCATACAGCTGGGCAAAATAATTCCTAATTATTGTTTTAATTTCCTCTTCATTGGAGGTAAATTTACCCTTTTCATTTTTGATACTTGTAATTTGCTTTTTTCTTTCCTTTTTTATCATATTGACTAAGCGTCTGTCAATTTTATTGTTTTTTTTTCCATAAAACCAGCTCTTAGTTTTATTAATTCAATAGTTTTCTTAATTTCAGTTTTATCGATCTCTCATTTTGTTTTCATTATTTCCAATTTAGTATTTAATTGGGGATTTTGAATTTATTCTTTTTCTAGCTTTTTCAATTGCCTGCCCAATTCATTGACCTCCATTTTCTTTAATTTATTCATGTATGCATTCAGGGATATAAAACTTCCCCTAAGAACTGCCTTTGCTACATCCCGCAAGTTTTGGTATGTTGTCTCATTATTGTCATTCTCTTGAATGAAGTTATATATAATTTCTTGTTTGACCCACTCATTCTTTGGGATTAAATTATTTAGTTTCCAATTAGTTTTTTGTCTATCTTTCCATGGCCCTTTATTGCATATGATTTTTATTGCATTATGATCTGAGAATGATGCATTTAATATTTCTGCCTTTTTACACTGAAGCGTGAGGTTTTTATGCCCTAGTACATGGTCAGTTTTTGTGTATGTGCCATATAGCACTGAGAAGAGGGTATGTTCCTTTTTATCCCCATTCAGTTTTCTCCAGAGATCTATCATATCTAGGCTCTCTAAAATTCTTTTTGCCTCCTTAACTTCCTTCTTGTTTATTTTGAGGTTAGATTTATCAAGTTCAAAGAGGCAGAGACTGAGGTCCTTCACTAGTATAGTTTCGTTATCTATTTCTTCCTCTAATTCCCTTAAATTCTATGCTTAGAATTTGGATGCTCTACCACTTGGTGCATGTATGTTAAGTAATGATATTGCTTAGTTCTCGATGGTGCCTTTTAGCAGAATATAGTTTCCTTCCTTATCTCTTTTAACTAGACCTATTTTTGCTTTTGCTTTATCTGAGACAAGGATTGCTACCCCCGCTTTTTTTTTTTTAACTTTAGCTGGAGCATAATATATTCCACTCCAGCCTTTTACCTTTAGCCTGTGCATATCCTCTTGTTTCAAATGTTTTTCTTGGAGACAGCATATTGTAGGATTATGCTTTTTAATCCATTCTGCTATGCCTCCATCTTATGGGAGAGTTCATCCCTTTCACATTCACAGTTATAATTACTCTCTGTGTCTTTCCCTCCATCCTATTCCCTCCCCTGTTTATGTTTTTGCTTCTTCCTTCTCCCTTCCCCTCCTTAAGAGTTTTCCTTTTGACTGCCACCTCCCTCAGTATTCCCTCCCCAGGATCTCCCTTCTTTACCTACCCTTTCCCCTTACTATTACTTCCCTCCCTTCTAACCACCTCCTTTTTATCTCTCCTTCATCTCTCCTACTGCCTGTAGGGCACAATGGATTTTATACTTATCTGAGTATGTTATTCTCTCTTTGACCCCAAACCAATGAGAGTAAATTTCATACAATGCTCCTCTCCCTCCCTTCTTTCCCTCTATTATGAAGAGATTTTGTGTCTTTTCATGTTAAAATCTTAAACTTAACTGATTACGTTGATCCCTCTTTGAACCAGAACCAATGAGAATAAAGATCGTATGATATTCATGAACCTCCCTCCTTCCCCTCTATTATAGTGTGTTTTTGTGCCTCTTCATGTGGCATAATTTACCTTTTTCTGCCTCATCCTTTCCTTTTCTCCCATTACAGTCCCTTTGAACCCCTTAATAAGGTTTTTTGAAATCATCAGATTAGTTTATTTATATCCACACCCTCTATCTATGTATATCTCATTTAAATGTCATGATAATCATAAATTTCAATATTGATAGGTATCAGCTTCTTATATAGGGATGTAAACACTCAGCTTTTATTGAATCCCAAGTGTATGTATCTGTGTGTGTGTGTGTGAGTGTATGTTTTCCTTGTTTACCTTTTTATGTCTTTCTTATGTCTTGTAATTGGAGATCACGTTTTCCATTGAGCTCTGGCTTTTTCATCAGGAAATCTTAAAGTCCCTTATTTCTTTAAATAACCATCTCCTTGCCTGAAAGATTATGCTGAGTTTTTGTGGGGTGGTTGATACTTGGTTGCAGTCCAAGCTCTTTTGCCTTATAAAATATCAAATTCCAATCCCTCTGATCTTTTAATGTAGAAGCTGGTAGGTTCTTTGTAATCCTGACTGTAGTTCCATGATATTCTTTTTTGCTGCTTGCAGTATTTTCTCCTTGACCTTGTAATTCTGGAATTTGGCTACTATATTTCTTGGAGTTTTCCATTTGGGATCTCTTTCAGGAAGAATCTGGCAAATTCTTTTGATAACTATTTTACCCTCTGATTCTAGGACTTCAGGACAGCTTTCTTTGACAATCTCTTGGAGGATGTTGTCCAGACTGCTTTTTCTTTTTTATCATGGATTTTTGGTAGACCAATAATCCTTAGGTTATCTCTCCTGGGTCTGTTCTCCAGGTCAGTTGTTTTTCCAGTGAGATATTTTTCACTTTCTTCTAATTTTTCAATCTTCATGTTTTGTTTGACTGACTCTTGCTGCTTCATAGAGTCCTTAGCTTCAATTTGATTGATTCTAATTTTTACTGAATTGTTTTCCTTAGTTAGTTTTTGAAGCTCCCTTTTTAGGGAGGTATTTTCTTCAGTTAGATTTTGAACCTCCTGTTCCAGTTTACAAATTTTACTTTTCAGGGATTTGTTTTCTTTGGTGAGATTTTTTCCCAATTTGGTCACTGTAGATTTAAATGTATCTTCTACCTCTTTAATTTGGCTTTTAAAATCTTTTTTGAGATCTTCCAAGAATGCTTTTTGGGCTTGAAAGCAGTTCATATTTCCTTCTGTGGTCTCAGATGTGGGTACAAAGTCCAAGGTGTCTCCTGAAAGTAATTCTTCTCATTCACAATAGTAGGATTCAATTGACTTTTGGTCTTCCCTTTGTAATTTGCTTGCAGCCCATTTTTATTGCCTATTTCCTGACCTTTAAACTGTATTTCTGCTTCTGGTGTACAGAGGACTCTGACCCGCACTTCTCAAGGTGGGAGCTAGGTACCTGGTTGTTGACTTTGTGTGCTGTATCCTGTGTGTGTTTAGACTGAGGCCAAGGCTGATGTTTCCCCTGAGTTAGGGAGGGGTGGTCTGGCTGCTTCAGATTTCTGCCTCTATGCCCCTGGGCTTCTGCTCAGGCAACCTCAGCAGGTGGCAGCCAGCAGAGCTTATGTCTGCAGATTCCCCTGGTGGTGCTAAAGCCTACGTGGGCTTGTGTTGTTAGGGCTTGCTGGCTCCACTACCCTGGGCTTTGGGAGCTCCTACTGGTTAGCTGGGGTGGGGCTTTTTGGGGCCCCACCCTCCCTTTACTTCAGACTCCTTACTGCCTCAGTTACACCCTTTCTCTGTGACTCCTAAGCCTGAGGCTATTTCCACTATCTCAGAATTTTACTCTGGGTGGGATGTTTATCTCTGGGTTTTCTGGGTCAGGGAGGGGGAATCAGAGTAGCTAGGGAAAACTCTGCCATCTTGGCCTCTGGAAATTCAGATAGGCAATTTCCAGAGTTCCTGGCTGTGGGCTGATAGCCCCAGGAGAAGCTGCCATTTCTCCTATGGGCCCTGCACTGTCTCTTATCCAGCTCTGACCAACTGATCCTCCATCCTGTGGTGAGATGGCTGCGAATTGCCCTTGAGATGGGTGAGTCTGCTGGCTGGGGCTCCTTCTCACTCTGCTGTAGTCTGCTCTCAGATCTGCACTGGTGCAGCCCCCTGTGTGCTCCACTATTCCCCTGCCCAGACCTACGTGGGCACCTTCCTGGGCTGGGAATCCATCACGCTCCATCTCCCAGTGGATTCTGTCACTCTAAAATCCATTAAGATTCACCTTTTAAGGTTTAGTGACTGAATTCTTGGAGGAGCTTAGAAATGTTCGTGCTTCCATTCCACCATCTTGACTCATCTCCTTGTAAAACCTTTTCTAATTTAATATAATCAAACTCATCCATTTTATATCATGTATTGCTCTCTAACTCTTTTTTTGGTCACAAATTCTTCCTTTATCCATTCATCTATTAGACAAAATTATCCATGCTTATTTTATTTGCCAGTTTGACCTTATCTTGGTATACAATGTGCAATGTTCATCCATACCTTTTTTTTCTGCAGAATATGTAGTGAGATCTTATCCCCACAACTTGAATCTTTGTGTTTATCCAGGACCACATTACTATGGCCATTTATTATTATGTACCAAATCCACTTCCCCGATATAGGAATCTCTTTCTTAGCCAATACCAGATTGTTTGGATGATTACCACTTGGTACTATAGTTTATGATCTGGGAGTGCTAAACTACCATCCTTCTCAGTTTTTTTCATTGATTCCTTTGATTTTCCAAATGAATTTTGCTATGATTTTTCTCTATCTCTATAAAATATTTTTTGGTACATTGATTGGTCTGACACTAAATAAGTAAAATAATTTGGGTAGAATTATGATTTTTATTATATTGGTTCAACTTACCAATGAGCGATTAATATTTTTCCTATCACTATATTTCACTTTATTTGTGTGAAAAATGTTGTATGATTGCTTACATAATTACTGGGTTTTTCTTGGCATATAGACTCCCAAGTATTTTATCTTGTCTGCAGTTATTTTACAAGGAATTTCACTTTCAATTACTTTAAACTATAATTTTTGTAAGATTTTGAGTTCTAAATTTTTCTCACTCTTTTCCTTCCTTCCTCAAGACAGCAAGCAATCTGAAAGAGGTTAAACATGTACAATCATGTTAAACAGATTTCCACATTAGTCATGTTGTGAAAGAAAACTCAGAACAAAATGGAAAGACCACGAGAAAGAACAAAAATCAAATGAAAGTGAAAATAATTTACTTTGTTCTGAATTCAGACCCTGCAGTTCTTTCTCAGGATGTTGTTAGCATTTTCACAAAAAGAGATGCTATAAATATTTTTGTATATGTGGGTTCCTTTTCCTTTTTATGATCTCTTTGGGAAACAGACTTTGTAGTGGAGTTGCTGGACCAAAGGATATGTAGTTTCATACCCCTTTGGTTCTAGCTCCAGATTGCTCTCCAGAATGGTTCTATCAGTTAACAACTCCACCAACAATGCATTAGTGTTCCACTTTTCCCATGTCTTCTACAACATTTATAATTTTCTTTTTTTTTTGTCACAATAGCCAATCTGATAGCTGTGATCAGTAGCTCAGAGTTCTTTTGATTCACATTTTTTTGCTCAGTAGTGATTTAGAGCATTTTTTCATATGACTAAAGAAAGCTTTGATTTCTTCATTTGAAAACTCTCTGTTCATCTTAGATCATTTATCAGTTGTGGAAAGACAATTATTCTTATAAATTTACTTCATTTCTCCATATATTTAGAAAGGAAGCCATTATCAGAAATGATTGCTATAAAAATTATCTTGGGGTGGCTAGGTAGTGCAGTGAATACAGCACTGGCCCTGGAGTTAGAAGGACCCGAGTTCAAATCTTGCATCATACACTTAACACCTACTGGTCATGTGACCTTGAACGAGTTACTTAACCCCAATTGCCCTGCCTTCTCTCCTCCAAAAAACAAAAATAAATAAATGAAAATTAAAAAAATAAAACCTATCTCCTGGCTTTCTGCTTTCCTTTTAATTCTGGTTGCATTGGTTTTGTTTGTGCAAAATGGTTTTTTTTTTTTTGCTTTTTGGAGGGGGGAAGGTAAGGCAATTGAGATTAAATGACTTGCCTAAGGTCACACAGCTAGTTTTGTGTTAAGTGTCTGAGGCCAGATTTGAACTCAGGTCTTCCTGACTCCAGGGCTGGTGCTTTATTCACTGCATCACCTAGCTACCCCCCAAAACTTTTTAATGTAATATATTGAAATCTTCCATTTTTCATTTAATAATGTTCTCAATCTCTTGCTTTATCATAGTTCTTCCCTTCTCTGTAGATATGTGTTATGGGAATCTGAAGATCTTCCCTGCCCCTAGGCCCTTTGATAGGCTTAAGTGACTCTGAGAACCTTCCCTCGTTTGAAAATATACTCTGCCCCCTGATAGGCTGAATGTGGTCACATAGAACCTGTGGTGAGAGGCTTGTTTTTCAGGAACGCCCACACCTTGTTACTTTGTGATCGGGCAGTGGGTCAAGAGGGCTGTGACATTCTCTGAGCCAGGAGAAGGCTAGATATACCCTGATGTGAGGTTTTGCTTTGGGGCTCACTTTGGAAAGAGTTGTGTGATTTGGCCAGAGGAGACTCTAGTCAGCCATTGAGTCCCCTCTCCCCCTTCGAAAACCCAGATGTTGGTGCTTCCCTCTCTGGTAACTGAGTAGGTGTGGATGTGACAGTCAGATGGCTGGAAGCCCGTCAGCTGATCTGTTTCTTTGTCCACTTGGAACTTATATTTGTATTCTGTTTGCATTCTCTGAAGTTCAGGGTACTGACTTTTCCCCCTGAAATAAGTAAATGATATATGTTTGATTGATTAAAGTAAGATTGTTAACCCATTTTGAATTGCTTTCCTTTAGAAAAGCAGATCTAAGAACCTGTGCTGGCACACACCCTGGGTATGCTAGGGTGCTTGCTGATACAATATGGCATGTAAATTATTCCTTGCTTTCCTAATTTGATTATGGTATCACTATGTATAACTCATGTACCTATTTCAACTTTATCTACAAATATGCTGTGACATGTTGGTCTATACCTAGATTTTTCCATACTATTTTCCATTTTTTCCCATTGGATTTTCTCAAATTGTGTAACTCACAACCCTTTGTATTAGAAGTCTGTATTGCCCCTGGTAGAGTGCTTCTATAGTTCTCACTGAAGGTAGGATGCTCACAGAAACAAAGGAAAAACAACTGGAAAGACTTACATGAACTGTGGCAAAGTGAAATGAGCAGAACCAGGAAAATATTTTATATAGCTACTACAATATTTTATGATGATCAACTTTGAATGACATAGCTAATTTCAGGAATACCATGAAAAAAGACAATTCCTAGGACCTAATGATGAAAAATACTATCCATTTCAAGAAATAGGAATGATGGCATCTGAATGCTGATTGAAGCATATCTTTTTATACTTACTCTATTTTCTTGATTTTTTTGGTCTGTGCTTTATTTTACAACATGACCAATATGGAAGTATGTTTGGAATGTCTGCACATGTAAAACCTGTATCTAATTTGTTTCCTTTTCAATGAGTGGGGATGCAAGTGATGAAGGGAAAGAGTTTGCACCTCCAAATTTTAAAAAATGAACGATAAACTTGTTTTTATGTGTAACTGGAGGAAAAATTACAAAACCAAAAAAAAAAATGCTGCCTTTCAGGTTGAAAGAGCTTGCTTCCAGGTCTTGAGCTTCAGTCATCTGACCTGGAGTGTGGTTTCTGCCTTTATTTGACTGCCTTTATCTTTTTAGCTCTTATGCCTAATTAGAAGCTGAGGGAAGGAAGTGATTTAGTCATTCACATCATTCTATTTTTCTTGATCTAATTGAAGAATTTCAAACCTCAAAAAGAGATTTAAGGTAATAGACGATCTTCTTTACACATTCATTTATACACAGTCCATTGACCGATTTCACTGATATTTCTAGTCCATTAGTGATTGTATGAATTGGTGTGAGGCTAATCCCAACTGTATACTTCCATTGGGAAGTGTTCATGTTTATTGTTGTTTGACACATTCATAAAAATAGAGAGGAAATATTAAATGAAAAACAAAAAAGTGAATCTATAGTTAAAGACCAGTTGAATATTGAAGGATTCAACTTAAGGGGCAATCTCAAAGCCAACACCAAATGTATGGACATAGGGTGTTATGAGAAAAGCCACCAATTCCTCCAGAGATGGAAAAGACCAAGAGAAATAAGCAGGGGATGGATAGAACAAGGAAGCCAGGAGGAAAGAAGGTGGGCCTCAGTGGAAATTGAGTGGATAAAGAAGAAAGACCAGTGGATGGACATGACGAGGTCATTGCCCACCCCATTAGGACAGGGGCACTTCTATACCAGAAAAATAATTAAATGTAGGCCACTGCACCAAGGCTTAGGGTAGGATTGGGGGAATGACAAATGGACAAAGAGACTGTAGAATTCTTCTTGGAAGAGAATAGAAAGAAGCCATTAAAAGAAGCCAAATTGGCTTTTTTCTCCAAATCGGGTGGTCAGGGAAGGCACAATGGCCTGGGCAGCCTATAATAATCTTCATTTCTATTTCAGATCATTTGTCATGTGGAATCCTAGAGATGTGGTTGTTTCTTTTCACCATTTTGCACAAGCATCAAAAGCTTTCAAGCCTACAGAAAGTTTTTCTCAGACGTTTGAGATGTTCTGTCAAGGAACTGGTGAGCAGATCCAGAGCTAGAAGCTCTAAATTGACAGAATTAGACCCACTTTGGTTTCTAGAGGATTTTTACTGCAACAACTCACGAAGGAGGCAACTCCAAGATTAGCCCCATTTTGCAGATGATTAAACAGACCCATAAGTTCCTTTCTCCCTCTTTAAGTTGTTAGAGGCTCCTTTGTATGGACCTCCTTTTTTTTCGTATCACACCCTACCTCAGGTTATGCTTCTTTGTACACCCCTGATGTAACCCCCAACCAGAGGTAGTCTGGCATATCTTCCCATTCATAGACCCTAGGGATTTTTATGCCATGGACAACTAGGGCTATGGAGCCACCATTTTGGAAATGACTTGTCTAGAACATATACTTGCAACATCCTTGGCTGAAAGATCAGAGTCAATAGCAGTTAAAACTGAAAGGTTCCTGGGAGTTCCTGGAGTCAATTCGCTTAACTTTACCTAAAAGAAAAATATGGTCCAGAGAAGGAGAGGGACTTAGAACCATAGAACCTCAGTGCTGAGAGGGGCCTTCAAGTCCAACTCACTCATTTTTCATATAGAGAAAACACGGTATCAAAATAGGAAGAGATGTTACCAACTTGACAAGAATTTATTAAGTGCTTCCTACATGTCAGACACTGTACTAAGCGCTGGAAATACTGAAAAAAGCAAAAGAAATTCTTCTTTTCAAGAATATTACAGTCTAATGAGGGTGATAACATGCAAACCCCTATGTACAAACCTTAGTCCAGTCAAATGGGAGATAATCAACAGACATAAGGTACTGTCCTCTTAAAGAAGATCAGTAAAGGTTTCTTGTAGAAGGTAAAATTTTAGCTGGAACTTGATGGAAGCCAGGAAATTCAGGAGGCAAGAATAAGAAGGGACAGAATTTCAAGCCTTAAGGACAGACTTTAAAGATCCATGCAATAGGGAAAAGAAAGGTCTTGTCTAAGGAACAACAAGGAGGCCAGTGGCATTGGATATGTGAGTGGAAGTAAGCAGGAAAGAAACTGGAAAGGTACGAAGGGGCTAGGTTATGAAGCTAAACAGAGAGTTTTATGTTTGATCCCAGAGGAAATCAGATGGAGTCACTGGAGTTGAATGTGGTGGCATTGGGTAGGAAGATGGATTATGGAAAACTCAACTGGATCATACTTTTGCTTTAAAAAGAGTCATTTGAAAACTTTTCAGTGTTTGTTGTCATCCAAAGAAACTTAATTGTGGCAGAACTGGGGATCAGTCCCATATCTCATGACTCTTACATCCAGAACTCTTTCTCCTAAAATATAGCAAACTTCAAGTTCTAACCCAGACATCAAAAGTCACTTTCTCCAGGAAACTTTCAGAGATGTCCTTTCTATTAAGTAGAAGAGATCACTTACTTAATGTGATTTCCCACATTACTAATTCTGGAGCTCTCTTGTAGAAATCCTGGTATTTTTTATGCTAGTTATATATCTCATCACTCAGTCCCATCCTCATCTCCAACCCAGATCCTTGAGGGTAGTGTCTCCAGTCTTTTTCTGTGCATTTTCCCAAATTTAACATGACACTTAAAATGTCTACCATAGCCATGTATATGGCATTTATTACCTCTGAAACCCTGAAGAAATCATTTTACCTATCTGTCTTTCAGTTTCCTAATCTATAAAATGAGTCTGGACTGTATGGCTTTAGTGGTCCATTTTAGCCCTTGAGATAATGATCTCAGTTTTATATTTTGTCACAAAAACCTCATTAGTGTCAGCTTCAATGAAAACTTTTTGTCAGAGTAGTCCTTGAGTCAATATTTGGTGAATGAATGAAGTATTATTGAATGTGTAAATGAAGGAATGTGTATGGTCAAAGGACCTCTCTTTTCTTTGTCCTCTGCAGTGCCATATGGATCCTGGTTTGACCACGTCTGTGGCTGGCTATCCTTGAGAGAGAATGCAAACTTCCTGATCTTGACCTATGAGGATCTTCTGCAAGTAAGTGTTCAATCTTCCCTCCTTTCCCCTCATCTTCTTCCATTGGCATCTTTTTTCTTCTACGCCTTCCTTCAATTTGTCTGTCCACTCTCCTTACACCCTGCCCTCTCTTTTTAATATCTACCCTATCTTTTGTCTACATTACACTTCTGTGATGTACCTTTGACTTGTAAAACACAAGAGTAGAGAAATTTTTGGTACTGAAGGTACTGCTTGGGTTTCCCATAGGTCTAATGAATTGGAAGAAAGGTGGTAGAATGTTTTTTTCCTTTTGACTATTATTACATAAATGTAAAATACTTTTAAAAAACAATAACACAGAGATAAGCAAGAAGCAGAAATATAATAATTTTTAAAGTTTCATTCTACAGTTAGATTTAAAGAAATGCAATCATGTAGGTATAATTTGATAACTTTCTCACTAATTATCAATTTTTATCAATTAAAGAAAAACCTAAATTTTTTGTTTTCTGATTTAGTAGAACCAATTTATTCCTGAAGATAGACCCTCCTGGTGTTGACCAACATGCTTGAAAGAGACATTTATTAGCTGTTGATAGCTCTTCTCTTGAGGTCAGAAATTGCTCATTCCCTCTGCTTATGTTTTAATCATCGTTGCAGATAAGTTTACTCAGTCTTCTCAACACTTCTGATTATTAAAATCTCTTTCTGCCTGTCTTGGAAACCTTTGGTCTTATACTGTCCTTTATTTATGGGCCTGCACATCTTTCACTTTCTCTGTTTTCTCCATTGTCTTTTTGCTTGCTTTTGTTCTGGAATTCTGTTTTCCCCTACTTTCTTTCTCCCTTCTTTCTTCTCTTCTGAAGTTTCTTTATTCAGCCATAATCTCCTATCACAACATCTCTCTCCTTGCCTCACTCCTAAATCTATTATCCCCCTTTGCTGTGGCATTAGGTCTTTCCATTCATAGAACTCTCTCAGGTTATCAGTCTTGCTCTAATTTGTATTTCTACTCTGTCATATCTTGAATTTTTCATAGCCAGTGGACAATAGATTGCCCTCTACTCTCAAATTCCACATGCCCTTGTCCTGTAGTCACTTACACATTGCCATACACAAACCCTAATTTATTCCCATGATTTGCCACTTTTAAATTCATGACATCTATCTCAACTTGTCTCTCACTATGACATCCCAATATTTTCATTCTTTTTAAAAAAATTTTTTAATTTTTGCTTTTTGGATTGCAATTGGGGTTAAGTGACTTGCCCAAGGTCACACAGCTAGTTTTTGTGTTAAGTGTCTGAGGTCGGATTTAAACTCAGGTCCTCTTGACTCCAGGGCCGGTGTTCTATTCCTCCTGTGCCACCTAGCCGCCCCATCAATACTTTCATTCTTTCATAACTGATTCCTTATGACACTTATGACAGTGACTTCTCTCCTCATTCTTCCCATATCAATAATCCTTTACCCTATCAACAAGAGACTTGGCCTCATACTTTACTGGCAATGCCATGAGCTTCCCTTTTTTCCCCTCTTGTACATCTCAAAATTCTATTGATATCATCCCCCCTTTACTTTAATCTCAGATAAAGAAGTGGCATTTCTTCTTATCATGCACTACCTCACTTGAGCCCTTGGTCCCTTCTTCTTCAACAAATAGCCTCTCTCATCTTAAGTCTTCCTATCTCCTGATTCATTCTTTGCTTCCTAAACTTAACTAATCATTTAACACCGTTTGACTTAGTTTCTTCATCTGTAAAATAATCCAGAGAAGGAAATGACAAACTACTCTAGTATATTTGCTAAGAAAACATGAAGTGGGGTCATGAAGGGTCAGACACAACTGAACCACCTGAACATGGATCAATGGTCCTTCAAAAGGGAGTCTCAATTAGCAAAACAAAAATGACTTGATCCTACCACCCAATTGTGGAAATTTGTGCTGTGTTAGTCTGAGTGGTCACATTGTAAGCAATCTTGCTGGTTTTCAGAAATATGTACCAGGAAGAACTTCCAAAATGGCAGCCAGTTGCCCTTTAATCCCACTGTTTTATTTCTAATCTCATTTACCTATGATGTGGCAATAGGGGAGAAACTGTGACTAAACAAGGTTGACCCATTTAAGAAAAGTGCACCTGTCTGGATGGTATTTCCCTTTTTTGAAATTGGTCTGGCAGGGCAGGAGGAGATAGTTGATTTTGAAATTAAGTGCCCAGAAGCACTCAAGATTCTTGCCTTGATGTACTTAACACATCCTTTTAAATTTTTTCTTCCTGAGTTTGCTTCATTATTGAGGGCAAGTCTTGAACTCAGGTTTTCTGTCAACACCCTCTGATGTCTTCCTATATTTCTTCTCTCTCTCTCACACTCAGGGTCCTAGAAAAAGGTGTCTCATCTTGTTTTCTCTATTCCTTCTACCATCATGCACAATGCCCTCTCACACAGGCTGCCCCTCCTGATCTCCCCAACTGGTAACGTGCCCTCTTCAAAATTACTTTTTATTTTGTATATAATTTGTATACTGAAATGTATGCACAATGTCCTACTGGTGCCTTTCAGCATGTTGGTTCCTTTATATCAAATACTGGTTCTTTTTTCATTGTGTTCCCAAAGCCGAACCCAATAGGTGCTTAATCAATACTGGGTGATGGATTACCTCCTTTTCTTTCTCCCCTCCAACTCTTTTGAGCTCTTCTCTCGTCTCCTTCCCCTTCAGCTCCTATTCCTCTTGCTTTTCTTCCTCTCACCCTTCCATTCCAATAAACCCTCCTCCTCTTCTTCCTTTCCCCCTTTCCTTCTAATTTGCCTTCCTCTTCCTCTTCCTCTCCTAATCCTTTCTAATTCCTGGACTCTTCCTCCTCTTCCCCTTTTCCTGTTCTCATTCATCTCACAGTCTTCTTATCCCTTGAATCTTCCTCACTTTGATTCTTCCCTGCTAGTTATTGGGTATTTCCATCATTTATTTTTGTTATCATGAAGGGCCTTTTTACAGGATTTGTGAGGAAATGTGAAAAAGATTTGTCACTTCCTGGGAACCGAGCTGAAGGAGAAAGAAATAAACTTGGTGATGAAGAATGCTTCCTTCTCTGTCATGATAGACAACAAAATGTCCAACCATTCCCTCCTTCCTGATGAATACATGGATCACAGCAAAGGAAACATAATTAGAAAGGGTGAGTAGGAGTTCTAGAGATAAAGGGAGCAAATTGGTGGGTGTTTTTGGGAGTTTTGTTGACCCCAGAATGTTAGAGAAGGGGGTTTGAATATAAAAGAGTAAGATTAAAGAAAATATTGATAAGATGTTTACTATATTTACTATGTATCAGAGAGCACAATAATACACCAGAGGAGAAGAGGCAAGGATAACCTAGTAATATCATGCACTTAACTCTTTTAAGGGGACCTATTCTTTGGGGATCTATAGTTGCCAAAAGTCTGAGCAGAGCATCCAGGGTGTCACTGCTCTTCCAATATTTACTCTAGTTGGATGCAGGCATTTATATAATCATTGGTAAGAGGCTGAAAATGAAATGGCCTCTGGTCACGTAATTCTTGGTCTCTGCAGACCCAGAGCATGCCATCCTCCTTAAGGCTTGCCCTGAACTCCTGGGGGTGCAATTTAATAAATTCAGGACAGTCTCTCAATTGGTTTTGCTGGTACATGTATGAGGAAATGTCCTAAAGGCACAATTTGTTATATCCAGAGCTGATCTCTTTATCCATCCACCACTCTTGTTTTGAACTTTCTCACTAAGTCATCAACTGAAATAGTAACTGAGAGACTTTTCTAATAACCATAGACAGCTGTCTAGATTAATTCTTGTCAGTCTCCAACACCTGGACGCTTGAGCCAAGTAGTCAATATTCTTTGTCTAGCTCTCTGTTTAACAGAAGATGTTCCAAATATTTAATCACTTTATTATCTAGGAGGGTTTTAAGGAATTAATCAAAAGATTCTTGCTCATTTGACCTCAACCTCTCACTAAAAATTACACATCCTTCCTATGTAAGCACTACACCCTGATGTTGAATTTTCAGGAAGTACATGAGGCCAAACCCAACATCAATGATGCTTTCTAGGAAACTTCCCATTCTGTCCCTTGGTTCCCCCTATTCCTCTATTACTTTATTTCAGCATCCCAGCCAAGATTCAAAGGGTTTTTCCTTGAAAGGATAGAGATAACTTCCTGAAGAAAACTCCCTGTAGCACTCCCTCCCTATAGACTACTTAGTGTTATTAACTCACATTTTGACAGTTTACATGCAGAGCCCAACTCTTGTAGTTGCAAATGATGCATCCCTCTCTCTCTCTCTCTCTCTCTCTCTCTCTCTCTCTCTCTCTCTCTTTCTCTCTTTCTCTCTGTCTCTCTCTCTCTTTCTCTCTGTCTCTCTCTCTTTCTCTCTGTCTCTCTCTCTGTCTCTGTCTCTCTGTCTCTCTGTCTCTGTCTCTCTCTCTCTTGATCAGAAGATGATAGCAGATTCTATCTGGATGTAATAGAAGTGCCCTGGCTAGAACAGGTGCCCCATGAGGCTTGGTTCCCCTTCCCACAGAAACTATACACAGTCCTTTTTCCAATGCCCACCTTTCTGTTTTTAGTTCTAGACTGGTCCCTAGACCTCAATCCCTATTCTTGCAAGAGGGAGCCTAGAGTTCCCACTTCTCTCTAACCACCCCCTCACTCCCCATAGTGATGTGTTGCTCCTGTGGGTCAGGGTTCCTGATGCATCCTAAGGACTCCTGGGCCTTGTTATTATCCTTGTATCTGCATCCTTGGGACAAGCAGACCTTCTCATATGATTCACCCTCATACATCTGTTGTCTTCCCCTATAAGAGGATGAGTTCCTTGGGAGGAGTGATTTTCTTTTTATTATTTGTATCTCTAGCAATTAACATGGAGCTTGGCACATAGCAGACACTGAAGGAATTATTTTTACTTGCCCCTTCACTCATTCGTTCTTTCATTCTTCTTTAGTAATCCTTTCCTGAACTTTATGGGTCTTGATTCATTATCAGTGACATTTATCACCAAGACCATCTCAAGCTAAGTTTCCTCATCATCACTCCTCAATATTTTCTGAAAAAAATTTTAAAGGTTGTTCCTTGAGAATGCTAGAATATGTCCATTTTTAAAGTCAGTTGACATGACACAGCTAATGTTTCTCCTTTACCGAAGAGACAAGATTGTGGAGTGGGTCAAGTATTGGACTCAGAGCTAAGACAATTCAGTTTTACAACCACCCCAGACAGTGACTAGCTTGGTGATTCTGAACATGTCACTTAACCACCCTGGGCTTCTCTTTCTTCATTTGTAAAATAACTGGGGTGGACTTAAGAGCTACTTTAAAGTTCTATATCTGTGTTCTTGTGGTCTCTGCTTCCCTTTTCTATGCACCACATCCTCCAAAAGCTCTTAAGTGTTATATATTGCCCAGAAAAATAATATAATCATTGTATTTGAGACATCCTTCAAACCACTAAGCCACGATGAAGGTCAAACCTAATGGAGGAACACCAGTATACTAACTACTATAGAAAAGTAGTAATCATTGAAATATTCAGTGTATGACAACAACTTATCAGTAGGGCAGGATGGATCTTCCAACCACAGGGCCTGTGTATCTCAAGTTCCAGTTGGATGTAGTTAATAGTAATAATAATAATAATTGCATATATATGTGTATATATATATATGTGTATATATATATGTATAGACATATGTGTATATATATATATATATATATATACATTTAACCTTTGATTATACAACTTTAGATTCTAGATTCTTTCTTTTCCTCCCTCGTCACCCACCCCCACTGGAAGGACAAGCAATCAAATACAGGCTGAACATGTGAAATTATGCAGTACCTCTCCATAGTGAGCACACTGTGAGAGTCTGATTACATGTCCCTTCTTCCTATCCTGCCCCCCC
>CM053582.1:70094148-70127334 GCA_028627135.1 Pseudochirops cupreus
CCATCATCCCTCCCCCCCCTCCCCTCCCCTCCATCATCCCACCTTTCATCTTCATCCCCCCTCCTCTCCTGTATGACAAGATATCCAGTTTAGAGTTTATGTCTTTCCTTCCCTAAGCCAAGTTCAATGAGAGTAAGGTTGACTCTTTCCCTTTTGCCTTTCTGTTCTTCACCTCCATTGTAACAATTATCCTTTGCCTCTTCTATGAGATGATTAACCCCATTCTGTCTCTCCCTGTCTCCTCTCATTCTAATCCTCTCCTACCTCAGGATTTCACCTGAACAGACCATTTTCAAACAAATAAATCAAAGCTATCTATAGTCATGTGAAAAAATGCTCTAAATCACTTTTGATTAGAGAAATGTAGTTAAAACAACTTTGAGATAACACCTCACACCTATCAGAGTGGCTAATATGATAAAAAATTAAAATATTGGATGTTGGAGAAGATGTGGAAAAACAGGGACACCGATGCACTGCTGGTGGAGTTGTGAACTGATCCAACCATTCTGAAAAGCAATTTGGAAATATGCCCAATGTGCTATAAAACTGTGCATGCCATTTGATGCAGCAATACTGCTGCTAGGTCTATATTCCAAAACCATCCCTCTAAAAATGAAAAGGGCCTATTTGTAAAAAAATATTTATAGCATTCCTTTTTAGGGTGGATAAGAATTGGAAATTAAGGGATAACCATCAATTGTGGAATGGCTAAACACACTATAGTACACAAATGTGGTGGAATATTATTGTGCTATGAGAAATAATAAGTAGTATCACTTCAGAAAAACCTGGAGGGGCAGCTAGGTGGTACAGTGAACAGAGCATTGGCCCTGTATTCAAGAGCACCCAAGTTCAAATTTGGCTTCAGACACTTAACACACACTAGCTATGTGACCTTGGGCAAGTCACTTAACCCCAATCGCCCTGCTTCCCCCGCTCCATAAAGACAAAAAAAAAAACTTGTAAAGACTTATATGAACTGTTGCATATACACAGTAATAACAATACTGTTCAATGAAGAACTGTGAATGACTGTGGTATTCTTAGCAATATAATGATCCAAGAGAATGCCTGAAGACTCATCATGAAAAATGCTATCCACTTCCAGAGAAAGAAGTGGTATTAATTGAATACAGATTGAAGTCTGCTATATTTTACTTTCTTTTGTTTTTTCTTTTATTTTAGTCTTCTTGCACAAAATGACTAATCTTGAAATGTTTCACATAATTGCACATGTATTACCTATATCTGGTCACTTACCATTTCAAGGACAGGGAAAGGGAGGGAGGATTCGAATTTGAAACTCAGAACTTTAAATAAAAATGCTGAAAAATTGAAAAAAATCATTTTCATTTTTGTAAACTCATTTCAGCTCTTCTAGGAATTCTTGTTTAGTTTTTGCCTAAATTTTATTTTTCTCTAACACATTGCTTATAGATTTTTAAAATTATTGTCTTCTTTTGCATTTCTTTCTTCTGGATTTCTGACTCCATAATAGTTCATTATGATGGGACTCTTATTTTTGTTTGCTCATTCTACCAGTCTATTTCCTGACTTTGGACTTAATGTTAGATCTAGGTTCTGCTACACTTCTGTGTAGAGAGGGCACATCATTCCTATTACTTCTTCTTGGGTTATTTGGTATTGTTTTATTCCAAGATCAGTCTGGGAAACTGCAATCTTTTAGTGCTCCTAAAGTGATTCAGGACAAAGTCTGATATCCATTCCACCCTGGTGTGAGTTCTGAAACTTCCTGACCTTTACATCTTACCAAGCATTGAGTGCTCCTGGCCTATGCCACTATTTGCCACTTGAAAAGTTCTGTTGGCTCAGAGTGACAGAAGTGTAGGCTCCCCTTTGGTCTGGAATCTCTTGTTTTGTTATTTCTCAGTGAGTGGGGCTAGATGTTGGAACTGGGACCTAGTCCTGAACTAAAGGTCTGACCTATATCTCTGCTGTTGTTTCTGCTGTTCTAGTATGTGACTTCATCCTTTATAAGTACACCATACAAAATGTCACCCCTGTGCACACATCCCTTCTTACTTCCACTTGATCTATGACCCAGAACTGAGTAGTGAGAAACTAAAATACCTCTTAAAACTGGTTTTTGTGGTGATATTTTGCACTTTCTTCTAATTTTTCAATCTTTGTGTTTTGTTTGACTGACTCTTGTTGCATCATAGAGTCCTTGGCTTAAATTTGACTGATTCTAATTTTTAGTGAATTATTTTCCTCAATTAGTTTTTGGTGCTCCTTTTGCATATGTTCATTTTTCATTTTTAGGGAGGTATTTTCTTTGGTTAGATTTTGGACCTCCTGTCCTAGTTCTCCAATTTTACTTTTTAAAGCTTTGTTTTCTGTAAATTTTTTTCCAATTTGGTCACTGTAGATTTGATTTAATTTTATTTTTTATTTTAAATTTATCTTCTACCCCTCTAATTTCATTTTTAAAATCCCTCTTGAGATTCTCCAAGAATGCTTTTTGGGCTTGAGACCAATTCATGTTTCCTTCTATGGTCTCCAGTGTGTGTGTAGAGTCTGTGTTGCCTTCTGAGTTTGGTTGTTCTTGCTCACTACAGAATGATTTGATGGTTCTAGCTATTGCAGTTTCCTTCTTCCCCATTGTGGTTGCCTATATCCTGTATTTTTAGAGTGGATATCTGCTTCTGGGGTGCAGGAGTATTGAGTTTCTCAGGCTGGGATGTAGGGGTTTGGTTGTTGACTTCGTGAGCTGTGGCCTCTGAGTGTGTGGGCTGAGACCAGGGTCAGGATTCTCAATGTTTCCTTCCCCTGAGTTACCTGAAGCTCACAGAGTAACTTATGGGGGGGTGCGTGGGGGTGGTCTGCTTCAGGTTTCCACCTGTTTCTCTGGGCTGTTTCTCAGGCAGGCTCACTGTAGTAGAAGGGTGGGGCTGTAGTTTGCTGATTGGCCAGGTGGTTCTAAAGCACACCTGGGCTTTTGTTGTTAGGGCTTGCTGGCTCCACCCACTTGGGCTTAGGCACAGTACAATCTCCCTTCCCCCTTCCTCAGTGATTTTCAAGCCTGGGGCTGTTTACACTTATGCAAGAATGTACTCTAGGTGGGGCTTTTACCCCTAGACTTATCTGTGTCAGGGAGGAGGATCAGAGCACCCAGACTTCACTCTTCCATCCCAACCTCTGGAATTCTGGGCATGTAGTTCCAAAAGTCCAGGCCATGGGTTGCTAGCCCTAGGAAAAACCGCTGACCCTGCTATGCACCCCTCACTCCCTCTTACCCAGTTCCATTGGTCCTCTGCTCCACAGCCAGGCGGTTGCCAAAACCTCTGGCTGGGTGAGTCCGCTGGGTGGGGCCTCCCAGTCTGCCGCACTCTGTTCTCAGGTCCGTGCTGGTGCCACTCCTGTGTGCTCTGTGTTCTCCCTGCCCCGACCTGAATAGGCACTTTTCTGAGCTGGGAATCCATCACTCTCCATCTCCCAATGGGTTCTGTCACTCTTAAATCCACTCACATTTACTTTTTAGCTTTTAATGACGAAATTCTTGGGGAGCTTGGAGAAGTTACTGCTTACTTCCTGCCATCGGAAAATGCATTTTTGATTATATAAAATTAAAAAGGTTTTGCTCAGGCAAAACCAATGCAACCCAAACTAGAAGGAAAGCAGAAAACTAGGGAGAAAAATTTGCAACAAGTGTCTTTAATAAAGGCTTCATTTTGCAAATATATAGAGAGTGAAGTCAGATTTATAAGATTACATGTTATTCCCCAGTTTATAAGTGGTCAAAAGAAATCAGCAAGTCATTTTCAGACAAAAAAACCAAAGTTATCTATAGTCACATGAAGAAATGTTCTAAATCACTGTTGATTAAAAAACGCAAACAAAAACAGCTTTGAGGCGCCGCCTCACGCCTGTCAGAGTGGCTCACGGGACAAAAATGGGAACGATACACGTTGGAGGGGTGTGAGGAAATGGAGACACTGATGAACTGTCGGTGGAGATGTGAATGGCTCTAACCATTCCGCAAAACAACTTGAAACTAAAACTCTGTATACCTTTTGAGCTAGCAATATCACTGCTAGGTCTATGTCCCAAAGACACCTCAAAAACAGAAAAGGACTTATTTGTCCCTAAATATTTACAGCAGCTTTTTTTGTGCTGCCTAAGAATTGGAAATCGAGAGGATGCCCATCATTTAGGGAATGGCTAAACAAGCTGTGGTGTATGGTCATGACAGTGTATTATCATGCTACAAGAAGTGACAAGTAGAATGAGTTCAGAAAACTTGGAAATATTTACACGAACTGATGCAAAGTGAAGTGAGCAGAACCAAAACAATATTGTAAAGAGTAACAGCAATACAGTATTATGAGGAATTGTGAATGACTTAGCTATTCTCAGCAATGCAGTGATCCAAGACAATCCCAAAAGACTCATGATAAAAAATTCTATCCACCTCTTGAGAAAGAACTGCTATTGCCTGAATACAAGCTGAAGCATACTATTTTCCACCTTTTTTGTTTGAGTCTTCCTGTACAAAAAGAATAATATGGAAATATTTTACATGATTGCATATTGATAACCTATATTGGGTTGCTTATACATCTTGGTGGGGGGGAGGGATAGATTTTGGAATTAAAAACTTAAAAACATCTTAAAATTGTTTTAACATGTAATTGGAACAAATAAAATATTATTCAGAAAAGAATGCTAAAATTGTCTTTACATGTAATTTGGAAAAAAAAATAGTATTAAAAAATCTTAATTAGGTCTGTGTCACAAAGAGATGGCCAAAAAGGAAAAGAATTCATATGTACAAAAAAAAATTTGACAGTTTTTTTATGGTGACAAAGAATTGGAAATTGAGGAAATGCTGATCAATTAGGGAATGGCTGAAAAAGTTGTGGTGTAATAATGTGATGGGATACTATTATCTTATATGAAATGATGGATCCTTACAGAAAAATCTGGAAAAGGCTATGTGTAAGAGAGAGGCCACAAAATGGTAAGAAAGGCTCTGGCTTTCCTAGCTACCCTAAAGTAAAAGAGAAGATCATAAGATTGAAACCTTTCTATTTTCCCTTCTCATTTTAAAGGTGAGTCAACATAACTGAATATTATGAACCAAGACTTTTCTGCATGATGCTTCTTGTTACATTCTTGCACAGTTCATGTTGTTTGAGAATATTTTCTTTAGTAAGTTACTGAAAGTTTCATATTTGAACATATAAAATCGGTCATTTGTTTCTTTAAATATCTTTTTTTTTTAAATTTAGTTTCAAATTATATCCATCCCTCTCTCTCCTTTCTCCTTCCTGAGTGTAACAGTAAGGGAATTTGAAGATCTTCCCTGCCCATTAATGGACCTCAAGTGGAACCCAATAGGAGGGGCTTGATTGGGAGGAGACTTGTTTTTCAGGAAAGCCCACATCTTTTGTTACTTTGTAATTAGGTGTTAGGTGGCAAAGGTTGTGATGTCCTTTTACCCTGAAGAAGGATATATTTGCTCTGAAGTGAGGTTTTGCTTTGGGGCTCACTTATGGGAAGAGTTTTATGATTTGGCTAAATGAGACTCTGAGCAGCCATTGAGCCCCCCGGCTTTGGAAACCCAGATGTTGGTGCTTCTGTCTCTGGTAATGAACTATGCATGTATGTAATGGCCAGACAGCTAGATGCCCTGTCTGTTGAATTTTGTTACTTTCTCTGTGTTTTTTGTCTGCTTGTAATTTATGCTTTTATTTTCTGAAGTTCAGGGTGCTGACTTTTCCCCCTTAACTAAGTGAATGATATAGGTAGATGATAGATAGATAGATAGATAGAGATAGAGATACACATATACATATATAGATAGATATAAATATATATACACATATATATCTGGGCATGCTAGGGTGCTTGCTGTTATACTGACATGAAAAGCAACCAGATACAAGTTATATATGTGCAGAAAATTGGTCATTTAAATGGGCAGAAAATGAACTGTTGTGTAAAGAAACAAGATTAAATCAAATTATGAGGGTTAGAAAATATTGCTAAATTTTTGTGAATAGATTGCTCCACACACCTGCTGAAGCGATTTTCCTGAACTTCATATTTGTCACACTGTGCTCATTAAACACGAGTACTTTTTTATTTACTCCAGAGAGAAATATAAAATCCCTTATGTAATATTCAGAGTCCTTTATAATCTAGCCTCCTGCTACCTTTCCAATTTTCTTACCGCACTCCACCCTACCCCACCGCAGCTCCTCTACCACCAAATCTGGTCATGTACTTTTCAATCCATTAACCCTGGCTTTCTTTCTGTTCCTCACAAAAGACCCTCCATCTGTTGTTTCTGGGCATTATCCCTAACTGTCCTCCATTTTTGTAAAGCTCTCCTTCTGTCTCTGCCTCCCAGATTCTCTGACTTCTTTCAAGTACCAGCTAAAATCCTCCCTTCTACAGGAACCCTTTCTTCATCCATCTTAATTCTATAGTCTTCTTTTTGTTGCTTGCTGAATATTCTAATGACAGGTGGGCTTATTTTAATTAGAAGTTGGGACCAACTTTGATTATGTTACTCATGGATAAAGAGAGACTCATCTCAAGCCTGCCCATTCCTGCCTTGGGCAATCTATACAAAAGGATGCTGACAACATAATGGTTTACTGAGAAAACACCAGGGATTCAGCAAAGACACTAATTGAGACAGTTGACATCTTCAGCAATGTTGTAGGCTACAAAATAAACCCTCGATAATAGGAAGTCCTGAAAACTGTTCAAGTGTCTTATGAAGTTAAAGTATCAGACTCCCAGCAGATTGTAACAGTATTTATAAGCTATTACTGGATCTTGTCTTTAGGCACTTTGTTAATGTATCGCTTATATTCAGCATCGATATATGTAGTACCATTTCCATGCCTGTTTTGTGTCTTACATGAATACCTTTTTCTTTGCCCCCTTTGGGGAAATCTAAACAAAGCTCATCAACCTAAGCCATAAGCAATTTTCCAGCTGGGCTAAAGGGGTTTAATGATTTGAAGAGTGTGAGAAAGGAGAGCACTTCTCCTCATCAGAGGTCCCTTAGGAGTGAACCCAGCTGGAACAAGTGCATAAATACAGAGAAATGGAAGAGACCCTATATGGAAAGTGGTTGTCATCCCATTGTATAGATCAGGAAACAGGCTCAAAAAGGGAAAGTAACTAGCCAAGCCCACATGGCTAGTAGTAGTTAGATTTTAAAAACTCTTTGTGTCTGTTTCATTCAAGGGTTAATTTAGGAATCTGTGATTCAGTTAATGGGGCTACCTCCTCCGCTGATGCAACCTCTCTATGACTTAGTCAATAGGCTACTAAGGTGACTGGGGCCAAAAGTACTTGAGGAGGTAGTGAGTTCTCCATCCCTGGATGACCATGTGTTAGGGTGCTACAGTGGAAATTTTGACTTGCCTTGGGGTTGGATTAGCCTTCCCAGATTGCCCTGTAGCTCTGACACTTTGATAAGGTCTGCTATTACCTGTGTGCCCTTGGACAAGTCCCTTTCACTCTCTGGGCCTGTTTCCTTCTGAGTAGATGTAGGGGTTAGACTAGAGAATCTCTAAGTACCTTCTCAAACACTCATAGCTTATGATTCCATGCATCCTTCTAGCTCTGGAATTCTGTGATTCAAAGCATCTTCTGCACTCTGGGCCTCAGTTTGCCCTCTAAGGAGTTGGGTTGGATGGGCTTTCAGCATTGTCTCAGCTCTAACAGCCCTTTGGTTCTACATTCCTTGTCTTCCCTCTCTCTTCAAAAAGCAGGTTTACTCTAGATCCTCTTCTAGCATATCTAAAGATAAGGAAGCAGGCTCCTAGATGATCTCTAAGCACTCCTTTAGTTCTGTTATTATGTGATGCCAAGGCCTTTCTCCCTGACGAGCTTGGTTTCCTTATTTGAATGATGCAAAGAATAGCCTAGATCTCAAATAACTCTGGCTAATAAACGTTCAGTGCAGTTAAAAGAAGACCCAGTCTTGGCCTTGAGGGCAGTAACAGTCTGTTCTGGAACATATTTTCCATTTCTGGGACCTGGCTGAGCTTACAGCAAGACTATTGGTTGTCCTTTTCTCTCCCACTGAGGGGCCCCCTCCCAAAGAGCTGCTTGGCCTTGCTTGGAAGTAAACTCCTTGTCTTCGTAGCAGTTGCTCGGGCAGGAATTGGATGGCTCTCCCTTCTCAGATGGGTTGAGGATGAGCTTCCTGCCTGGGGAAAAGCAGACCCAAGGAACTCTGAGAGTCTTTTGCCTTTTCTGGGACAGACACTTGTCTCCACCTCCCTCCCCTACTTCTCTCCCCTGCCCTACCCAATCATGGAGTGTCAAAATTAGAGATTATCAAATCAGAATCCAAGCATCGAAGCTGGGAGGGACCCCACAGGCCTTCTGGTCCAAATTCCCTGAACCAGAATCTCAGTAACATCAGAGATGGCCTCTACTTAAAGACCACCATAAATGGGTCGCAGTCCATCTCCCAAGGAGCTCCTTCCACTTCAGGACAACTGGCAGCTTTGGTGGTGCTCTCTGCTGGTGGCTCCTGGGTTAGGCCCTATGAGTCCAAAGCAATCAAGTCTGGTCCCTCTTTGATTCAATGGCCCTTTAGACTCTTTCTGCAGGAGGGACTGAGGACAGGAATAGAACAAAGCTTGACTAGGGACCGGAGATTAGAAACTGAGCCTACCAGAAGGGACTGAGGGAGGAACACAACTACCCTCCCAAATCCTTGATCTGGGGGACTCTTCCAATGGCTAGTCCCCTCATTTGACCTACGGACCAACTGAAGCCCCAAGGGAAAGGGAATTGCTGAAGACCACACAGTTGGGACATTTGGAAATTGGAATTCAGATCCAGGCCTCCTCCTTCCAAAACCAGGGCTCTTAATTTTACAAGCCTAAGACCTTGTTATTTCCTAGGCTTAAAGGTCCTCAGAAGAAGGATCTAAAGCTTCTGTGTGTCTCTTTCCACTGTAACAGCCTGGGCTGTGACCCTGGAGGACATTCTGGGGGGTGATGTAGTAGGATGGATTTCTTCATAAAAATAATTTCTATTTCTCTGTGACTTCAGACACTTGGTTCACAGGAATCCCCCAGATCATGGCACAGTGACTGTGTAAGTCTGGTCAAGTTTCCCAGTCCTCTAAGCCTCAGTTTGCCACATGTAAAACGAGTATTTAATAACTATACTAACTACTTTCTCAACAAAGGAAAGCATTTTGCAAACCTTAAAGCTCCATGTAAATGAGAGCTATTATTGTCCCCTGTAGATAGGCCAAGCGAGGATCAAAGAAGGAGAAGTCACTTCCCATGGCCAGGAAGTATCAGAATATAGGATCACAGGATTTAAACTAGGGTAGACCTCCGAAGTCTTTCCTTAGAAGTCACTTCCTGCCCTTTTCCCCATTTAAAGATAAAGAAACAGGCTCCAGAGGGAAAGGGCTTTGTCCTGGTTCAGACAGGTGGGAGGGCTTTAAGCAGCGTTCAGGGTTCAAGCGGGAGCTTGAAGCTCCTCTGTCTACCTGTTCTGAGGGGGAGGGGCCTTCCAGAGCAGTGCTTGGCCCCCAGCCCTGAGCAGAGAGGGTTGATGGCAAGCCAGGAATTTGGCTACATTTGTGATTGTCCAGGCGAGTCCTGATGCTTATCTTAGTGAGAACTCTGTGGGAGTTATTGTGTACGCCTCTTCCATGCTTTTGAGAGCATCCCAAGGAGACTGGGGCCAAGATACTGATTGGGGGAGGAGGAGGTGGGTGAAAGGTTGGAGTGTAAAACCCAAGACCTTTACTCAAGGAGGAGCACAGAATGACAATCAGTACAGGGCCATGCTTCTCTGGGTCTGCATGGCCCTCAGTATAGATGGCTGGAAGGTGAGGTGCTAGGTGAGAGGACCAGGGAGGTGTCAGTGTCAATGTAGACACTGGAACAGGGGCCCCACCCCAGGTCAGTGCCAATATTCAGGATTGAGATGTGGTACCTGACTCACAGAACTAGAAAAATGGCTTTGAGCTCCTTGAGTTCAGCCCCTTAATTTCATAATGAGGAAACAGGACAATGGAAGAGATATGGGAGGTAGTCAGCTCACAACTGATCACCAGATGAATCCTGCTAATGTAAATTATTGAGGGAGCTCAGAAGAGACAAAGGCATAATAAGTGATTCTGTGTCTTTGAAGGACCATCATGTAGAAGAAGCATTAGATGGGCTCTCTTGTGCTCAGGGGTCAGAATTTAGGGCAATAGGGGAATGGATGGAGAGAAGCAGAGACTTCTAAGAGGTGAATTTAGGCTGAATGTTACAGAAAAAAAATCCGAATACTTAGAGCTGCCCAAAGTAGAATGGACCACCAGAACAGGTAGTGAGTTCACTGTTACTGAACATATTCAAGCAGAGGCTAGATACAATTTTTGGGAGATATGTTAGAGGAAATTCCTGCTTAGGTGTGTGTTGAATAGTAGGTCTCTTCCAGTTCTAAGCATCTCTGTTTTATGACTGATTCTTCCATGAAAAATGAGATGTTTGACAATGCAGTTTCAGAGGAAGGTTTTCCTCCATTAAAAATGAAGAAAAGAGGGGTGGCTAGGTGGTGCAGTGAATAGAGCACTGGCCCTGGAGTCAGGAGGACCTGAGTTCTAATCTGACCTCAGACACTTAACACAAAAAACTGACCTTGGGCAAGTCACTTAAACCCAATTGCCCTTCCCTCCCTCCAAAAAGCAGAACAAACAAACAAAAATAATAATAAGGAAAAGAGGATTGCTTGAATACCTCTGCATGGGCAAAGTGGTTGAGGCTGTGGCTCCCTATGGTGAGACCCCCAAGGGGTGTCAATCATTACTGAGTTCTTCTAAGAAGAACAAACAAAATTAGGCTGTGTGTTCATGTTTATTTCTCTCAGAGCTGGGGGAGCATGCTTTTAGAGATACCCATGGAAACTCATTGTGCAAATGAACCTAAGAACAGACAGACAAAGGGGACCTTCTATCTTCAGCACAATTCCCTCTTACCCCTCCCTCTCTTTCTGGGTCAAGATGCCTTTACCCACCAGAATTATAGTCTTCATATGTGTTAACTATGATATGAGAAAGGAATTTTTTTAATTGGATAGATTGTAAATAAGATAGGAAAAGTGTTACAGTGTCAATTGAAATTATAGATCCAGGATGTCTGTGTTTTTTCTATCATTAACATGACGATCCATCTATCTATCTATCAGTCTATCAAAACATAGTATAACATGTGTCCATAAAATATCCAGATAAGAAAAGTCCCATTATTCAAGATAGTGTCTGGTTTAAGGCATTCTGCCCTGGAGAGTCATGAACAGAAGAATGCTCCTGGTCGGCCTCATCTGCCTTTTAGTGGCTGACATAGGAGGGGGCATTTTGAGTTCACTCAAAGATCAAAGCAAAGCAAGTCTGTTTTGCCAGAGCACACAAGGCATTATGGTAGGGTGAGCTCAGAATGGGCCACAGTGCCTTTCCTGATTGGCCCATGCAGATTTTAGACCTTTCTTAGGTGATTGGGGTTCAAAATGGTTTGGGGAAAGGGTGTGCAGGGATGAACCCTGGACTTTGAGTGATGATTGTCTCAGCCTGGGGACTAGTCCTTTCTGTGCTTGGGTGTTAACAGGATTTTACTGAGCTGGTCTGTAACCTGAGAATGACAAAACAGTAGGCCAGAGACAAAGTGCCAGTAATCAGGTAGCCTGTTTGATTAATTAGCTTCATTATGTGGGGCACATTTACAAATTGGGAATTCTCCTTATCAGAATTCCACCTTGCTGAAGTGAAGACAGAGATCATATATACCTAAATCACAATGGGAAGGTGGGGCAGGGAAAGGTGGATTACAGACTGTCATTCCCAGGACTAGATCAGTTTTCTAGGTTCTGTTGACCTGAAAGTTTGGTTAAAGGAGGCAAACAGGCTCGATATTATACATATATACATATATACATATATACATATATACATATATATATACACACACACACATATATATGTATATACCCATATACATATATACATATATTCATATTTATTTATTTTGTATGCATGTGTGTATATATGTTTATATGTATCCATATATATATAGGAACGTGTGTGCATGTATATTCATATATGTATATATGTGGGGGTATGTGTGTGTGTGTGTGTGTATAATTTATTGCCTTAAAGCCATCTGAATACATACATGTATGGAGCCAGATAAAATCTGACTGTCTGAACAAAAGAATGAGAAGGCTTAAATACATTTTAGAACCATCCCAGTCCAGAGTGGCTGTGTCACTCAAATTTATGATCTCCATATATGTTTAACCATATTATGAGAAAGGAATTTTCTTAATTGAATAGGTAGTAAATACAGTGAGATAATAGAGTTGACAAAGTGTCAGTTGAAATTATGACCCAGGATATCTCTGTTCTGTTTACCATTAACATGCCATAACATAGTGTTAGAATAACATAATATACGTAATATATAATATTAAGGTAAGAAAAAGTCCCATTACTTGAGGTAGCATCTCAGGTTAAAGGTCTCATTCTTAATGGCTCTAAAGTCCCATCTGGCTTTGTTGACATAGGAAGAATTATTTTTTGAGTTTATTCAGAGAACAAAGAAGCTGTTAGGTCCAAGCTCTTCTCATTGATTAGTTCAGGCTCTGGCCCTTATTAAGATACAAGAATGATATTAAATGATTATCAGTTCCTACTAGTGGCAGACAACACAAATTCTAGAGTCCAGTCTTTGGGGATCGTGACTTGGGTCACAGGACCAGAGTTCTGTGATGGAAACAGGTTCTACAATCTTTAATTCACTTCACTTCCAGTACACAGATACAAGGATGCCAGTGATTGTGAGCCTTGTCAAAGTTTAATTGTTCAGACTTGCATTGTGAGCTCTAACTCACAAGCTGGAAAAGTAATTTTCGAGAATTCTAAATTAGTAGTATGGTCATTACATACGTCATATAGATTAATATACAAATCATAATTCCACCGGGGCCTTGATGTTGCCATTTGTGGATGAGTGGGCTGGACATGAGGACTTCTCAGGCTCTGAATTCTGTGAGGGGGAGGGACTACACATCAGTCAAACTTTGTATTTCCTCTCATGTCTCTCTCACACACTCACTCACACATGTGCATACACAGAGCAGGGACTTAATAAATGTTTGTTGACCAATTCATTGATCTCAAAAGTCCTACTCAGCTGGTAATTCTATGCTCCTGTTCTTTCTCTTTTGAAATTTAGATGACTATGTACAATTTTAGAAAGTAATCACTTAAATGAATTAATTCAATGCTGGGGACCTTGGGCACATGGTATAAGCCAAGATATCATGACAGGCCAGTTGGGCCAGGACAACTTGTTGCCAAGGGGATTAGTTCCTTGAGGGGACCTATTGGGGAAGTAGGTATCATTGTTAGGCATTTTATGCTTGCAAACAGAAAAGAAGTGGGGGAGGGGAGCAAGAGCAAGAAGGTAGAAGAAGAAAATGCCAACACACACTTCCCAAACAACGAACTGGCTCCAGCAATGCATGTATCAGCCTTATAATCTGTGTGTACTTGAATGGAAAGTGCGCTGCCCGGGTAAGAACTTATCCCCAGTATTCAGAATTTCTCCATTGGCTGTAACTGATGGTTCTATGTATAGAGATGGTATGGTGCTAGCTGGTGGAGCTCCTCTGTTTTCTTAATTGTTGGGCCAAACTTAGCACATACAGCAGAGAACTGATCCATACTCTGTTTCATCTCAGTCTCAGAAGCTTCATTGAGTGCACAATCATCTGTGAACAAAAAGTCATGTACCAACTCCTTCTCCAAAAGCCACACAGCTAATAAGACATAGACCTGGAATTTGCACTCAGGTTCTCTGACTCCAAATCCAATGTTCTTACCACTTTACCATTAGAGCCAATGGGACCTTAGACCACAGACTATAGAATGTTCTGAGGTAGGAAGGACCAGAGCACAGAGATAAGAGAATGCTGGAGCTGGAATAGGCTTTAGAACACATAACATAGATTATGTAAGATGAGAGAATATCCTTGGAGCATCAATTTATAGATATGGAGCAGGAAAGCCTGATGTAGGCCAATGCTTTCATTTTACACCCATGGCTCCAAGAAGCTGTAACATACATAGCAGCCATACCCTGGTAAAACTGTCTTGGCAAATGGTCTATACCAGGTTGAGGGTAACTGACAGGCTTCAAACAGGTAGGTCAATTGGAGGATGTCTACCCCCAAGCATTGTGAAGACATACCCTTGTAGAATGGGAGGATGAGAATAATTTGTTCCAACAACTGTGGAGGTAGCTGTAGCTGGCACCATGGAACACTCAGAGCTTGGTCAGGCATGAGAGATGTCAAGGTCATCCACTGTATCTTGGGCCATCATCAGTTATCTTGACTTTTGTCCTGCCACTGGACTTTGATGACTCTGGAAGAGAGAGTGAGATTGGTGGCTTCATGCAACTCTGCTCACTTAAATCCAATTCATGCATGAATTAAGACATCACCCCACGATGTCATTGGTCCTTGTCAAATATGAAGGATGAACAGTGACAACAGAGGAGAAAGCTGAGAGGTTTCCTAAAGTGTAGTGATCTGTCCATTGTCAAAGAGTTAGTAAGTGGCAGGTCCTTTAATGTCAAATCCACCCCTCTAGTTACTATACCATGATATCTGAGAAAGACCTTAGAAAATAGGATGCTAGAGGTCAGAGGGTCAGAACTGTCAGTTGCAATAACAAATGTTTATTGTTGTTTATGTTTATTAAATGTAAGTGTTTATTAAACTCCTATTAAGTGCCAAACATTATA
Source organism: Pseudochirops cupreus (assembly GCA_028627135.1). NCBI lineage: Eukaryota > Metazoa > Chordata > Mammalia > Diprotodontia > Pseudocheiridae > Pseudochirops > Pseudochirops cupreus. Next base: position 70,108,965 of record CM053582.1, read on the forward strand.
CTCAGCATTGGGAATATTAAAAGAGGTAAAGGATGGTTCCTCAAGGAGCTCACAATCTAATGGGATTTTTCATTTTTTGGAAAGTCTAGGCCTGGCAAAACAAGTCATCCCTTGTTGCAAAGAAAAAAAGAGGTAAGGCTAACTGAGGCAAGATGGCTGGGTGGAGAAGGATAGCCTCACTGTAGCTCTTCGCAGTTTTGCTAAGAATATTCCTGAAAATGAGGTAAAGAAGCACTTGAGGAGTGGGAGAAGATTATCAGACCTTGGCAGCTAATATTTGGCAATCAGGTTATTAATAACTTTGGAGATAATAATCTCAGTTGAGTGACAGGTTTAGAGGTGATAGGGCAAAGGAGTGAGAAGTAAGGAGAGTAGAAGCGGCAAGCATAGATAACTTTCCCAAGGAGTTTGTCTACGAAAGGTAAAAGACATCAACGATGATGGCTTGAGGTGATGGTAGGGCTTCATCGAGTTCTTTTTGCAGATGAGGGGAGGTGTGGAAAGGGTGGAAGGAAATAGAGAAGGAACCAGTCTGTAGAGAGCAGCTGAGGTTGACAGACACATGAGAGAGAAGGATTGAGCTTGCAAGTTCCTGGAAAAGAAGGAAGGAGATGGGATCAATTTCACATGTAGAGGCCAGAAGGACTGAGAGAAAGTAGGAGAGAGTGAAATATGACATCCAGGGGGCTCTAAATGAAGTGAATTGGAGAAGGAGCTCGAATAGAGTATTGAAAGTTTTCTCAGTCAAATAAGAAACAAAGTCCTCAACTGAAGGAAAAGGTGGGAGAGGGAGAGGTGGGAGACTCGAGGAGGGGAGAGCAGGGAATTCAGTTTCTGTTTACAGATTTGCAGGGAAGAGGGAACTCAAAACCTCCTTACCCATCTCATTGCATATTTATGCTGCATTTTATTTCCTTATTTCTCTACATGTTTTGAGAGTACCTGTGGAATGGTGGACAGAGCCCTGGATTTGAGTGAAGAGGGTGTGGATTCAAATCATAACTCTGCTACTTACTCTCTTTATGACCCTGGGCACATTAGTTCAACTTCTCTGGGTCTCAGTTTCCCCATCTGCAAAATGAAGCAATTGGGCTAGAAGATCTCCAAAGTCCCTTCCAACTCAAAATCCCATGTTATGTGATGCCCCTGCATACAAAACTGGGGGTCATTTGGGGGCAATAACTTCTATAGAAACACAAACTCAAGGCTGGTTTCACATTTTAAATTTCAGGGTCATTGGTAGCTGAGAATGATTCACCCTAGAATGACAGAACTCCAAGTGGCTTCAGGGATTATTGGGGTTTCCAACCATAACTAATAAAATGACCATCACCTAAACCATTGGCAAAGTATATTAAAAATATACAGTTAAATATTTGTCAATTGCATTTTTATTTTTCACAAGTCTTTTTAATTTTTAAATAGTACTTTATTTTCCCAATTCACCATGTAAAGACAAATTTTAACATTCATTTTTTAAAGAAAATTTTGAGTTCCAAATTTTTTCCCCTCCTCTCCCTCTTCCCTAAAATGGTAAGCAATTTGATAGAGGCTGTATAAGTGCAATCATGTAAAAATATTTTCCTTCAATTAAATTTTTAAAATTAAGTTTTTATTTATATTTTATGTCCCTTACATCACCATAGTAACCCACATATATCTCCCACTCCTCCTTTTAGAGAATAGTTTGATATGGCAAATAGCATTTTTTTCAGAGAGGAAAAAAGAATCAGCAGAACTGATTGACACATTGAAAAGCTTAAAAGCATGTGCAATGTATAACACCCACGGAGCTCCCACATTCATAAAGGGGTAGATTGGGAGTGTCTTCTCATATCTTTACATTCAAATGCTTTATATTTTGTTATTTTCTTTGAACTTTATTTTTTTCTTTTTATTAAATTTATTTTTAGTTTTTAACATTCATTTCCACACAAGATTTTGAGTTACAAATTTTCTCCCTGACTTTTCCCTTCCCCCACCCCAAAATAGTGAGCCTACTGAGTACTTCCCCCAATCTGCTCTCTCTTATATCCTCCCCCATTATCCCTCTAACTTTCTAGTAGGGAAAGATGGATTTCTATACCACAGTGCCTGCATATCTTATTTCCAGGTTGCATGCCAAAAAACCCATTTTTTTTTTACATTTGTTTTTAAAACTTTGATTTCCAGATTCTTTCCCTTCTTCCCTTGTCATCCACCCCCACTGGGAAGATAAGCAATTCAATATAGGTTGTACATGTGTAGTTACACAGAACATTTCCATAGTAGTTATACTGTGAAAGACTAACCACATTTCCCTCCATCCTATCCTGCCCCCCACCCATTTCCATTCTCTACCTTGACCCTGTCACTTTTCAAGTATATGTGCTTCTAACTACCCTCTCTCCCAAACTGCCTCCCCTCCATCATCCCCCCTCTTATCCCTTTCCCCCACTTACCTGTAGGGCAAGATACCCAAATGAGTGTGTATGTTATTCCCTCCTTAAGCTGAATTCAATGAGAGTAAAGTTGACCCATAACATTTCACCTTCCTACTCTTCCCCTTCATTGTAACAGTTGTCTCTTGCCTCTTTATATGAGATAATTTATCCTTTCCTGTCTCCTTTTCTCCTTCTCTCATTATATTCCTCTCTCATCCCTCAATTTTATTTTTTATATATTATCCCTTCCTATTCAACTGATCTTATGCCCTCTGTCTATGTATATGTGTACATACACTCACATATGCACCTATACATACATACACTCTCCTATACAAACATATATATATATATATTCCCTTCACCTATCCTCATACTGAGAAAAGTCTCATGAGTTACTATTATCTTTTTTCCATGTAGGAATATAAATAGTTCAACTTTAATAAGTTCCTTATGATTTCTTTTTCCTGTTTACCCTCTCATACTTCTCTTGCTTCTTGTATTGGAAAGTCAAATTTTCTGTTCAGCTCTTTCATTTTTCATTTGTTCAGTTTTTTTAATCAAGAATGCTTGAAAATCCTCTATTTCATTAAATGACCATATTTTCCCCTGAAGCATTATACTCAGTTTTGCTGGGTAGGTGATTCTTGGTTTTAATCCTAGCTCATTTGACCTCCAGCATATCATATTCCAAACCCTGTGATCACTTAATATAGAAGCTGCTAGATCTTGTGTTATCCTGATTGTGTTTCCACAATGCTCAAATTGTTTCTTCCTGGAAGCTTGTAATATTTTCACCTTGACCTGGGAGCTTTGGTATTAGGCTATGACATTCCTAGGAATTTTCTTTTTGGGATCTTTTTCAAGAGGTGATTGGTGAATTCTTTCAGTTTCTATTTTGCCCTCTGGTTCTAGAATATCAGGGCAATTTTCCTTGAGAATTTCTTGAAGGATGATTTCTAGGCTCTTTTTCTGATCATGGCTTTCAGGTGGTCCAATAATTTTTAAATTATCTCTCTTGGATCTATTTTCTAGGTCAGTGGTTTTTCCAATGAAATATTTCACATTGCTTTCTATTTTTTCATTTGTTTGGATCTGTTCTATAGTATCTTGATTTCTCATAAAGTCATTAGCTTCTAATTGCTCCAGTCTAATTTTGAAGGAATAATTCTCTTTGGTGAGTTTTTGAAATTCCTTTTCCATCTGGCAAATTTGACTGTTCAAGGCATTCTTCTCCTCGTTGGCCTTTTGGGCCTCTTTTGCCATTTGAGTTAGTCTGTTTTTTAAGGTGTTATTTTCTTCAATATTTTTTGAGTCTCCTTTAGCAGGCTGTTGACTCACTTTTCATAATTTTCTTGCATCATTCTCATTTCTCTTCCCAATTTTTCCTCCACTTCTCTTACTTGATTTTCAAAATCCTTCTTGAGCTCCTCCATGGCCTGCAATAAGTTTATATTTTTTCTTTGAAGCTTTTGACACAGGTGTTTTGACTTCATTGACTTCTGGTTCCATGTTTTGATCCTTTTTGTCCCTAAAAAAGGATTCTATGGTCTGATTGTGCTTCCTCTGCTTGCTCATTTTGCCAGTCAATTACTTGACTTTTGAATTCTGCCATGGCAGACCTCTGCTTCCACAATGGAGCAAGCTATGTCCCAAATTTCTGAGGTTTTCACAAATGTCAGAGCTATGAGGAGGGTGCCCTCTCTGCAGACACCCCAAGCTCTGGAACACTGGCCACACACCCCAGGACCCATGACTGTCATGCAGAGTCAAGTAGGTTGAAGCAACAGAGATTACCCTCTTAATAGATATTTGGTTCCCCTGTACTCTGCAGGCCAAGAGCTCTGGAGGCAGCCACATGGAAGCAGCTGCAGCCTCTGTACCTCCTCCACCTCTTGCCCATGAGGCAGGGGCTGGACCCATCCTCCGTGGTCACCAGCTTCCAAACAGTGTTCCCCACTGAGCTTTTACTTTGTCTTTGGCATTTATGGGTTGAGAAGTCTGGAAACCCCCACAGCTGCTGGTGATTCACTCTCCTGAAGTCTTTTCTGGCCGTTTTGTGATGCTGTTTGGGGCCACTCTGGGGCCAGAAATTTGTGGCTTATGTAGGACTTTGCTCAGCTACCAGCTTGGTGAGATAGCTCCTTCCTGCCAGGCTGCTTTCAGTGGGAGATTTGTTTCCCTCTGTCGCTTTGTGGGTTCTGTAGCTCTAAAATTTGGTTAGAGTCATATTTTCCAGGTATTGGAGGTGGTTGGACCCGAAGCCCAGAAGAGTTCCTGTTTTTACTCTGCCATCTTGGCTCTACCCTCCAATTTTGTTACTTTCACTTTTAACTTTTTGGGTGTGTTGCTGTTCTTTCCCTTTATAATACTATAGTTATTGTGGATATTACTTGCTTGGCTCTACTTGCTTCACTCTGTATCAGTTCACATAGATCTATCCATGCTTCTCTGTATACATCATACACATCATCTCTTACAGCACAATAATATTTCATTACATTCATGTATCACAATTTATTTAGCCATTCCCCAATTGATAAGCATTTGCTTTGTTTCCAATTCTTGGCAGTCATATAAAGTGCTACTATTAATATGTTGGAGTATATGAGGACTTATTTCTTCTCAATTACTTCATTGTGGTAAAAGAGAGTAACAGTCTCTGGTTCAGAGTATTGACATTTTAGTCACTTAATTTACATAATTCCAAACTGCTTTCCAAAATTATTGTACAATTTCACAGCTCCACCAAAAATGTATTAGTGTGCATATTTTTCACAATTCTTTCAGTGTCCACTGTTGGAATTTTTGATCAAGTAGATTTGCCCTTCCTTTTCACTCTTTTGTGTAGTCCTATTCACTAATTTTTACAATTTCATTTTTGTACCCATCTCCAAAAATGGTTTCTCTCGCTCTCTTCATTATCTTTCTGTTTACTCTAGACTTCTAGGTACTCTAGAATTCAATAACTCATTACTCCTATAATTTTATGATTCCTCTTTTCTCTCTTTTCTTCATGTAATCAAAACTTCTGAGGTATTCATTCTAGCTTTTCCCTTAAGGGGCTTTCTGCCTCTGCCTTTTAGGGTTTACCCCATAAATTTCTTTTTTCATTTGCCTCACTCCCAGAATAATCCCCATTATTACAGGTAATAGTAAGAACACTGTTCCATGACAGGGCCCCTACTCCCCCCCCCCCACATATTTTCAATTAACCTACCACTGTCCTATACCCTCTGTTGCTGACTTTTATTTTTACATTTACCTGGAAATTTCCTCCCTATGTCCATGCTCTCCCATATCTCCTGGTTCCATTTGTCTCCAGGCTTTCCAACTCTCTCCCACTCAGGACAAGTACCAAATCTTTCAAGCACCAAATCCTGCAAGCCGCATCCAATATAAGGCCCTCATGTCCTTTAATAGATCATCTTTCTTCCCTTATAGAAGCATTTGTCAGTGGAATCCCTTCTGATTCCCAAAGTAAGGCCTGTTGCTGTTGTACTTGTCTGCTACATTCATTCTGCCAGAATTTCTCTTTTTTGGAGAGTTTCAGAAACAAGTAATCTCTTCAGTTCTGGTTTTCTTTCTCAAAATGCTTCCAAATCTTTCTTATTGAACATCCATATTTTTTCCCTGTATGCTTAAGTTTATATTTACCAGACAGGTCATGCTGGTATGCATTCTGAACCTCACTGTTCTTGACAGCACAGCCTCCTCCTGTGCTGGGCAATTCATGCTTCACTAACCTAGGTGTCAGTTGGAACTGGCCACAACTGTATGCTGTGCTTATCCCTCAGGCTTAGGGCAGTCCCACACCCTCCCATAACACACACACACACACACACACACACACAAACACACAGACACACACACACACAGAGGCACACACACAGGCACATACACAGATACACATGTGCACAGACAGGTACATACAAACACAATACACCTGCATACACAAACATGCACATACATGGATACACACGTGCGCACACACATTCAGACACATACACACTCACACACGCACACCATCACATGGTATCCTGTTCTGGTATCTTGTCCCATTCCCTCTGTTTCTTATTTCTTAATTTGGCACCAACCTCTGAGAGCTTTGAAGTGTGGATGCTACAGGTTTATGGCCACTGGCAGGCTTTTGTTCCTTAGGAACTGTTTCCATCTAACTTTCTGTGAAGGACAGGGCAAATTTCTGTAGCCTGAAACAGGGTTTCTGCAGCACTGGAAAGAGAGACTTAAGGTGTAGAGGTGAGTATTAGAAGCCTGTATTGTGTCCTTGGGTCGGCTAGTGTAACTTACCACTGGCAGCATGGGAGGTGTGGAAGGGGTGCGTGGTGAGCTCAGGGTATCAGTTCATTCGTTTTGGGTTTTTTTCCAACCTACTTTTGGATTCTTGGTGTCCTAGACCATAGAGACAGCTAGAGTTTAACATAAGGAAAACTATTAACATAATTGATACCAGTAACAAAAGTAACAAGAATAATATGATTATATCAATAGATGTAGAAAAAGCTTTTGACAAAATACAGTACTCATTCCTATTAAAAACACTTGAAAGCGTAGGTATAAATGGATTTTTCTTAAAGCAATTTAGATAATGAATATGGATACCAAATTCTAAGCAAAATACTAGCTGAGAGACTACAACAATATATCACAAAAATTATACGTTGTGACCAAGTGGTGCAGGGATGATTTAACATAAGAAAAAATATGAATGTAATTGATTATACCAATAACAAAAATCATATAATTATATCAGTACATGTAGAAAAAAAAACTTTTGACAAAATACAGCACTTATTCATATAAAAGACACTTGAAAGCAAAAGTATCTCTTTTTGCAGGTGATATGATGATATACTTGGAAACTCATAAAGATTGGCAAACCTGGATTACTCCCACCATCTACTGCCTCTCCTACTTTTATCCTGCTGAATAAAACTGGAAAAAAGTCAGAAAACTGTGCTGACTGGGGTCAGCATAAATTTATGTTACATAACATCAACTGGGCCTTTACAGCATTGAGGCAATCTTTTTACACCTCCCTAATTCATTCCCTCTCCCAGTCACAGCAGTGACTGATCCACATCTTTCCATGGCTCCTCAAACTTCCCTTGCTCCCCCACCCTCGCTGTCTCCACTGAGAACCTTGTCTCATGTTTCACTGAAAAAAAATTGAAGCCATCACCAATGGCTCCCTATTCTTCCCTCTTCATCTTACATCACTCAGATGACTTTCTCCACTATGTCCTCTTGCATTCCTGTCTCATCTGAAGAGGTGGACTTTTTCCTTACTAAGACAGAAAACTTGACATTCCCAAATGATCTTATTTTAACTCATCTCAATAGCTATCACCCCATATCTCTCCTCTGTGTTCTTAACTCTCTACAATATGACTGCCAGCATCATTATTCAAATGAAACATCTCCCTCCAAAGTCATCAACCATTTCTTAACTGGTAAATCTAATGGCTTTTTCTCAGAACACATTCTTGGTGATCTCATCTGCCACATGTCTATGCACATGACTCTCAGATCTACTTATCCAGGCCCAACCTCTCTTGAAAACTCCAGTGTCCCATTTCCACCACCCATTAGACATATTGCGCTGAATATCTCTTAGATGTCTTATACTCAATGTGTACAGAACTGAACTCATGATTTAGTGTCTCATTTCTCAGACCTTCCTTTCCTATGTATTCTCCCTGTACTCAGGGATGGTTAAGTGGAACAATGGATTAGAGTACTGGGCCTGGAGTCAGGAAGATCTGAGTTCAAATCCATATTCAGACTCTTACTACCCATGTGACCCTGGGCAAGTCACTTAATCACTTTGCTTCAGTTCCCTTATCTGTAAAACAGGGATGACAATAGCACCTACCTTCCTGCATTGACATGAGGACCAAATGAAGTCATAATTGTATAATTAGCACAGTGCCTGGCACATAGTAAGCACTATGTAAATGCTACAGATTACTAATCCTCCTTTTCTTTTTCCTCCTCTTCTTCAATCTGGTGACATTGGCCTCCTTGCTTCTGCTCACATAAGATACTCATCTTTCAACCATGGATATTTTCATTAGCTGTGTCTCATGCATGGAATACTCTCCATCCTTATCTCCACCTTCTAGCTTCCTTTGAGTCTCAGATGAAATCCCATCTTCTACAAAAGTTTTTCCTGATCCCCCTTAACACTGGTGCCTTCTTTATGCTTTTTACCTCCAATTTATCCTTATGATATCTTGTTTGTACATAATTGCTTGCATGTTATCTTCCTCATTAGACTGTGAGCTCCTTAAGGGCAGAAACTAATATTTTTGGTCTTTCTTTGTATCCCCAGGGCTTATTTCAGTGCCTTACATATGCTGTTGTTCAGTCACATTTGACTCTTCATGACTCCATGGACCATAGGACACCAGGCTCTTCTATCTTCCACTATCTCCCAAAGTCTGTCCAAGCTCATTTTCATTGCTTCCATGGCATTATCTCTCCATCTCATCCTCTGCCATCCCTTTTTTCTTTTGCCTTCAATCTTTCTCATCATCAGGGTCTTTTCCAATGAGTCCTGTCTTCTCATTATATGGCCAGAGTATCTAAGCTTCAGTTTCAGTATTTGACCTTCCAAATTAATTTCTTTAAGTGTTGACTGATTTGATATTGCTGTCTAAGGGACTTTCAAAAGTTTTCTACAGTACTACAATTCAAAAGTATTGATTCTGCAGTGTTCAGTTTTCCTTGTAGTCCAACTCTCACAGTCATACATTGCTATGACTATAAATATTTGTTGGCAAGTTGATATCTCTATTTTTTATTATGTTGTGAAGATTTGCCATAGCTTTCCTTCCAAAAAGCAAGCATCTTTAATTTTGTGGCTCTAGTTGCCATCTGCAGTGCCAAGACTATAAGATCTAACATTGCTTCCATTTCCTTACCCTCTATTTGCCAGGAAGTGATGGGACCAGTTTCCATGATCTCAGGTTATTTTTATATTAGGCTTTAAGCCAGCTTTTGCATTCTCTTTTTTCATGCTCATTAAGAGGTTTCCTAATTCTTCTTCACTTTCTGCCATGAGAGAGCAGTATCATCTGTGTATCTGAGATTGTTGATATTTCTCCTACCAATCTTAATTCTGGCTTTTGATTCATCCAGTTTGCCATCTCACATGGTGTACTCTGTGTATAAGTTAAATAAATAAGGTTACAGTGTGTATAAGTTAAATAAATAAGGTTACAGCCTTCTACTCATTATCAAATCTTAAACTAATCACTCGTTCCACATTTGGTTTAACTGTTGCTTCTTAACCTGCGTACAGGTTCCTCATGAGCCAGGTAAGATGATTTGGTACTCCCATCTCTTTAAGGACTTATCACATTTTGTTATTATCTACACAAAGTCAAAGGTGTTAGTGTAGTCAATGAAGCAGAAGTAGATGTTTTCTTTAACTCCCTTGTTTTCTCTATAATCCAGTGAATGTTGGTAATTGCCTCTTCAAAAGCTAGTCCACTCTTCTGGTAATTCTCAGTTCAAATATTGCTGAAGCCTAGCTTGCAGAATCTTAAGCACACCCTTTCTGGCCTGTGAAATGTGCGCAATTGTTGGGTAATCTGCACATTCTTTGGTAATACTGTTCTTTAGGATAGGGACATAAAATGATCTTTTCTAATTCAGTAGTCACTTCTGAGTTTTCCAAATTTGCAGGCATATTGAATGTAGCACTTTAACATCATCTTTTAGGACTTTAAATAGACTGGAATTCTGTCATCTCCACTAATCTTATTATTAGTAATGTTTCCTAAGGTCCACTTAACTTCATTTCCCAAAATGCCTGGCTCTAGATCAGCAACCATACCATTGCGCCTGTTAGTGATGTTAAGATCTTTCCTGTATGGTTCTTCTATAGATTCTTGCCACCTCTTCTTAATTTCTTCTATTTCTATTAAGTTCCTACATTTTATCTTTTATCATAACCATTTTTGCATGAAACATTACCTTAATATTTCTAATTTTTTTGAAGAGATCTCATCTTTTGTATTCTATTGTTTTCTTCTATTTCTTTGCACTGCTCATTTAAGAGAAGCTTTTTATCTCTTCTTGCTCTTCTCTGGAATTCTGCATTCCATTGGTTATGTCTTTCCCTTTTCCATCCACTTCACTTTCCTTCTTTCCTCAACTATTTGTAAAGCCTCATTAGGCAGCCATTTTGCTTTTCATTTTTCTTTGGAATGTTTTTGTTGTCATTGCTGCCTCCCATTCAACATTATCAACCTCTGCCAATTGTTCTTCAGTTAAGCTCTTTACAAGATCAAATCCCATGAATCTATTCATCCCCTCTCTTTCATATTAATAAAGAAAATTACTTTAGTTATACCTATGCAGTTTAATAGTTTTCCCTGTTTTCTTCAATTTAAATCTGAATTTTGCAATAAGAAATTCATGTAATAAGAATTGTCAGACTACCTGAAAGTTATGATAAAAAAGACTCTAGATACAACATTACAAGAAATTATTAAGGAAAATTGCCCTGAAGTTACAGAATAAAAAAGGTAAGGTAAAAATTGAAAGAATCCACTTATCATCACCTGAAAGAGATCCTAGGAAGAAAACTTATAGAAATGTCATAGCCAAGTTTCAAAGTACCCAGGTTAAAGAGAAAACATTGCGAGCAACAAGAAAAATAAATAATTTAAATACTGCATAAAAACTATCAGGATTTCACAGAACCTAGTAGCTTTTACACTAAAAGACTATAGTTCTTGGAAAATTATATTTCTTTTTTTAAAAATTAAATTGGTTTTTTTACTTTTAGTTTACAACATTCAGTTCCATAGTCCCTTGAGTTTCAGATTTTCTCCCCCTTCCTCTCCATCATGGTGGCATGCATGCGGATATAGGATCTACAAATATCTTCCCATTACTCATTAGTCAGGTTGTAAAGAAGGATTGTAACTGATGGAATGATCACTGGGAAAGAGGAAACAAAACAAAAGAAGAAAAAGAAACAGAGAAAGTAGTTTGTTTCAATCTGCACTCAGACTCCATATCTCCTTCTCTGGATATGGATATCCTTCAATCATGAGTATTTTGGAGTTGTCCTATAATCTTGTATTGCTGAGAGGAGCCCAGTCTAGTGAAGTTAGTCATCACAAATACGTTGTGTCTGTGACTGTGTACAAATTTCTCCTGGTTCTGCTCTTCTCTCTCAGCATCAGTTTATATAAGTCTCTCCAGGTTATTATTAAGTCCATCTGCTCCTCATTTCTTATAGCACAGTAGTATTCCATTACATTCATATACCACAACTTGTTCAGCCATTCCCCAGTTGATGGGTATCCCCTTGTTTTCCAATTTTTTGCCACCACAAAAAGAGCTGCTATAAATAATTTTATACATAAGGGTCCTCTTCCCACTTCTCTGATCTCTTTGGGATATCACCCTAGAAGTGGTATTGCTGGATCAAAGGGTATGCACTTATTTATAGCTCATTGGACATAGCTCCAGATTGCTCTCCAGAATGGCTGGATCAGTTCATAGCTCCACCAACAACGCATTAGTGTTCCGATTTTTCCATATCCTCTCCAGCTTTTATCATTTTGCTGTTTTGTCATCTTGGTGAGACTGGCTGGTGAGATGTGGTACCTCAGAGTTGTTTTGATTTGCACTAGTGATTTGGAACATTTTTTCATATGCTTATATGTGTCTTTAATTTCATCTTCTGAAACTGCCTGTTCATATACTTTGACCATTTATCAATTGGGGAATGGCTTGTATTCTTATAAATTTGACTCAATTCTTTGCATATTTTAGAAATGAGGCCTTTATCCGAGACACTGGTTGTAAAAATTCTTTCCCAGTTTTCCACTTCCCTTTTGATCTTGGTAACATTGGCTTTGCTTGTACAGAAACTTTTCAATTTAATATAATCAAAATTATCCATTTTGCATTTTGTAATGCTCTCTAACTCTTGTTTCATCATGAAGTCTTCCTCGCTCCATAGATCTGACAGGTAAACTATCCCTTGCTTTCCCAGATCGCTTACAGTATCAACCTTTATACCTAGATCATGCACCTGCTTCAACTTTATTTTGGTGATGGTGTTAGATATTGGTCTATGCCCAATTTCTGCCATACTATGTTCCAGTTTTCCCAGAAATTTTTGTCAAATAGTGCGTTCTTATTCCCAAAACTGGGGTCTTTGGGTTTATCAAACAATGGATTACTATAGTCATTGGCTGCTGAGTCTTGTGTACCCAATCTATTCCATTGATCCACTGCTCTATTCTTCAGCCAGTACCAAGTAGTTTTGATTACTGCTTCTTTGTAGTACAGATTAAAATCTGGTCTGGCTAGGCCACCTTCCCTAGCATTTCTTTTCATTAGTTGCCTTGAAGTTCTGGATCTTTTGTTCTTCCAGATGAATTTTGTTACTATTTTTTCTAGCTCTACAAAGTAATTTTTTGGTAGATTGATTGGTATGGCACTAAATATGTAATTTAATTTAGGTAAGATGGTCATTTTTATTATATTAGCTCGAGCCAGCCATGAGCAATTGATGTTTTCCCAATTAGTTAGATCTGATTTTATTTGTGTGAAAAGTGTTTTGTAATTGTGTTCACATGAGTCCTGGGTTTGTTTTGGCAGGTAGATTCCCAGATATTTTATAATGTCTACAGTAACTTTAAATGGAATTTCTCTTTCTATCTCCTGATGTTGGATTTTGTTAGAGATATAGGAATGCTGAGGATTTATGTGTGTTTATTTTATATCCTGCAACTTTGCCAAATTTGTTTATTATCTCAAGTAGTTTTTTACTTGATTCTCTAGGGTTCTCTAAGTATATCATCATATCATCTGCAAAGAGTGATAGCTTTGTCTCTTCTTTGCCTAATTTGATTCCTTCAATTTCTTTTTCTTCTCTTATTGCTACTGCTAACATTTCTAGTACCAAATTGAATAAGAAGAATGATAGTGGACATCCTTGTTTCACCCCTGCTCTTATTGGAAATGCTTCTAGCTTATCCCCATTACATAGAATACTTGCTGATGGTTTTAGATAGATGCTACTTATTATTTTAAGGAGGATTCCCTTTATTCCTATACTTTCTAGTGTTTTTAATAGGAATGGGTGTTGTATTTTGTCAAAAGCCTTTTCTGCATCTATTGAGATAATCGTATGATTTCTGCTAGTTTTGTTGTTGATGTGATCAATTATACTGATAGTTTTCCTGATATTGAGCCACCCTTGCATTTCTGGAATAAATCCTAGCTGATCAAAATTATTCTCATGATGATTTGTTGTAGTCTTTTTGCTAATATTTTATTTAGAATTTTTGCATCTATATTCATAAAGGAAATTGGTCTGTAATTTTCTTTCTCTGTTTTGTCTCTTCCCAATTTAGATATCAGTACCATATTTGCCTCATAACAAGAATTTGGTAGGACACCTTCTTTTCCAATTTCCCCAAATAGTTTGAAAAGTATTGTAGTCAATTGTTCTTTAAATGTTTGGTAGAATTCACTAGTAAAGCCATCTGGCCCTGGAGATTTTTTCCTAGGGAGTTCATTGATGGCTTGTTCAATTTCTTTTTCTGAGATGGGGTTGTTTAAGTAGTTTACTTCCTCTTCAGTTAGTCTAGGCAACTTGTATTTTTGTAAATATTCATCCATTTTACTAAGATTGTCAAATTTATGTGCATACAATTGGGCAGAATAATTCCTAATTATTGTTTTAACTTCCTCTTCATTGGAGATAGATTCACCCTTTTGATTTTTGATATTCGTAATTTGGTTTTCTTCTTTCTTTCTTTCTTTTTTTTTTTTATCATATTGGCTAAAGGTCTATCAATTTTGTTGGCTTTTTCATAATACCAGCTCTTAGTTTTATTTATTAATTCAATAGTTTTCTTTAATTCAATTTTGTTTATCTCTCCTTTGGTTTTCATTATTTCTAATTTAGTATTTAGTTGGGGATTTTCAGTTTGTTCTTTTTCTAGCTTTTTCAATTGCGTGCCCAATTCACTGATCTCCATTTTCTCTAATTTATTCATGTATGCATTCAGGGATATAAAACTTCCCCTAAGAACTGCGTTTGCTGCATCCCACAAGTTTTAGTATGTTGTCTCATTATTGTCATTCTCTTGAATGAAATTACTGATTGTTTCTGTAATTTCTTGTTTGACCCACTCATTCTTTAGGATTAAGTTATTTATTTTCCAATTAGTTTTTCATCTATCCTTCCATGGCCCTTTTATTACATATAATTTTTATTGCATCATGATCTGAGAAGGATGCATTTAATATTTCTGCCTTTCTGCACTAAATTGTGAGGTTTTTATGCCCGAATACATGGTCAATTTTTGTGTATGTGCCATGTACCACTGAGAAGAAGGTATCTTCCTTTTTATCCCCATTCAATTTTCTCTATAGGTCTGCCATATCTATCTTCTCTAAGATTCTATTTACCTCCTTAATTTCTTTCTTGTTGATTTTGAGGTTAGATTATCAGTCTCAGAGAGGGGGAGATTGAAGTCCCCTACTAGTATAGCTTTGCTATCTATTTCTTCCTCTAGCATCCTTAATTTCTCCTCTAGGAATGTGGATGCTGCACCACTTGGTGCATAAATGTTTAGTAATGATATTGCCTCGTTTTTGATGGTACCTTTTAGCAGGATATAGTTTTCTCCTTTATCTCTTTTAATTAGATCTATTTTTGCTTTTGCTTTGTCTGAGATAAGGATTGCTACCCCTGCCTTTTTTACTTTAGCTGAGGCATGATATATTTTACTCTAGCCCTTTACCTTTACCTTGTGTGTATCCCCCTGTTTCAGATGTTTTTTGTATACAGCATATTGTAGGATTATGGCTTTTAATCCATTCTGCTATCTGCCTCCATTTTATGGGCGAGTTTATCCCACTCACATTCACAGTTATGATTACTATCTGTGTCTTTCCCTCCATCCTATTGTCTCCCCTGTTTATGCTTTTATTTTTCCCTTTTCCCTTCCCCTTCTTAAGAGTTTTCCTTTTGACTGCTGCCTCCCTAAGTATTCCCTTGTTATCAGCCCCCCCACCCTTTTCCTATCCTTCTCCCTTACTACTTCTTCCCTCTCTTCTAAACCCTTCTCTTTCTTGGCCCTTTCCCCCTCCTATTGCCTGTAGGATAGAATTGATTTTTATACTTAATGTATTATGTTATTTCTTCCTGAAACCAAGATTGATGAGAATAGATCTCATGCAGTGCTCCTCTCCCTCCCCTCTTTCCCTCTATTATGATAAATTTTATGTCTCTTCTTGGTAGAGTCCTATACTTAACTGATTGTGTTATACCCTTCTTGCACCAGAACCAATGTGGGAAAAGCTCATATAATGCTCATCTCCCTCCCTTCTTTCCCTCTACTATAAATGTTTTTATGCCTCTTTGTGTGGCATAATTTACCCTTTTCTGCTTCATTCTTTCCTTTTCTTCCATTGCAGTCCCTTAATAAGGTTTTTTATGATCATTTTGTGTAATTTATACCCACACCCTCTATTTATCTGTATCCCTTTTAGATATCACCATAGTTATAGAATTCACAATATATTAACATGTATCAGCTTCTCATATAGGTATGCAAACAGTTTGCTCTTATTAAATAGCAAGTTACATCTGTGTTTTTTTCTCCTCATTTACCTTTCTATGTCTCTCTTGAGTCTTGTAATTGGAGGCTGAATTTTCCATTGAGTTTTGGCTTTTTCACGAGGAAGGTCTGGAATTCTGTTATATCACTGAATGTCCATCTCCTTGCCTGGTAGATTATGCTAGATCTTGCTGGATAGATGATCCTTGGTCATAACCCGAGCTCTTTTGCCTTGTGAAAAATCGTATTCCAGATTGTTCTCCAAAATAGTTGGATCATTTTATGATTCCACCAACAATGAATTCATGTCTCAATTTTTTACACATCCTTTCCAACATTTGTCACTTTCCCCTCCAATCATTTTAGCCACTTTAGTAGGTAGGTATAAAAATGATATCTCAAGCTTGTTACAAGCTGCATTTCTCTAATCTAATCTATAATGACTTAGAGCATTTTTATATGACTATACATCTTTTTGATTTCTTAATTGGAAAACTGCCTTTTCATATCCTTTGACCATTTATCACTTAAGGAATGACTCATTCTTATACATTTGACAAAGTTCTGATTACTGTTTGTGGATTTCCCTTTTTATTTTTACTCACTGTTTTCCTTATCAACCCCTCTTTTTACTCAATCCCTGTTACCTAATCTTTTCCCCTCATCTTCTTATTCTTTATTTTACCCACCCTTCTTATAACCCTTCTAAGATGCCCTCCCTTATTTTCTCCTCCCACCCTCATAATCTTATTACATAAACTTTGTAAAGTCCCTCTCCCATCCTATCCTCTTGGTTTTCTTACCTCTCTAAAAGTTAAAAGTTAAGACTTCTAAAACTCTTCAGATACACATTTTGTTTCCGCTTCAACCCAGATGAGAGTAAGATTCCAACACAACCAGCTCCCCACCCCCACCTGCTTCTTTTGTATCAGTTCTTCCTTTGAAGCCCCCTCTTGATGAGATAATTGCTCCTTTTTGCCTTTTCCTACCCAATTTTGTTTTTTAGAATCACCCCATCATACACAACTCATTCACAACCTTTCTTTCAAATTTAGTAATGATACCAGTTTTAAGAATATTATTACTAATAATAATTAATAATATAGATAACATTTTCATATGTCATAAGTAAACAGCTTGACCTTAATCATTGCCTTATAATTAGCCTTTAATGATTTCCTTATATTTCCTCTGGATTTTTTATGCTGAATTTTCCATTAGGTACTAGCCTTTTTGTTACAAATTCCTGAAAGTCTTTCAGTTCATCAAATATACTTTTTTTATTCAGTTTTATACTCAACTTTGTTGGAGAAGTTATTGTTGGATGCAACCCCAGCTCCTATGCTTATTGAAATATAATGTTCTGGGTGGCACTCGGAGAAGCCCAGAGGGCTTCCTATACAATATTGATCTTTACAGTATAAGTGTTTCTTTTCAGCACCAGACATGTCTACAGTTGACCTTCCTTTTGGCTTTGGCCAGACTGCTTCATTAGTACTGGAGCTATTTTTAGTTGTCCTCTGCTCTTCCCCATTAGCATGTTGGATACCTTCCAACCCAAGGGTTGGACTCATCTTCCAGTGGCATACCTTTTATCATTTTTATTCTGTTCATTGGGTTTTCTTGGCAAGGACACAGGAGTAGTTCACCATTTTCTTCTCTAGTGGATCATTTCCCCCACAGAACTCTGTGCTATGACCTGTCCCCCTTGGTTAAACCTCTATGGCATAATTCATAGTTTCATTGAGCCCCTCCACAATGACAAGACAGTGAGGTAAAGTGGGCCCTACATATATTAAGTGCTTAAAAGTTGTTGTCATTCATGCTGGAAGAGGACCAAAATGATATCACTATGGTGAGGTCATTGGAACTTTTGAGGCTAAGTAGAAACAGAATATGGTTTTATTCTCTGCTGCTTGTGCTAATTTTGGCCTGACAATTAACACCAAGAAAACAGAGGTTTTCCGCCAGTCAGTACCATATAACCATTGGCTATAGGAAACAGATAACTTTTATTTTTTTATTTTTAAAAATAAATTAATTTATTTATTTTCTTGTTTACGTCATTCATTTCCATGAGATTTTGAGTTACAAATTTTCTCCCCATCTTCCCCTACCTACCACGTCAAAACAGCCATCCCACTGTATAGCCCCTCCCCAAATCTGCTCTCTCCTATGTCCTGCCCCATCGTCCCTCTGACTTTCTGGTAGGGCAGGATGGGTCTCCCTACTGCAGTGCCTGTATATCTTGATTCCCATTTGCATGTAGTTAATAATAATAGTGTATATATATATATATATATATATATATATATATAT
>CM053582.1:70127434-70154993 GCA_028627135.1 Pseudochirops cupreus
CATATATATATATGTATGTATATATTTTAAACATTTGATTATAGAACTTTAAATTCTAGATTCTTTCCCTTCATCCCTCATCACCCATCCCCACTGGAAGGACAAGCAATTCAATACAGGCTATGCATGTGTAATTACGCAGAACATCTCCACAGTGGACGTATTGTGAGAGATTGATTATATGTCCCTCCTTCCTATCCCTCCTGCCCATGGTTTTGCAAATAGAGAACTTTTAAATGTTGTGGATAAGTTCACTTACCTCAGCAGCATACTTTCCAGGGATGGGCACAAAGATGATGAAGTTGATGCTCACATTACCAGAGCTAGCTCAGTGTTTGAGAGGCTCCTAAAGAAAGTGTAGGAGAAAAGAGGTGTTAGAATGCCTACAAAAATGATGATTTATAGAGTCATTTTGTTGTCCTCTTTGTTGTATGCCTGTAAAATCTGGACAGTCTACCAGCACCATGACAGGAAACTGAATTGCTTTCATTTGAATTGCCGCAGGAAGATTCTAAAAATCACCTGGCAGGATAAGGTACTGGACCCTGAAGTCCTTTCTCAAGCTGAACTGACAATTCAAACCTTACTTTGGAGAGTGAAACCTGATAGACTGGTCACATTGTCCAAATGCTGAAATACTTAATGCTTGTTGACTGACTGGATTTAGGCAGAGGAGGACTTCTTGAGTGAAAGCTGAGGGGACTGAGAAGAACCCACAAAGTTTCTCCTCTGGTGAGACTTGATCAGTGAATCATAGATTGAGAGCAGGAAGGTACCTCAGAAGTCACTAAGGTCAACCCAGCTACCCTTCACATTTTGCAGAGGAGAAAACGAAGACCAGCAGAATGGAAACAAATTTTCCAAGTCACATGTGTTGCAATATTTGATTCTAGACCTCTGCCTTTTAATCCTGAACTCTGTATTTATCCATGAGATTCAGTCTGGAAGAGTGGCAGAGTCTGTGTGGTCCTGAGAGGCACGCAGGCTTCCTGGGGAATCAGGGTTCTGTGGGGATTATGGCCACTCCTGCTGAGTATTGAGGAGGACATCAACTTCCCAGCAGAGACCAATATAACCCGATCAGAGCACAGGAAGTTCTTGGTCCTAAGCATGGAGTACTGGGCTTGGTCAGGGGTTTGAGAGATGACTGTGGGGCACCTATTTTCTGCCCCCTGGATCAATATCCTACTAGTAATATTCAAGTTTCTGTCCATGCTAGTTTGAATTCTGAAAATTTCAGCACTCTTCTCATTGGTTTTGGGGGCCCTGCATAATCTGAACCTTTATGGACATTCTAGCCACCTTGCTTACCACACTACTTTGGCCAAATTAGGTAACTATCTGCCCCATCCTCCAGGTCCCCTCTTCTCTCACCTCCATCTTTGCTCATTTTGTTCAATACAACAGACATATATTATATAGGGCCAACTAAGTCTAGGCACTGAGAGGCAAAGATAAGCGTGAGACAGTCTTTGTCTTAAAGAAGCTTTCTTTCTGCTGGGGATAATAACATGTACCCAGGGAAATAATTCCAAAGCAGACTGGGAAGGGAGGTCATACTGATCCCTGGGGGGAATCTTAGAAGCCATTACAGAGGACATAACATTTTACTGACCTCTGAATGAAGTTAAACCAGAAGGGACTTCTGAGGCCACCTGATTCAATCCATACCTGACCAAGACCTCCCACTACAAAATCCCTGACACATAGTCAGTCAACCTGTCAAGGACTGGGGAGCTCACTTTCTTCTCAGAAACATAGACTCTCTGATCTAGAAGGGATCTCAAAGGTTATCTAAGCCAACTTGTAAAAAAAAAAAAGATTTAGAAGATTGTTTTCATTGAAACCTTCCTTGGATTCTAAATGTCTCTTTGCATTCTCACTTCCCCAATTCCACATGGGCCCAGTCATCTCTTAACTATAAGATCCAATGATCTTTTTTCCAACCCCATCTTTCTTGATTTCTGTGCAGCCTTTCCCCCTGTACACTACCCTCTCCTCTTGGATATTCTCTTCTCTATGGCTTTTGGAGTCACTAGTCTCTCCTGGTTCTTCTCTTCCTAATAATAGTTAACATTTCCATAACACTGTGTATCAGGCACTGTTAAGCACTTTACAAATATTATTTCACTTGATTCTTACACAAAACATGGCAGGTAGTTGCTATTATTCCTATTTTACAGATGAGGAAACTCAGATAAAGAAAGGTTAAGTGACTTGTCCAGAGTCACACAGCTAGCAAGTGTTTGAGGCCACATTTAAGCTTTGATCTTCCTGACTCCAGGTCCAGCTCTCTACCCACTGCACCACCTAGATACTCCTGCCCATTTAACTGCTCCCTCTTAGTTTCCTTTAATGACTCATCATCTATGCAATATCCCTCCAACTGTGGGTATACCCCAAAATTCTGTCTTGGGCCTTCTCCACTTCTCTCTCCACATGTTCTCTCTAGGTAACCTCATCAGCTCCTGTGAATTAAACTATGAGGTCTCTGTAGACAACTCCCAAACCTAGGCATCCAACCTTCTTCTTTCTTCTGACCTTCAGTCTTGCATTTCTAGGTACATGCTATCAATTTCCACAAGGAAGTCCTTATAAGCATCTCAAATTGACCACATTCAAAGCTGAAATGTCTCACCCCCACCTCCCTCAGTCAGCCCCTCTTAAAGACAGCCAGGTATAGTGGCTACAACTCTGGGCTTGAAGTCTAGAACATCTGAGTTCACATCTTGCTTCAAATATTTACTGGCTTACTTAACTTTTCT
Source organism: Pseudochirops cupreus (assembly GCA_028627135.1). Lineage (NCBI taxonomy): Eukaryota > Metazoa > Chordata > Mammalia > Diprotodontia > Pseudocheiridae > Pseudochirops > Pseudochirops cupreus. Next base: position 70,130,200 of record CM053582.1, read on the forward strand.
CAATATCAGCTTCTTCATTTGGAAAATGGAGATAATGATCACACTTAACTTCCAAGATCATGAGAATAAAATGATTTCACATCTTAAATCACTTTGCGTACTTCAAAGCTCTGTGTAAATATCACCATTATTACTATTGGGATCAAACAAATGCTCTGCAAACCTTGAAATGCTATATAAATGTTCATTATGATTATTAGTACTGTTTCTCTTCAAACCACTGCCAGCCTGCCGGTCACTTGGGTTTACAACCACAGTCATCCTCCATCTCCCTCACGTTACATGTTGAATCATGTGTCTAAGCTTGCCATTTTTACCTATAGAACATCTCTCATATTCATTTCTATATATCTTCCCTTACACAACCACTGTCATAGCACAAGTTCTCAGTATCTCTCACTGGTCTTCTGCCTTCAGTCTTTTCCCTCTGTCAACCACCTTCTGCATTTTCATGAAATTAATAGTCCTAAAGTGCAGGTCTGACCATTTCAAGAAGGTTTAGTGGCTCTCTGCGGCCTTCAGAATAAAACAAAACTCCTCTCTTTGACTTTGAAAACCCTTCATAAATTCATTCCATCCCATGTTTCATCTCTATATTCCTCACTTTCACATGTTCTATATTCTAGCCAAGTTGACCAATTTGATGTTCCCTATACATGGCATTCCATTTCCCTTCTCTGTTCCTTTCCACAGGTGTCTCTTGTGACTGGAATACTCTTTGTAGTGCCCTCTATCTCTTAAAATGACCTCTTTTTAGGCTGAATGTCACCTCCTACAAGAAGTCTTTCTTGATTTTCCTAATTAGTGTTCCCTTCACCCTGAAAAAATCACTTTGTACTTATGCATATATCCTCTATACAACCACGTATGTATATGTATAATGTATATGTATATGTATGTGTATGTGTATGTGTACATGTATGTATGCATATATGTATTGTGTATGTATGTATATATTATATTTCTAAGATGCAGAATCATAGAAACTTTGAATATCATTGTGGTACCTTTTTAGGGAAGGATTCTTAACCTGACATCCATGGACCTTTAAGAAGTCTATGGATAGATTTAGGTCTATTATCTTAAGTGGGAAAAGCATTACATCTTTATTTTTCATTAAATTCTAACTGAATTGTTATTTCCTTCAATAAGCATTAAATATTTTTAGGAAGGAGTATCTGGTTCTCACTGGATTGTCAAAGGAGCCCATGGTACAAAAAAGTTAAGAACCTCTGTTTTAGAGGATCATAGATAGACTTTTTGAGGAGAAAAGACCATTCACATATTATGAAGATAAAGAGAGTTAATTTTATTCTAAGGTTCCCATGGCCTTGATAAAGAGACATTTGCCCAAATTTTAGGGCAACAGACAAGGAAGGCAGGGAGTCCAAATTAAGACATAAACAGATGAACCTGAACTTGAGGGTAAATGGCAAAAAGACAAGTATAAAGCAAGAGTGGCCTGGAGTAGAGAAGAAGCTGAACAGCCTTAGGGACTGTGATAGCTGGTGAAAGGAATTCTCGTCAGGAGTCCCTATCTCACCCTTGTGTGAGATCACGGCTTGAAGCGCCATTGTGTCATGTTGTTGCTTTCTTCATTAGCTGCATCTGACTCTTTGTGACTCCATTTGAGATTTTCATGTCAAAGAGACTGGAGTAGTTTTCTAGCTCATTTTACAGATGAGAAACTGAGGCAAACAAGGTTAAGTGCCTTGTACAGGGTCACACAGCTAGTAGGTGTTCGAGACCAGATTAGAACTCGTCACCCTGACTCCATGGCCAGCACTTTATTCACTATGCCATTTAGCCCCTCATTGTGCCTATTCTTAGTTTAAATGTTTTTTCTATGTTTTTTTATTAATAGATATTAAAAATAAATTATTTCACTATTAATAGTAATTTTGCCTAAGCTGATAAATTTGAGGTTTGAGAATGAGAGAAGGAAAGGTTTAGTGAGAGAAGAGGTTCAGAGACAAAAGGTTTCCCCAAGGCTACAATATGATTGGGGCAGAGCCAACTAGAGAATTTTTTTTTACTTTTGGCAATTTCTGAAAATACTTGGAACGTGACAACTAGTTTGCCTTTGACCCTTGTGAAAAAGAACTCTTAAGGAATGAACCAGTAGCAGATTGAGGGGTTAGGATTCTGATGTATTTGCCCCCAAAGTACCTGAGAGGGATTAATTAATCCCTGGAGGGATGTGTGTACATGTACACCCACACCCACTCATGCTGTATTTACATATCTGTGTTACAGAACATGTTACAGAATTCTTTCTTCTTGAGAAGAGAGGCTATCTCCCATGTATATTTCTATCTTTTGCACAGTGCCTGGCCTAGATTTCACTATTCAGGGAGTTCCTAGTGATGTATTTTATCCATACATTTGGGCATCTTCCTTCCTTCTTACTTTCCCTCCTTTTATTGCAAGTGGATTTAAGAACTGAGGAAACAATGTCCGAAGGATGTGATTTATTATCAAAAGATACTCAATAAACCAGGTCCATGGCCCCTCAACAGGCACAAATACTTTGAATCCAGGTTTTTTGCACAGATTTTTATACACTAAAGAAAACAATAAACAGGAAACAAAATATTCTTGTTAGAAGAAATAAAATATCTTCTTGTTAGAAGATAGACTTGGAACTTTCCAAATTGGGAAGGGGTGAGCAAACAAGTGGAACTGCCTGAAATCAGATGATTTATAGGACAGACAAAATGAAGTTTGGAATGGAGGCTGTTCACAAAATGGAGTGAACTTGGTTATCACAATTCCCTGCTTTGATGCTTGGGAGGGCCAGTCTTTCCTTCCTCCCTCAAGGATCACTATGTACAAGCATTACATATAGCAGATCAAACCAAGCAAAACCATTATGAAACAAATGGTGGGGGCCGATTTCACATGGAAACAATGTATCCAGGAATCCTTTTCTCCAACATTGATCATATTCAGGGCAGTCAGCAGGATTTGGAACGGACCTTCCCAAGTGAGGTGAGTTCCGCTGGTCCATGGAAATTTTTTTGTATTTATTAATTTATTTTTAGTTTTCAAGATTCATTTCCACAAGATTTTGAGTTCCAAATTTTCTCCCCATCTCTCCCCTACCTCCCACCCCAAGATGGCAAGTATACTAATTACCCCTTGCCTCTGTCTGCCCTCTCTTCTATCCCTCCCATCCCCCTCATTACCCCCTTACCCCTTACTTGTTTGTAGGGCAAGATGAATTTCTATACTCCAGTGCCTATATATCTTATTTCCTAGTTGCATACACAAAACAATTTTTTAACATTTGTTTTTAAAACTTTGAGTTCCAGATTATTTTCCTTCTTCTCTCCTTACCACACCCACTGGGAAGACAAGCAATTCAATATAGGTTATCCATGTGTAGTTATGTTGTGCAGAGAATAAGAGTGAGCTGAGACCTGGGTTCAAGGTAAATTTAGGTGTGGATTTATTGATTAAGTGCATGACTACCAGAGTGTTCACTCAAATTGGTAGTAATCCATTGAGGGTACAGGCCTTGTTTAAAAAGGCTAAAACCACAAAAACCACAATCAGGGAGGGGAGCTAGCAGAAGCCATGACATACAGAAGCCAAGAACAGTGATTGGTTAGATCTATAGCTCAGGACTAATTTGGGAATATGGTGCAAGGGTACAAGGGTGCAACCTTCCTATGACATGGGGGTCCCTCCTAGAACATGGTGGAGGGCACAGGGTGGCGGGTTGCAGTCAGCTTCCCAGAGCAGGGTGGAGGGTCATGGGGCAAGGGGGACTGGCATTCCCCAGAAAAGGTTGGGGTCATGTTCTGGGCAAAGGATGTGGGGACCCTGCTTGGTCAGTGGAACAGGGTGGTCTCTACATAAGATAATCCGGCACTATAATGAACCTTGTATAGTATGCTAATTTAGGGAGAATATACAGTAATGCTGATTTGAGGAAGGAGGGGGTGAGGGGACTATGCCTTACGCAATGCCCAGGCATGCCCTAAGCAATTTCAAGCTATTACAAGGTATAGGATAGACACAAAGACAGAAACATACAGGGGCTTAATGGTGGGCCACAAATCAGGTGGTGTGTAGTGATCTGGGGTTTGGGTTTGGGCACAACAGTTATACAAAACATTTCCATAGTAATCATACTGTGAAAGACTAACTGTATTTCCCTCCATCCTATCTCACCCCCCATTTATTCTATTTTCTCCTTTGACCTCATCCCTTTTCAAACGTGTTTGCTTCTGACTACCCTCCCTCCCAATATGCCCTCCCTTCTATCATCCCTCCCTCCTTATCCCCTTCCCCCCTACTTTTCTGTAGGGTAAGATGCCCAATTGAGTGTGTGTGTTATTCCCTCTTTAAGCCAAATCCAATGAGAGTAAGGTTGACCCATTCCCTTTCACTTCTCTGCTCTTCTCCATTGTATCAGTTTTCTCTTGCCTCTTTTATATGAGATAATTTATCCTATCCTATCTCTTCTTTTCTCCTTCTCCCAATATATTCCTCTCTCATCTCTTAATTTTATTTTTTAGAGATCATCCCTTCATATTCAATTCACCCTATGCCCTCTGTCTTTGTATACATATACACACACAAACACATCCATACACACACACACACACACACACACACACACACACACTTATTCCCTTCAACTATCCTAATACTAAGAAAAGTATCATGAGTTACAAATATCGTCTTTCCACATAGGAATATAAACAATTCAACTTTAATAAGTTCCTTATGATTTCTCTTTCCTGTTTACCTTTTCATGCTTTTCTTGATTCTTGTATTTGAAAGTCAAATTTTCTGTTCAACTCTGCTCTTTTCATCAAAAATGCTTGAAACCCCTCTATTTCATTGAATATCCACATTTTCCTCCTGAAGTATTATACTCACTTTTGCTGGGTAGGTAACTCTTTGTTTTAATCCTACCTTCTTTTTCCTCCAGAATATCATATTCCAAGCCCTTTGATCCCTTAATGTAGAAGATGCTAGATCTTGTGTTATCATGATTGTGTTTATATAATATTTGAATTGTTTCTTCTTTACTGCTTATAACATTTTCTCCTTGATCTGGGAACTCTGGAATTTGATGATAATATTCCTAAGAGTTCTTTGGGGGGAATCTTTTTCAAGAGGGGACCAGTGGATTCTTGCAATTTCTATTTTCCCCTTTGGTTCTAGAATATCAGGGCAATTTTCCTTGATAATTTCTTGAACAATGATGTCTATGCTCTTTTTTTTGGTCATAACTTTCAGGTAGTCCAATAATGTTAAAATTCTCTCTCCTTGATCTATTTTCCAGTCAGTTGTTTTTCCAATGAAATATTTTACATTGTCTTCTATTTTTCCATTCTTTTGGATGTTTTACAATATCATGATTTCTCATAAACTCAACTTCCATTTGCTCCATTCTGATTTTGAAGGAAATGTTTTCTTCATTGAGCTTTTGGATCTCCTTTTCCATTTGGTCAATTCTGTTTTTAAGGCATTCTTCTGGACCTCTTTTGCCATTTGAGTTAGTCTATTTTTTAAGGTTCTATTTTATTCAGTATTTTTGGGATCTTCTTTAGCAAGCTGTTGACTTGTTTTTCATGACTTTCTTGCTTCACTCTCATTTCTCTTCCCAATTTTCTCTCTACTTCTCTTACTTGATTTTCAAAATCCTTCTTGAGCTTCTCCGTGGCCTGTGACCAATTAATGTTTTTCTTGGAGGCTTTTGATGCAGGAGTTTTTACTTTGTTGTCTTCTTCTGATTCTATATTTTGATCTTTGGCACCAAAGAAAGATTCTATATCTGATTTCTTTTCCTCTTTTTGCTCATGTTCCCAGCCAATTACTTGACTTTTGAACTCTTTGCCATGGTAGAATGTAGTAGACCAGACTTTCATGCTCCCCCTCTTCTATGAGGCAGATATGCAGAAAGAGTATAATCTTGTTGGGTGGATGCTTTCACTGGATCTATGAATGACTAAAAGAAAGTACAGGGTAGTTAATTTGCATGGTAGAATGTAGTAGACCAGACTTTCATGCTCCCCCTCTTCTATGAGGCAGATATGCAGAAAGAGTATAATCTTGTTGGGTGGATGCTTTCACTGGATCTATGAATGACTGAAAGAAAGTACAGGGTAGTTAATTTGCAAGTCTTGTTTGTGACTTCCTGTTTGTTTGTGACTCCAGATGTGGTCCTAGGATGAAGTCTTGATGAATGATTGAGCCTTGGGCTAGGGTAGGGAGTGGTCAGGACTAAAGAAGGGTCCTGGCATTTCAATTACCTCAGAGTCTCTGCTATAAGGTATATAAACCCTGTGATTTTCTTGTACTTTGGCTCTGTATGAAATGGTTCTGTAATAAACAGACGATCGAATACATCCCCGTCTGTCTCTTTTATTCAGCTGGTTGCTGGGCCATATTACTGTGCTGATCACAGCAGTAGAACTCTGCTTCCAGAGTGGAGAGTGCTGTATCCCAAATTTCTAGGGTTTTGTGCACCTGTTGTCAGAGCTACTTCTAGCTACTTCTCTGCCTCAGAACTTTGAAGAGGACTCCTCTACAATCACCACAAGCTCTGCCATGCCAGTGCTGCTCCTCACCCTAGGACTGCCACTCAAGACTGTGACCCAGATCCAAGCAGCGCAAAGCAAATGAATCCTTCCTTAGCACCAGAAAAGAGATTCCTACAATTGCTCTCTTATCAGCCACTTGGTCCCTCCACCATCTGTGAGCCTGGAGCTCTGGAACCTGTAGCAGCTCCTGCTGCTGTTGCTGTTGCCATAGCTGCCACCATGTCCGCTGCCCTGGAGTCAGGGACTGGACTGTGTTCTTCTCTCACCCAGCTTCAACAGGGTTTCCCCCCTGACTTTTTACTTTCTCTTTGGTGTTTGTGAGTTGAGAAGTCTGGAAATCACCACAGCTGCCAGTGATTCAGTCTCCTGATGTCTGTTCTAGCCTGTTCTGTGCTACCAGTCTGTGGGACTGTGCTCCCCTCCCAGCCCAGTGCAATAGACCCTTCCTTTTGGCTTGCCAGGCTGTCTTCAGCTAGAGATCTATTTCACTCTGTCATTTGGTGGGTTCTGTAGCTCTAAAATTTGTTTAGAGTAATTTTTTACAGGTATTGGAGGTGATTGGGGGATGAACTCAAGCAAGTTTCTGCTTTTACTCCACCATCTTGGACCTGCCCTTCCACCTCTGCACTGGAAATTTTTGACATAGACCTTATCTTCAGCTTAAGGTCACATAGCAAAAAGCTGTAGGCCCATCCTAGGTGGTACAGTGGCTAGGCCTAGAGTTAGGAAGACTCATCTTTCTGAATTCAAATTTGGCCTCAGACACTTAACTAGTTGTATATACCTGGCCAAATCACTTAACCCTATTCATCTCAGTTTCCTCATTGGCTATATGAGCTGGAGAAGGAAAGAACAAACCACTCCAGTATCTTTACCAAGAAAATCCCAAATGGGGGCATGAAGAGTTAGACATGACTGAAAAAAAACAAACAAACAAAACTACACAACAAAAGTGATTTAGTATAATGGGTCAAGAACTTTAACTCACCAATAACAATGAGTCATTCTCTTATTCTCCCCCTACTTATCTTGGGTTCTCTTCTCTATTTGTCAGTTTTCTTCTCTTTTTTTTTCAAGTTAAAAGTTCATCTTGAAAGAGAAAACAAAAGCAAAATAAAATTGGATAGTTTTGTATCATCCAACTTTCTATCATCTGCTATTGCTATAATCATTATAAGCAGCATTGCTATCACATCTTTGATCCTGTTCTTTCCCCTAATTTAGCTGAAAAACATCTCTGATCCCCACCCCCAACAACATTTCTTGTTCTCAACTTTTCTTTCTAGCTTTAGCTCATTTTTCACTTTAGTGTTCATTTTTTCCATTTTTTCCTCTTTTTTTTTGCAGTTTAGTTTTTCTGACATTATTCATGTATGACTATGCTATGATTTTGTATTCTTCTGTCACCTGATCTTACTGTAATTTTTCGTATGTCTTTCAAAAGTGCATATTGGTGGATTGGAAAGAAAACAACTTTGAAAGGCTTAATAATGCTGACCTCTGCAATGAGCATCCATGACTTTAGGTGACTGGTGATGATTTATGTAACACACCTCCTAATGGTCCCAAAATGGATCCAGTGATGTAGGTAAAGTGTATAGCAATATTGCTGTGTCCAGACAGCTGGAGCCCTGCCTGTTTGTCTTTGTGCTAATTTCTCTGCTTGTATTTTCTATACTAAGTTCTTTCTCTGTAATTACAATAGGCCTGTTAACCCCTTTAAAGATGTCTTTCCTTTAGAAAGCACATCAAAAGAACCTGTGCTCTCAGGTCATCCTGGGTGTGCTAGGATGCTTTCTAATACAGTGTCTTTCATGTCTAACTAAGCTCTAGGAGTTCCATGACACCTTCATGACCATTGGAACAATTGTTCTCATCCACCCATTCCAATGGGGGAAGTCTTCACATGCTAAGGGGGAACACCCCTCTAACTCACTGATAGGTTTGAGACCCCTCTGTTATTCTCAGTCTTGTTTAGCCTGTCTGCCAAAACAGTTCACTGAGATGTGGCCACTGCACATGCTATAGCTACTTGGAGTCACAGGTGAGAATTAGGTGAATCAGGAGGACACCAAAGGGGAAAGCAGTTCTAAAAGAGCTTGGAAGCCCTCATGCCAGAGGTACCAGTCTTCCTTGGACAATCTACATACCTTTCTGGTGATAGAAAATACAAGGGAGGAATACTTTGCCTTCTGCAATCACCTAGACCACAGAAGTCTGTTTGGCATGAAAATGCATTTTCCCTTTGCAATTTCTGTATCATTGTAAGATAGATAAAAAGTCAACATTAGCAGAAACAGAAAGATGAAACGCAAATGTAGGGCCTTCAAGGGCAGCAAGTTTAACAGCAGTGTCAGCACAAACATTGCCTCTTGAAACACAGTTGATACCGTTAGTGTAGGCAGGACAATGGACAGCAGCCATAGCACTAAGAAGCCATGAGGTGGATAGAAGTCCAGTGATATATTGTGCATTCACCATGACCTTACCAGAAGTTAAAAAAAAAAAAACATTCTGTAACTACAATGTTCTGATGACGTGATGGGAATCAGTGTAGATGTATTTTGCCCAGCAGTGAGATGGCAAGCTTGTACAAGTGCAATCAATTTGGCAGCTTGGGCATTGAGGTGAAATGGCAGAGAGACAGCCTCTGAACAATGCCACAGTCAGAAAGCATGGCAGTGCCTGTGTGCCAGATGCCATCTTTCATAAAAGAAAAACCATCAGTACGGAGGATGTAGTCAGGGTTCTGAAAGGGGGTGTCAGAAAGGTCATTGAAGGGTCTCTTTTCATATCTACCGTAAAGGAACAGTTATGAAAAAGCTCTCTTAAGACAGGTATATCAGGAAATAACATAGCCAGATTGAGAACTGAACAGCACTGTACAGTTACAATTTCTTTGCCCAGTAAATAACCTCATATTTAGCAAGTCTTTGATCAGAGAAAGCTTGAGTGTGATGTGTCAATAAGAGAGCGTCAATCTCATGGGGGCACTGTACCAGAACTGAGGCTTCTAAATCAAATCATATGCTAATAGGAGACCATGGAGGTACTGAAGTAGAGAGGAGCCATTAAAAGGGATGGAAGCTAAATTCTGTTGTAATATCTGAGAATAGGGTAGGCTTTTCTATGTACCTTTGAGGCAGATGAGTCCACATCCATTGAGTGCTCTTCCAGGTGAAGGCAAATAGGTACTGACAGTCTGGGTGGATGAAATTGTTAGAAAAAAAAAGTTGAGCAAAGATCTATCACACTAGAACAGGTAGCCTCACAGGGAACTGAGGACATTATGGTCTCAGAACTGGGAACTCCTGGGTGTCTGGGTTTAACCTACGCATAAACATCAAGTAAATCTTGGTACTGTGGATAGAGTGCTGGGCCTGGAGTCAGGAAGACTCATTGTTGTGAGTTTGAGTATGGTCTCAGATACTTACTAAATGTGTGGCCCTAGACAAGTCACTTAACCTTATTGCCTCAGTTTCTCATCTGTAAAATGAGATGGAGAAGGAAATGGCAAACCATTCTTATACTTTTGCCATGAAAACCCCAAATGGGGTCATGGGATTATGACTGAACAACAACAAACTTGCATAAAGTGATAAACAGATTTACTGTAAGGGCCTGGCTTGGGTTCCTTAACAGGAGGGATAGTGTGTTACAGGGGTTTACATGGAATAATAATACCATGATCCATCAGACAGTTGATAATGGGTGTAATCCATTCAATGGTCTCTCTGGACAAAGAATTTTGAGGTATAGATGTTGTGGGGGGCCTCTCTTAATCTTGATGACTATGGGGATAGTGGATTGTAACAATCCCACATTTGAAGATGAAGTTGCCCATAAAAGAATCAGAGATGTCAAGTAGGATACAGGGACTACCATTAGTGGTCTCTTGGGTATCCTGAACCAATACAAGGCACAAAGAGAGAGTCCTCAGGGAGTTGCCAGGATAGATATCTATCAGGGGAGCAGGAAATAGTACCTCTAAGTTTACAAAAGATATCATGGCTTATCAAGTTAAGAAGACTTAAGCATGAGGAGAAATGTGCTCTACAGAGAGAGGATCAACAGTAACCACATAGGGAGACAATTTTGGAGTGCTTTGAGGTTTCCTTAAAATCCCAACAACATTTAGTGATCCAATAAAGTACAACCAGAAGCTGGTTTGCTTATCAAAACTGAATTAGAAGCTACAGGATCTAATAAGGAATTCTAAATCTTGTTACCAATTTTAAGGGAGGCATGGGCTTCACTGACATGGGAAGAGGTAAAGACTAGGATAGCTGACATATTGGCCTTATTATTTCACCCAAACTGTTTTATCCAAAGTTGCCAATGACTTCATAGTTGCCAAATACAGAGATCTTCATTCTCCTTGACCTCTCTGCAGCCTTTGACACTGATCATTCTCTCTTCCATTATGCTCTCTTCCCTCTAGGTCTTTGTGATACTATTCTCTCCTGACTCTCCTATCTATCTGACCACTCCTTCTCAGTCTCCTTTACTAAATCCTTATCCAGGCCATACTCTATAGACCAGATGTGTCCTTTGGGGTTCTATCCTGGGGCCTCTACTCTTCTTCTTCAAGACTACTTCATTTAGTGATCTCATCAGTTCTAATGAATTTAATTATCAGTTCTATGTAGACAATTCCCAAATTTACTTATTCAGTCTTAATATCTCCCCTGGCCTTCACTTTCTTATCTACAACTCCCTTTCAGACATCTTGAACTGGTTGTCCCAACGACATCTTAAGCACAACACATCCAAAAAGGATCTCATTATTGTTCCCCTCAAAACCCTTCCCTTCTCCTACCTTCCCTATCAGTGGAAAGGGCAACATCATCCTCTCAGTCCATCAGGCTTGCAACTTTGGAGTCATCTATTGCCAAGGCTTGTCAATTTCACCTTTGCAATATCTCTCAAATACTTCACCTTCTCTCCTCTGAAACTGCCACCATCTTGGTATAGGACCTCATCACCTCATGCCTGGACTACTGCAATGGACTGCTGGTTGGCCTGCCTACCTCAAGTCTCTCCCATCCCAAATCCATTAAGTCACAAAAATGATTTTCCTAATACACAGGTCCAATCATGTCGTGCCCCCCCAACTCAATAAACTCCATTGGTTCCTTATCAGCTCCATAATCAAAGATAAAATCCTGTTTCATGTTCAAAGCTCTTCATAACCTAGCTCCTTCCTACCTTTCCAGTCTTCTTGTATCTTATTTCCTGACATGTGCTGAATAGTCCAGTGGCCCTGTCCTACCAGCGGTCGCATCTCCTAATTCTGGACATTTTCTCTACTGACCTTCATGCATGGACTGCTCTCCTTTCTCATCTGTGCCTACTCCATTTCCTGGCTTCTTTCAAGTGCCAAATAAAATCCCATCTTCTACAGAAAGCCTTTCCCAATCCCTCTTAATTGCAGCCTTCTGTATCTTATTTCCTATTTATCCTATAAGTAATTTCTTCATTTACCTCCATTAGATTGTGAGGTTCTCAAGGCTAGGGATTGCCCTTGTCTTTCTTTATATCCCTAGAAATCAGTCCAATGCCTAACACATAGTAAGCAATTAATAAATGTTTTTAATGAACTGATTGACCAAATATATCTTCTCAGACCCAACTTCATCCTCACTTCCTTCTTCCTGTAGACAATATGTCCAGAAGAGCCAGGTTCCAGTCCAGGTTCCCACTCAGAAGGCCTGGCCAGCCCCACTAAGGAGGGTCTGTCTTTTTCCTCTCTCTCCCCTTCCCAGAGTTCCCTCCCTGGCTGTTCTCTGCTTGATTTTTCTACCTTCCACTTCCTTGAGGTATGAGAAAGGTGAGAACAGAACTACCACATGTCTCCTTATGGAGTGAATTTCAGCGGTCAGGTGAATCCTTTGGGCTTTACATTTCATGATATTTACAGCTGGAAAGGACCTCAGAGATGAGGTACCCAATCCATCCCAAAAGAAGCACATTTTTAAGCACCCACAATGGGTCAGGTGCTATGCTAGTCACTTAAGGATAGAAAGGCAAAAATGAAATATTTTCTGCCTTCAGAGACCTTATATTTTGTAGGTAGACATAAGATTTCAGTTTAATCCCTTCATTTGACAGCTGAGGAAAATAAGGTTTTTCAAAGGAGAAGAGACTCACCTGAACAGACAGAGCTGGGAAAAGACAACCTAGTGCTACCCTTTTGTTTTACAGAGGGGAAAACAGACTGAGGGTTGGGATTTGCCCAATGTCACATAGTTGCAGGGCTATGTCCAGGTCAAATGATCTTAACTCCAAAGCTCTTTTCACGGGTTCTCCTGGGTGTCAGGGAACAGGCACAGCGATGCATGCTAATGGGGAGGAGATAAGGAGTGGGAGGAATGGGGGAGGGACAGGAAAGGCTTGTGGGGATAAAGCTCAGAGTTGGATTAGGACAGAAGACTGGCTTCCATAGGCTTCAGACTGAGATGATTCTGGAGAGAGGATTGCTGGTGGGCTGGACTTGCCTACTCTGCTGCCTCCATGGGGCCAATGCAGGTGAGGAGTTTTGGGGGCAGATGGGAGGTGTGAGTGGTTAGATGGATTAGTACAGAAATGCTCTGAGAAATACATTTACCCATTTCCTTGTTGAATTTCAGACTTGACCAGATACAGACACATTCGACCCAAGCCAGGTAAGGAAAAAACCATGAACTTTATGCTTGGGGAGTGAAAGGGACTACAAACCTCCCCGAATGGGAATGAGTAGAACTGGGTAGAATCAGTTATTTGGACAAAGAGGAAAAATTCACAGCATTTTGAACTGGTAGAGATCTTCAAGATGATTAAGTACAGAACTGAAAGGCAGGAAATCCTGGAATAGATTATATTCTCAAAGACGTCTTCCAGCTCTGATAGCCCTGTTATGGAGCAGACTAAAGTTTAAACAGGACTTTTTGTTACAATCCCATTTCTACAGAGGTTAAATGATTTACCCATAGTCATACTTGGTAAGTATCAGATACGAGATTCACACTCCAGTCTCCTGACTCAAGAGCCATCAAGCAACTCCCAATCCTTTCTTTCTCTCTGGGCCTCATTTTCTTCATCTAGAAGAGGAGGAAGTGAGAATTTATTTCCACCACATTTTACATACTCCCTTCACTTCAGTAAATTCTCAGATCCTGTCACACCTGGACTCTTTCTGAGTGTGTGCACATTCAAGGATGGGCTAACACGGCAGTCTGAAGGTGGGGAATGAAAACAAAGGTGTCTGAGGAACTTTGGGGTAATGGATATTTGAGAATCAGATGCCTTTGGCTCCTGGCCTGTACCTCTCACCTTCCCCATTCCAACCAGCACTTATCCTTTCTCCAGAAAAGATCCTCAAGCCATGTGCCTTTCCATTCATCTATGAGGATGTGAAGTATAATTATTGCACAACAGTGAATAGCGACTATGCCTGGTGCTCGGTGGAATCCACCTTCAATGGGACGTGGCGCTACTGTGTTAGTACAGGTGAGTCACCCTGACATCATCCAAGGGTCCTGCGCCATCCGTCCCCAATTCCCTCTACCATGTATTTCCAGAACAGAGCCAACATTTATCTGGAGCTGAGAGGATTCTATAATTGAATATTCTTTACTTGGGTTTAAAAAAAAAACACTGAAAAGTATATTAGGGGAACAAATACCTACAGAGTAGTCTCTGAGAAAACAATCTGGACATTTTAGTATACTGAAAGCTCAATAAATGTTTCCAGCATGACATGCTTATGACCCAGAGAAAGCCAATTCCATAATTAGCTGCAGGAAAAAAGTGTTGTTCAGAAACAAGGAAGGTGACCGTCCCTTTGTCCTTTGCTCTGATCAGACTATGTCTTTGGTATTACATTCAGTTCTTATCCCTCCCTCAAGCTTTAGGAAGGTCATTGACAAATGGCAAAGGGTCTTAAGTTCATGTCATATAAGGAACTGGGAATGTTTAACCCAGAGAAGAGAAGATTTGGGGAGGATATTTGTCTTTAAGTATCTGAAGGGCTTTCTGTAGAAGAGGGATTACATTTGTTCCTCTTGGCCCTGGAGTGCACAATGAGGAACAACTTGGAAAAGGGGCTTGGGTGGAGATGCAAAGAGGCAGATGCTAAAAATTGAAAACTGAATGAATCACTGAGGGGATCAGATACCCATATCATTAGAGGTCAGGCTATCTGACCACTTGGAGAGGGGAGGTACACTAAGGTACATACTGGCCTCATTATTCCCTGCCTCAAGGAGCCTTTGGTCGACAGAACTCTCCTGAGGGTATGCTCATTCCATGCCAACCCTCTGGGCCTTCACAGACCCCCCAGAATGTAAGTTTCCATTCCTCTTCCGGAAGAAGCTATACCATGACTGCACCGCTGATGGGTATGTGCTGGGCAGGACCTGGTGTGCGCTGACACACAACTATAACAAGAATGGGTTATGGAAACCATGCTCACCCAATGGTAAGGGGGAAAAGGGGTTTGGAGGCTTCTGAACTGAAGAGTAAATTGCAGAGAGAAAAGAGAGAGAGAGAGAAACAGAGAGACAGAGACAGAGAGAAAAAGAAGAGGGAGGGAGAGAAGTAAAAGGAGGAAGAGAGGGATGGAAGGAGGGGGGAGAAAGTAGACAGGGAGAAGGAAGAAGAGGTGGGAGAGAGGAAAAGGGAGAAGGATCAGGATAAAGAGAAGAAAGTAAGGAAGGATACTTATTAGGCACTTTTTGGGTTCCAAGTGCTATGCTGAGAGCTGGTGATAGAAGTATAAATGGGAAGCTGACCCTTCTCTCAAGGAGTTCATGCTCTAAGAAGAGGCATTCCTCATCAGAGGGAAGACCTTTTGGAGTGGATGGCATTTGAATTGGGCTTTCGCAATGAGCAGAGCAAAGGGAACATTCTAGGCAGTTTGGGGCATCTCTCAGCTAAACCAGCTGCAGCAATGAACATAGGTAGTTAGCCTAAGAGAGGAGAGGCTGAGGGGATCAAGCAGCAGTGTTTCAGAGTAGAAGGGCCCATGGGACTAGGAGCCAGGAGAACTGGGCTTGGGGGGCATCTTTGTCACAAACCATCCTAGCGAACTTGTCTTCTGCTCTGAGACTCAGCCGCTTTCTCAAAGTCATCATGATTAGGTGTAGAAGGTATTGAACTTGGAGGCAGGAAGAACCCAGTTCAAATCCCACCTCAGACACTTACTACTTGTGTCACTCTGAGCAAGTCAATTAATCTCCCCCTTCTTTGGTTTCTGCATTTATAAAATGGGGGAGTTGGACTCAATTGCCTTCTAAGTCTCTTTGAGCCCCAAATCCACAATCCTCTAAAATGAGAAGGTTGGATATTTGGTTTGAATGTCCTATCTGCCTCAGAGTTTCTTTGGTTCTATGTCTCTGGCCCTTGGTTTCCTCACCTGTAAAACAAAGTAGAATAATAAGATCTCAATGTTCCTTTCCATGTCCACCTCCCAATGTTATGACCCACGATCCTGTCATCCCAAAGATGCACAGGGAGGACCAGAGCCCTATCCTCTGGGAGGGAAGTCATGCTTTGGGCTCAGACTTCACTGGAGTGACACAGCTGGGCCTAAAGTAAGCCTGTAACTCACAATCTCTTCTACCTCACAGATTTGTGAAGAGGTGAACCTTTGGCTACAGCCTGCTTTCCTGGGAGATCTTGGCCCCTCCTCTCGTAGTGATGAGTCCATGGAGCCCCCAGCCACTCCCTGGAGGTCCCCTTTGAGTGGCACAGGCTCCCAGTCCCTCCAGCTGGGGAAGGGGGAAATTCTGGCCCATGTGTTCTGTGAATATTTCTCTAGTAGAGGAACCCTGCACTCTGGTGTCATCTCTCTGGCTCTTCTCTTGCCTGGTTTTACTGCAGCTTTTCTTCTGCTCTCTTTTCCTCTTATCTGGTTCTGCCTAAACTCAGAGATTATTTGGTTGTACCTGCAAGGTCCACTCTAAGAGGCTACCACACCTGTGTCCTGGGTTTCATGGCAGGGGAAACTAAGGCTGGGGAGAAAAAGATCATTAGTTGCATATTTGCCCTTTCTTTGTCCCTAACATTATTTATTACCAAGAAAATACTACTCCCAAATCCCATTCCTGTCCCTAACTCCATCTCTCTCCTTTTGGTTTTATTTCTGTTCAGAAGACCCTTTTGAGATTCAGAAGGAGCAGAGGGGAGGAGGAACTTAGGTGTGGGAAAAAGACATCTAGGTATCTGATACCTGATTAGGAGTAGGATGCTCTGGTCACTTGGGACTTTGAGTCCCTAAAGAAAATAAAACACTCTGGCCTAGAACTCTCTGTCTCAGACAGGGTGTGCTGGCTTTACCCCAAGGGTGGAAGTGAGTAGAGTATTCTCTCTGCTTCTTGAGTATTCATAGCCTGGAGGAAGACCACCTCAGCGGTTATGGGATCTACTTTCAATGGAGGATCAAGCCTCAGGGCTCAGGGTTTGTGTCCTGGCTCAGAGCTAAAGCTAGTTGGGAATAACATACCCTATATATTTTTAAAGCAAGCTGAGTGAGATGGAGATTCACAGTTTCACAATCAATCCCCTATGTTCCACAATATGTATGGAGATGCGCATTTTTATTGTTTTTAATTTCAGAATAAAAAAAAGAAACAGCATCTATCATGTATAGATTTTTTTTTGCAAAGTGAATACATAACATAACAATGACAAAACTGCTATATTTGCTGTGATCTTTACTAAACTTCCTTCTCCTTCTGTTTTAAAATGTCTCATTAATGCTCTTTCTTTTCTTCTATTGTCTATAAATCCTTCTCATCACTCATTGACTTTCCCATCCCAATAGAACCCCAACCTGTTAGTAGAATTAACCAAAAGAAATGAGCCAATGACATGTGATCTGTGACAGTCAATGTAAGTGTCCTGCACCTCTAGGCTATCTTCTTTCTGCCAAGAGACAGGCAGCGTCCCCCCACCCCATTAATCTCTGCATCCATGAGAACGGGTGAAGGTCTTTGGTTTTTCCCCCTTTCCATAAATGTTATGATTATTATGTAAATTATTCTCCTGGTTTTCCTCACTTCACTCTGTATCAGTTCTGACTTTTCCACATCTCCTTTCATTTTTCACTTTTTTCTATTATTGTTTTAGCTTTGGAGAGAAGGACTGACATGCTTTAAAAAACCCACAACAACTATTAAATGAAATTGAATTGTTAACTTGTTTCACCATGGATAAGGAAGTACGCGAGAATGCTAATTAATGAACTCAATCAGACACCCTGCTGGGCAGACTTTTCCCTAGACCATTTGGCAGCTAGGTTGTGCAGGGGTAGAGTGCTGGGCCTGGAGTCAGAAAGACCTGAGTTCAAATTCGGCTTCTGACACTAACTTCATGAGCCATATTTACTCCATCTATTTCAATTTCCCCAAATATAAAGTTGGAATCATAATGGCATTTACTGCTCAGGATTGTGAGGATCAAAGGAGATACCATTAGTAAAGCAGCTAGCATAGTGCCTGGCAAAGAGGATATGTATATAATCACTTGTTCCCTTCCCTCCCCACTTTGGTGTAAGGCACTTGAAACAGATGATGTAACCCTCTTCCAATCACTAAAAAACTACCCAGGATTTGGAAATAGGGACTTTTGTGAATGTGGTTTTAAATTTTTTCAATTACATGTAAAAACAATTATAGCATACTTATTTTCAAAATTTGAGTTGTAAATTTTCTTCCTCACTCCTCCCCCTGCCCCACTGAAAAGTCTAGCAATTTATGATGAGTCATATTGTGTAGTCATGAAAAACACATTCCCATGTTAGTCCTATGCTAGTCATACTACAATAGAAGACATGGACAAAAACCCCAAGAAACATACAAAAGGAAAGAAAAGGTGTCTTTTTGAAAAAAAATATTTCCACAGTAGTTGTGTTGTGAGAGAAGAATCAGAGCAACAGGGAAAAACCATGAGAAAAAAAAAAAACAACAACAACAAGGTGAAAAATCGTATACTTCAATCTGCATTCAGTCTCCATACTTCTTTCTCTGGATGTGGAGAGCATTTTCCATCATGAGTCTTCTAGAATTATCTTGAGTCAATTATTTAGCTGAGAAGAACTAAGTCTATCAAAGCTGGTCATTGCACAGTGTGGCTGTTACTGTGTACAATGTTCTCCTGGTTCTGCTCACTTCACTCAGCATCAGTTCTTTCAAGTCATTCCAGGTTTTTCTGAAATCTGCCTGCTCATAATTCCTCTTAGAACAATAGTATTCCATTGCATTCCTATACCACAACTTGTTTAGTCATTCCCCAATTGATGGGCATCTTCTCAATTTCCAATTCTTGTCCACCACAAAAAGAGCTACTGTGAATATTTTTGTACATGTAGGTCCTTTCCCCTTTTGATGATCTCTTTGGGAAACAGACCTGGTAATGGTATTGCTGGGTCAAAGGGTATGAAGTTTTATAGCCATTTGGGTATAGTTCCAAATTGCTCTTTAGAATGGTTGGATCAGAGCACAACTCCACCAACAATGTATTTATCACTTTCCTTTTCTGTCATATTAACCATTCTGATAGGTGTGGCATTGTACCTCAGAATTGTTTTAATTTGCATTTCCCTAATCAACAGTGATTTAGGGCATTTTTATATAATATAGATAGCTTTAATTTCTTCTTTGGAAAACTTCCTGTGCATATCCTTTGATCATGTATCAATTAAGGAATGATTTTTGTTCTTATAAATTTGACTCACCACTCTATATATTTGAGAAATGAGGTCTTTATCAGAAACATTGGCTGTAAAAATTGTTTCCAAACTCCGTTTTCCTTCTAATCTTGGTTGCATTTGGTTTTGTTTGTGCAAAAAAAAAAGTTTATTTTTTAGTTTTCAGCATTCATTTTCTTAAGATTCTGAGTTTTGAATTTTCTTCCCCACCCCATCCTACCACCTTCCCAAGATGGTGTGCAATCTGATATAGGCTCTACTTATACATGCGTATTAAACAGAGTGTTGATAGTGATGATGCAACATAGTCATGATGTAAAGAAGAATTGGAATTAATGGGAGGAACCATGAGAAAGAAGAAACAAAACAGAACAACAAAAGAAAAGGAGAGCAAATAGTTTGTTTCCATCTGTACTCAGACTCCAAAGTTCTTTCTCTGGATGTGGATAGCATTTTCCATTGTGAGTTGTTTGGAGTTGTCTTAGATCCTTGGATTGCTATGAAGAGCTACATCTATCAAGGTCAGTCATCTGTGTAAAAGAATGTTTAATTTTGTAATCAAAATGATTCATTTGGCAGGAAATAGGGACCTTGGCAAACACTCCAGTAGACTCTCTAGGGAAGATACACTTTAAAACTGGAAGAATAGTTCTTTGAAATTATTGTCATTTTTATGTCATTTGAGAGATTTCCTTTGTTAAAGAATTGAGTGTCCTGGGTGATTATAAAGGGGAATCAGATCACTGGAGGCTCATGATAGCACAAGGATAGCCATTTACAGGGTTACCCCTAAAACTCATTGAGTAGTAGCAACAAATCCTCTGGGGAACAAATCTGTCACTCCCAGTGCAAATAATGGCAATAAATCCAGAGGAGGTGCTATATCCAAATAAATGTCAAATGTTACTATGATAAATGCGGCAATGAAAACAATTATTGTCTTAAAAGCTGGTAGTTTTTATAGTCTAAAACATGGTCAGTTTTGTGTAGGTGCTGCTGAGAAAAGGGCATACTCCTTTCTGTTCCCACTGAATTTCCTTCAGAAGTTTATCATAATACTCTTCTAAAATTCTATTCACCTATTAAACTTCTTTTGTGTTTATTTTTTGGTTATATTTATCTATTTCTGAGTGGGGAAGTTTGAGGTACCCTACTAACATAGTTTTACTATACTCCTTTAACATTAAAGAATCTTCTGTCAACTTTTCCTTTAATAATTTTGGTGGAGGTGGGAATTCTGGGAAAATGGTGGAGTAGGTCAGAAATTTCCAGACTCTCCAGATTTCCTCCACAAAAAGACAAAATATCACCACCAAATGAATGTAAAGCAGCAAAAATAAAAGGGGTAAAGCAGTTGATCTTCTGAGAGGACATCTTGAGAGGATCTCAAAGAAGACTCCAGGGACCGAGATTTGGTCTGAGTAAAGTATAGACATGACAAGGGTGTCGTTGGACTCTGCAGCTAGTAAAGGGGATGCTAGGGATGGACCAGGGCTGACCCTGAATATGAAGAAGGAAGCTCCAAGCCTGCCCATGGGACAGGGTAAGTGGAAAGCACTAGATTTGGAGTCAGAAGTTGTGGGTTAGAGTCCTAGCTTACTCTTTCAGTAACTTGTTGAACTTTGGTAAACTGCTAAAATGGTTAGCTTAGCAGATTTCTAAGGGTCAATGACCATAACATCTTAAAAAATAGATTAACTCAAATGGCAAAAGAGGCCCAAAAAGCCAGTGAGGAGAAGAATGCCTTAAACAACCAAATTGCCCAGATGGAAAAGGAATTTCAAAAACTCGCAGAAAAAATTATTCCTTCAAAATTAGATTGGAGCAAATGGAAACTAACGACTTTCTGAAGATACTATAAAACAGATCCAAACAAATGAAAAATAGAAGGCAATGTGAAATATCTCATTGTAAAAACCACTGACCTAGAAAATAGATCTAGGAGAGATAATCCAAAAATTATTGGACTACTTGAAAGCCATGATCAAAAACACAACCTAGAAATCATCCTTCAAGAAATTCTCCAGGAATGCCCTGATATTTTAGAACCAGAGTGCAAAAGAGAAATTGAGATAATTCACTGATCACCTCTTGAAAAAGATCCTAGGGAGGTGGAGCCAAGACAGAGAAATAGAAACAGGATGTCCCCTGGCTCCAGCTTCCACCTCCTCCAGTATATGTAAAAAAATGACTCTAAACAAATTTTAGAGCTACAGAATTCACAAAGTGACAGAGAGAAACAAATTTTCCATGGAAGGCAGCCTGGCAGGCTAGCAGAAAGGGGCTATTGCATCAAGCTGGGAGCCAAGCACAGCCCTGCATGAGCCATGAGGTTTTGGCCCCAGGTCAGGCCCAACCAGCAGCAGCCAGAGCAGACTTCAGGAGAGTGGAGCACCAGCAGCTGTGGCAGATTCCAGACTTCTCAACCCATAAACACCAAAGACAAAGTAAAAGGTCAGCATGGAACTCTGTTGGATCAGGAGTGGATGGAAAAGTATGGTCTGGCACCTGCCCCTGCAGTGAGAGGTGGAGGAGGCACAGCAGCTGCACCATGTGGCTGCCTCAGGAGCTCCTGGCCTGTACATTGTAGGGGGACCAAGTGACCATTCAAAGGGTAATTGCTCTTGCTTTAACCTGCTTTGATCTGGATCACCATCTTGAGTTGAGATCTTGGGGTGTGTGGCCAGGTGCGAGAGCCCATAGGGGCTATAGAGAGGGTACCTTGCTCCTAGCTCTGGCAACATTTGTGAAAACCTCAGCAATTTGGGACAAAGCTCTCTCTGTTCTGAAAGCAGAGTTCTGCCATGGCAAAGAGTTCAAAAGTCAGGTAATTGACTGGCAACATGAGCAAGTATAGTAAACACAATCCTACCATAGATTCCTTTTTCAGGGACAAAAAGGTTCAAAGCATGGAACAGGAGGAAGAAAATGAAGTCAGTACTCCTGCATCAAAAGCTCCAAAGAAAAATATGAACTGGTTACACACCATGGAGGAGCTCAAGAAGGATTTTTGAAAACCAAGTAAGAGAAGTGGAGGAAAAATTGGGAAGAGAAATGATAATGATGCAAGAAAATCAAGAAAAGCAAGTCAACAGCCTGACTGAAGAAAATAACACCTTAAAAACAGACTAACTCAAATGGCAAAAAAGAGGTCCAAGAAGCCAATAAGGAGAAGAATGCCTTAAAGAGCCAACTTTGCCAGATGGAAAAGGAATTTCAAAAAATCACTGAAGAGAATAATTCCTTCAAAATCAGATTGGAGCAAATGGAAGCTAATGACTTATTGAGAAATCAAGACACTATAAAACAGATTCAAATAAATGAAAGAATAGAAGGCAATGTGAAATATTTCATTGGAAAAACCACTGACCTGGAAAATAGATCCAGGAGAGAAAACTTAAAAATTATTGGACCACCTGAAAGCCATGATCAAAAAAAGAGCCTACAAATCATCCTTCAAGAAATTCTCAAGGAAAATTGCCCTGATATTCTAGAACCAGAGGGCAAAATAGGAGACTGAAAGAATTCACTGATCGCCTCTTGTAAAAGATCCCAAAAAGAAAACTCTTAGGAATATTACAGCCAAATTTCAGAGTTACCAAGAGAAGGAGAAAATTCTGCAAGCAGTCAGGAAGAAACAATTTGAGTATTGTGGAAACACAATCAGGATAATGGAAGACATAGCAGCTTCTACACTAAGGGACTGAAGGGTTTGGAATATGACATTCCAGAGGTCAAAGGAGCTAAGATTAAAACCAAGAATCACCTACCTGGCAAAACCAAGGTTGTCAGGGCAAAATATGCTCATTAAATGAAATAGAGGATTTTCAAGCATTCTTCTTGAAAAAACCAGAGTTGAACAGAAAATTTGACTTTCAAATACAAGAAGCAAGAGAAGTATGAGAAGGTAAGCAGGGAAAAGAAATCATAAGGAACTTATTAAAGTTGAACTACTTATATTCCTACATGGAAAAATGATAATGGTAACCCATGAGACCTTTCTCAGATTGAGGATAGTTGAAGGGAACATATGTGTGTGTATGTATATGTGTATATGAATATATGTATGTATACATACATATATATGTATAGGAGGGTGTATAGGTGTAAAAATACATATGTGAGTGTGTGCATGTATGTGTACATGTATACATAGACAGAGGGCACAGGGTCTGTTGAAGAGATGATATCTAAAAAATAAAAGTAAGAGGGGAGAGAAGAATATAATGAGAGGAGAGATAGAATAGGGTAAATTATCTCCTCAAAAAGAGGCAAGAGAAAACTGTTACAATGGAGGGCAAGAGCAGGAAGGTGAAAGGCAGTGGGTCAACCTTTCTCTCATTGAATTTGCTTAAGGAGGGAATAACATATACACTCATTTGGGTATCTTACCCTACAGGAAAGTAGGGGGTAAGGGGATAAGAGGGGGAATGATAAAAGGGAGGGCAGATTGGGGGAGAGGGTTGTTATAAGCACATACTTTTGAAAAGGGACAGGGCCAAAGCAGAAAATAAAATAGGTGGGGGGCAGGATAGGATGGAGGGAAATAAAGTTGTTCTTTCACAATATAACTACCATGGAAACATTTTGTGTAACTACACATGTACAACCTATACTGAATTGCTTATCTTCCCAGTGGTGGGGAGGGGTGAGGAGGGAAGAAGGGAGAGAATATGGAAATCAGAGTTTTAAAAACAAATGTTAAAAAAATTGTTTTTTATATGCAACTAGGAAATAAGATACAGGCACTGGGGTATGGAAATCCATCTTGCCCTACTAGAAAGTTACAGGGGGAGTGGGGGAGGATATAAAACAAAAATGAGAATGACAACAGTGAGACATCATATCAAAACCTATGGGATGCAACAAAATCAGAAAATGTATATCATTAAATGCTGCATCAGTAATTTTAGAAAAAGAGCAGACTAAAAGATTGGGTATGCAAATTAAAAAAAACTAGTAAAAGTACCAATGAAATATCCCCAACCAAGTACTAAACTGGAAATCCTGAAAATTAAAGGTGAGATTAAAAAAAATTGAGAGTAAAAAAGCCACTGAGTTAATAAATGAAACCAGAAGTTGTTTTATGGAAATCCCCCAATAAAATGGAGAAAGAATTGTTTAATTTGATTTTTAAAAAGAGAGAAGAAAACCTATATTATCTAAAATGAAAGGGTGAATATACCACAATGAACATGAAATTAAAGCAATTATCAGGAGTCATTCTGATCAATTACATGCCAATAAATTTAACAATTTAAGTAAAATGGAAAAATAGTTGCAAAAATACAAATTACGTAGATTAGCAAAATCCTTAATAAAATACTGGCTAAAAGATGACAACAATGCATTCACAAAGATTATACATTATGATCAAGTGGGATGTATACCAGATATGCAGCAATGGTTTAACATAAGGAAATTTTTTTTAAATTTTATTTTAGTTTTCATCATTCATTTCCACAAGATTTTGAGTTACATATTTTCTCCCCCTCTTTCCCCCACCCACCTCCCCAAAACAGCCATCCCAGTGTGTCCCCCCT
>CM053582.1:70155493-70173276 GCA_028627135.1 Pseudochirops cupreus
GCACTGCAGTTGGGAGATCCATCCTGCCCTTCCAAAAAGTGACATAGGAGAGAATAGACTGGGGGAGGGGGGAAACACTGGGATGGCTGTTTTGGGGTGGTGGGTGGGGGAAAGATGGGGAGAAAATATGTAACCCAAAAAAATTTAAAAAAAATAAAAAAAATAAATAAGTAAATAAATTAAAAAAATAAAGAAATACAAAGACAAGATTACAGACCCCTATTGGTTTAACCATATGTTGGAAAAATGGATCAACCACCATAAAGTGGACATTCATAGGTACTGAGGTGGAGACCTTCCTTTTCTGTGGAAACCCTAAGTTTAAACGTGGAACTCCAGTTATCATCACAGGACTGGGAGGGGCTGAAATATCATCCAGACAAGTTAAAATAACAATGAAAATTGGACAATTATCTAAGAAAGAATATACTGTGGTTATTGTACCAATTCCTGAATACATCATTGGAATAGATATATTGAGAGGTATGATTCTGAATTTACCTGAAGGAAGATATCAATTCACAGTAAGGAAGAGAGAAATTTATGCACTTTTAGGGGAAAAATAAAAATGGACCCAATCACTTTGCCTGAACCATCTGAAGTAATTACTTTAAAGCAGTATTGTGTGCCAGGTGGGTAAGATGAAATTATCACTACTATAAAGGAATATGTTGAAGCAGAAGTGTTAGTCCCTATAACAACACAATGGAATAATCCTGTCTGGCCAGTACAAAAATCAGATGGGACATAAATGACAGTGGATTATAGATAATTGAATAAGGTGACTCCTCCCTTGTATGCTGCTATTCCAGACTGTCACCTTAATAGAAAGGATCCAGAAATATGGTGGGACTTGGTATGCAATTATTGATTTGACATATGCTTTCTCCACCATACCAATAGACTCTCAACAATGGGACCATTTTGCTTTCACTTGGCAGGGCAAACAATATACTTTCACCCACTTATCACAAGGATATCTGCATAGCCCCACTACTTGTCATAGGATTGTGGCTTCACATTTGGATGAATTAGAGCTACCTGGTGTACAGCTTACCCACTACATAAATGATATTATGATACAGGGAAAAGATGCAAAAGAAGTGGAGAAGAGTTTGACCCTTTTAATTGAGCATATGAAAAGGAAAGTGTGGGAAATTAACTCTGTAAAGATTCAACGACCAGCTAAAAATGTAAAATTTGGGGGGTATACAATGGAATAAGGGGCTGTGAGAAATTCTTCCACAAGTTCAACAAAAATTCAGGATTTTCCTACTGCTACCAATAAGAAGGAGGCCCCAAAATTTATAGGATTATTTCGATATTGGAGGCACACCACACTCCACATCTAGCACAGATTTTGAAACCTTTGTATAAAGTTACTAGGAAGAAATATGAATTCACTTGCAGATTTGGGCAGAGTAAAGCTTTTGCAGAACTCAAGGCTGCTATATAATTGGCCCTAGATTTATAGCCTATGCAAAATGGCCCAGTGCAATTACAAATGACTGTACAGGATAAATACACAAACTAGAGTTTATGGTAAAAACAACAATGCCAAAATGTACCCTTGGAATTTTGGTGTAGGAAACTCCCTTCATCTTGAGTTCAATATACACTTTTTGAAAAGCAGTTGTTACCTGATTATTGGGCTTTGGTAGAGATTGAACAACTGACTCTGGGCCATGAAGTGATATTAAGTTCTGGAATTCCAATTATGACCTGAGTAATGAGTACCCCAGCTTCTCAGTGAATTAGACATGCCCAAGAGGCTAGCATAATCAAATGAAAGTGGTATATTCAAAATAGAGCCAAAACAGACAAAAGTGGAGTCTCTACTCTACATGAATCTATAGCAAACATAGACACTGAGGGGAATGATATGTCCCCTGAGCCAAAGCAACAGTTGATACAGTCTTCTGTAAAATGGAATGAGGGATATGATGGATTAACTGAAGAACAAAAAAGATATGCATGGTTTACTGATGGGACAGCAAAATATTTGGTCCACAAAAGACATCAGAAAGTGGTAGCCTATAATCAATCCATGTACTAGGCAGACTTTGGAAAGTACTGGGACAGGTGGAAGTAGTCAATATGCTGAAATTCATCAAGTTATCATAAGTACATCAAGTTATCAAAATAGAACAAGGAGGACAGTGTCACATACTCACTGATTCATGGGCAGTAGTTAATGGGTTCCCTACATGGATGCCTATGTGGAAGAATCAAAATTGGGAAATTCATGGTAAACAAGTCTGGGGCAAAGAATTATGGGAAGATATATGGGACATGTCTTTGGCTCCTAATTTGTCCATTTTCCATGTTCATTCTCATGTGGCCTTCACCACGCCAGCACTTGAATAAAATATATATGCTGAATGACTAGCAATGATTGCTACTCAACATATTGTCCCCTCCCTGACACCAACTGATGATCTAGTGCAGGCAAAATGGGTCCGTCTGTAATGGTAATGTAATTTGAATTTGAAGATCCCTTTGGCAAAGGTAACAGGTACTTAGCACTTAATAACTAATCAAGCCTCTGTTAAAGAAGCAGAAGGTATGAATCCCTGTTGCTAATGTAACAAGAAGGGGTTGGCTGAAACAGCAAGAAGCTAATGCTGTGTCTATATAAGGGGAAGCCCCTGCTGGGTCAGACAGATCTTCTTGGAGCAAGCTCCACAGAGGCAGAAGCTGCTGCCACCAGGGAGGCTGAAGAGAATCTGGGGAGGCTGAAGAGGAAAGCTCCCCCAAGGCTGAAGAGAAAGATTTTGATTTTGATAACCTGGGTAGAGTGATTTTGATTCTGGGAACCAGCTGAAACTTCTGCTGAGTCTGAGGGCCAGCCAGAGCCTCTTAAGATTTCTGAGGGCCAGTCAGAGCTGCCAAAAGACTGAGGAAGCATGACTGTGATGCTGGTACTTTGCATGAACCTGTTTGTGGCTTCGTTAAGCCTTGATTTCCCAGGAGCAGAGATTGTGAAGGATTTAAGGTAGACTGGAAACTGTGAACTTCAGTGTGGAGCAGGACCTGCACAGAGAGCTGGACAAAGACCTGGGAGCTGTCTGCCTTTGAACCCAGGTTACAGTTTGGTGAATCCAGGTAGGATCTGGGACCATGGAAGGGGATCCAGGGAATCTGAGAGACCACCCCAAGTCAAGCTGAAAGAAGATTTTACTTGGATACTGTGTACTGACTGAGAAATTGTGATTTGTTTATGTCCTAGGGGTGGAGGGTCTGTGTATTTTCTGATTATTGAATAGTGAATGATGAAGAATGGTTGAATGATTGAGTTGATTGAATGATTGATTGACTAAATGATTGTACTTAGTGATTGATGACTGAATGACTGACTTGTAATTTAGTGTGCTCCATGAGTGGAGAACTTTGACTATTGTACTTTGTGTCCCTTAAGGAGGCAAACCTTAAGGATGACTGAATGATTGAGATGATTGAATGCTTGACTTACTAAATGATTGTTCTTTGTTGAAAACTTTGTGCCCACTGTGGTGAAAACAATGTGGCCATCTTAGTGATAAGTTATTTGAATGCTGTATTTTGATTTTCTGTGATAAATTGTACTATTGCGAATGCTGTACCTTGATTTACTGTGAATGTTTTGCTCTGATTTGTTATGGAATAAATAGACTGTTCACTCTACTGTGTAATCAGAGCCTTAAAAGCTGTTCACAGTAGCATTCCCCTGGGAAGCTGCTCGTACATGACACTGCACCATCAAATGGCCAGCCATTTAGGGATCCAGGCCATACACTGGTGGGCACAAGATGGAGGCATTAGTATCTCACATTCATTGTTAAAACAGGCACCAGAGGAATGTCATATATAGCAATTGGAAGAGGAATGAACTGTTCCTTGGGTAGTAACTGAAGAAATAGCAAGAGGAAAGGTCCCGGCTCAAATATGACAAATAGATTATATTTTTCCTCTACCCCGAGATAAAGGATGCAAATTTATATGTACTTGTGTTGACACCTATTCAGGTGTACTAGTGTCTTGTTCTTATAAGAATGAAACCCAGAAAAACATCTATAAAACTCTAGATCTCATAAATCTACATAATGAAACACCAATGCAGATTCAAACTGACAATGGGTCACATTTCAAAGGTCATGAAATGAAGACATAGTGTGTACTGAACAACATAGAATGGATACATATTCCATGTTATCACAAGCATCTGGGTTAATTGAAAGAATTAGTGGATTCTTGAAAGAACAGTTAAGGAAGTTAAGTTCTAATGATTTGTATCAACATTGGAAGGATAATTTTTTAATGACTTTACATAATTTGAATAGTAGACCATTGGAAGGAAGTACACCTCTAGCCAGAATGATGATCCCAAATCTGCAAATCAGAAAACAAAAAACACATAAGATCCAAGATATTGAGTATTGGGCTGTGAGGTCTGACATCTCAGCACCATATCCAGGAACACCTGGTTCAGCAGGATATAATTTTCATTGTTTAGAGGACTTTTGGTTGGATAGAAAAGAAATAAAAACAATCTCTACTCAAATATGTATAAGAATCCATTAAAATAATTTTGGACAGATTTTACCTAAATCAGGATTAGCAGCTCAAGGAATACATGTATTGGCTGGAGTAATAGATTCTAATTATCAAGGAGAAATTATTGTGATATTCCTAAATTTAGGTAAACAACCCATACAGTTTGGTAAAAATGATAGAATAGAAGATGGCGGAGTTGAAGCAGGAAATATGTGGGCTCCCCCCACAACTAACTCCAATACCTATAAAATATGACTCTAAACAAATTTCAGGGTGACAGAATGCACAAAGTGACAGAGATAAACAAATCTCCCACTGAAGGCAGCCTAGTAGGCTGACAGGAAGGGTCCATCACAGCTTGCTGGGAGCCGAGTACAGTCCTGCATGAGTGAGCCTCACAGTTCCAGCCCCAGGGCTGCCCAAACCAGTGCACGGACAAGCCAAAGCAGATGTAAGGAGAGTGAATCACCATCAGCTGTGCTGGTTTCAAGACTTCTCAACCCATAAAAGCCAAAGAGAAAGTAAAAGGTCAGTGGGGCCCTCTGTTGGAACTAGAAGAGCAAGGTCCAGTCCCTGACCCTGGAGTAAGAGGAGGTGGAGGTGCAGGGGCTGCAGTTGCTGGCACATTGCTGCCTCCAAAAATCCTAGCCTGCAGATCATAGGGGGACCAAGAGACCATTCAGAGGGGTAATTGCTCTTGCTTTGACCTGTTTGGATCTGGGTTGCTGTCTTGATTGATGGTCCTGGGGTGAGAAACACCAATGTGCCAGCATGGTGTCTGTAGAGAGGGCACCCTCCTTAGACCTCTGACAACATTTGTGAAAACCCCAACAATTTGGGATACAGCTCTACGCTCTGGAAGCAGAGTTCTACCTTGCCAAAGAGCTCAAAAGTCAAGTAATTGGCTGGCAAGATGAGCAAGCAAAGGAAGCACAATCAGACTATACAGTCCTTTTTTGGAGACAAAAAGGATCAAAATATGGAACCAGAAAAAGTCAATGAAGTCAAAACTCTTGCATTAAAAGCTTCCAAGAAAAATATGAATTGGTTACAGGCCATGGAGGAGCTCGGGCAGGATTTTGAAAATCAAGTAAGAGAAGTGGAGGAAAAATTGGGAAGAGAAATGAGAATGATGCAAGAAAATCATCAAAAGTGAGTCAACAGCCTGCTAAAGGAGACCAAAACACTCACTGAAGAGAATAATTTCTTCAAAATTAGATTGGAGCAAATGGAAGCTAATGACTTATTGAAATCAAGACACCATAAAACAGATCCAAACAAATGAAAAAATAGAAGGCAATGTGAAATATCTCATTGGAAAAACCATTGACCTGGAAAATAGATCCAAGAGAGATCATTTAAAAATTCTTGGACTACCTGAAAGTCATGATCAAAAAAAGAGCCTAGAAATCATCCTTCAAGAAATTCTCAAGGAAAATTGCCCTGACATTCTAGAACCAGAGGGCAAAATAGAGATTGAAAGAATTCACTGCTCACCTCCTGTAAAAGATCCCAAAAAGAAAACTACTAGGAATATCACAGCCAAATTCCAGAGCTCCCAGGTCAAGGAAAAAGTATTACAAGCAGTTAGGAAGAAACAATTTGAGTATTGTGAAAACACAATTAGGACAACACAAGATCTAACAGCTTCTACACTAAGGGATTTAATGGCTTGGAATATGATATTTCAGAGGTCAAAGCAGCTAGGATTAAAACCAAGAATCACCCACCCTGCAAAACTTAGTATAATGTTTCAGGGGAAAATATGCTCATTCAATGAAATAGAGGATTTTCAAGCATTCTTGATGAAAAAACCAGAGCTGAACAGAAAATTTGACTTTCAAATACAAGAAACAAGAGAAGCATGAGAGGTAAACAGGAAAAAGAAATCATAAGAAACTTATTAAAGTTGAACTATTTACATTCCTACATGGCAAAATGATAATTGTAACCCATGAGACTTTTCTCAGTATGATGGTAATTGAAGGGAAAATATATGTACATATTTGTATACATACAAATATATCTTTATATAGGAGGGTATATGTACATATAAATACATATACGAGTGTGTGTATATGTGTGTACATGTATACATAGACAGAGGGCACAGGATCAGTTGAATAGGAAGGGATGTTGTCCAAAAAATAAAATTAAGAGCTAAGAGAGGAATATAATGAGAGAAGGAGATAGGGAGAGATAGAATAGGGTAGATTATCTCATATTAAAGAGGAAAGAGAAAGCTGTTACAATGGAGGGGAATAATAGGAAGGCAAAAGGAAATGGGTCAACCTTACTCTCATTGAATTTGGCTTAAGGAGGGAATAACATACACACCCAGTTGGGTATCTTACCCTACAGGAAAGTGGGGGTAAGGGAATAAGAAAGGGGATGATAGAAGAGAGGGCAGATTGGGGGAGAGGGTAGTTAGAAGCATA
Organism: Pseudochirops cupreus; assembly: GCA_028627135.1. Classification (NCBI taxonomy): domain Eukaryota; kingdom Metazoa; phylum Chordata; class Mammalia; order Diprotodontia; family Pseudocheiridae; genus Pseudochirops; species Pseudochirops cupreus. The sequence continues at coordinate 70,162,465 of CM053582.1, forward strand.
CACTTTTGAAAAGGGACAGTGTCAAAGTAGAAAATAGAATAAGTGGGGGGGCCAGGATAGGATGGAGAGAAATAAAGTTAGTCTTTCACAATGTATCTAGTAAGGAAATGTTTTGCATCACTACACATGTACAACCTATATTGAATTGGTTATCTTCCCAGTAGGGGTGGGTGACAAGGCAAAAAGGGAAAGAATCTGGACATCAAAGTTTTAAAAAGAAATTTAAAAAAATTATTTTTATATGCAACTGGGAAATAAGATATACAGGCACTGGGGCATAGAAATCCATCTTCCCCTACTAGAAAGTCAGAGGGGAGATGGAGGAGGATATAAGAGAGATCAGACTGGGGGAAGGAGTATTCAGTAGAATCTCTATTTTGTGGTGGGCGTAGGGAAAAGACTGGGAGAAAATTTGTAACTCAAAATCTTGTGGAAATGAATGTTGAAAACTAAAAATAAACAAATTAAAATATTTAAACAAAAAGAATCTTCCTAAGACAATTCAATGGAAACAATTCAGTTTCCTGGCATGGCGCTGGTAGACTATCCAGGTTTCACAGGCATACAACAGTGAGGTTAGCATGATGGCCTTCAATCTGGTAATCACTCTAATACCTCTTCTCTCCCACACTTTCTTTTGGAGGTTCCCAGACATTGAACTAGCTCTGGCAGTGCATGCAGCAAACTCATCATTTATTTGGACATCCTTGGAAAGTGTGCTGCCAAGGTAAGTGAACTTATTCACAGCCTTCAATATTTCTCCATTTGCTGTAGCCAGTGGGCCCCTGCATGGATGGTGTGGGGCTAGTTGGTAGAGATCCTCTGTTTCTTGGTGTTAATTGGTAGGCTAAAATAAGGACCAGTGTGACCCAGTAAGACCATGTCTAGTGCTGTATCCCAAAGAGATCATAAAAGTGGGAAAGGTCCCATTTATACAAAAATATTTATAGCAGCTCTTTTTGTGGTAGCAAAGAATGGGAAATCAAGGAGATGCCTATCAATTGGGGAACAGCTGAACAAGTTGTGGTATATGAATGTAATGGAGTACTTTTGTGCTACAAGAAATGAGGATCAGACAGACTTCATAATAACCTGGAGAAATTTGTATGTACTGATGGTGAGGGAGAAGAGCAGAACCAGGAGAACTTTGTACACAATCACAGACACAACATATGTGTGACAACTAACTTGGATAGGCTGGGATCCTCTCAGCAATGCAAGGTTATAAAATAACTCCAAAAGATGCATGATGGAAAGGGATATCCTCATCAGAGAAAGAACTTCGGAGTCTGAATGCAGATTGAAGCAAACTACTTGCTCTCTTTGTTTTGTTTTGTTTTATTTTTTTCTTTCTCATTGTTCACTCCCTTGGTTATAATCCTTCTTTGCAACTTGACTAATGTTTAATGTGAAGGTATTTGTAGATCCTAAATTTGATTGCATACTGATGTGTGGGGTGTAGGGAGGAGGAGAGGAAGGGGGAGAAAATTTGGAATTCAAGGGACTATGGAACTGAATGTTGTAAACCAAAAGTAAATAAATAAAATTTTAAAAAACATCCATTAGCAATGTATCAGAAAAAAATACAGTTTGGTCACAAACTAAACTAGAATTCCTAGAAGAGCTGAAGTGAGTTTAAAATATGAAAAAGAGTTTTTCAATTTTTTCAACATTTTATTTAAAGTTGTGAGCTTCATATTCTAACCCTCCCTCCTCTTGCCCCCCCCTTGAGATGATAAGCAATCAGATATAGAATATACATGTGCAACTATGTAAAACATTTCCAGATTAGTCATTTTGTACAAGAAGACTAAAATAAAAGAAAAAAGAAAGAAAGAAGGTGAAAAATTGCTTGCTTCAGTCTGTATTCCATTAATCTCAGTTCTTTCTCCAGAAGTGGATTGCAATTTTCGTGATGAATCTTTTGGGATTTTCTTGGGAATCACCGTATTGCTAAGAATAGTCCAGTCATTCACAGTTCTTCATTAAACAATATTGCTATTATCGTGTACAATGTTCTCCTGGTTCTGTTCACTTCATTATGCACTAGTTCATATACATCTTCCCAGGTTTTTCTGAAGTCACCTGGCTTTTCATTTCTCTTAGCACAATAACATCCCATCATGTTCATATACTATTGTTTGTTTAGCCATTGCCCAATTTTTGGGCATCCCTTTGATTTCCAATTTTTAGCCTCTACAAAAAGAGCTGCTATAAATATTTTTGTACAAATAGACCCCTTTTCACTTTTTTTGGATATCTTTGGGATATAGACCTTGCAGTGGTATTGCTGAAACAAAAAGTATGCACAGTTTTATAGCCCTTTGGGCATAGTTCCAAATTGCTCTTCAGAATGGTTGGATCAGTTCACAACTCCAACAACAGTGGATCAGTGTTCCTGTTTTCCCACATACCCTCCAACATCCAATATTACAATTTTTTCATATTAGCCACTCTGACAGGTGTGAGGTGGTACCTCAAAGCTGGTTTAATCTACATTTATGTAATTAATAGTGATTTAGAGGATTTTTATATGACAATTGATAGCTTTGATTTCTTTGTCTGAAAATAGCTTGTTGATATTCTTTGACCATTTATCAATTGGAGAATGCTATGTATTTTTGATCATTTTGACTCATTTCTCTATACATTAGAAGAATGAGGCTGTTAGCCTCATTTTGGCTTACAAAAATCCCCCTCTCTAGTCTTCTGCTTTCCTTCTAATTTTGGCTGCAATGGGTTTTTGTTTTTGCAAAACCTTTTAAATTTTACATAATAAAAATTATTTATTTTGTATTTTGTGATACTCTCTATATCCTCTTAGCTCCTAGATTCTTCTCTCATCCATAAATGTGACAAACTATTCCATGCTCTCTTAATTCACTTATGTTATCACACTTTATGTGTAAATTATGTATTTACCATGACCTTGTTTTGGTATACACTGTGAGATGTTGATCTGTACCTAGTTTCTGTCATATTGCTTTCCAATTTTCCCAGCAGTTTTAGTCAAATAATGAATTTTTGTTCCAAAAGCTTGGATTTGTGTGTATACATACATATATACATATATACATGTATGAAAATACACACACACACACACACACACACACACACACTAGATTTATATAGCCATTTGCTGTAATGTAATTTGTACCTAATCTATTGCACTGATTCACCACTGTACTTCTTTGCCAGTACCAGATAGCTTTGACGATAACTGCTTTCTAATAGTCTGAGATCTGATATGGTTAGATCCCATTTTTCACATTTTTAAAAGTGATTCCCTTGAAATACCTGAACTTTTGTTCTTCCAGATTGATTTGGCTATTTTTAAGCTCTATAAAACTATTTTTGATAGTTTGATTATTATGGCACTAAATAAAATAGATTAATTTAGGCACAATTGTCATTTTTATTATATTTCCTTGGCTTACCCATGAGCAATTAATATTTTCCAGTTGTTTAGATCTGACTTTATTTGTGCAAAAAGTGCTTTATAGTTGTGTTCCTATAGTTCCTGGGTTTGTCTTGGCAGGTAGACTTTCCAGTATTTTATATTGTCTATAATTATTTCAAATGGAATTTCTCTTTCTATTTCTTGTTGTTGGACTTTGTTGGTAAAATATAGAAATGCTGATGATTTATATGGATTTAATGCAAAGAGAGCATTTGAAAAAACTTTTAAAATGAGAGTTATAGAAGAAAAAAACTAACAACATTACACAAAAGATACAAAACCTTGCCTAAGCAACAAATTCCCTAAAACAGAAAATGGATCAAGTAGAAACAATGACTCCATGAGGCAACATGAAATAATTGAAAAAAGGTCATAAGGCTGAAAAAAGAACAAAATAGAAAATACTTAAAAGGAATAATAACTACAGGTTAGAAAGAAAAAAAAAATTAAGAACCATTAGAGTGTCTGAATGTCATAACAAAAAAATGAACCTAGATACCATATTTCAAGAAATTTAAAAGAAAATTGTTCAAATCCCATAGAATCAGAAGGCAAAGTGGAAATATAAAGAAGCCACCCATCATCTTCTGAAAGAAATCCCTAAATGGAAAGCCCCAGAAACACTGCAGCCAAAATCCATAGCTTCCAGGTCCAAGAAAAAATATTGCAGAAACAAAAAAATATTAAGCCACAAATGAGTGACCATCCCAGGATCACACTTGATTTAGCAGCCACTACTATAAAAGCATGGAGAACTTCTAACGCAATATTCCAGATGGCAAAAGAATAACTCACCCAGAAAAACTGAGTATAATGCTACAGAGGACATTCAACAAAATGCGACTTCCAAGCCAAAGGCCAGAATCACAGAGAAGCATTGGAGATCAAAGAGAGTTGGGGAGAGAAACACAAATGTAAACAAGGTGACAAATGATAAAAGAGTAAATAAGCTGACCTTCTTACATTCAAGTAAGGGGGATGGCGCCTGTGACAAACGTCTCTGAAGTCTGTCACCAATGATAAAAAGGGCAGTTCAGTCAGACAGGGCCTAGAAAAGACTATGTCATGTCTCGGTGACATTAAGAGAAAAACTGGAAAAGAAGGAAAGAGGAACAACACCCTAGGAGGTTGGGAAGGGAAGGGAAGACCAGAGAAGACTCCCTGACATAATCTAGGCGCCCACGAAGACATCTATATGAAGCAGGTTGAGGGCGTGGGAGCAGCTGATACTTGAACCTTCACCTCATCTAAACTGGTGAAAAGAAGGAAACACGTGCACGGTGTAAGGACCAACCAAGATGCCAGAGAACTAATGGCGAAACACGCTCCACACCTCCTGACCAAGCGGGGAAGGACTCAGAGTGCAGAATATGAGAAAACCAGTTTTTTGGACACAAGCGAGCATGAAAATTTGTTTTGATTGACTCAACATTTTTGTAATGGATCTTTTGCTTTTCTTCTCAGTTTCCCAGTGTTGCTCTGAGGGTTAAATTTTTTAAAAAGGGCAAACAAGGATATTTATTGAATTGGATAACTATTTGGCTTTCAAAGGTCACGGACACTTTCAAAAAGTTGACATCACCATTACGTTGTAGAGAGAGCAGAGGATTTGCAGTTTGAGCACTGGATTTTGAACCTTAGCTCTGCATCTGGTTACACGTGTCACCTTCCTATAGACATGATATCCAGATTTTCCAGGTTCCAGTCCAGGTCCCAGCACATATTGCCTGGTCAGCCTCCCTGTGGAAGGTATGTGGATCTCCTCTCTCCAAGGAAGGACTTCCATGGCTGCTCAGTTCTTCTACCTCAAACTTCCTTGAAGTATGAGAAGGGTGAAAGCAGAATTATCCTGTATCTTCTGATGGGACTCTCACAAGACACATCTACCTTTTCTGAACTCAGATTCTCTACATAGAAAATAAAAGGCTTGAGTCTCTCACAATGTTGAATTGTATGACTCTATGATGTAATAAATGCTCTGCTGTGTGAGATAATCCTAGAGTATCCATTGCTCATCCAGAGTTGACAGTCAAAGACAAACAAGAGGCCTGTGGGAAGAATTGAGTCACATATGAGGATCTTGTATCATACGTTACTGAAAAAAACCTGAAACTATTTAACATGATGTCCCTCTGCTTCCCTAGGCCTCATTTCTTATCCTTCATGTCTTCTGCCACTCTCTCCCCCTTCACATCTCCTAAATATACCCTTTTCTCTCCTTTGATTTTGCCCCCACCTTGCTTCAGGCCCTCATCTCACTATCCTATGAGTATTGCAATAGCTGCTGGTGGGTCTGACAGTCTACACTCTCTACCCATTCCAATTCAGCCTCCATTTAGTCACCAAAATGATTTCCTGAAAAGTGTCAGTCTGACTATGGAACCCCCCAATCCTGTTAAATAAACTCCAGTGGCTCCCCATTGCTTCATAGATCAAATGTGAAATGCTCTCTTTCATGTTTAAAGCCTTTCATGAAATCAACCCCTGTCTTTCTACTCTTCTTACCCCTCTCTAACACATCCTTTTAGATCCAGTGACACTGGCCTCCTGACTTCTCCAACAACAAGACACTTCCTCTCCCAGTTGCAGTTGTTTTCACTTGGTATCTGTCCTTCATGGAATACTCTGCCTCCTCATCTCTGCCTTCTGCCTTTCCTGGCTTCCTTCAAATCCCAGACACAGTCCTGTCTTCCTGAGGAAGCCTTTCACAATTGATCTTATTTCTAGTGCCTTCTCTCTGTTGGTTGTTTCTTATCTGACCTGCATGTAGTCTGTTTGGACATAGCTGTTTGCATGTTGGTTCCTTCATTAGAGTGTGAGTTCCTCAAGGCCAGAGACAGTATTTTGTCTTGGTATCTCTAGTATTTAGCCTCATGCTTGGCACATAGTAGGCACATAATAAATAAATGTTTCTCAACTGACTGATAAAATGTATCTTTTCAGAGCAAATTTTCTCCTTATTCCCTTCTTACTATAGACATGCCAACCAGAATCGCCAGGTTCCAGCCCAGGTCCCACCATAGTTTGCCTGGCCAGCCTCAGTGTGGAGGGTTTGGGGGTCCTCTCTCTCCCAGAAGGGGCCTCCGTGGTTGCTCTCTGCTCATTTCTTGTATCTTAAACTTCCTTGCAGCATGAGAAGAGTGAAAGCAGAATTATCCTTTATCTTCTGATGAAGTGAATTTAAAGAGCCAAGTGATTTCTTGAGGCTTTATACTTCATGAGGTTTAGAACTGGAAAGGACCTCAGAGATGTAGTCCCCAATCCATCTAACAAGAATCATTTATTAAGCATCTCCCATGGGTCAGGTACTCTCTTAGGCACTTGGGGATAGAAAGACAAAAAATATTTCCTGCCCCCCAAAAGCTCATATTCTATAGACAGAGTTATGAGATTAATTCCTTAATTTGATACCTGGGGAAAATGAGATTCTCAAAGAGGAAGGAACCAACCCAAGTGAACAAAGCTGGGATGGGGTATTTCAGTTCCACTCCTTTGTTAAACAGGTGGAAAGATGGAGACTCAGAGCTTAAATGCATCCAAGGTCACATAGTTGGAAATCTATGATTCAAGCCTAGGTCTCCTGACCCTGACTGCAAGACTCTTTTCACTGATGCCACTGGTTTTTGGGAACAGGGACAAATGTTGCTGTCAGTGGGGAAAATATGAGGAGGGAAAGGATTGGGGGAGGGACAGACAGGGCTTGTGGAAAAAAAATCTCAGACCTGTGATGTGGCAGGAGACCAGCTTTCATAGGGCTTCAGACTGAAATAATCCTGGAGAGAGGATTGCTGGCTGACTGGGTGTGCCAACACCTCTGCCCCCATGGGGCCAATGTAGGTGAAGGAGGCTTCAAAGGGGACAGATGGGAGATGTGAGTGGATGGGTGAATTGGGAGGGAAATACTCTGAGAAATACATTTATCCACTTCCTTGTTGCATTTCAGACTTGACCAGAAAGTCAGACCAAGTCAGGTAGAATTCAGGAAAAAAAAATGAGTAAGGAGAAAACCATAGACTGGCTACTTGGGAAGAGAAAGGAACTTTTGTTCATCCATTCTTCTCCCTTTTCTATGCCTATAAGGATCTCTGATAACATCACTTAAATGGGCACCTTGAGCATTTCCCCTACTCCTTTAGCTGGTTACATCCCCCCATCCAAAACTGACATCAGCCCTATTCCTACCTTTGGCAATGCTCAGTTTCTTATCCCCTCCCTAATCTTGCACTGAATGTTATTCCAATACTAATGCTATAATCTGAAGGGTGTGTGGAAAATATGCTCACACAACAGGGAGGGGGTGTGATTGTGTTAGACCAAAAGGAAAAGGTTGGAAAGATGAGAAGGAAGTTAATTTGAACAACTATCTTTTCCTTTGAGCCTTGCCTTTTTTCTAAAAGGCTTCATTGTTAGGTAGAGAAGGTACTAGATAATGGAAGCAGGAAGAACCAGGTTCAAATCCTGCCTCAGACAAGTATTAGCTATGTCACCTTGAACAAGTCACATAATCTCCTTGCACCCGTTTTCTCTTGTAAAATGAGGGAGTTTGTCTTAGTATAGACTCTATGGAATCAATGAATCCCAATGTCTCTTTCAGACTCAAATCCATGATCCTCTTAAATGAGAAGATTGGATTACTTGGTTCTGTCTCTGAGGTTCTTTGGTTCTAAGTCTCTGGCCCTTAGTTTCTTCCTCTGTAACATGGGATTGGATAATAAGACAGCAATGGTTCTTTCTGTATGCCAGTCTTATGACCCATGATCCTCTCATACCAAGGATACTCATGGAGTAGTAGAACTTTAGACACCAGGAGGGAAGGAAAGATTTTATCTCAGATTTGGCTGAGGTGACCCAGGTGGACTGTGTAGTAGTAAAACTATGACCTCCACCCATTTCTCCCTCACTAAATATCTGTGTTGATTTGTGTTGGCTACTTTGTCAGACAGAAACATTCTGCCTGTTCATTGTGTCACTTTGTCAGAAAGAAAGATTCTATCTGTTGATTCATGTTACTTTGACCGACAGAAGCAACCTATTGACGTGTTGATTTCACAGGCAGAAAGTTAATTGAGGTGATAGTGCTGGCAGTGTGTGTTGTTGTGACTATTAAATTTTGTCTTCCCAGAAACAGAGACTTTTGAAAGTTTGAGGCAGACTGCTCACCATGAGCTTCAATATGGAATGAGAGCTGGACATGGAGCTGGATGAGGAGCCAGACATGGAGTTAAGAGCTGCCTACCTAAGAATCCAAGAAATGGTTGAGTGAACTCAGGCAAGAGCTGGGAGGATGAAGAGGAACCATGAAATTTGGGAGCCAGCCTCCAGCCAAGATGAAAGGACCTTTCCTTGGCTACTTATTGGTGACTGACAAGATTGTGATTTACTGTGACCTAGGGGTGGGAGAACTGTGTACTTTGTGTTTTGTACACCTTAAGGATGATTGAATTAAGGATGCTTGGAAGCTAGTCTCTAATTGAGACGAAAGAAGACTTTCTAACAGATGAGATTAAGGCAATGTGACTTAGGGGTGGGAGACCTTTGTACTTTGTGTCCTGGATGATACCTTTTGTTTAAAACTATGTGGCCAGTTTGGTAGTAAGTTGTTATGTTATAACCCTGTGAATATTGAATATTTTCCTTTCTTTTGAGTGTCCCTGCTCTAAACATTCTTCTCTCCATACTTTCCTCATTCTGTATATTCTCACCTACTCTTTCTCCTCTCCACTATCTTGACCCACTGATGTTACAATCCTTTTCTTTTAACTTTCCTCAGGCATGCTCCCATTGCTTTCCACCCTCCATCCTCTACCTGTTATTTTATTCCTACTCTCTCCATCCATCTCATATTCTCCTCACTTATCACATAATCCTCCCTCTCCCTCAGACCCTTGCTCTTCTCACTTTCTTCCCCTCCCCCCATTTCTCTTATGATCACACTTTTCTCATGTCAGCCAATAATCCCCATTGCCCTTACTCTCCCTACTTTCTTCCATGGGTCCCCTCTCACAACTCCCCTTTTCCTGCTAAATGCCCAGCTCAGAGCCTTCACACATTGCTCACCTTGAACTATAAAGGGGAGAACATAAAGGGTTAAAGGTAGATAATATGTTCACATGATTCAGTTGGGAAACTGGGCATTTTTGCAAAGAGAAATGGATTGTTGGGTGAGAGGATCATTACCATTGCCTTCAAAGATCTGAAGGGTTGTCATGGGGAATAGGGATCAGCTGAGATGACTTTATTAAAGGCTTCTTACTATTCCAATAGTATGTGATTTTCTAGGTTTGACAGCCAGGATGGGCATGCAGGAGAATCTCATATATAGAACTATTTATAAAGTAGTCCGAAAAAAAAGTCTGTTTTTTGAAGGGCATACATGCACTACTAGGTGATGCAGTGGATAGTGCAACTTGCCTGGAGTCAGGAAGACCTGAGTTCAAATCTGGTGGCCAACACTTATTAGCTATGTAACCCCAGGCAAGTCACTCAACCCTATTCTCCTCAGTGTCCTGATCTGAGAAATGAGCTAGAAAAAAAGCAGCAAACCACTCTAATATCCTTGCCTAGAAAACCCCAAATGGGGTAGTGAAATGTTAGTCACACTTTCAATGACTGAACAACAACTGCAACAACATACATGGGTCACCAGGTATCAAGTACCTAGAACACAGGCAAGGGAAAGACATGAAAATAATCAAGACCTATGGTGTGGAGCTCCAAAATGTGGTTCTAGTTAAATGATGGTCTTCTCTCATCTCACCAGTTGTTATTTTTGATGAGGGACAAGTTGAGTAGGGGTGGGAATCTCTAAAAATGTCAAAGACTCAGGCTGACTCCAAGCCGGACAGAAAGATTTACTGTGGTTTGGAGGTTTCATGCTCTGGTGAGTGGCTATATTCCTTAAAAGAATTAGCAACTTCAGTAAGGCCAGACAGGCAATTTCATAGGGGTTATGATGCTGATAACATAATCAAAATTTATATAGAATATAGGAATATAATTCATATTAAAAGGGCAGGAGGGGTTTCTTAAGGTATTAAGTATTGCAGGAGGTGTCCCAGGCTCTGTAGTGCTGTCCATGCAGTTACCAACAAGGCATACAAAAAAAAAAACAAAAACCAAATGGGGGTGGCATGTATGTATGATAGTGATAATATAATAAGTTCCTTCACATAATAAGTTCACTATAGGTTGGTTCTTTTATTTATTTATTATTTATTTATTTTTAATTTTATTATAGTTTGCATCATTCATTTCCACAAGATTTTGAGTTACATATTTTCTCCCCGTCTTTCCCCCACCCACCACCCCAAAACAGCCATCCCAGTGTGTCCCCCCTCCCCCAGTCTATTCTC
>CM053582.1:70173776-70237188 GCA_028627135.1 Pseudochirops cupreus
GGAGGGAATAGACTGGGGGAGGGGGGACACACTGGGATGGCTGTTTTGGGGTGGTGGGTCAGGGAAAGAGGGGGAGAAAATATGTAACTCAAAATCTTGTGGAAATGAATGATGCAAACTAAAATAAAGTTTAAAAAAATAAAAATAAAAATTTTCCATATTAGTCACAGTTGTGAAAGAAGAAACAGATCAAAAGGAAAAAAAAAACCAGGAGAAAGAATAAAGTAAGTAAAAAAAACTAAAAAAAAAAAAAAAGAGAGAATATCTCTTCCTATCTCTATTCCATGGTTTCTCCATATGAAAAATGAGGGAGTTGGACTTGAAGGTCCCTCTCAACTCTGAGGTTCTATGGTTCTGAGTCCCTCTCCTCTGGACCATATTTTTCTTTCAGGTAAAGTTAAGTGAATCGACTCTTTGAACTCCCAGAAACCTTTCTGCTTTAAGTGCTATTTACTCTGATCTTTCAGTCAAGGATGTGGCTGGGCTATGTTTTAGACAAGTCATTTCCAATATTGGGACTCAATAGCTCTACTGGTCCGTGGCGTAAAAATCCCTAGGGGCAACTAATGGAAAGATATGCCAGACTACCTCTGGCTGGGGGTTACATCAGAGGCATAAATAGAAGCATAACCTGAGGTTGAGTGTGATGGGGAAAGAAAGGAGATCTACATAAAGGAACCTCTAAGACCTTAAAGAGGGAGAAATGAACTGTTGGGTCTGTTTACTCATCTGCAAAATGGGGCTGGTCTTGGAGTTGCATTCCTTACATGTTGTCTTAATGAAAATCCTCTAGAAACAGAAATGGTTCTGATTCTAACAATTTAGAGATTCTGGTTCTGAATTTGCTCACCGGCTCCTTCAGAGAACATCTCAAACATCTCAGAAAAACTTTCAGGAGACTTGAAATTTTTTGCCACTTTTGAAAAATGATAAAGTGAAACAAGCACATCTCTAGGATTCCGCATGACATAAATGATCTGAAATAGAAATCAAGATTATTACAGGTTTCCCAGGTGATTGCACCTTCCCAGACCATCTGATTTAAAGAAAAAGCCAATTTGGCTTCTTTTAACAGCTTCCTTAACACCTTCTTTCTGGTCACTACTATTCTCTTCCAATAGAAATTCTACATTCAATGTCTCCACTTCTCATGCCCCCATTCCTGCCCTAAGCCCTGATACAGTGTCCAACATTCAATCATTTCTCTGGTACAGAATTGTCCTTCTCTTAATGGGGTGGCCAATGACCTCATCATGCCCATCCACTGGTCTTTCCTTCTTCTCCACTTATTTCTCACTGTGGTCTCAGCTATATTACTTTCTCTCCCTCCTGGTTTCCTAGTTCTACCAGTCCTTTTCTTTTCCCTCTTAGTCTTCTTAATCTCTGGAGGAATTGGTGGCTTTTCTTATAATACCTTATACCCACACATTTGGTGCTGGTTTTGAGATTGCCCCTGAAATTGAATTCATCAGTATTCAGATGGCCTTTAACTACAGACTTGCTTGCTTACTTTTTCATTTAGAATTTCCTTTCTATTATTATGAATTTGGTAAATAGCCATAAATAAGAACACTTCCTTACAGAAGCATAAGACTAGAATTAGCTTCACCCCAATTCATGCAATCACTAATGGACTAGAAATCTCAATTAAATGATTCAATGGATTGTGTTTAAATAAATGTATAAAGATGGTTTATTCCCTCAAATCTCTCTATGAGATTTGAAACTCTTTGATTAGATTAAGAAAAATAGATTGATGTGAATTGCTAAGTCCCTTCTTTCCCTCAACTCCTATCGCTAATTAGGAAGAAAATAAAGACAGTCAATAAATGCAGTCAAATAAAAGCAGAACCAGCACTCCAGGTCAGGTGATTGCAGCCGTAGAACTGAAACCAAGCTCTTTCAACCTGAAAGGAAGTTACTTTTTTTGTTTTATAATTTTTCCTCCAATTACATGTAAAAACAATTTTTATCATTCATTTTTTTTAAATTTGGAGGTACAAACTCTACTTTCATCACTTCCATCCCCACTCATTGAGAAGGCAAGCAATTTGATACAGGCTTTATGTGTGAAGACATGCCAAACATGTTTCCATATTAGTCGTGTCGTGAAAGAAAACACAGACCAACAAAAATAAAGAAAAATAAAGAAAGTGTAAAAAGATATGTTTCCATCAGCATTTGGACTCCATCAGTTCTTCCTCTGGAAATGGATGTTATTTTTTATCATTAGGACCTTTGGAATTGTCTTGTTTCATTGTCTTCCTGAGAATAGCTATGTCATTCAAAGCTGATCGTCATAAAATATTGCTTTTGTTGGGTAAAATGTTTTCCTAGTTCTACTCATTTCACTTTGCAACATTTCATGTAAGTCTATTTTTTTCTGGGAGCATCCTACTCATTATCTCTTATACCACAATAGTATTCCGTCACAATCACATACCACAACTTATTCAACTATTCCCCAATTAATGGGCATCCCCCTAAATTTCCAGTTATTTGCCACCACAACAGAACTCCTATAAATATATATATATATATATATATATATATATATATATATATTTTTTTTTTACATTTAGGTCTTTTTATTATCTCTTTGTGACCTAGTAGTGGTATTTGTGGGTCAAATGGTATGCCACATTTTATTACCCTTTGGGCATAGTTGGAAATTGCTCTCCAGAATGTTTGAATCAGTCCACAACTCCATCAACATTGAGACATCATTAGTATTTCAATTTTTTCCTAACTCCTCCAATATCTATTCTATCGTATAAACCAATCTGATAGGTGAGGGGTGGTTCCTTAATGTGGTTTTAATTTCCGTTTCTCTGTTCAGTAGTGATTTAGAGCACTTTTTTTCATGTGTACACCTAACTTTCATTACTTCAGCTGATAACTACATGTTTATATCCTTTGACAATTTGTCAGTTAGGGTATGATGTATTCTCATAAATTTTAACTTAGTTCTCTATATATTTGAGAAATCAAGCCTTTGTTAGAGAAACAGGACATGATTTTTTTTTTCACAGTTAGGATTACTGTGGATTTCCCTCCATCCTATTTTCTGATTTTTTTGTCTTTTTCTCCCTTTTTTTTTTTAACCCTGTCCATCCTCAAAAATGTTTTGTTTAAGGCTATCACCTCCCCCAATCCACTTTCCTTATATTAGCAACCTTCTTAAATGATTCTCTTCCTTTTGAACTTTCCAATAAGGTAATCATATTTCTACACTGAATGTGTTATTCCCTCTTTGAACCAGTTCTGATGAGTGTAAGATTAAAGCACTAGCCCCTGCCCCACATCTTAGAACATCATCTCTTCCATTGGAAAAGATATTTTGCACCTATTTTATGTGAAATAATTAACTACATTTTACCTCTCCCTTCCCTCTTCTTCCAGTGTTTTCCTTTCTCAACCCTTAATTTTATTTTTTTAAGATGTCATTCCATCATATTCAACTCACACTCATGCCTTCTGTCTATATATTCTCCTAACTGCCCTAATAATGCTAAAGTTCTTAGGAATTACAACATTACTTTCCTGTGTCAGGAGGTAAGCATTTTAACCTTATAGAATCTTCATGATTTTTCTTTGCTGTTTACCTTTTTAGGCTTCTCTTGAATGCTGTATTTAAAAGTCAAATTTTTCTCTCTAGCTCTGGTCTTTTCATCAGGAATGCTTAAAGCTCCTTGATTTTATTAAATATCCATTTTTCTCCTGAAGGATTACACTCAGCTTTTCTGGACAGGGGAGTCTTGGTTGTAATCCTAGCTCCTTTGCCTTCTGAAATGTCATATTCAAAGCTCTCTGACACTTTGATGTAGAAACTGCTAAGTCATGAGCTATTCTTACTGTGGCTCCACAATATTTGAAATATTTCTTTTTAGCTGCCTTAAATATCTTCTCCATCACCTGGGTGGTCTGGAATTTGGTATAATATTCCTAGGAGTTTTTGTGTTGAGATCATTTTCTGTACTTGATCAGAGGATTCTTTCAATGTCTCTTTTATCTTATTCTCTGACACCAGGGAAGTTTTTATTGGTAGTATCTTGGAAGATGATGTCTAGGTTCTTTTTTTGATCATGGTTTTCTGGTAAACCAAAAATTCTTATATTTTCTCTTCTTAATCTATTTTCCAGATTTTTACTTTTTATTGAGATATTTCACAATTTATTCTATTTACATCCTTTTGATTTTGTTTTGTTCTTTTATGTCTAATGGGATCATTAGCTTCTACTTGCAGTATTCTAATTTTAAAATTTTTATTTTAATTAGTGAATTTTATTATCTCTTTTCCCATTTGGCCAATTCTAATTTTTAAGGAGTGTTCTTTTCCTCCAGTGAATTTTTGGGCCTCATTTTTCACTTAGCCAATTTTGCTTTTTAAGGAGTTCTTATAAGGGAATTTTTGTACAACTTTTCCCATTTAGCCAATTTTGTGTTTTTTTCAGGAGTTCTCTTCAGTGAATTTTTGTGCCTTCTTTAGCATTTCACCTATTTTGTTTTTAAGGTGTTATTTTCTTAAGTATTTTTCATACTTTCTTTACTAGGCTGTTGACTCTTTTTTTTCATGACATTCTTTCATTACTCTCATTCCTTTTTCTAATTTTCCCTCTGTCTCTCTTATTTGATTTTTAAAATCTTTTTTAGCTCTTCCAGGAATTCTTTTTTGGATCTGAGACCAATTAACATTTTGTTTTGAGGCTTTGAATGTGGCAGTTTTGACTTTGCTGTCATCATAGGAATTTGTATTTTGGTCCTCCCTGTTACCATAGCAATTTAGCAAGGGTCAGGTTCTTCTTTTGCTGTTTGCTCTTTTTCCCAGCTTATTTCTTGACTGCTAACTTTATGTTGATGTTCAGCTCTGTCCTGAGGGCTGATGAGGCAATGGCTAAATCTTCAGGTATTTTCAACCAGCTGGTTTCAGAGCTGGTTTTGAGTGTCCATAAGTTTTCAGTCATTTCAAGCCGGTACAATTTAAAGAGAGTGTGTTTACTAGTCTCCTGTCCCTTACTCTGGTCTGTGAATGACCAAAATCATTCTTTTTATCCTGGAACTGTGAGCAGTGTCCTTAGTCCCCTGAAGACACAAGCTTTGGTATTCTAGTGCTCTTTCTTCCCTTGGTACTGCAACTCAGGATAGCACCAAGACCACATAAAAGCAATGCAACAGAGTCATGCATCCAGTGCCAGCAAATGGAATCTTAGAATTTCCTTCTGATTTGTTATCCAACACCTTTAACCTTAGTCTGTGGACTAAGAACTCTTGAGTCCACTGCTGCTGATTCAGTTGCCCCCTCTTGATGGCTTGCTGTGGGTCAGCCTTCTGCTCTCTTCATTGGGTGTTACCTGATCAGACTGTGCTTTACTCTAACCTTTGTTAGATAGTCTTCTCCTGCTGACTTTCTAAGTTTTGTTGGGCTGGAAAATTATTTCACCCTGTCCTGTTGGTTTCTTTTCAAGGGTAATTTTAAAGTTTTGGGGAAAGAAATTTGGAAGAGTTCAGGTCAGTCCCTGCTTTTTCGCCACAATCTTAGCTTTGTCACCAAAAGAAATTCTTGAGAGGATTATGTGGGGGTAGAATTTCTATATCATTCTTTCTTCTCCCACCCACCTCTATTGATTACTTCATTAGACTTTAGACTAATAGTAAACAATGTATTCCAGTGGAATCTGATAGCATGAACCAGAAGAAAACAATTTATCCAGCTTGCAATGATAATCATCATAGGAAAAACAACTTCAGGGTAGCCACCCTCTATCTCATAGAAGAGTAGTACTAAAAAAGGAGTCTCTAAAGCCACTGATCTTTGGAGCCAAGCAGAGAACTACATTTGAAGGGAACTATAGTAGCGCTCTACAAGGGGCAATACAGACTTTGAGTATCAGGGATTATGCATTACACTGTTTGAGAAAATCTACTGGGAAAACTGGAAAATAGTATGCCAGAAACTATGTACACACCACCCTCTCTTATGCTATACAAAGATAAGGTCAAATGGATACATAAGCATGGAAAATTTTGCTTATCAGATGAATTGATAAAGGAAGAATTTGTGTGTTAGAGATCAATACAGGATATAAAATGGATAATTTTGATTATATTACATTTTAAAAGGTTTTACACACACCAAACCAATGTAGCCAATATTAGACAGAACACAGGAAAATGGGGGGGGTATAATTTCTTAAAATAGAGCCTCATTTCTTGAATATATAGAGAATTAAGTCAAAATTATAAGAATACAAGTCATTTCCCAGATGATAGTCAAAGGTTAGGAATCAAAGCTATAAAAAAATCAGATAAAAAGATTATAAATCATTGTTGATTAGAAGTGCAAATTAAAACAACTCTGAGGTACCACCTCCCACCTGTTAGGTTAGCAAATATGACAGAAAAGAAAAATAACCAATGGCCAAGAGAATGGGGAAAGGTTGAGGTTACACTGTTAGAGGCGTTATAAACTGATCCAATGATCTTGGAGGGTAAACTGAAATAATTCCCAAAGAGTAAGCAAATTGTTCATTCCCTTTGACATAGCAATAGAGCACTATTAGGCCTGTATCCCAAAGAGATAAAATAAAAAGGAAAAGGACCTTATGCACAAAAATGTTTGTAGTAGCTCTTTTGTGTAGTGTCAAAGATTTGGAAATCGAGAAATCATGAGCAGGATGGTTTCAGAAAAACCTTTGGAGGCTTATGTTAACTGATTCAAAGTGAATTGAGCAGAACCAGGAGGACATTTTAAATTTATTTAAAATTTTTTAAGAATTATTTTTTAATTTTCAACATTCAGTTCCACAAGCTTTTGCATTTTAAATTTTCTCAACCTCCTTCCCCTGTTCCCTCCCCAAGATGGCATGCTGTCTGATATAGGCTCTAAATATACATTCATGTCAAACATACTTTCACATTAGTCATGTACTAAATAGAATTATAGCCATTATTACATTTGATAAATGTATTACATACAATTATTATATTCATATTCCACAACTTTGTTCAGTCATTCCTCAATTGATGGGCATAAATAAATGATAAATTGGAGAAAGTTTAATTTTTCTAGAAGATGAAAAATGGTAGAGGGGAAAATAGAGAATGACTTAGCACAAATTCACTCTGTGTCAGATGATTGCCCAATGCAAGCGTCACAGATACCTAGGCTCCTTAAGAGTCTACCCAATATGGAGAACTTTTAATAAACTTTGCATTTCTCTGGCTGAGAGAAGACTTAAGTTGAATTCATTTGGCAGGACCTGGCTTGTTGGTATATTGGGGTCTTGAGCACCCCTAACCATGACCTTGTCATTTTTATGGTGACCCTCTTCAACCAGATGACCAGATGTAATATGGCACCACAAAAAATGGTTCCACCACTGCATTTGGTATGAGAGGTCCTGAGTTCAAATCTCACTTATCCTGCTTACTACTTGTGTGACCATGAGTCATCCAGGTCCAGTGACCAAATACCTATCAGGACAACTGGAAATGGCCCAGGATGCAGTGGGAGACCTTGGCCCTTTTAAGCTAAGGTCTTTTCAGGTTCTCACACAAGGAGCCTTCATGATCCCATTCCTCATTCTTCTGGTCCTTGAGGGTGTCCCTTTGTTTCATCTGGAGTTCACCATTGGACAAAGGCTAAGGAAGGGCAGTGTTGGTGTCTGGAGCCCCATCCATCCTACCCTTAAGAAAGTAGGCATCGCCTCCATGTTTGTCTCCTTTATGGTAGGCTTGTACTACAACACCATTATCACCTGGGTCATGTGGTATTTCTTCAACTCTTTCCAAGAACCTTTGCCTTGGAGCACTTGTCCACTCAACCAAAACAAAACAGGTTATGTAGCGGAATGTGCCGACAGTTCTTCTGTGGATTACTTTTGGTATCGAGCAACTTTAAACATTTCTTCCTCCATTGATGACTCGGGATATATTCAGTGGTGGATCTTGCTGTGTTTGACATGTACTTGGAGTGTCCTTTATGTTTGCATCATCAGGGGCATTGAAACAACCAGAAAGACTGTGTACATGACAACGACTCTTCTTTATGTTGTCTTGATCATCTTCCTTATCCCTGGCTTGACAATGAAGGGGGCCACCGATGGAATTGTCTTCCTCTTCACACCCAATGTCATAGAACTGGCTAATCCAGTCACCTGGTTAGATGCTGGTGTCCAAGTGTTCTACTCATTCTCTCTGGCCTTCTGAGGCCTCATTTCCTTCTCCAGTTACAATTCTGTGCACAACAACTGTGAGATAGATTCTGTGATTGTTTCTGTGATCAATGGTTTCACATCTGTTGCCACAACTGTGGTATACCATCATTGGGTTCTGGGCCACAGAGAGATATGATGACTGCTTCAGTCAAAACATCCTTTAACATTAACCAATGGATTTGATTTGCCTGGAGGTAATGTCACACAAGACAACTTTGAGGACATGAAAGCTTGGTATAATGCAACCAACCCTGTTGCCTTTGCACAGTTGACTTTCATGATGTGTGACATGAATTCTTTTCTCTCAGAAGGAGTAGAGGGAACTGGTTTAGCCTTCATTGTCTTCACTGAAGCCATCACCAAAATGCCACTTTCACCTTTGTGGTCTGTCCTTTTCTTCATAATGCTGTTCTGTTTGGGCTTGTCATCTATGTTTGGAAATATGGAGGGTGTAGTTGTTTCCTTGTTGGATCTCAAGGTCATCCCTGAAAAATGGCCTAAGGAACTTCTAAGAGGTCTAATTTGTTTGGGGACCTACCTCCTTGCCTACATTTTCACTCTGAACTCGGGGTAGTACTGGCTCTCTCTGCTGGATCCATCCCCCTACTCGTCATTGCCTTTTGTGAGATGTTTTCAGTCATTTACATTTATGGAATAGACAGGTTTAATAAAGATATTGAGTTTATGATTGGTCACAAGCCCAATATCTTCTGGCAAATCATCTGGAGAGTAATTAGTTCTCTCATCATGTTAATTATCTTCCTATTCTATTTTGTGAACAAAGTCAATGAGGAGCTGACGTACAGAGTCTGGGACCCTGCATATGCGGATTTTCCTAAATCAGAGCAAAAGGCCTATCCTGGTTGGGTCTATGCTGTTTTTTGTGGCTGAAGTCCCATGCCTCTCCATCCCCTTCTTCGCCCTCTACAAGTTCATCAGGAATCGATGTCAAAAGAAGCATAACCAGCAAGGCCTCTTCAGCACCTATTTTGTTTCATCCGTGAATGGAGACATAAAGAATTAGACTGCAGCGTGCTTCCTGGGGAAGTGGGGACAGATTCTTGATTGGAAAAAGAAAAGAAAAAAGTGATAGCCAGGCACATTAGAATGACTAGACCCTCATGGAGTCAACCTTGCTAGGGGGTGAGCCTCCAGGCAAACACTCCAGTCTGTGTGACAAATGGGAATTCTTGTGTGCCTTGCAATCTGGGGGCCTCTCTGTGCTAGGAAAGAAAGGGATTGCCACTGTTCAATTTAATTTGACCGGCATTTATTAAATGCCTGCTCTATACCAGGCATTGTGCTAGGTGCTAGAGATACAAAGTCATAGCCACGTATATTGTGATATCCTGGGGTGAACATGTCCAGTGACTGAAATGTAGTGGTGCTGAGGCTACTGGATTTGGTTCTGCTAGGGAGATGGAAGGTACCTGCAGAGAAACTTTGACCCTGAATCACAGAATCTCAGCATTACCAAGCATGACCTCTGAAGCCATCTCATCCAGTCCATCCTGAACCCAAGATTCCCTCGCCAGCATTCTGGATAAGTGGTGCTCTAGCTTCTGCTTCTGGAGATATCCAGGGAGGGAGAACTTACCACTTCCTGAGGCAGTCAATGCCATGTTTGGAGAGGTCTGCTTGTTAGGAAGTTTTTCCTCACATCAAGCCAAAGTATGTCTTTCTCCCTCTTCAGCCTATTGCTCCTCTTTCTGTTCTCTAGTGCCAAGCAGAATCAAATCCATTTTCTACCCTGTTCCATCTTGCAGAAAAAAATCTTCTGTAGAGAGTAGCCCTGGCCCTAGGATCTGGACCACCCTAGAACCTTGATTCTAGGACCATTACCTAAAAATAATTAGAGATCGGCAGTTCTACCTACATGTTTGTGCAAGTTTTGCAGTTCTGCCTATCCCCTCCCTGCCCCCCCACCCCAAGCTCCTGAGTTGGTTTACAACCCTTTGACTGGCCAGATGTTAACTACACTTAATCACCATTACTAGCTCTCACAAACAGATAAACAATTAAGGAACGCTTCCCTTCCCAGGAGGGGAGGAGGAATGTGTCCTTAGAGTGTGACTAAGGGAACATTAACATGCTTGTAATGAGTAATTCAATGTGAACTTTTAGCCAGGTTACCCCTGGAAGAAAGAAAGGTTATATACTAACTCAGCCACTAACTCAACCCACATAGTACCACCAACACCTGACATAGTTTCTCAGTAACTTAATAGGATGCATTTTCTCTCTAAATTTTGTGCCGAATATGTATCCGAGTGTCCTGGTATTTTGAGTGATGGCTTTAACAAACTATTTGCTTTTTATTCTAGCTGACAAGATCAATTTATTCCATAAGAAATATAGAAGCTATTTAAATGAAGTAGAAATACTTGAAAATACCAACTGTTCAGAGACATAGTATTTTGGGGAGAGTATAGTTGTCAACACCTGGGGTGAGTAGTTTTCTTCTCTTTTCTGTGTCTTCCATGTCTTTATTGGAGGCAAGCTAGAGAGAAGTTGGAGTAGTTTCCACATTTATGCTCATAAAAGCCCTGGGCATAGTGGCTGCGGTGGTGGTGGCCATGGTAATGGCCACCACAACCAATCAAGTGGAGAGGGGTTTGTGAAAGATCATGTAGCAGCCAAGGTTCTCACCACTTCAAATTTCCCATTCCTGTCACTGATCTAGTGAACAACTATTTAAAGTCTCCCTAACAGTGTATTCCAACAGCCATGGAAACATTTCAAAAACCTGATATTAATTCTTTAAGTTATCATTCCAAGGGTCAATGGTTCCTAAAGGAGAAATTACACTGTTGTTTTTTTAATGGCACAGTTTATGAATTTTGAAAGAGGAAAGGATGTCCATCATAGCAATTCTGGGTCAATATTCTGGAAGGGAGCAGCCCTGGAAGGGACTTTAGGGATCAAGTGGTGTAACCTTCTTATTCTGCAGATGAGGAGCCTGAGACATAGAGAGGTGACCTCTTCTGTCCAAGGTCACAGCTAGTAAATGGCAGAGCCAGGACTCAAAGCCAAATCTGCTCTCCATCATCCTGATGCCATCTAACTGCATCCAGCTCCTCATATGCATGTGGATTCAATGGTATTTTCTATATGCTCTTCTCCAAGTTTTTTAAACCTGCCATTGATGAAAAAAAAGGAAGAAGCAATACTACTCTAATTGACCCACCTGTACCCTATGCTTATTGCTCTCAGTAACTATATATGAAACTTCTGGAAAATTCTTGGCACATTAATCCTTGCTAATTATGATCACTTCCCAGGGAGTGTCACTGTCACTGCTAAAGATTGCCACCCATACCAGATACAGCCTAGATAATGAAACTGAAATCATAGCCTGGCATATTTCTAAATTTGTAAATGATGTACTTTTCTTCTATATGTGTAAAAAAACCAAACCTTGTCTTTTATATGCATAAACATATATATGTTTGAATAAATGAGTATTCTTTAATTTGGAAAAAAAAAGGAAAATAGGGACATTAATGCTTTGTTGATGGAGTTATGAATTGGTCAAGTCATTCTGGAAAGCCATTTGGAATGATGGCTGGAATGTTGAATTAATAAAAGGTAGTGAGTAAAGAGAGTTAATGTGGCATTCAAGGCTTAAAGAAAGATTGTGGATAACTTTGCAGGCAACGATGCTATCCTGTACTTTAAACCATAAGCAGTGAGGAGCTACAGAGAGGAATAAAGTAAAGGGTTAACATAAGTAAAAGGCTGTTTGGGCATGTCATAGATGGGAAGGAAGGAAAAGAAAATGTTTTTGTTTCATTGCCTGATGTTGCCTCCACTTGCTCTCAGCCTGTGAAAGAGAGAGAGACCAGGCATGCACCTTCTAGACTTCTCCTGCTGTGATGTTACTATACCAGCATCCAGCTCATTTGATGGATGTCTTATTTGCTCACCTTGGCCTTGCTGTGGAAATAGGATTTGGGGAACAATTGGATGGGGAGGTGGCTGGAATGAAACCGGGGCCTATTTTCTTCTTTTTTGCTAAGCCACTCCTGGCAGTTTCTTATTTCTACCCATGGGGACCGCTCCCAGATAGGGATGGATTGGACCCAGGTTTTGTCCCCTTTACAATGAATCAGGTTGATTATCTCAATGACCCAAATGGTTCCTAATGAAGAGAGCAGAAAAGAGAAAACATGTTAATACAGGCAATTTTGCATGTGATATTCAACTGCAGATTCTGTTTTCCATGGGAGAGGGAGAAAAGTAGGAAGAAGGAGGGAAGAGAGAAAGACAGTGAATTTGAGCCTCTTCTTGAAGACAGAACTAGATGCTCTGTGGGAGAAGAAGGTTCTCACCTTCCCAACATTGTTATCAGAAAGCCACAGAAAATTTACAAAGGGGAAGAGGAAGAAGAGAAAATTAATAGAAGTTGCTGATTCCCTATTCTGATAAAGAGACACACCTGTCTGGCAAAATAAAACACGAACAAAAATTTCTTTACCTGCCTGGGTTACATATTCAAAACCATAGCAGAGAATATCCCAAGACTTATCCAAATGAATGACAGCTACTCAGTGAAGGTAATTCCGGTGGAATTGAGCAATTCTACTAGAAGGAACCTAAACAAGATTTCCAACGGTTAGAAATCTTAGGGAAGAATGTAAAGACCATAGGAGCATTGGCTGTCCTTCCTTTGCTATTGCATATTGAAGTTAAGAGATCATAAAGAGAAAAACGAATTTGCAAAAGGAATTGCTGACTTAGAAGAATAAAATTTGACTCTTGGATCACAGCCTATGGTATAGGGTTAACAGACTACTTGCCAGAGAAGGAGTATATCTAAACAGAGGGAGTGAGAATGGAATCTCATGAATCTAATTAAAAAGACTTTATAATAAAGAGGATGAGAAAAGACAAAAAAAGATTTCTTCAATTTACCCCTCAAGCCAAATGCTATAGGAGTAGCATCAGAGAAGCAAAGCAGCTGAGAAAGCCATAAATCCAGAGGGTACAAAACCCAAGATAAAAGCTATCAGTAAAGTACATGGCCTCCTGAGGTCACACACAAATTCTCAAAGTTCTGTCAACAAGCAGAGGGACGAGAGGCCATGATAGGAGAGATCAAAATGGATCTCATTGACGTCTTTGACATTTTTGGGGAGGAAAGTCAAGATCTTATCATGGCTCTATATGAGTATAAGTTATATCAAGGGAAATAGCATGTGTAAAATCTGAGGATGGCATTGTATATTAGGAAGGTATACACATATGAGAAGATGCAAGAACCAAAGGTAGGACAGGGCAAAGCATGATGGAAGGCATCTGGGGGAAGGTCAAAAGAAAGAGAAACAGAAGAAATTTATCATTAAAGTCTATATTCTGCAGACCCCCTGGAAAGAGAGAAAAAATAGATGAGAATGTTGAGAATTAGATCTTAAGACTGGCACAAAGGGAGAATACAGTAGTAATGGGGGATGTCAGATATTCAGACATCTTTTGGGTCTCTCTCTCTAGTAAAAGCATAGTATTGAATGATTTACTAAATTGTGTGTGTGGTTTTTTTTGTGTGTTTTTTGTTTGTTTGTTTGGTTTTGTTTTTTTTTTTTTTTTTAGCAATTTCATCCTTTAAAAGATAGAAGAATCTGCACGAGTAAATTCTATTCTGGATCCAATTCTCACTGACTGGAAAGAACTAGGTTTTTTGGTAGAAATGATGGGAATCTTGGGAGGAAGGAAGGGTTTCTTTCCTCAATAATAAGAGGAAATCTGACACAGTTGGACAAGTCCCCTAGATTTTGGCATGGCAGATTTCAAATAATTCAGGGGCAAGAGACATCAGATTAATCCCTTGGGGTAAAATGCTTCAAAGCAAATAACAGGAAGGGTGGAAAATGCTCATGAGTTTAATTCTGAAGAGAAAAGGGGGAACAATTCCAATGAAAAGGAAAAATAGGAATTTTTCTGAAGAGATGGATACAGTTTCACATGGAATTCACCAATTAATTTAGATCTGATTTTTAAAAGCTATACTCTTTAAAATTAATCATCATTTTTTTCTTCCTCAAACCTCCCCCAACCCACATTAAAAAAAACCCAGTTATAACTAATGTATTCATAATCACATTTAACAAATTCCCACACAGTTCTCGCTCCCAAAACAATACCTCATTCTTCTTCCTGAGTCCATCATATCTGACAGGAAGCTGGTAGCCAAATTTACAATCAGTTCTCTTGGATCATGGTTGGTCACTGCATTCAACATTTTTCTTAAGTCTTTCAAAGTTGTTTAATCTTACAATGTTTTAACATTGCATAAATGATTCACCTAGTTCTGCTCACTTCACTCTGTGTCAAGTCACACAAGTTTTCTGAGGTTTCACTGAAATTGGCCTGTCTGGTACAGTACCTGGAAGATGGTCAGTGCTTAATGAATGCTTGTTAAATCAAATGCCTTTCTGCTCTCTCTGCATTTACTTCTCCCTTAAAATTGATCACTTGGTGAAGAAACTCAAGGAGACAGGATTCTGGGAAGACAGTGGGGTAGGTCCAAATATTTCAAGCTCTCAAGATTTTCTTCCACAAAAGAGATAAAATAGCACCTCTGGGCATACACAGAGCCATGAAAACAAATAAGAGTAGAGGCAGAACAGGGGTCATCCTGGGACAATAGAGAAGACCTGAAGAAAAAGCCCAGCACTAGATTTCCTCCCTGCAAAAAGTAAATACTTCTAGGCTAGAGTCACCTTTAACAACAAGCAGCAAGCCCTTGAGGTAGCTGGGTTGGGAGGCTGCCTCAGCCCTGCCACAGGAGTTTTATCTCTGGGACACTGAGGAGAGTTGGGTGTCTGACTTGTGAAAGATCTAGGGAACATCTACTTTCAAGGAATGCCAGACCCAGCCATACTGGGAAGAGTGGCATAACCAGCACATGCCTTAAGAGTGCAGAAGCAGTGGGGCAGGAATGCTACTGGCTGTGGGCACTTGTAAGAGGCTGGAGTTCCTAGTCTGAGTGTAAAGTCTGGTAAAGTCTGGGAGAAGAAACAAGACTTGAGTGTGCGTGATTGGGGAGCTAGAGGGGAAATTGCCTCCTCAATGCCCTTTGTGGGCTTCCCAGGGGCCTCTGGTAACTGGGCCATCTTTGCCCTAGTCTGAGCAAGTTCTTTCCCTTTCCTGGGCCTCAGTTTCCCCTTAGATAAAATTAAGTTTGACCGAGGAATCTCAGGTCAGTTACAGGGTCCCAGCTGAGGTGTGTAAAGCTGCCTAGTTCTCCAGTTTCATCAGTATATAGGACACACTCTGAAAGATTCTCTGACCTGGAAGCCTGGCTTCACGGGGTACAGTGGTGGAGGGCTCATGGTGGGGGTGGGGGAAACACTATGTCCCCTGAAAGAAGGAATCTGATGGTTGTGGAGCTGTGTGGATAGGAAGTCTGGTGCAGAGTGAGCTGGGAGGGAGGGAAGGGCATGGTGGGACCTTCCAACTCAGAATCATGGCTCATTCTCTCCCATGGCCTATGGTGGTTGTGCTGATTCTGCCTCCAAGGATGGGGAGGGAAGGCTTCCCTGTGCCCACCAGCCCAGCCCTGCCTCTCCTTCCTTTGGGGACTATGACCTCTTCCCACTACAGACAGTATAGCTCCTGTATTTCCCACTCTGCCCACCCCATCAGTCTTTTGCCTTGGGCCCCTCCAGCATCCAAGACAATCTCCCAGCTGTTCTGTCCCCTTGAGACAGTCCACAAATGGAATGAACTGCCTTGGTCAGCAGTGAGTTGTCTGTCACTGGAAGTAATCAATCAGGGACTGTATGGTCACTTGTCAAGCACATTGTGGAAGATGTTTCTCTTCAAGGTCTGGTTGCTCCAGACAGTCTCTGAGAATCCTCTGGCTCTGAGGTTCTTCTAGGCCAGAACCTAAAGCAGCTTCCAGGAACCTCCAGGGCCAGGGTGGGGACACGTGGGCCAATGGGATGAAATGGGATCTAGCTGAAGCTCTGAGCCACGGTGGATTAAGGGAAGTCATCCTTTCATAAGGGGGATGATCTGCTCAGCCCCCAACATTTGTAATCCCTACCATGGGCAGTGGTCACTGCCTAAGGAGGACTCCCTACAGGGAACTGAGACCTTTCTCCATGAATGAGAGGATGATTGAAGGCCACTTCCTTCAATGTGTTCACCACGGGAGTTTGGGCAACATTCTTGGGCAAGCCAGACTCTAGATCTGAAGGGCAGTCACCCCTCCCCTCATTGTGCTGGGTCTGAAGTGTAAGGGGAAAGGAGAGGCTTAGGCTTCCTTGCCTCTCCTGGTTTGGGAATCCAGGACTCCGGGCCCAACAGTCTCATTTTACAGATGAGGAAACTCAGAGCTGGCACATACATACTGGAGAGGGGTTCTTGTTCAGATTTGGAGAGGACGAGGTACTCCCTGACACAGACCCAAGCCTAGCTAAGGGGCAGAGTTTGGAGCTGGACATCACCCTTCCTCTGGAACTTCAGTAGGCTCAGAAATAGCAGTGAGATACTTGAGGGCATTAGAACAGAAAATGTCAGTAGGAATTGAGTGAACCACACTGACTCCATTTTTTGACTCAATTCTAGAGCTACCTCAGTTCCCTTTTTATTCAATTATGAGTCTACTCCAGTTTCTCTCTAGTGAGAAAACTTTATTTAATTGCAAGAATTGGGAGAAAACTTCTTTGCATCATTTGAACCTTTCCCCGTGTGACTGGAAAACTGGACTCCCCACCACAACCCCGGCTGCTCTTTGTTGTCATTCAGTCATGTCTGACTCTTTGTGAGCCCATTTGGGGTTTTCTTGGCAAAGATACTGGAATGGTTTGTCAGTTCCCTCTCTAGTTCATTTTACAGATGAGGAAACTGAGGCAAATAGGGTGAAGTGACTTGGTCAGGGTCTCACAGCTAGTAAGTGTCTGAGGCTGGATTTGAACTCAGATCTTCCTGAGTCCGGCTTCAGCATTCTATCCACTGCGCCATCTGGCTGCCACACCTGCTGCTTAGAGAGCGTTAATTAAGGACCTAGTTTATGCTGACCAGAAACCCAGTCACATCCAAAGACTGATCAAAGTTTTCTCACCATTACACATCTCAAGATATTTCATATTGTTGTACTTGGTCTCAGTCTGGCTCCCTGGATCCCTTCCTCTCCCCCTATTCTGCTCTCTCCAGCCATCTTCTTCCTGTTTCTTCATGGAAGTAGACTGATTGGCTGTAGGACCCCCCAAGGTTTCCCCCCCCCCCCCCCCGCGCGAAACTGAAAATGTGTACTAGCCAATCCTGCTGTAAACCTCTGCTTACGCAATCCCTGACCATTAAGAGTCAGGGATTGCCTTTATATAGCAGTGATCTACCCTTGGCAAATTCTGTTTCAGTTTGGGCAAGGATCCGAACAGCACACGCTGAATAAAATCCACTTCCAAAATTTGCACTTGGGGTCTCACTCGCTTGTTTCGCCACAACAATATGTCTTTACTGAAAACTGGCTCCACACTGGTCAATCATTTATTGTTTCCATGTTTCTTTGATTAAATACAGACACCTGGGGAAGGGGGGGGTGCTTTGGGGGATTGCATCCACTTGCTCACCTCCTCCCAACTTGGAAAATCCCTTATCTGCCCTCCAGTTACAAACTGGATTACCTAATGTTGTATCCTGGTAAATCAATTGGTCTTATTTGATTAATTGTTTTTGATGCATAAATGTCTGTCTCCCCCTGTATTCAGGGTCCAGCCCTAAACTGAGGGGGTCTGGTCTCGATTGGTTAGGCAATTGACATGCGTTGTGCTCCTAAATTCCAGCTGGTGTTTACTCAGTCATTTCCTCTTTCACC
The DNA here is from genome assembly GCA_028627135.1 of Pseudochirops cupreus. Taxonomy (NCBI): domain Eukaryota; kingdom Metazoa; phylum Chordata; class Mammalia; order Diprotodontia; family Pseudocheiridae; genus Pseudochirops; species Pseudochirops cupreus. Next base: position 70,191,813 of record CM053582.1, read on the forward strand.
TGCCATGGTAAGAAAGGCTCTCTTGGTCTAGCTGAGAGAGGGAGAACTTTGCTTCAATGTGACTGGTTCTGTCTCAGTTCCTTCATGTGCTCAGAGGCACTCAGTAAGATCTGGATCCAAATCCTGTCTCTGATTCTTACTAGCAAAAATCATGTAATCTCTCCGAGCCCAGGTTTCCTCATACATAAGTGGGGATACCAATACCGCTAGGACCCACCTCATAGGGATAGGGAGGATCAAATGAGATGAGTTATAAAGGGTGCTCTTGGAGAGGATTCTGGGAAGATGGCAGAGTAGGTCAGAAAATTGCAAGCTCTCAAGAGTTTCTTCCACGAAAGAGATAAAATAGAGCCTCTGGGTGAACACAGAGCCCTGGAAGCAATTAAGAAGAGGGGCAGAGGAGGGGTTCTCTAGGGACAATCAGAGAAGACCTGAAGAAAGCTTCCAAGACTAGGTTTCCTCCCTGTGAAGAGTAAACACCTCCAGGCTGGGGTCCCCTTTAACAACAAACAACAAGCTGCAAGCCCTGGGGTTAGTGTGGTTGGAGAGGTCACCTCTGCCCCAGCCACAGGGACTTTTACCTGGTGACTGTGTTGTTTGTTGTTAAGGTTGGTAGGTGGGGGGAAAAGAGGGGGAAAAAAGAACAAAGTCAAAAATATACAACGGAGAACAAAAGAAAACATAAGGAAGCAAAGAAAAGATGGACAACTTTCAACTTAATGCACAGTATTTAATATACAGGCTTTCTTGAAATGACAAGTTATTGCTATATATTCTGAATCCTCCCCTATCTTCTGCTGTGCACATGACATGTTTCTTTTTTCTTTTATATTTAAGTTTATAATGTTTCTTTTTCTTTTCTTATTATGTATTTAAGTTTTAGTATTTGTCTAAAATTTAAAAAAATAATAATTTAAAAGCTGCGCTCCAAAAATTAGAGGGTGACAAGCACAATACACCACTGATTCCTGGGTTGGCATGGAGATCACATGGTGTAATGTACACAAAACACCGTAGAAATGTGACCTAGTATGCCTGATAGTAAGAAGGATGACATGGCACTCCTTGGTAACGTCATAAATGTGTTCACATATGCGATGTATATGAAGAACTTTTCAACCAAAAACAAACGAATAAAGCAGTACAGAAATCCAAGTTTTAGTAGCAGCGACATGCTCATCCTCAACACCCTCATTACCACCATCTTCATCATACTTCTTCTCCTCATCTCTCTTGTCGTTAGTACCACCATTCTCATCACCATCTCGTTGTCCCCATCTCCCTCTCAGTTTTGGAACATTAGATCCTAAGCTTCTTGAAGTCAAAAATGGTTTCACTTTTGTTTTTTCTCCCCGAGGTTATCCCTAAACACTGAGACAGAGGTTCCTATGAGGATGTTTGGGGAGCACAGGGAGTTTGCTACCTGACTGCTCTCACCAAAGTGAGAAGAGAGCCAAGGAGGATACCTGCCTCCACATCCTCACCAAAGTGACCCGATCCTGGAAAAGTTATACTTCATCTTATTGCCTATAAAATAGACAGGCATTCCTTCACCTCCCTTCCCCAACCATAGAGAGATAATCTGAGGCATGGGTTAGGTAGAGAGCGTGTGGTCACCTGGCTGGAGAGGACTTGGAAGCTTTGGGTCAGGGGTCACTGTGAATGCCTTGGGGCTTAGAGGCACACCTCACAGCTGGAAGCTTCCATCTAAGATGGCACAGTGCAAATCTGGGGTCAGTGGCTGAAAGGTCTTGGATTTGCTGTCCAACACATAGAGGGGGTCAGAGACAACATTCAAGTCAAAACCTTCCTGAACCAGTCGAGACTTAATGAGCTTAAATGAGCCTGTGGTCTCCAGGGAGTCCTGGGAAAGGGAGAGAAGTGTCACTGAGGGTGACCCCAAATCTCTACCCCTTAATCACAGCCCCTTTCTTTCTTTCTCCCATGATTTCCCAGTACTTCCATGTCTCCCGGGCTAGCCACTCACCTGGATCCGAATGAAGTATGGGGCAGCATAGACGGGAAGCACCTTCTGAATGAAGCTGTGGAGTCTCTGGCCATCAAATGCTTTTCCAGGTCTCAGCCGCACCGCTGCCATTCCGATCTTCCCTTCACAACCTGTGGGCATGCACTGGGTCACTGGGGCTGAGGAGATGACAGGGCAGACTTGCTCCCATTTGCTCATCTCTTTGCTGTTCTCCCAACCACCTTGGGAGCTTCCTGACACGGGCCAGGTCTAAGATTCTTGGGTTTCTGCCTGTCCAGCCTGGTTTTTCATAGAAGAAGAGGATAATATGGCAAGAAGGCCTCTCATTCACCTCCTCTGGGAAGTCCACCAGGGACAACACACCCTCCACCTCCCGTGTGGACACATTCTCTCCCTTCCAGCTGTGGGGACACAAGAGGGTGTCCTTCTGGGTCAACACCATCTTGGTCCTTCAGGAGACCCCTGTTCCCAGACCAGAAACCTCCCTGGTCACCAATGACCGTCCATCAAAAGTGACCTCTTTCCTCAATGTCATAATGGGTCTTGAAAGCAAACTTTCTTCTGGCAGAAAAAAAAAAAAAAGCCCTTCAGTGTCCCTGCCTATCTCCTCCTCCTCTTTGGAAGAGCCGAAGTTGAATTCAGTGAAAATTATATTCACGCTCCCTTCCCTTCAGTTGGTGTTTTTCACCCAGTCCAGACCAGTCTCTGGTGTAGCAGTGTTCTGTCTTCACTTGTAACAGGAGCGAGCCACTCCCTCTAGCCAGAGAGGACAGCTCCTGCAGCAGCCTTAGGTCAGGCTGGAGCCCAAGGACCAACCCCGAGGCCCATAGTCCTCTCTTCCTTCATCCAAACACCCCTGAGATCTCATGTTTGAGGGGATGGCACTTCTCCCCTCTAGCCCTTCTCACCAGGCACAGGAACACCGAAGACATTCACCTCCTCCAGGAAGTCCACCAAGGACAACACACCCTCCACTTCCCGTGTAGACACATTCTCTCCCTTCCAGCTGTGGGGACACAAGGGGGTGTCTTTCTGGGTCTCTCAGGATACCCCGCCTCGCAGACCAGAAACCACCCTGGCCTGACATCCTCCTCAGTGGGCAGCAGCTCTCTCCTTCCCATCAAAACCTGAACTCCTTTCTGCCCCAGCCCTAGGCCAGAAGGTCTTTTGCCCTGACCGGAATGTGTCACCAATACGGTCCTGGAAGTAGAGGAAGTCATCTGAATCCCTGGATAGCAAGTCTCCAGAATTGAAGTAGACGTCTCCTGGTCGCAAGACATCCCTCAGCAGCTTTTTCTCTGTGTGCTCTGGTGAGCCAAGGTAGCCCAGGAAGGGGGAGAGGCTGGTGACGAGTGACACCAGCAGCCCTGTTTCCCCTGGGGAGAGAGATAGAACTACAGAGGAGAAACAGAGGCAGGGAGGGCATTTGTGGCAAGTCTCTGGGCCTGGGAAGGGGTTGGGCTGATAAGGCTCTCCACTAAGAGGCAGCTCTTCTCCTTCCCTCTCACACCGCCCCCATGATCCAGCCTCTAGCCCTGGTCCTCCTACCAGGCCCCACGGGGATGCAACGACCCTTCTCGTCTCGAACCGGCTTCTCCGTTTCAGTATCATATCGGATGAGCTCAAAGGGACTGAGCAGCTGAGGAAAGAGAGGAGAAAAAGTGTGGGAGAGGAAGGCGGAGAAAATGCCAGGCACTGGGTAAGAGAGGGGCTCCTCGAGGTCATGGAGGCCTGGTCTGCTGCTGAGGCAGGAGGTCTCAGCATTCCCAGCAGGGGGACCTCAGGGTGGATAAAGCCCCAGGGCAGGGGAGTGGAGGGATCCCGCTCACCTTAAGCAAAGGGCTGCTCTTGCCGACAGCCCCCATATGCCCTGTGTAGTTAATGAAGCCGACGTTGCCCTCTGTGGAGCCGTAGAACTCACAGATCCGAATGGGCCCAAAGCGCTGGAGAAAATGCTTCCAGACCTCTTGCCGAAGACCATTCCCTATGGCCAGTCGTACTCTGTGCTCTTGATCACAGGGTCGCTGCAGGGAACAGGCCCAAGGTCACCCAGGGTTGAGGTTGGGAAGGCTCTTCACTTGGGAGCTGTGTAGGAGAAGGGTCACTACTGGGCTGATTTGGGGAAGGGTGTCCCTCGGGGTAAGTAGGTGCTATCTAGCCTGGATTTGCTTGAAAGGAATCTTGCCCTGGGCTAATGTGGGCAGAGGACTTCTCTATATTTCCATGGGTAAGAGTCACTCTAGGTTTTTACCTGGGATGATAGAGGACTTGTGGTCTCCCCTGAGCCAACTTGCAGAGGGAGAATCTCACTCACCTCAGGGGTGCTGCACAGGTAGCGAAGGACCTCTCCAACATACTGAATAACTGTCACCTGATACTTCCGACAGTCATCCCAAAACCTTGAAGCTGAGAACTTTGGGGCCAGGATACAGGTGCACCCTGGGCCAGGGAGGAGGGCTAGTCAGACTCTCAGCCTCATGAAGAGCATCCAACTATACCCAAGCCCTCAATACCCATCACACTCCTGCACTCCCAGCCTCTGCAGCCCAGTTCTTTTGTGGGGTCTCTGGAGGTTAGGATGTGGGGGATAAGACATGACCCAGGCACCAGGAGCAGCAACCATAGAAACTGGAGTCTGATGTCCCCCCTGAGAGCTAAACCTCCTAGGAGGGTCAATGTGCCTGCCCTGCACCCTGAGAGCAGCCCAGGGCCAAGATCAGCTCCCTAAAGAGTGTGCCACCAAACAGGCAGAAAAACCAAAGGGAACCATCTCCCCAGTGCCCCCTCCACCCACCTAGATGGCAGGGCAGGCACCCAAGAGGTCCCAGGGAAGTGATGGGAAGTAGTGAGTGTCACACAGCACCTGGCTTCTGTGCCTCCTAGTCTTATCTCCAACATAGTCTGGGAAATCTGGTCCTCCTTGGTTTCTTAGGCTTCAGCCCAGGTCATGAGCCAGAGCTGCCATCCCCGCCCCCATCCCCAAATGCACAGGATGAGCCCTAAAGGTTAGTGCTGGACTTGAGGAAGGGAGCTCTGGTCACTGCTGGTGAACAGGGACAGTTCAGAGGGACAGAAGCCTGGAAGGAGGCCATGGCACTAGTCCAGGTGACCTGGTCCAAGCATAGATAGGAGCATAGGAACTTGGAGACCATCCCATGCATGCTCCTTACTTGATAAATGGGGAAACGGGCCCAGGAAGTCCAAGGAAAGGACTCATCCAAGGTAAGCTAGGCCTGAGTAAATAGCTCAGCTAGGATTCCTGCTGGGTCCCACTGCCCCTTAACAGGCCCAGAGGCTGTTGTCCCCGCCTGACAGCCCCCCCAGCCACCCTCACCTCTCTCTATGCAGCCTGCGATGCCGATCAGCAAGCCGGAGGCGTGGTAAAGGGGAAGGGCTGTGTAGACAACATCATTCTGGCGGACCCCCAAAGCTCTCAGGGACAACGACATCATCAATACCCGATCGTGGCTCAAGATCACGGGCTTGGGGAGCCCTGTTGGGGGGCACATGTAAAGAAAGAGGCCAACTTGGACAGGTCACAAGCACTGAACAGGTGCCTGGTGTATGCCAGGCATGGGGCTAAGCACTGGGGCGACAGAGAACAGCAGCAAGTTGGCTGAGGGGGCAGCAGCCGGCAAACTGAGGATGGGATTCACCGCAAGTAATCAACAGGGCCCAGGCACCAGCCGAGAGGAAGGTCCCCGGAGTCTTCCTCCAGAAGGTAGGATTTTAATAACCGCGGTTATTATTCAATCACCTTCGGGATGTCCGACTCTTCCCGACCCCATTGGAAGTTTTTTTGGCAAAGATACTGGAGTGTTTTGCCATGTCCTTCTCCAGCTCATTTTCCAGATGAGGAAACTGAAGTAAACAGGGTTAAGTGACTTGGCCAGGGTCACACAGCTAGGCAGTGTCCAAGGCTGGATTTGAACTCATGAAGAGGAGTCTTCCTGATTCTGGGCCTGGTGCTCTGCCCTCTGCACCACATGTCTGCCCTCTTAATAATAATAACAGCTAACATTTATATATACATATATATACACATATGTATGCATGTATACATTTATAACACGTATTTAGCACTTCCTACATACCAGGCATTGTACTAAGTGCCTAATAATTATTATTTCATTTGACCCGCACAACAACCCTAGGAGGTGGGTGCTATATTGTCGTCCCCATTTTGCAGCTGAGGAAACCAAGGCAGACAGAAGTTAAGTGAATGGCCCAGGATCATACAGCTGGAAAGTATCTGAGGTTTGATTTGAACTCAGGTTTTCCCGACCTCTTGCCTGGAGATCAACTGTGACACCTCCATACCCTGAGACTTGATGGAAGTCAGGAAGCAGAAATGAGGAGGGGGACAATTCCAGGCATGCAGGGACAGCTGGTGGAAATGCACAAAATGGGTCAGTAGCTGGAATGTCTTGTGCTAGAAACACGAACAAGTGCATGTCACTGCCTTGTAGAGGACGTGAAAGGCATAAGATCTAGGAAAAATGCAAAGGCAGGAAGGGGTCGGATTGTAAAAGCCTTTATATTGGATCCAGGAGGTAACAGGGAGTCACTGGAGTTTATGGAGTAGGGGGTAGGAGGTGACATGATCAAATCTGCTCTTCAGGAAAATCCCTTTGGTGGATAATTGGAGGATAGGCCAGAGTGGGAAGAGCCTGGAGGCAGCCAGATAAACCCCCAGCCTCAGTCCTGGGATGAGTGATGGGGTGAGGGTCTGCAACCGAGTAGGTGCAGTGTCAGAGGAGAGAAGGGGCAAAAGTGAAGTCTACAGGCCTTGACCACAGCTTGGAAACAGTGCTGAGAGAGAGAGAGAGACAGAGAGAGACAGAGAGACAGAGAGAGAGAGAAACAGACAGACAGACAGAGACAGACAGAGAGAGAGAGACAGAGACAGAGAGAGAGAGACAGACAGAGAGAGAGAGAGACAGAGACAGACAGACAGAGAGACAGAGAGAGAGAGACAGAGAGAGAGAGAGACAGAGAGACAGAGAGACAGAGAGAGAGAGAGACAGAGACAGACAGACAGAGAGACAGAGAGAGAGAGAGAGAGACAGAGAGACAGAGAGAGACAGACAGACAGACAGAGACAGACAGACAGACAGACAGACAGAGAGAGAGACAGAGACAGAGACAGAGAGAGAGAGAGGGAAAGAGAGAGACAGAGAGAGAGACAGAGAGAGAGACACAGAGAGAGAGACAGAGACAGAGAGAGAGGGAAAGAGAGAGACAGACAGAGAGACAGAGGGAGGGAGGAGTCCAGAGCTCCTGGCTTTCACTGGGAGGATGGTGATCCCATTGACAGTGATAAGGGAATGAGTAAGAGAGCCTGGTGTGGCTTGAGGCCGCTCATGGGAATGGCTGTTGAAAGACAGTGAGAGACAGAAGGGAGAGACTGGGTGTTGGTGCAGAGAGAAGCAAGGGGGCAGGATCAGGGAGAAGGAGACGTAGACAGAAAGATGAGAGAAATCAACACAGGGCATCGTGTCTATGCTGAGGATTCTCCCTTCTAACCATCCTGTTTGACCTCTCTGTTGACCTCTGACATCTCCAACTGGATATCCAGGAGATACCTTGAACTCCTGCCTAAGCCCCCACCAATTTCCCTATTAGAATAGCCTACTAGGGGTGGCTACGTGGTCCAGTGAATAGAGCACCGGCCCTGGAGTCAGGAGGACCTAAGTTCAAATCCGACCTCAGACACTTAACACTTACTAGATGTGTGATCTTGGGCAAGTCACTTAACCCCAATTGCCCTGCTTTCCCCCTCCAAAAAGAAAAAAAAAATAGTCTGCTGGGGATTCTGCCTGCCTCAAGTGCCTACCCACCCTGACCCACGCTCCATTCAGCCATTAAAGTCATTGCCCTAAAGCACAGCTCTCATCATGTCCCCAGCTCAATAAACTCCAGGGGATCCCTATTCCCTCCAGGATCAAATACAAAAATCTTCTGGCATTCAAAGTTCTTCCCAACCTACTCCTTGCCCCTCACTTTCCAGTCTGCTTCCCCCTTCACCTCCCCCCCCCTTTACATGTACACACACTGAAGCAGGCACGTGCCTGCCTCCCGGTCCTTCCACACAGAGAACACTTTCAGGCATTTTCTTTGGCTGTTCGCTGTGCCTGGAATACTCTCCCTCCCCATCTCTGCCTCCTGGCTTCCTTTAAGTGCCAACTACAATCCCTCCTTCAACAGGAAGCGTCGGTCAAAGCTCCCCCAAACTGATGAGTAGAGGGGAGATGGATAGACCAGGAGGCAGAGAAATGGGTGGTGGGGTCCAAGGATGAGTGTTGGTTAGTTCCTCACCAGTGGTCCCAGAAGTGTAGATGAACAGAGCCAGGCTTTTAGAGGTGACTCCAGCTCGAACCTGGCGAGGCACTGGATCAGAGGAAGCTGCCTCTATCCGGTCCTTCAGGGGCTCCACACCCTTTGTGGGGGACGTGGAGCTCAAGTAGAAGCATCGGACACCCTTGGCCATCAGCTCTGGAACAACAGACTCCACAGCCTCCTGTAGCTCTAGAAAGGAAGGTAGTGTTACCCAGGGAAACTGAGGCACAGAATTGCAGAAAGAGCCACAGAGACTCCGAGTCTGGGAGAGAGAGAGAGAGAGAGAGAGAGAGAGAGAGAGAGAGAGAGAGAGAGAGAGAGAGAGAGAGAGAGAGAGAGAGAATGAGAGGGAGAGAGGAGGAGGGGCAAAGAGATGGAGATTCAGAGAATGAGACATCTGGGGATTGAGAGATGACCCAGAATCTCTGAGCTTGAAGAGACCTTCCTGGCCATCTAATCCAACCTGTGTCTGAAGAAAAGAGCCCTCTCCCTTATTTCCTGCTTGAACACCTCCTGGGATGGGGAGCTCGACACCTTCCACTCAGGGACTTCTGCCCTCCAGCTTCAATGGGCCTCTTTGCCACTGCCCTTCCCCTCGCTCCCAGAGCTCCCAGTCCTGTCTTATGGGGCCAGATAGAGAACATTTGTGCATGGGGAAATACTGAAGACAGGGACCCAAGACCACTTCAGAGGACCCATGATGGAGCGTGCTGTCCTCCTCTAGAGACGATGGACGTCCTCTAGAGCAGAATAAAGGAGATTTTTTTCCCACTTTTTCTATTTTTCTTTTTTTCCTGCAGTATCTCTAATATGGAAATATGCTTTGAGTGATGACTTGTGTAGAAGTGATATCATGTTGGCTTCTCAATGGGTGAGAGAGGGGCAGGAGGGAGGAGAATTGGGGACTCAATATTTTTTTTAAATTAATGTTAAAAATAAATAACATTTTGAAGTGAGCTCCTACTTCTCCTGAATCTTTTCTTCTCCAGGAACCAGTTACCACCATAGTCTCTCCAAATGAGCTGCATGTAACATGGTCTCCAGGCCCTTCACTCCCCAGGATGCCCTCCCTTGAAGGTTCTCCAGCTCATTAGTGTTCTTCCTGGACTTTGTGCCCAGAGCTGAGGACAGTCTGGCAAGGGTGGAGGACAGGCTCGACTCCCTAGTCCTGAAAGCTGTGCTCCTCCTGAGGCAGCCCAAGAAAGCAAGATGGACAGAGACAGTACCAGGAACAGGGACAGGGACAGGGACAGAGGCAGAGCCAGGGTCAGAGACAGGTAGAACTAGGGACAGATAGAACTAGAGACAGGGGCAGAGGCAGAGCTGGGGTCAAGGACATAAGTAGACCGAAGGGGTGGGCTCTGTCACACTGACCTACCTTGGTCAGCCAGTAGGATGCAGGACCCAGCACTGAGCACAGCGTGGAGAAGGGGAGGCCCTTGGATGTGCGGGTTGATCCAGGCTACCTGACAGCCCAGTTTATTGAGGCCAAACCAGAGACTGAGGGCAGAGATGCCTTGGGATCCGGGGAAAAACAGGGCAGCCACATCTCCTTCCTTCAGCCCCACAGAGCCATGCAGAGCTGCGCCCAGGGCCCTGGCCACTTGGCAGCTCTTTCGATCCATTTCCCCCAGGCTCACCTGGCGGCCAGAGGCTGTGTCCACCACCATCAAGTGCTCTGGATCAGCCCTGGCCCGGGCCTCAAGCAGCTCCACTATGGATGTATAGGAACACTTGCTGGCCATGTGCATGTATAGGAGGCAGCCTACATAGGCCACATCTTCTGGCAGCCAGCGGATCCAGGCTGGGAAGCTCTGGACCAGGGACTTTGGTAGCCATCGAGAAAACCACGGAAGTCCCAGGGCAGGTATCAGCCACAGCCACAGCCACGGCAGCAGCCACAGCATTGCCAAGGGCAGAAGGAGGAGAAGGGCTGGCACCCTCATCCCCATCCTTGACAGCAGAGAAGTGAGGAGGAGAGGGCTGGGCGGGCACAGGGAGGGTGAGCCTGGTCAGCCAGCAATGATTAACCCAGGCTGTAGAAGCAGCGGCTCCTGGCCCTGAAGGCCCTCCCCTGCCTCTCTCTGTGTCTCTCCCCATTTGTCTCTCTTTCTGTCTCTGTCTCTCTGTGTATCTCCCTACCTCTACTTCCTCTCCCTCACTGTTCATGTATCTCTCTGTCAATCCCTGGTTCTCTTTGTCACTGTTTCTGTCCCTCTCTGTCTCCCTCTCTCTTTTCCTGGGCTCTTGAAGGGGCAAGGTAAGCCCCTCTGTAAGGAATAAGATTATACAAACCAAGTCACTAACTCAATAAGACCTTTCTATTACCCTGAGTTGTTCCAGAAAATCCTGGGAACATGAGGGCTGCGCTTCTCCTGGGACCCTGGCCAGGACCTTGAGAGGAGACATGGTTAACTGCCCAACTCCTGGAACTAGCCACTCCAGGGAAACATTGTTCTTGGTGGGGTGGGGGTGGCTTGGAGGGATTGTCCTCCCTCCCCGGCCTTACACAAGATACAATGCTTGCTAAAAAAACACCTGGCAGTGTGCCTTCTTTGTTCTCAGCACTACTTAGACCGTAACATTCAGACCCCAAATTGGAATCTCACCCATGGAGGAGACGTCCTGCCTGGGACCCTCCTGAGCAGGACCCTGATGGCTGTATCTGGAATTTCCCAGCTTGTGTGGTCAGGTGCTGGTGCTTCTCTGCATTGGTGATGACTGTAAATATGTACAGATATATTCTCCTATGCAGTTGGAGCCCTGCCTGTCCCGAGAGGGACCCTGATGGGTGGTCAGGTGTTGGTGCTTCCCCGCATGAGTGATGATCGTGGATATGTATGTATATATATATTTATATGTATGTATATAAAGCATAGTTGCTCTTATCTTACTATTCCTAAGTCTTTACTCTGTTGTCTCTGGCTTCCTTCTCACTTGCCTATATTCTAAATAAACTATATTGGATCTTTCGAAGTGCTGAGTGTTCCATTCACGAGAATCCTGAACCTCCTTAATCAGACAATTCTCACCATTCCTGTCTTTCTCTATCAATATACATGCCTCCCACTCTCCCTGTCTCTGGCACTCTTCCCACTTGAGCCTTTGGGAGTCTGTAGAATCTCAGACCTTTGTACTGTTTCTCTGCGGTTCAGACCCTGCCCTCTCAATCTCTGTCCAGCTGTCCCTCCTACTCCTGATATTCTCTCTTTTCTCTTTACCCTCGTCTCTCTCTCTCTCTCTCTCTCTCTCTCTCTCTCTCTCTCTCTCTCTCTCTCTCTTTCTGTCTCTCTCTCTCTCACACCCACACCCACACCCACACACTCTCTCTATCTCTCTCTCTCTGTCTCTCTGTCTCTCTCTTTCTCTCTCTGTCTCTCTGTCTCTCTCTCCCTGTCTCTCTCACTTTCTGTTTCTCTCTCTCTCTCTTTCTGTCTCTGTCTGTCTGTCTCTCTCTGTCCCTGCCCTGTTCCCTCTGAAGGCACAATGTGTCTATCTCAAAGCAGCTTACGGTTTGGAGGAGGTACAGTCTGAGAAGGTTGCTTGAGACCTATCTGTCTCAAGGCATCCAGAGGAGGAGGGGGTGGGATGGAGGCTTGTTCTCCTGGGCCCCAGAGGACAGCCCCAAGTACAGTGGGGGAAGTGAAGAGAGGCTGATGTAGACTAGATGGCAGAGAAGACTGCCTCAGATCCAGAGCTGTCCCAGAGTGGGACAGGCTGCCCCAGGGGTGCTGGGCTCTCCTCCTGGTACAGCTCAGGTAGGGCTGGTCCCAGAAGCTGCTGAGGCTCCTCCAGCTCTGACATTCTAGGAATCTCTAGCCAGTGGTTCTCAACCTTCCTAATGCTGTGACCCTTTAATACAGTTCCTCATGTTGTGGTGGCCCCCAACCATAAAATTATTTTCGTTGCTACTTCATAACTGTAATTTTGCTACTGTTATGAATCGTGATGTAAATATCTGATATGCAGGATGTATTTTCATTGTTACAAATTGAACATAACCCACAGGTTGAGAACCACTGCTCTAGCTGAACCCTAGTACTCAGGAAGCCTGAGAGGTCAGGGAAGGAGTGACTGTAGGACCCTAGAGAAGGAGTCAGCAACATTCTCAGACTGCAACCTGAGGCCTGCAAAGGGCTGGTGTGACTGCCAAGTCAGAAGGGCAACTCCTTCTCCTGGAAGGTCCCTGGGTGGGCCAGCTCCATCACACCCTGCCTGCCTAGCCACCCAGTCATCTCTAAGCCCCAAGCTGCGCATGAATGGGCAGATCACAAAGAGACCTAGCTGGCTTCTGCCTGGGCTTCCCTGGCCCAGCTTCTGCCCCAACAGCAGCTACAGGGAATGAGGTAGAGGGTTCAGAAGAAATCATCCCAGGAACTGCAGAAAGGACAATGCAGACATCCCAAGTCACCTCCAGAGACCCCTTCTAGTCTGGCAGTGGCAAAGATCTGGGAGGCAGGGCCAGGAGAAAAGGAACAGTAAGGCCTAGGGACCTCAGGGGTCAGGCTTAGAGACGGCTTAGAGAAAGAGAATGAATGTGTGCATGGATGAATGGATGAATGAATGAATATAGGAATAAAGGAAGGAAGGGAGGAAGGAAGAAGGGAAGGAAAGAAAGAAGGAAGGAAGGAAGGAAGGGAGGGAGGGAGGGAGGAAGGGAAGGACGGAGGGAGGAAGGAAGGAAGGAAGGAAGAGAGGGAGGGAGGAAGAGAAGGAGGTAGGGAGGGAGGAAGGGAAGGAGGGAGGGTGGGAGGGAGGAAGGAAGGGAGGGAGGGAGGAAGAAAGGGAGGAAGGAAAGAAGGAAGGACTGGGCTAAGGAAACTGTTAGGCCCTAGATAAGAGCCTCTACCAGTCCCAACTTCTGGCTGGGATCAAGGACAAATTCTTGTGAAATTAGCTGTTTGGCCTCAGGGACCTGAAACCCTTCCAGCTTCTCTTGTGGGTGCCTGACTGGGCCAAGAAAAAGAAGATGAGAGGGGCTTCCACTGGAGAATGGGGGCAGTCTGGGGGCTCCTTCAGTCATGCTGCTGCTGGTATTTTCCACACATTATCTCATCTAAGTCTCATGACTGTCCTGGGGTGGGGGGGATGTTATTATTCCTTCTTTTAGAGATGAGGAGACTCAGGCAGATAGAGTTTAAGTAACTTAACCCAAAGTCATTTAGTCAATCAGTGTTAAAGGTGGGATTCAAACTCACAACTCCCCAGACTCAAAGACAATGTTTATATGCTACACCCTCAATATTGGGGGGCAGGGGCGGGAGATAAGCAGGGAACCAGAGAGGCATGGCCCCTCAAACACAGCTCCCTCACCCCTGCTCTGAGAGTTCCCCACATGCCAAACTTCCCATGTAATAAGGGCTCACTCTAAGAGACCCCTGGAAAAGGTGTCACTACGACAGCCTGCCTTGGCACCCCTACACCTCTGGGCCCCACCTAGGCTTTTTACATACTCTCAGGCCAGAGTGCAGTGGGGTCTGGGGAGGGTCACCACCATCTGGGCTGGTCCCTGGGTTCTAGCTTGCAGGACAGCCTGAGGCAGGACCAGAGGTCACATAGTCACTATCACCACTGCAGGGAAGAAAACCTCATTCTGGGCCCCTTGGCTTTGCCCCCAACACAACATTTGGCCCCTGTCCCTTCAGCAGACAAAATCTGAGGGTCCCAGTGGCCCCCAGAGTCCTGGAATCTCAGACTCCGAGTTGGAAAGAGGCTTGACAAGAAGTGGGCCTTGTCCAGCCTCTGTTAGGAGCCTCTGGGGTGGGGGAGCACCCCTCCATCTCCTGAGGCAGCCCCTCCCACTTTGGGGCAGTTTCATCCTTAGTAGAGTTTCCTGCCTACAGTGGCCTCTTGGGAATGTTCCCCAGCTGCTCCTTGCAGGGTGTGGGGGGGACCCTTGAGCCAAACCTCTCCAGCAGGACAGCCCTTCAAATATTGGTGGCAGCCCTCCCTCAGTGTCCCCCCCACCCAAACCTCCTCTTCTCTAGGCTAAACTTGCCCAGGCCCTTTAAGTTTTGCTGGAAGACAATCAGTTATCCTGGGATCCTCTTCCTGCTGCTCCCACGCTAACACAGCCCCTCCTGGGATCTCTCCTTCTACCCCTTGGCAGCTGCCAGGGGTTGGGGCAGCCCTGTTGAGTCTGGGGGGCTCAAATCTCTCTGGCCTGGAAAAGTGACAGTTTCTGGGCCCAGGCCTCCTCCTCACCTGCCCAAGGTCACTGGCTCTGTTGAGTCTTGGGTCATGTGGGACAAAGTAAGCTGGAGACCCAGAGAGAAGTGACTTACCTGACTTGGTCTTGGTGGGTTTTGTTCTTGGATCTCCCTTGTCTCCCTGGGGTTCCAGCTGGCCCCTGGTGGGCACTGGACACCGGAAACCGTGCTGTGGGCCCCAGAAGCTTCTCCCCCCTTTCTGTTTCTCAGTCCAGCCTCCATGAGCTGCCAAGTAGACATTCTGAATGTTCAGGTCTGACCACATACCCTCCCCTGCTCAAAGAAACTTTGGGGGCTCCCTCTTGCCTCTAGGGTCCATGGCAAACCCTGCATTTGGCATTTAAAATCCTCTATGACCCAGCTCCAGCTTACATTCCTTCCCCTTGTGCAGTCTGTATTCCAGCTAGACTGGCCTCCTGGTGGGCCTAGCTTGTAGTGAACAAAGCATGGGTCCTGGGTTCAAATCCCAGCTCTAACATTTACCACCTGTGTGACTTTGGACACCCTTCCTTAGGCCTCACTTTTCTCACCTAGCTCACATCCAAGACCCTATGATCTCCCACCTCCAGTCTCTTGCACTAGCTTACCTCCTAGGCCTGGAATGCCTTCCCTCCTCACCTCTGCCTTTTGGATCCTTACATTCCTTCAAGGCTCAGCTCAAGAGCTCATGAAGCCTCTCCTGGTGCCCCCCAATTATCTGTGTGCAGCTGATCCTGCTGCCTACAGCAAAGACAGCCTTGGTTTTGTCTGTCACCTCAGCACTAGGCTGGTGCCTAAGGTCACGAGTCACGAAACATCTCCCCTTCCTTCTTCCTCTGGGACATATTTCCTTCTAATGCCTGCTTGGGTTATCCCCCCATTACTCACTATTCTAAGTGAGGGGACCGCCAGGAACCACTGCCCCCAATCCTGACTTCTCCTGCTATGGCTATGGCGCCATGGGATGGGCACCACACCAGTGGAGGGGGTGAATGGTCCCAGAACAAAGGAGTCCTCACTTTACTGGAGGTGGCTCTCTGGAGGAAGGCTCAGGGTTCTGGGCTGTTTAACCTTTTTATTCATGAATGAATGAACCCCCCAAAAAAACTTAAAAAGCATCTTCTAAGCACTTACTATAGGCAAACAGAAAAGCAAGCCAGTCCCTGCCCTCAAGGAGCTCCCATTCAAAAGAGGGAGACAACAGGGAGAGGAGGTTTCAGAACCGTGAGAGGGTAAGGTCCCATGGTCATTAGGGTACATGGCAGGCAAATGTTCCTACCACTTCTTGGATGGGATTCCACGGATCCGAAGCCTCTTGGTTTCTTAGATGGCACCACTTGACATTGCCAAGGAGCTTAGCAGTTGTCCTGTAGCTATCAGTTGCTGGCACAGGTTCCTCCTATCTCTCCCCAGGGGGTCCTTGGGGCTTGAGCTAGGTGGGCAGCTTGCCTGCACTTGTGTGGCATTTGGTGGGGATTACCAGCTCCTCCCCTGGAGCCATCTTCCCCTGATGGCAATCAGGGCTGGTCTGGAAGTAGGACCTGGCATGACGGGATAGGGGTAGGGGTCCTGCTCTTATTCTCAAGGCTTTTTAAGACCCCCAACTTGGGTAAACATCCAGAGAGTGTGTTTCCAGGGCAAAGGAGATCTAAAAAAGCAAACTCAAAGTCTGAACAGTTTGTTCTCTCTCTTAAAATCCCAAATTGCCTTCCTGCACAGGTCAACCAACTCATGCCCTGCTACCAGAATGCATTATTGATCCTGCCTTCCCCAACTCCTCCAGCAATGAGTCCTCCCATCTTGGAGCATCCCTGACCACTCCTTTAGAGGTCTCCAGGCTAGCTGGAGGCTATGGGACTGGGGAGATCTGGTCACCTCTGGTCTCTGGGTGCCTCATTACGGGTTTCTGGTCTACTTGGATGCTCGTTGTGAAATATATGTTTATTATTGTGAGTTCTCTGGGAATGTGTGGACTTTCTGCTCCCTCAGAGAAGCTTCTGGCCATCCCAGGCACATTGGCTGAATGATGCTCACAGCTCTGGCACCGCCGAGTCCTTCCCTGGGTTGTCTGCCCTGACGCCCATGGAATGTGTGCTCAGGGACATCCTTCCTTTCTGGTTCTGGAGACCAGGTTTAACTCTTGGTATGTCTCTTGTATGAGCCTGAGTTTCCTTGATTATAAAATTTGGCCAACAATGTTTCTATCCTCCATTTTAGGGGCTTCCTGTCCAAACAACATTTTGTATACATCTTGAAGCCCTAGAAACAAAAGGGTTCTTATCATTCATTCACCAGTGCACTCAATGAGTAGTCATTAAATTCCTACTGTGTGCTTGGGGATGCATTAGGGTTTGATCCCAAGGACTTAGAGGAAAACCCTGAGGGGTCTCAGGGAAGGGAGCCAAGCCTTAGGTGTGTTTGCTATAGCAGGTGAGTGGAGGGGAGCCTGGAGGCAGAGCAGCTAATGAGACTATGAAAATTAAAGAGCAGTCCTGAGCTAAGGTGGAAGCTGGAGGGAAAGAGGAGTCTCATAAGTGTAGCGGTGATAGGACTCCCCAAACGGGGTAACTTTGGATTTCTGGGGTGCGCAGAAGAGCATTCAGAGAGGCCTCTGAGGTTGTGAAGCCAAGTGGTCCCTGGGAGGAGGGGCATGACAGGGCCATCCACAGCACCAGGAAAATTAAGGAAGAAGGTACATGTTGGGGGAGGGGGGATGAGTCCTGTTTCTGTCCCGTTGAGTTAGACATCTACAGAACCCCTGTGGAGGGGCTGAGCAAGCAGCTAGCGGAGTGGCAGGGAGTGGGGGGAGAATGGAGGGAGGCCACTCCTCTGCTTGGAAGGAGGCCATGATTTTGGCCTCTAGGATAAAATACCAAGTTCCCCCTTTGCCAGTTAAAGTCCTGGGTGATCTGGCTTCCGCCCCTTTTCAGGCCGATGACAGCCCAGCCTCTTGGAACCCATAGTGGCCTTTTGCAGCTCAGCTCCAGTCTCCTCCTCCCCTCAAGTCTGGAGTTGCCCTCCACGGTTATTTCTCTTTTGTATCTATCCTTTATTTACTTAGCTGTGATCATGTTGTCTCCTCTGTAGAACAGAAGCTCTTTGTGGGCAAGAACCATGTAGCTTTGGTGTCAGGACTGCTACTTACCCCCTAAGGCTCTAGACAGCAAAGGAGGTGAGGGGCCTGGGTAGGGGAGCAGTGGGCGAGATGCCCGGCCCGAGCCGGCCATGCTGACTGGGGCTGCTGTCTCAGGGACGAGCCCTTGGAGTTGGGCTGCTTCTGCCTGTGAACACTCCTGACACGTCGGCGTCTAACCATGAGCAACAGCTCGTGAGACTAACCTTGTTTACTTAGGTCTGTGACACCCTCCTTACACTGCACGTGAAGCTGCTCATGGAATGTCTGCCCTGGGATACTGAGGGGGTACTGGTACCTGGGACAAGAAGAGGAAAGCCAGGACAAGAGGAAGCAATTGGGAGCTCGGGGGGCAGCCTGACTTGGGTATGGGCTTGAGAAGGGCTCCCTTCACCTGGCTCCTGAGTGGAATGCCCTTGGACCCCAGGTGATCAGGCAAGAAACTCCCCCAGATTCTTTATTAATTCACTTCATCTGTGGCTTTAGGGACCCTTGGGAGTTCTTCCACAGATCCATCTGTTTTCAATTCTTCATTTTTTTCTGGCTGCTCAGGCAAAACAGGAGTTTTCCTTGTTTTCCGTTGCTCTGACCCACTGTGTCTCCAGGCTTCATTCATCAGAGCTCCCAGGATGGCCAGAGATATACCAATCAACGCTATCCGGAAGCTGGTCAAGCTATACTGTGAAGACACATACTCTGGGAGAAGGGAAGAAAGAGAATAGAGGGAAAGCCATCACTGGCACAAAAAACTGGCAGGAGACCCAGATCCAGCTTCCTCCCATGCCCCACCAGCCAGCCAGGTTCTGTCCCCAGATGCCCATCAGTGGAGCTTGGAAGCCCTTGGGCACTCACCGTAGTTAGGAGTCGCATGTACCAAGTTCTTATCCTTAGGGCCTCCTGGTTGGGAAAAATGAGAAGGAAGAGGAGCTGGAGTTACCTCTCCTCTCTCTCCTGGCTCTCTGTGGTACTTGCTCCCAGATTTGCTGAGCTATGTAGATCATTGATTGGCCTACCAAGGACTGGGAAAAGGGGGTGGGGGGGGGATGACTGAGGATAGATCAAGGAATAGCATGGGAAGGAAAAGGCCCTGGTTTCTTGTAGTCTTCCCACCCCTTGGGTGATAATATACCTCCTACAGACCCTGCCCCTTTCCTGGGCACCTGCCCCTCCAGGAGCTCTGCTAGTCTCTGGGAAGGACCCTGGGTAGGAGTCAATCCTCAGAGCCTGTGGAACAGCCACCTAGCAATTCAGAGGGTCTGGGGCTGGGCTGAGGCATCCCCTCGCCACCTCCTTACCTGAAATCTTGAGCTCCAGGGTATCACTGGGTACTGACCAGAGGTAGGGGAAGTCACTATGAAGGCTGTAGCATAGGTATGTGCCACCATGGGCCTTGGTCACAGAGAGAAATTGGAAGTTGCCATGGTAATCAGAGGAGAGCAGTGCACGGGGTGCATTGGCCCCAGTTGTCTTATAGAGAACATATCTGTTGGAGCCGAGCTGTGCCTCACAATACAAGGTCACATCCTGTCCTGCTCTCACTGTGGAGTCCGGGTAGACAGATATGGAAGGTTTGGGGTACAATCCTGGAGGGGTGGAAGGGGATCCCTGAATGAAAGGGAGCCCCAGCCTCTCATCTTCATATCCCATCCCAGGGAGATGTCTATGATTCTTCCCTCCTTCCTTGAAATTTGGATTGAGAGCTACCATTCCTGTCTTACCTCCTGAGGTCAGAGCCTAGAGGTCAACAGGCTGGGGGCAGATTTCCTAGGAGGACTCTCAGGACTGCCCCTAAGTAGTAGGGTGACTTTAAGCCAATCCCCTCCCCTTTCTGGGCCTGTTTCCTCATCTCTTGTCAAGGGAGAAGCTTGGATTAGATGTTCCCTAGGGCCCCTCTTGGCCGTCTTTTTCCTGGGTTTCCCTAACCTGGGATTCCTTTACTCTCCTTCCAAGAGGAGGGAGGATACAGTGGGATGGCTGTTTTGAGGTGTTGGGATGGGGAAAGATGGGGAGAAAATTTGTAACTCAAAATCTCATGGAAATGAATGATGTAAACAAGAAAATAAATAAATTAATTTATTAAAAAAAAAGAAGAGGAGGGAGGACATGGGAGAGGGGTATGACCAGGCTCATCCCCCTCACCTGTGACCATCAGTTCCAAGGGGTCACTGAGTTCTGACCAGTGACTTTGTGTCTGGTATCGACACCGGTAGCGACCTGCTGCCTCTGCTGCTATGTCTGGAATGAAGAACTCGGCCTCCTTCCACGGTCCAGGCACTTCCAGCATATCTCTTAGGTCTGTGGTCCCATCCTTCTCCAGAAGGAACCTGTGGGCCCCATCTGCACCATGGCAGCGGACCATGACAGATTTCCCCCAGGGGATCACAGTGCCAGGCACAGCCCACAAGGAAGGTTTGGGAAGTGCTTCTGGAAGTGAAGCAGATAGAGTCTGCCATCCCATGGGAACCTCTCCCTCAGTCTCTCTGGGGCTCCCTCAAAAATAAGGAAGCCCAGATAGGAGGGGTCAGCTGGGGACTAGGGTACAGCCTGACTTGGGTTTGGTATTAAGGAGAGTTCCCCTCAGTTGGTTCCCAAATGGTCAAGATGCACCACCCCCCAATCCATCCCAGGAAACAGGTCCCTGATTAATTTATTGGTTCACTCAATCCGTCTGCCATCCTCAGCTCTTCAAAGAGCTTGGATGCTGGGTGCCCCAATCCTCAATACCCCTGGGAGCAGCCATCTCTATGCTAATCTATGGGGCGGAGAAGGGGTTTGAGAGAAAGGACTCACGCTTCTGTGCCATGATGCTCTGACTCAAACACAGCCCTGTCAGAGAGGACCCAGTGAGAGAAGAGAGGTTCCCTCTACCCATACCCAAACCCTAGGCCCCCTGCCCACTCTGGAAGAGGCCTTCTGGTCAGAGGATGACAGCAGCAGGGCTGGAAGCAGCTTCAGAGGTCGTCTAGCAGATAAGGAAACGGAAGCCCAGGAGGTGACATGATTGCCCAAGGTCACCCAGGGAGATCATCAAAGGTAGGATTGAAGTACAGACTCAGCTTATCCTGTCCTTTGCGACCTGTGACTCCACTTCCCATCCCTGATGTCCTTAGGACTCACCGAGACAGAGCAGGGCTGCCAAGGACCCAGGCATGTTCCCAAACTGAGATGTTAAGGAACCGTGAGGACTTTGCATGGGGGCAGAAGATGGGCTGAGGCTGGTGGTAGGTCTCTCCTTTCCTCCCCGATGGCCAACTTCAGAGCTCCCCCCTCATCACCTCCATCCCTCTTGGACCCTGTGTCATCCTCCTAGCAACTGCCTACCCTCACTACGTGCAGGTGCTATTGTGATGACACAGAAGCCCATGGTGCTGGCTGAGGAAAGGCCAGGCTGGGGGGAGGGGTGGGAGGGGTTGGCCAGAGAGGAAAGATAGCCTCATTCTCCCATAGAAAAGTGGGACCACAATCTGGCACCCTGTTGTTCAGCCATGCAAAGGGCCATAGGCTGAGGACTGCAGAGGACCTGAGAGCTTGGAAGGCACCCAAGAAGGAGCATCAGGCTCCTCCAAGGAGGAAGGGATCAGATTGTTGTGGGGGGCCATCCTTGACTTATGAAGCAGTCCAATGACCTCGTAAATAAGTTATGTCTTGTGTGAATCAGATTTAAGAGAGGCAGAGGTGCTTACATCAGCAGCCTCACTCTCTCTTTCAGAGTCGTGGAAGTCCAGAGGCTGGGGTCAAGACAACTGTTCATGGCCTGGGACACTGTGGACACCTTGGCGTCTTGACATCGACATCATGCCTGACCAAGCTCTAAGTGCTCCACACCCCCTATTCCGTTGCCTTCACAACAGGCATCCTGAATTGGGAAAGGAGTGGGAATTGCTTTGAGGAGATAAGATCCCCTTTGTCTCTTCTTCCTTGAGTTCATTTTCCCAATGAACTCCCACATGTATCTAGATATGCATGATTCTCCAGCTGTGAGAGAAACAGTCTCATGTAGCCTAATTTTGTTTGTCTTTCTTAGAAAAAACTCTACAAAGTCCCAATCTTCAGGACAGTGTCTGGTCCCAGGCATCCTGTCCTTTACTGGTTACAAACAGGGAGAATGCTCCTGGTCAGCCTCATCAGGGCCTAGAGTTGTTGACACAAGAAGGGGCATTTTTAGTTCACTCAGAGAACAAAGCAAAGGATGTCCATTATGCCAGAGCACACAAGGCATTATGGTAGGGTAAACTCAGAGTGGGCCAAAAATGCCTTTCTCCTGAAATCCAGGTTTTAGACCGTTCTCAGGTGGCTCAAGCTGGTTTTGGGGGGCAAGCTGGCTTACAATATCTTCTACAATTCACCAATTGATAGGAATTCATTCTTTGGCCAATTTTTTTTTTGCTACCACAAAATAGGATGTTCTAAATATTTTTGCTTTGTATCTACTGATGTCTATTATCTATGTTTCTATATAGATGGTATATAAATGTAATTATATTACATTAGAAGAAATAATAAATTAGTTTGGAGAAATAAAGGATCTCTTGCACAAAATCATGAAAAATAATTCAAGAAAGAAGAACCAAGAGAACAATATATAAAACAACGATAATGTAAAAAAAATACACTAAAAAAATCAACTGAACTTTTTAATTGACTAGACGGTCACTCGGACGATGAGTTTTACTTACCTGGTGTTACAAGGGCCGGTTCAATGGGGAAAGGGGAGGAGCTCAATAAGTGACCAGTGATCTCAACACTTAGCAGATGAACTTTTCTCCATCTTGGGTGAATCTCTGAATACCATCGACATCTAGTCATTCTCTTCCTACTTTAACTTCCATGACACAATCTAGTGATTCTTCTACTGTCTGATTCCTCCTTGCTGGTCACTTTTGCTGGGTCACTAAACGACTCCCCAACCATAAAGGGAGGAGGGGGTTCTACCCCAGAGCTCTGCCCCAGCTTCTCTAGACTGTCCCTTAGTGATCTGCTCCATGAAGATAACTTCCAAATCTGCAATAATTTCTCTTGAATGCCAGTCTTGCCTGCAGATTTATCTAAATCTGCCTAAACATCCTATTTGTTTTGTTCAGTCATTTCTGTCACATTTGACTGTTTGTGACTCCATTTGGGGTTTACTTGGCAAAGATACTAAAGGGCTTTGCCATTCCCTTCTCCAGCTCATTTTACAAATGAAGGAACTGAGGCAAACAGGGTTAAGTAACTTGCCCAGGGTCATACAGTTAGGAAGTGTCTGAGGCTGGATTGGAACTGAGTTCTTCCTGACTCCAGGTCCACTGCACCACCTAGCTGCCCCAATCAGTGTGTCAGAAGTGTAGCCAGTGAGCCACAAAAAAATCTAATCTGCCACAAAAACAGCTGAGGCACAGCTCTGGGCCCTTGTCAATATATTAGGGAGACTGGTGGTCCCTAATCGATTGGATACAAGACCTTTCTTTTGTCCAGGGACACCCCTGCTGCCCATCTGTGGGGTTTTACTGACCTTCAAAGGTCACTAGTGAACATTACAAGATGAATGGTCGACTACAGAAGCAGGGCACCCTGTGATTGATTAAAGGGGAGAAGCAGGGGAATCACCTCCTATTTGGCTAAAGGAAGAAGCTCCCATAGTTGGTCAGGAGAGATGCCCATCAATCAGTAATACTTTGTCAGTAGTATTGAGGAGCTTTCCACAGGTCATGAGACCCAGTCAGCAAAATCTTGGGCCTTCCACAATGCATCTCAGCTGGCACTTTCCTGCTGAGGACAAACATCAGTGACTAATGGTCAACACTTGCCACAAGCCATATGAACCTTACTTCAAGCATGGTACACTTAGAAGTATGATTGGGGGGCAGGGGTGGAGAGGGAGAGGTGTCAGTGCTAATACAGTAGCACAAGCTAAGATAAATCCTTACAACAGGCCTAATACAGCACAAATCTATCCTATAAATCAATCACAGGTAATATAATCATCAATCTATGGTGAGGTCCTTTATTACACCTTATTCTTACAGCATTAGCTATCATAAGTAACTCAAACTTAGTTCTGTTCTGTTAAATCACTAACACAATCACTGATCCCATTAAATCACTATAAACTGAGCAAACACTCATCAATTTGAGTTGTGGTATCCCAATTACCTTCACAGACAGAGTAAAGGGGTGGGCCTGGCTTGATGGGAGGGCAGAGAACAGAAGCTAGCCAGTAGGACATGCCTGAGAGAACGTGCTGGATAGAGAACAGAACAAACTCCTAGTGGGATGGGGTTGAGGGGATGGCTTGAGGCCTAGAGACCATGGGCCTCCCTGGCACCCCAAAGGAGCTCCGGGCTCTAGCTGGGGGGCTGGTGTACTCCCCTCAGCTCCTCTCTCCAATTCACCTTTTCCATGGCTGCCAAAAGGGTATTCCTAAGACACTGATTTTACTCTGTAGCTGCCCTGGCTCAGGAAGGGTCAGTGGCATGGCTAATATGAAATACACCTTGCATGACTTCACCTGTGTAATCGTATCACACATCTTGTCTTCTCAGTGTGTGGGGGAGGGGTGGGAGGGAGAGAGAGAATCTGGAACTTGACTTTTTTTTCAATGTTAGAAATAAATAAATACAATTTTTAAATGGTAAAAAAGCGTCAGTGACTCTATGCCCTTTAGGATTAATTATTCACAGACTGCTACCTTAACCCCTTCCTTCATAGTCTGACTTCTGCCTACCTTTCCAAACTGACCTCATTTACCCCCTGCTATGCCCACCCCCCCCCCACTACTCACCAGTAGAACCACTATTCTTGCTCTGTACATTGTAGGTAGAATTCGTATCTTCTCTCCATGCTTTTGCCCAGGCTGTTTCCCATGCCTAGAATGCTCTGCCAAGGCTCATTTAAGTGCCATCTCCTTATAGGAGGCCTCCTATGATTGGTCCTGTTTATGGTGTTCTCATCTCCCACCAAAATTAATTTAGGTTAGTTTTCTGAATACCTCCTCACCATCACTCTGAGAAGGTAAGCTTCTTGAACAAAAGAGGATCGCTTTTGTCTTTGTGTTTCTGGTCCCCAACACTCCATAATAATCTTTCATCTTGCTATCCAATGTAGAGAGCAAAGTCATAGGCTGGACATCCCCCCAAACTGCGACAGCAGGAAGCCTGTCTAGGTGACAGGGACTCCTAACGATCCCACCTGTCGCCATCTGGGGTCAGAATGCCTACACTGTGGGATTCACAAGTTCTGGCTCTTAATACTTGACACAATTATGAGCTTGAAACTAAGTGCTAAGTACCTATTTGCTTGCCAGTACCAGGGGATCTTCAAATTCCATTACTATTACCGTATGTTAACAGTACATAGAAATGCTGTGGACAGTCACTCAAGTCAGGCTGTGGTTGGAACTGAGTATTGATCTAACTCTTCTGGGCATCAGTTTAAAACTGTTAGAAAATAAAAGTCAATAAAATTTTTACACCATTGGATGCTGCTGCTCTGCATATATAACAAGGAAGTCAATAATTGAGACAAAGTTCTAAAATAAATCAGCACTTTTTGTGGCAACAAAAAACTGGGGGAAATAGGTGATTCCTCATGATGGCATGGCTGAAGAGAAATGTGGCATGTGATTGTAACAACCTGTCAAGGTTGAGAAGATTAAAACTGATCCTGTATCATTTTCTTATTGCTCCTGTTCGCAGTTACTTTTGATTTGATCTTGTTACCTGCCTAAGTGTGGGTTCTTTGTCTCTGAAGTTAGTTCAGAATTCAGCTGGCCTGTAATGGGTTGGAAATCAGTTGTCCCACCAATCACTGCTCTGTTCTTGCCTTAAGGAATTCTGGGGAAGCAGTTTGCCATGAGGCTGTTGGGACTAGTGTATTTACACCACTAAGCTATCCTTCAAGTATGCCTGGTTTGCCATACAAAGTCTGGGCCTTTATCTTTGGCCTTGCATATAGACTTGTGCAATGAACACTTCTTAGTCATGCGTGGGAGAGGAAGCAGTTTTTGTTAGCCTCACGTTCCCAACTTCCAGCCAATCATATTGTTTCCCTCACCTCAGGTGTATAACCAATCGTATTGTCTTCAACCCCACAATGCCGTTCTGTTATTTATTCTATACTTTCAAAAACCTTTAAGAGGGGCATTATCCTTTGGTTTGAGGTCTTTGAATGGAAAGCAAGTCTTCTTCACAGGTTACCAGACCTGATAATAAAATGTTATCTTGCTTGGAGAAACATGCCTCAGTTTACCTTTTTGTTAAATTTCACTTGGGACATTCTGTGGTAAGAGATGAAGACTTCAGTGAGATGGAAAAGTTTTAATGAACTGATGCAAATGAATCTAAGTGTCACAGGGGTATCAGAGCCTCCTCTCCCACAATCTACTCTGGCTAGACCCTCTCTCCACCACCACAGTCTTTGTGGAAATAAGCCAAGCTCTCTGGCCACTTCCAGCCAAATTCACTCAGCATTCAGGGACTTTGAGATTGCACTCTGATTTCACAAGGCCCACTGTTTCATGCTTCACTATACTCTCAAACCATCTCCTAGCTGCCTTGTTGCCCAGACCGGAGACCATGCCTACTAGACACTTCTGTCCCAGAAGCATCTTCCTTTTCCCTAAAACTCCCTTTGAAAGCCTTTTCTCCTACCACAGAGAATTCCTTAGTCTTCCCTGTCGCCCTGGTTCAGAACCTCAGTACTCTGCTGGACTCCTCAACCTGACCTGTCAGCTACCATGTGTTTCTCTTCTGTCTCCACATTTCCTCCTTTCCACTTAGCAGCCCCAATCAGACCCTCATCACTTCTTGCCTGGTCTATTACAATAGGCTCCCACTTGATCCCTTTGCCACTAGCTTCTCTCCACTCCAATCTATCCCTCCACTTAGCCACCATGTGAAGGTCTGATCATCACAACACTGCTCTGCAAACTCCAGTGGCCCCATATTGGCTCTAAAATAAAATATCAAGCCCTCTGTTTGTCATCTCCACAACTTGACTCCTTCCTACCTTTCTAGTCTTTGTATACTTTACTTATACATCATCTCCTTGCATTCCATCATCCAGCTGGCCAGGGTTACCTGCTGCCCCACACTCCCTCTCTCCTTTGTACTGGCCATCTGCTGTACCTGAAACCCAGATTCCTTATCTCTGCCTTTCCTTCAAGACTGAGCTCAAATGCCACCTTCCACATGAAGCCCCGCCTGCAACCTGCCTTCTCCACCCTCCCCTAGTCCACACTGTGCTCCTCTTGTATCAGCTATGTTTGGACTTTACATGGATTCATGTTGTCTCCTCTATTAGAAAGTAAGGTCTCAGAGGGCAGGCACTGTCACTTTTGTCCTTGTAAACAAGGCGCTTAGTACATAGGTCTTAAGCAATGTGCATTCATTGATTCACTGATTTAACCCTTTCAGCCCTGGAACTCCTGTCCTGGGATTCTGCCACCCTGATTGGTGAGTGGCTCAGAATTCCAGGCTTCCCTTTCCTCCACAGCCATCTTCTCACTTGTGTTCCTCTCCACCCAGATTTCTAGCTCTAGAAATATTAAATCTGTGCTGCAATTGCTACCGAAAAGGGGTCTGTGTCAAAGAAGATTGGTCCCTGAGCCAGGAAGATCTGCCTACTTAGGATTTAAAGGGGGTGACAACTTCTGTCTTCACTCTTCTTCCTCTCTTCTGAGCACAGGGCTCCAAACACTCTCTCAGACACTTTCTCTCTTCCCCTTAGCACAATGGGTCTGCTTTGCAGACTGAAAGACTCCTACTGCTATCCCTGGGAACACAAATTGCTCATTTTCTCTTGAAAAAGCATGCACATTTCCCTCTCCACTTCTGAATCTCACTTTCTTCTTCTGTGAACTTCAGATGGCATTACTTGGGTGACCCACCAAGGATGCTGTGAATGCATGCTGTGATGCATTTGTAACTAGACTGATTCTGCCCTTGTCACCATCTGTGTTTGCACTGAGCACTCCATGAACTGGATTTCCTTGACAAGTGAATGAGTCAACGTCAGGCAGAAAATTGCTAGGAAAAGTGGAAGGACCATTTTTAAAAAAATAAACGACCATTTCTCATGAAGCCCACCATGCCATGGGGGGATTATGCAATGTGGTGGGAAGGCAGTCACTGTGTTTGGCCTTGGGGAGCCTGGCTCCATCGCTATGTGACCTGCGGGGACTTTAGCAGGTCCCTTCACCAACATGGGCCTCTGCGTCTTCATCTGTAGGATGAAGACAATGAATTAAAGGAGGTTCTCTGAGGTTTCTTACAGATGTAAAAATCTTAAAAATCAGTTACCTTCTTAGGGTCTTCTAGAAGATGTGGAAGTCAGAGTAGCTGATTTCTAAAGTCTTTGCCAGGTAAAAATTCACAGCACCAGAGTCTTGGATTACAGACTGTGGGACAGAAATAGACACATTGGACACTCTCACTGCTCTGGTGGGCCCTGGTGGTCAAGAGCACCAAGGTCAGTACCTGCCTTGGCACAGCCCAGTGCCCTATGCCCATAGAGGGCCGGGAGAACTGGGAAGCAAAGACAAATGGTGGCAGCAGCTGCTGGTCCAGGGATAAGAACCACACCCCACATACACCCCATCCCCCTCCTTACTCATTCACTGCACACTGTGCACAAGGCACAGTGCCAAATGGTAGAGATACCACGACACAAAGATGAACTGTCCCCATTAATATTTCTATGTATGGAAGTCAGTAAATGCCTCTCTTTACTGCTGCATCCAAAGGGAGAAGCCCCCCTGGTTCACCCATAGTGCCAGGGCCATGTACTGAGGCCCAAACAGAAATCCCTTCCCCCACCTTCCCCCATCTTCCCCTTCCTTTAGGCCCCATGACCTGGGGAGTTTGCTTCCATCATGTTTAATTTGTCTTTATCAGTGCCAGGTGCTTATGTTGATACTTGAGCCCAGGCGACCTTGGACTTCAGGTGGGCTGTTGTAGCCAGCCAGCCCAGCCAGGAGAAACAAAGGTACCTGGTTAGGGATGGGGAGTTTGGACTTAGAACCTGGAACTGAGGTTAGCTGTGAACCTAATTCCCCTCCTCTCCCAACAAAATAAAGTAATATGGGGTGGGGGAGTGGGGGAGAGATTAAGCCCTGTGAGTTGGGGCAATAAGTTCGTATATTTGTGATTATACCTTCAAAGTAAATATTTCTTTGTATGAGTTGTTGATTAAGTAGAACTGGGGTGAAGGGGACCCCACCCCTACAAATGAGGAAACACCATTGGTGGAGGCAGGAGCTACTGGCAGAGAGCCCAGACCCTCCTGACCCCTGTGACAGGCACCAGAGAACCCAGGGGATGGCAAGATGTAACACACCTGGACTCGTGACACTGGGAGCCAAGGTAGCAAGCATCACAACGGCTTTCTACTTAGTCAGAATTGTCTCACAGAGACATCTATTAAGATGAGTGTTGCCAAATTACAGCAAAGACTATTTGTCTTTTTGTGCCTAACACAGTACTCAACATGCAGCCGGTGCCTAAGAAAAGCTCTCCTATTTTGAAAGACTTAGGAGCACTGATCAATACAAGGACCAATCATGACTCCAGAGGGCTGATGGGGCCTCTCCTGAGCAGGAGTTGAACACCAGATGGAAAATGGGACCTGGGGCTTTGGACACAACCAATGAGGGACCTTACTTTGCTTGACTAAACATGTTTGTTGTGAGTGTAGTTCAGTGGTTTCATGTACTGTCCTCCTTAGTATGTGAAAATGTTTGCTTTATTGGATTTGCGAAGTTCCAGACAAAATATAAAATTTAGAAGAGAATCAGAAAAGTTTGTTTAATGGGAAAGAAAAGTGGGAAGAGGGAAGCAGGGAAGGAAATCAGAGAAGGTACGAACTGAGGGCGGAAAGATACAGAAAGGCAGAGACCCACATGGGGGTGGAGGGGGCAGTCTTGTTTAAATGTGCGTGTCCTCAAGGTTGAGGTGGCTGGGAAGGGTTAAGTTCTTCAATTTGACTTGAAATTCACTGCATGAAGAATAATAAAATAGAATTCTGATTAGGGAAGAAAGCAGGAAAGGAAGGGGCCAGGTGGGGTTAGAGCTTCTGCTGTCTCCTTGATTGCTTCTCCCCAGACACAGAGACAGGGAGATACAACATCATCCATGCTGGGGCCAGGGGAGAGGCTCCCAGGAATCACAGTCCAGCTTGGAGTCCTTGGGGTGGTGGTGGTTTGTGAAGCAGGACTTGAAACCAGGTCTGCCTGATGCCCCTTAAGTGGATTCTTCCTAGCGATTTTGGTCGCCCTTCCACAGAAAGAATGTGATAAGAGGTTGTAGTCTTGTGTAGTGCCAATATTTACAGCTCCCAAGATCACTATAAAGACCATGATTATAAATATCGCATGACATTCTATCACAAAACATAACAAACTCTCCAGAGGACAGAAATGAAACATTTATTTAGACACTAGAAAACCGAATCCCAAAACCAGTAAGCCAATTCCATCATAGTACCAAAGATGTTCAGAAGCCATAATAACACTGAGAGCCACAGCATCCTTCAGCCTTCCCACGAACCAATACAAGATCAATATTTACTCACAAACCTCTCTCTCTCTCCTTGCCTGAGCACCTCTCTCTCCCACTGTCTCTCTAGCTCTGGCTCCCAGCTTTTCTGTGGGCTCTGCTTCCATTCAGCAAACTCCTCCTACCACAGGCTCCATGTGACTACATTCAGCCTATCAGGGGGCTGGTCTTAAAACCAGGGGAGGTCTTCAAACTCCCTCCTAGGTCTATTAAGGGGCAGGGAAGATCTTCAAATTCCCATTACACCTTGTTGTCTTGTATGAATGAATAAATTACATGAATTAACCAGTGAATTAATAAATACATGAATGAATGAAATCACATTTATTAAGTGCTTACCATGAGTCAAAAATTGTACCAAGTGCTGGGGCCAGGTACAAAACTAGACAGTCTCTGCTCATCTTTTAAGGAGATTCTACTCCAAAGGGGAGGATACCCACATAGGGAAGGAGGCAGGAAGAGGTGTTAAATGAGGGGCCTGTGCAATGTCAACATTGATTCATGACTCCAGGCCTGGAAAGCAGAGAGGGGGAAGTAAGGAGACAGACTGGCCTGAAGTGGGCCAGTGGAGACAGTCACATCTTAGGACAACAGCACTATCCATCCCCTCCCCTCTAACCACTCAACCCATGACACTGTATTCCTCTCTTCCTAAAGGTCTGCGGCAAGGTCCTCCCCTCCCCAGTCATCCTCCCTCCACACAGAATTGACAGTCATCTTTGGAAGACACAAGGTAGCCTACTCAGGACCTTCCACTGGCCTCTCAGGCCTCCAACTCTTCTTTAGATTCAAAGCCTTCCCCAATCTGGTTCCCACTCACCTCCTTTCTCATTAGTTCACACATGGGACTTTCCAGACAAGGGGGTTCCTTGCTGGTTGTCTAGCTCACGCTGTCTCCAGCCTTCATACTTTACATAAGCAATCCCACCATTCCCGGGAGGAAATCTTTATTCAGTCAATCAACAAGCGTTTATTAAGAAGTGCTGACTTTTTGCCAGGCCCTGGGGATAGGTATGAAGAAGGAAACAACCCCTGATCTCAAGAAGCCTGCGTTCTGGCAGAGGAGACAAAAACACATTCCTGAGTATGTTCAGAATAAATACAAAGCAGAGTACAAGGTTGTTGGGAGGGAAGAGGGGCTTCCTCTAGAAAGGCAGTGACTGAGATGTGCTTTGAAGGAAATCTTTCTGTGGAGAGGGGTGTCAAGGAAGGAGCCCACTTAGGCATGGGGGATGGGAGGGGGAAAGTTCTATGGAGGAAAGGAGAAAAGGGGGGCAGGGAGAAAGTAGGGGGATGAGATGATGTTGATGGAGAAAGGAGAAAGACAAAAGTCTCAGGAAAGAAAAAAATAATAAAGAAAATGAATATACAAGAATACAATGAATATACAGGGCTCCCACTTTCTCCCTCTCTCATGCCGAGCCCTGGGCAAAAATTGAGGCTGAAGGTTACCCACTCTATCATGGCTATATTCCATGTAATTATTCTGGCCCTACTCACCCCTCTATCCATCAGGCTGTGGGCACTGAAGGGGAAACTAAGGGATGTCTCCAGACATGCCCCATCCCCTGCCTACTGGAGGATCTGTGGTTTGAACACTCCTGCCTTATGCTCTCCTCTGACCCTGCCCCCTTGTTGGGAGGGGACCTGATAGTGAAATCGGGAAGCCAATTTTCTCTAGTTAAGCCTCCAGAGAGCAAGTGGGACCAGAAGAATTTAAGAAAAAGTCAGTAGAGTCCAATGGCTCCAAAGAGCTTATACCAAAGGAATAATTAACTTGAAGGGCAAGAACAGGGAGACCTTGAAATCCATGGTATGTGGAGCCCACAGAAGTTTGGCAATCCCCATCCCACCTCCTGCTGAACCAAAGAGTCTCAGGGCCACTGAGCTACAGCACCCGCAGGGTTCTAGGGCTCCTGGAGAGGAAGAGGGGATTTCTTGATGCCGTCAAGGGTGTCCTCCCTGCCTGGAGGGCCAATCCCTTTAGTCTGATCACCTTCCACTAGTAACACTGAGAAAGGGGTCTTGACTACAGTGACACAGCAAAAAATTGGCACAAAACATCCCCAATAGCCTGCTTCACAGATTCCTAGAAGGACAAGTCCAGCAGAAAGTGGGCTCAGCACATGTGACAAAGAGGACTTCAGAGCACCAAAGTCCTTTGCTGCAATGTTCAAGGGGCAGGTATGTTGAGCAATGAGAGGAAGTAAATGGGGTTTGTGATAGGAAGGGCAGAAGCGAGAGCTCAAAGTGTCTTCAATTTTCTCTTCAAAGAGGAAAAATCCTCAGTAGAGAGGGTGGGAAGAGGTCTGCGAAACTGGAGAAGAGGATTGGAATATGTTTCTATGCAGCATGAGAGGGAAGCAATTATGAAGGATTGATTAAATGGCTGCCTTGCTGCAGTGAGGGCCCACTTGAAGTTGGTTAACATGGGTTTTTAATGTATGGAGTCAGCAGGGTTGTGTGCTTTATTCAGCAGCTCATGAGTAGAAGCAGAGGAGGTGGGTGGTGGAAGTAACCCTGGACTGAGGGTTGGCAGGGGATGAGTGGTTATTGGACAAGGGGGTTAAGGATTTCAGAGGAAAGGACGCAGAGCTGAACTGGCTGAATACAAGGTTGAGATGGCCAAGCTAGGAAAGTGAAGTCAGAGCCTGATAAAGTCCTGAGGGGCTGAATGCCTCAGTGGAAGTGAAGAAGTTTAGGAGGAGAGGGATAAGAGAGAAGGAAGTAACAGCAGGTCAGACAGAGGGATGTTGGAGGATCCTAGTAAGATTTAGGGTATGAACATCCTTGGGAGTGGAGGAGGTCCTGCAATTTGAGGAGATGGAAAGATTGGGAGATTAGGGTGTTTGAGGGCATATCCACATGGATATCCAGAACGAGGGCAGGAAGATCACAAGCAAGTCAGGTGTTCCCTTGAGAAAGAAGGAAGAACGACATGGGGGCCAGTAGTCAGTAGCCACGGTGATCTCTATCTACACGGTAGAAAACATCTTCCCCTCAGCTTGTAGAGTTTCCTAATCTGACATCTCTGGATAGATTTTGGGGAGTCTATCAACTTGACTGAGAGGGGGGAGGAGAAATCACCTTTATATTCACTGATCTGTAGCTGAAATCAAGCACTTTCTTCTCAGAACCATGTTTTTGTTGTTGTTCTAAGGGAGAATTCTGGTAGGGCGGCAGGTGGTTACCAGGAAATAATACTGATGAAAAGATTTAAAGAATCCCCCCCCCCCCAAATTTTTAAAACATGGCAGGGAATGAATTACTGGGCCCATGTGCAGTTGTGGCCTTGGAAATGTTTTTAAAATTCAAGGCTATTTTTAACAGGGCAGGAAGCTATTCTTGTTGGTCACATTTCTTTTTTGTTTCCATAACACTGGACTGTAGTTTATT
Organism: Pseudochirops cupreus; assembly: GCA_028627135.1. NCBI lineage: Eukaryota > Metazoa > Chordata > Mammalia > Diprotodontia > Pseudocheiridae > Pseudochirops > Pseudochirops cupreus. Next base: position 70,225,386 of record CM053582.1, read on the forward strand.
TTTTAAAAGAAATTCGGTATAACTTTCTTACTCATGCCTTTATTACATTCTTCCATAGGGATTTCTTGGTGCCTCATGCTCTGGCAAAGAGTGAAGTTACTGCTAGAGCTAAAAATCTTTCTCTATTCATTGCATTAATGGAGTTTCAGATCAGCAGTAATTCTATAATGGGCAACTGGGAATGACCTTCAGGTGAAGGTCTTCTCACACTCACTATAATCCTATACTCAACTATGGATTTTCTGAGATCAGTCAGCCAGCAAACATTTTTTAAGCACTTACTATGGCCAGACATTGTGTTATGTGCTGGAAATGCAGAGAAGAGCAAAAACAGTCCTTGTCCTCAAGAGGCTCACCCTCTAAGGAAGAAGACAATGTAAGTGGCATGTTGAAAGAAGGCTGGGAAACTAAGAGATGGAGGTGAGGATGGAGAGCCTTTCAGGTACACACAGAGCCATTGTGAGAATGAACATCAGCAGGGAGGCCAGTGTTGCTGGATTAGAGAGAACATGGATAGAAGTAAGCAAGGAAAGGTAGAAGGAGACAGTCAAAGTCAAAAAGAAGATTTTATATTTGCTCTGGAAGTAACAGGGAGCCAGTAGAATTCAGTGAATATGGGGCAGGTATGATGAGACCTACACTTTAGGAAAATCATTCTGGCAGCTATTTGGAGGACAGACGAGAGGAGGGAGAGACTTGTGACTCCAGGCAGACTCACCAGCAGCTACTGCAATAGTCTAGTTGTGAGGTGATAAGGGCCTGAATCAGAGTGGTGGCAGAGTCAGAGGAGAGATAGGAGCATATGGAAGAGATGTTGGGGATATAGAAAGGGCAAGTCTTGGCAACACTCTGCATATGTAAGAAGCTAAGGATGACCCCAAAGCTATATGCCTAAGTGACTGGGAGGACAGTGTTTTCTTCAATAGGAATAAGGAAGTTTAACAGAGAGGGGAGTTGGGGAAAAGGGTGTGGGTGGAGATGAGTTCAGCTTAGGACATGCTGAGTTTCAGGTACCTACAGGATATCTGGTTTGAGATACCCAACAGGCAGTGGTGTTGGGGGACTGCTGCTCAGGAAAGAGCCCAGAGCTGGATATATAAATGCAGGAATCATCTGGGTAGAGATGATAACTGAAACCGCAGGAACTGAAGAGATGATCAAGTGACACAGGCTAGAAAAGAGGGTCCATGACAAAGCCTTGGGGGGCATCCAATCAATGGAGGCAATCCAGATTGAGGAATGAGCAAAGGAGGCTGAAAAAGAACAATTAGACAGGTTGGAGGAGAATCAGGGAAGAACAAGGTCACAAAAACCTAGAAAGGAGAGAGCCTCCAGCAGGAAAAGGTGATGGATAGTGTGAAATGCAAGAGAGGTCAAGAAGGATGAGGACTGAGAAAAGGCCATGAGACTAGGCAAGTAACCCTGGGAAGTTCAGTAACTTCTGTGCTTGGGCAAAATGCCTTCCCACATTCATCAGGTTTCTATCTAGAAAGAATTCTCTCAGTTTATCAGAGTTTGATAATGTTTCTCTCTTCAATGGGAACTGTCTATCATTGAATAAGGTGCTTTTTCAAGAAAATGTAAGCTTCCTAAGAGAAGGAATTATTACATTTTTGTTTTTGTATTCCTAGCAATTAGCAGAATGACAGGCACATGATAAAACTCTAAAAACTAAATATCTGTTGAATTGAGCTAGAATTCCCTGGAAGAAGTCTTGACATCTATAAGGCATTGTGTTTGGATTTTGTATCCTTGGCATTTGGCACAGGACCTGGAACACAGAAAGTAATTAACTAAAGCTTGTTGATTGACTGATTAACTGATATGATTTCTCTGCAGTATGAATTTTCTGATGTCGAATAAGTTCTTCCCTCTGGGGAAAAGCCTTCTGGCATTCAAGACATTCATAAGGTTTCTCTCCAGTATGAATCCTCTGGTGCCGGGTAAGTTTTCCACTCACACAGAAGGCCTTCCCACATTCATTACACTTATAAGGTTTCTCTCCAGTGTGAATTCTCTGATGAACAGTAAGGGTCCCACTCTCACGAAAGGCCTTCCCACATTCACGACATTCATAAGGTTTCTCTCCAGTGTGAATTCTCTGGTGTCGAGTAAGTTCTGTTCGCCAGCAAAAGGCCTTCCCACACTGATGACACTGATAAGGTTTTTCTCCAGTATGAATTCTCTGATGTTGAGTAAGCTGTGACCTCCGGCGGAAGGTCTTTCCACAGTCATCACATTCATAAGGTTTCTCTCCAGTATGGATTCTCTGATGTCGGGAAAACTGTATCTTTAGACGGAAGACCTTCCCACAGTCATGACATTCATAAGGTTTCTCTCCAGTGTGAATTGTCTGATGTTGGGTGAGGGCTGCCCTCCAGCGAAAGTTTTTCCCACATTCACTGCATTTATAAGGTTTCTCTCCAGTATGGATTGTCTGGTGTCGAGTAAGCTCTGTGCCCCTGCTAAAAGCCTTTCCACAATCAAGACATTCATAAGGTTTTTCTCCAGTATGAATTCTCTGATGACGAGTAAAATCTGTGCTCCGCCTGAAGGCCTTGCCACAGTCATGACATTCATAAGGTTTCTCTCCAGTGTGAATTGTCTGATGTTGGGTGAGAGCTGCCCTCCAGCGGAAGGTTCCTCCACATTCACTACATTCATAAGGTTTCTCTCCCGTATGAATTCTCTGATGTCGAGTAAGCTCTGTACTTCGGTAGAAGGACTTCCCACATTCGTGACATTTATAAGGTTTCTCTCCAGTGTGAAGTATCTGATGTTGAGTAAGATGTTCACTCACACGGAAGGCTTTCCCACACTCAGTACATTTATAAGGCTTCTCTCCAGTATGAATCCTCTTATGCACTGTAAGCATGCCACTCACACGGAAGGCCTTCCCACATTCATGACATTCATATGGTTTTTCTCCAGTATGAATCCTCAAGTGTCGAGTCAAGGCTGCCCTCCGAGGGAAAACAGTCCCACATTCATGACACTCATAATACTTCTGCCCAATACAAGACCTGTGATGAGAAGGAAGAGACAGACAGTGAGTACAAGCTTTATCATATTCATTAGTTAATTAGGTAATCCTGGATGAATTATCTAATGTACAATAGGTTCTATGCTTTGGAGAAAGACTTCAAACTTTCATTATGTGGTATTTTGGGGGTCTTCTCTTTATGGGGTATCGACTGACTCATAGGAATTGATATCTGGGCTCCTTTTGAAGATTGCCGAGTATTCTACATGTGCACAGTGTTCTTCTCCAGGATATGATCTATGAAAGGTAACAAGATTTAACTAAGAACTGAAATGTTAACCACATTCATGACACTCCTCTGAAGCTCTTCCCTATCCATCTCCTGTTTGGAAAAGAAGACCAGTCCTGGAGTGAAGCTTCCTCTAGGTTTACTATCCTCGTGGCCTCTCACTTTGTTGGGTGATTTTCACTTACTGTGAATGTTTCTCCTCCTTGCTCAGTTGCTTCTTGAGCTTGGCATCACATTCCCAGGATTCTCTCAAGTTGGAGATGAGTAGATCCTTCCTTCTGAGACTTCTCTGCAATGACAGTTCTGTGGAAACATCCAACTTTGGAACACGGTATGTGATTCCAGGCCTAATTTCCCAATCTGAAAAGACATATAAATATAAAATTTTACCCACCTGCTATACACTTAGACCTGACATTGCCTCTCTAGAATGAAAAAAAAAATTGTTAAAATTTAGTGGTCACAGGCTCTTAGTCTTAATAACATCTTGTCAATTTCCATTCCCCTACTGGGATTAGAAATAAATGCACAGGCTAAAATGCAAGAGGAAGAAGATCAGGTAGAATTCCAAATAGCCCAACTGTCCTGACCCCAGAGGAAAGGGAATTGAGGTAGAATGCCAGGTCCTGGGTCACACCTGAATCAAACCTTCTGGAGACATCACTCTACAGAAGTCTGTACCAGCTCTCCCCATGATTCAAAACTCATCTCTGCCACCAATATGGGACCGCTGGATTCCCGCCTGACAAAAGTCTTTTAATGCAATCTGCCTGAAATAATTTCACTTAGTTCTGGACCATGGACCCTCTTGACATTCTAGATTGATTGTTTTCTTTGTGACCAAGTGTAGCAATTACATTATAAATCATCTCAATGGGGGAATGGGGAATAAACATTGATTAAATACCTACTGTGTGCCAGGTACTCTGTGTGCTAAGTGCTAGGGATACAAAAACAGGCAAAAGACAGTACCTGCCCTCAAGGAGCTTAGGATCTAATGGGGGACACACCATAAGAACAGACATATGCAAACAAGCTACTATACATGGCATAGGGGGAATATGACACTGGAATTAAGAGGGAAGGTTTCCTTTCAGAGATGGGATTTTAGTTGGTTCTCATCCACACAAGATATACATATTTTTAACATTCTACTTTATAAAAGAAAAGGGAAAGGGAATAACTATACTACATTCAGAAAAGGATATTGTACCTTGTCCTTTCTGTTGCTGTTGTTACCATATGAGCTCTGAGCTGTCTCCCTCCCTCCCTCCCAATCCTGGACTAGAGAAGGCTAACATCCGATACAGACACAGATGTGGAACCATACAATCATACTTCCATATGGCAGCTCTTTTTTGGAAGGTGGACAGCATTTTTCTTAAGTCCTTCATAGTTGATCTGAATGTTCGTATTACCCAGAACAGTTTTGGCATTCACAGTTACTATTTGAACAATCTTGCTGTCACCATATACAACGTTCTGTCAGTTCTCTTTGTTTCACTCTTCATTATTTCATATAAGTCTTTCCATGTTTTTTTAAATTAACCTGTTCATCATTTCTCATAGCACAATAGTACTCCATCACAATCATATACCACAACTTGTTCAGCCATTCCCCAATTGATGGGTATCCCTGCAATTTCCAGTTCTTTGCCCCCACAAAGAGAGCTGCTATAAATATTTTAGAACATATGGGTTCTTTTCCTTTTTCTCTAATCACCTTGGGAAAGACACCTAATAGTGGTTTTGCTGGGTCAAAGGGCATACACAGTTTTATAATGCTTTAGGCATAATTCCAGATTGCTCTCCAAAATGGCTGGATCAGTCCACCATTAAACCAACAGTGACTTAGTGTCCCAATTTTTCCACATCCTCTCCAATATTTGTCCTTTTCTTCTTCTATCATTTTAGTCAATCTGAAAGATGTGAGATGTTACCACAAAATGTTTTCATTTGCATTTCTCTAATCAATGATTTAATGCAATCTGCCTGAAATCACTTCACTTAGTTCCATAAATATATATAGCTTTGATTTCTTCTTCCAAAAACTGCCTATTCATATACTTTGACCATTTATCAATTGGGGAATGACTCATTTATATTTGAAAGACTTGTATTTGACAAAGTTCTCTATATATTTGAGATGTAAGACTTTTATCTGAGAAACTGTCTATAAAAATGTTTCCCCAATTTTCTGCCTTCCTTCTAATCTTGGCTACCTTGGTTTCATTTGTATAAAAGCCTTTTAATGTAATCAAAATTATCCATTTTACGCCTTACAGTGTCCTTTAGCTCTTGTTTATTTATAAATTCCTCTCCTACCCATAAATCTGCTAGGTAGTATGCCCCATGGTCTCCTAATTTATGCATACACTATCCCTCTTTATGTCTAGGTCACATATCCATTTTGACCTTATTGGGCTAAATCGTATAAGATACTGATCTATACCAACTTTCTGCCAGAATGCTTTCCAGTTTTCTCTAGCAACCTTCCCAGCAATTTTTACCAAATAGTAAATTCTTATCCCAAAAGCTTAGATCTATGTGAGATTACTCAGCATTTACTACTATGTGCTATGTACCTAATCTACTCCAGGGATCCACCTTTCTGTTTCTTAGCCAATACCAGACAGCTTTAACAATTACTCCTATTAATACAGTTCAACCCCTGGTACTGCTAGATCTCCTTCCTTTACATTTACTTCCTTTTCCCCATTAAGTCCTTTGGTGTTCTTAACTTTTTGTTCTTCAAAATGAATTTTGCTATCACTTTTTTCTAGTTTGATAAAAAAATCTTCTTCAAGATACAATTTCAAGATATTCAAGCTAGTTAATGAGTCAGTCCCCTTGGAGACCCCCACACGTGCCTCTAAGACAACTCATGTCAACTGCTCTCTCAATGGTCTAATGCTTGGAGACCTGTTGTTTTTCTTAAACCTGCTTTAACCAGGAGAACATCAGAACAGACAGAGCTCTGAGTACTCCAAGGCTCTCCAGACACAGCAGAAAGAGTCACATGGAGATGTGACCCTAAGCAAATCATTTAATCCTGGGCCTCACTCAGTCTGCTCATCTATAAAACAGGAATAAAATGACTCAGAGCAAGGTCTGCCTCACAGGGTTTTAAAGAAAGCACTTTGTAAGCCTTCACATACAGTATAAATGTGAGCTCTTACAATCCCCTACATTTAAATCAAATCAACAAACCAGGGCCTACAATGCCTTAAACACTGTGGGAGATCTGTAAGATAGCTCTTACCTTCCCTCCAAGTGGAGTCAAACTCAGCCACTAGATCAGGATGGCCCCCAACCATGCATAAGGATCCGTGGGGGCTGCCGACTGGTGCAATGTGTCAATGTGCAATGTTATCCATGCTTCATTATGTTTTTATCTCAGTCTTCTTCCCCTCACTCTCCAACACACACTTCTAGATCCAGTGACCCGGCCTCCTGGCTGGTCCCTGAACAAGCCCCTCCATTGCTGGGCTCTGGGCACACTCTCTGGCCATCCCCCATGCCCAGAGGAGGGAGCGCCCCCTCCTTGCTCTGACTGCTGACCTCCCCACTGCCTTAAATTTCAACTCAAACCTCCCCCTTCTCCAGGAAGCCCTCCCCCACCCCTCTGGATCCCAGCACCCCCCTGTGAGATGAGATTCAGTTGGGTCTGTCCAGACCCTGAGTGTCCGCAGTGGTTGGCCTGCTGTGTCCCCCACGAGACTCCGAGTGCCCCGAGAGCGAGGTCTGTTTGTTACCAGTGTTTAGCACGGTGCCTGGCATACAGGGGGTACTTAATGCTTGTTGACTGGACTGGACTTTCGCAGCAGATGACACACTATCCCCGCCCCCACGCTGTGCCCTGCAGCCAGCCTGGCCCATTTGCTTCTCCTGGCACCTCATTTCCAACCCTCAGCCTGGACAGTCCTCCCTCCTCAGTGTCACTCTTGAAGCTCAAGCTTCTCTCAAGCAGGACCCAGCTGCCCATGCCTCTGTATGGGGCCTTTCCTGCCCGATTCCCCACCCCCAGGATCCTGCATATGTCCTGTGCACAGGCGCACCTCCCTCCCAGGGCGGTAGGGAGGGTGGATAAAATGACGCAGTAATTGTGAACCACTCTGCAAACTCTGAAATGCTCCGTGCATGTTAGTTCTGGATTTCCTGGTCTGTGAACTGGCTGCGGCCCCAAGTAAAGTGTAAGCTCCCTGAGGGCAGGAACCCTGGCTCACTTCAGTATCTGACCCCATCATCAGAGCATGGCACAGACACCAGCTGAATAACAGATTCTTTGGTGCTCGTGAAAGATGGAGGAGGTTTTTTAAAACAGACCAGTTGCAAATGCATTGCAGATAAGTGGGCACTGATCCATGCTGTGCAAACTCAGGGTGGGTGGCAGTGTGGGGAGGGCCTCTCTGCTTTACAAACAACTGTTGAAAGCATGGAGGGGGGGGCAGATCCAAGGTAGGCCTCAGCCACATTCCCAGGAGCCACACCTGATGCTGCAGGCCTCTGGGAGGCCACTGAGCCAGGAAGGGGCCTGGGTGAGGGAGGACAGAGCTCCCCGTGAGGTGCTTGGATAACACCCAACTTCAGGCCTTCCCCCCTGCCCTCAGGCCTGAGGGAGGGCTCTGATGACAGTCCCCTACCCAACCCAGAGCAGGGGCTGAGGGGCTGAGGGGCCTCTTGGCAGCCAGGCATACCTCTCTCACCTGGAAGGCAGCGGCCTGGGGCATCTCCCTCGGGCATGCACGGTGCTGACCCTCGCTCCAGCTGGCAGATCACGGCAGGTTTGGAAACAGCAAGTCCTGCCCAATGAGAATGAGGAAGTGTTGAGGGCCCTAGTGAGAATGGGGCAGAGAGCACTGAGCCTGGTGTGAGGAAGACTCACGTTCCAATCCAGCCTCAGACGCTGACCAGCTATGTGACCCTGGACTAGTCACTGAAAAAAGAGAAAGAAAACCCTCCACTTGCCTCAGTTTCCCGAGGGGTCACAACAGCACCAATGTCCCAGGCTTGTTGCAAAGCTCTAATGAGATGACATCTGTAACGCACTTAGCACAAGGCAGGGCACCCTGTAAGCATGTGCTCTTATTAGTGAATTATTAATATGATCAATTCAACTTGAGCTTTCCCTTTGGGGACAAAGTGGGCGCCTGAGGCCTTCAGAGATTCTCTCCACGAAGTCCTCCAGAAGCGGGGTGGGGGGGGGGAATTCGGGGAAAGGAAGGAGGGAGGAATGGCTTTCCTGTGGTGGATGCACCACTGAACTACCATTAACTCTGCACAGTGCCTCAGAGGGCATGGGGAATTCTCAGCTGTCGAGGGGGCCCCCAAGTCACCCCGGCCCAGGCCCAGGCCCAGGCGAGGGGCCGGAGACAGCATGGCAGGGAAGCCCTGCTCTAACAGGGAGACAGGAAGCACATGGGAAAGACACTCAAGGAATGAATAAGAAGTGAATCCAAAGAGACGCACACAGAGGAGGGAAATCCAAGGCAATGTGGGGGGCTGGGGATCTGGAAGGGCTTCCTCTTGAAGGAAAAGTGGGACTGTGAGACAGAGATAGGGAGTGAGGGCGTAGGTGGCAAGGGGGACAGCAGAGGCAAAGGCATGGAGGTGGGAGCCGGATGGCATGTGTGAGGCCAGGGACAAGGCCAGCGTGGTGGGATGGCAGAGCATGGGAAGGGAAGGGGGTCCAGTGAGGCTGAGGCCGGTAGCACAGCTCTAAAGGTCTTCTGTCCTCACACCAGGAATCTCTGGTTGACGCATCCCCAACAACAGGACCCACAGTTTCCTAAGGGAGAAAGAAGAGCCCCTCCAAGAAGCCGGCCCCTCACTCACCCAGACAGGCCAGGTTCAAATAGTTCTCCAGCATCACATCCCTGTAGAGTGCCTTCTGAGCTGGGGCCAGGCAGCTCCACTCCTCCGGGGTGAAGTCCACGACCACATCCCCGAATCTCACCAAGCCCTGAAAAACCCAAAGCACCTGCACTGACCGGGGACCACAGCGCCAGCAGCCCTGGCGGGGAGGCTGACCCGCACATGGGCAGGGCAGCGCAGGGCAGGACAGCCCTCAGCCTCCAGAGCCCCTGGTCTGGGAGAGATGCTGAGTCAGGGGCAAAGCCAACACACACACTCACACACACACACACACACACACACACACACACACTCACACACACATTTATATACACTCCCACATACACACACACAAATTCTCACATATATATATTCTCACACACATTCTCACAATACTCACACACACATTCTCACACATACACACTCACATACACACATGCTCACACACTCTCATACAAACTCACACACATTCTCACACACACACACACACTCTCACACACACACACACACACACACACACACTCAAACACACACACACACACACACACACACACCCATCCCCGGGTTAGAAGCTGCATCTTGCCGGGCATCACAAGGTGAGAAATCCAGCTGTGGCTCTGCCCCCACCGCCAGGACTGTGGACATGCCACTCTGGCCTGTTCTACCCCGGGATCTCCTGGGCTTCAGAGTCTCAGCCTTTGGCTGCACTATTTGATTTACCAAATGCTTCCCTCACAGCAAACCTACTGGCCAGGTAGTTCAAAACTGGACTATCCCCACTTTGCTGCAAGGAAATGGTGTCAAGGAGAGGCTGGGCAGCCTGGGCGGGGCTCCTGCCTTGTAAGCCTGCGCTCAGCACCCGGCCCTGGGCTCTGGTCACCCTCCCAGGCCTTCATACTCCTGAACTCCAAGGGCAGACATATCTGAGATCTGATGATGAGATGCATGCCGCTAACATGGGCCACTGAAAGCATTCACCTCCAACTAGAAATGCAAAGGCCATCACTCTCCACGACTAATCAAAGACCAATCTCTCACAATTTCTCCATTTTTCAGAAAGGGAAGCGGGCTGACTATGGCCACCCCGGTGGACCCTCATCCCTCTGCCCAAGTCAGCGCTCACACAGACATTCTAACCAGCCCCGGCAGAGCCCACCAAGGGCCTGCCCGAGTCAGCCTGCAGGCTGTGCCCCCTGCCCAATGCCCCTGCCGGACTCTAAGGGTCCCAGAGGGCCCACCTGGCAGATCCTCTCAAGGCCAACGGGGCTGTCATCTCTGTGTCACAGAACAGCAAGAGGGCCGAGAGGGCCATCACCTGCCCAGGGTCCACAGCCAGGATGCTAGAGTCATTTGTCATGAAAACCTTGGCAAAATTGTTGGCGGCAGGGCCAAGATGGTGGAGTAGAAGCACAAACTTGGCATGAGCTCCCCCACAACTACTTCCAATACCTATGAAAAATGACTCTAAACAAATTTTAAAGCCACAGAACCCACAAAGTGAGAGAGAAACAAATCTCCCTCTGAAAGAAGCCCGGCAGGTGGACAGGAAGAGTCTATGGCACCAAGCTGGGAGCCGAGCTGAGTCCCACATGAGCCATGCAGTTCTGGCCCCAGGCAGCCCCAATCAGCGGCAGCCAGAGCAGACTTCAGGAGAGTGAATCAGCAGCAGTTGTCGCGGTTTCCAGACTTCTCAACTCATAAACACCAAAGAGAAAGTAAAAGATCAGTGGGGAACTCTGTTGGAACAGAGAGGGATGGAAGAGCACGGTCCAGCCCCTGCCCTGGGGGCGAGAGGTGGTGGAGCTGGGGCAGCTACAGCTGCTGCCATGTGGCTGCTTCTGGAGTTCCTGGCCTGGAGATCATAGGGGAACCAAGAAATCATTCAGAGGGTAATTACTCTTGCTTTGACCTGCTTCGATATGGGTCGCAGTCCAGTGTGCCAGAGCTTGTGGGGGCTGTAGACAGGGAACCTAACTAATAGTTCCAGCAGCTGTGAAAACCCCAGCAATTTGGGACAAAGCTCTTTCCACCCTGGAAGCAGAGTTCTACCATGGCAAAGAGCTCAAAAGTCAAGTAACTGACTGGCAAGATAAGCAAGTGAAAGAAGCACAAACAGACCATACAATCCTTTTTTGGGGACAAAAAGGATCAAGGCATGGAATGGGAGGAAGACAGCGAAGTCAGAACTCCTGCATCGAAAGCTTCCAAGGAAAATATGAATTGGTTATAGACCATGGAGGAGCTCAAGAAGGATTCTGAAAATCAAGTAAGAGAAGTGGAGGAAAAATTGGGAAGAGAAATGAGAATGATGCAAAAAGATCATGAAAAGCGAGTCAACAGCCTACTAAAGGAGACCAACAACACACTGAAGAAAATAACACCTTAAAAAACAGACTAACTCAAATGGCAAAAGAGGCCAAAAAGCCAATGAGGAGAAGAAAGCCTTAAAAAGCCAAATTTGCCAGATGGAAAAGGAATTTTAAAAACTCACTGAAGAGAATAATTCCTTCAAAATTAGATTAGAGAAAATGGAAGCTAAAGACTTTGTGAGAAATCAAGATACTATAAAACAGATCCAAACAAATGAAAAAAATAGAAGGCAACTTGAAATATCTCATTGGAAAAACTGCTGACCTGGAAAATACATCCAGGAGAGACAATTTAAAAATTATTGCACT